>JARHVA010000619.1:2635000-3255000 GCA_037957365.1 Torreya grandis
AACCCCAACCACAAATCCCTTTGGATCCCCCACACCCCTCTCATTTAGTGAGAGTGGTTGTACCCTTTACGAAAAGGATTTATATGAATTCAAAGACAATAAACAAATCATTGTGTGGCTACATCGAAACTATAACTACTCTATGTAGCATTATGCGAGTGCAACTATGAACTGAGATAGGAACTGATACGTTCTTAATGTATACTACCCATATATAAAGCTTAAGGTTGTAAGTCTACATTTGATAAGTCCCCCTTGTCATATCCAACTCATTTAAATGTTGATTTATTATGAGTCAAACTAATATTCCCTCTCATCTCTTATCACTCATGTCCCAAGGTTCACAACTCTAATCCAAGGTTTCCATGACCTACACATCCAACGATTGTTAGGACTTAATGTTTCCTATTATTAAACATTGTGATTATTGGAATGTGTTTATGAGACAATGCTTTACATTGGTGTCCCATACCACCCACGTAGTCAAGGTCCCATCCACACCTTGATGAATGATCATATAGTAGTTTGGTGTATGATTGGTTTATATTTGATAGGTTCTATCAGTTAAGAAAGGTTATATCTCGTTAGTGACATAAAATAGATAATGAACCTATGTCTTGGTAAGTTTGCAACCATATGGTAAAGGTGATTCTACTACTTGTCTCAAACTATATTTCTACAGGGTTTTGCTATTGTGTAATAAGCATTGCTTTGAGCAGTAAGAATCCTTATTACTTAACATTTGGTATAAATAAATACTCAAGAGAATAATACTATATTCATTTGACCATTAATAGGCTATTTATGAAAAATCCACCATGCATTTAAAATATATAATTTTAGGGTTCAAAAGACCGAGTGTAATAAATTAAATCAATTAGAAAATTCTTTTAAAATGTGGTTGTTCCATCTCTTGATGCTTGAATGCGAGTTTTATAAAGTCCGTATGAGAATGATTTTATTTAAAACATTGCCCATAATGTTATCATTACTAATAAGGTTTATACAAGACAGGTTTTTTAAGAGTGATGATCCTTAGTCAGAAGTTTGAATGTGATCTTTTACAACAGTTTTCTATAATAGTTTAATTAATGAGTTCTGACAAGAGGGAAGGTGTATTTATATTATCAACTACAACAAAATAAGTGGTATTGAGGAATATATGACAATGATAACTTGGAATACACATAATTATTTGTAGTCTTGTATAGACTCTATAGTCAAAAGGAATTCTTCCTTGTTTAAAATAAAAGGATAAAGAAACTTTGAAATGCAAGTGGTAAAAGTAATTTCTCGATCAAATGGATTGTGCATCTTACGTTTGAACTATTGTTATAACTTCTATTTACAAAAATTCATTTTATTTTTTCCTTCAAAGAGTATTTCGAAGATGCAGAGAGTGTATATATACTACATATATTATTTTTACCTGCAAACATATCTAAAACTTTAGTTATTGAAGAAAATTTAATGGTATATTCTTCATGATTAATATCATATAAGAAGAATTCAAAGTACATATTTCCTATTTGTATTGAATTTGAAATAATTTGGGAGTTTGAGGTGCCTCTGTGATGCAGGAGCATCAAGCTAGAAGACATTAATTTTGTCTTATTGTCAATAGGGGTCAAAGTCGGTCAACTCTTGAAATGAAAATGTATGTGAAGAGACATTCTTAGGTCTATTTATGTCTTAAGGTCATTTTGAGTCACAAAGAGACCTAGGAATGAATTCTATAAGTGTTAGGAGTTTTCCCTCCAAAATAAGGAATTTAAAAATTCAAATATTTAAACTAAGGCTAGAAGGGCCAAATGCATGTATGGAATGGTTAGCTAAACAAAGTTGGTTTAAGGGGTCCAATCAAGTCATTAAAAGGAGGTTTTAACACATTTCATGTTTAGTCATTGAATCAAGTTATGTTCACAAATGTAAATCAGGAGCTCATAAGTAGAAGCTGGTTATGGTAGGCAAGTTGATGTAACTAACCAAGACCAACATTGAAGTTAGATGGGAAAGTCATGGTAGTTAGTTGGATGGTGTAAAAGGGAGAATAGAGAGAGAGAGGGAGGAGAAAACCTGGGTAGATGCAGGATAATGGGGGTCAAAAGGGGGTATAAAGCAACATTTTTTTTGAAAATAATAATAGTTGAACTTGGAGAGAATATTATAGACACTTTGAAAATGAACTTGACAATAACATAAGAACATGAATTGTGTAATTTTAAATGTAGTTTCTAAATATATAATTTTTTTCAATACCCAGATGATAAAAGTGTGTCAAATAGATGCATTTATGATAATAAATTGGTCATTTTTTGTAAAAAGATAAGGAGAGTGCATGTGTACGAACACACTTTTTTTGAGTAAATGATTGAATTTTTGTATGAAACTTCATATGTGTATAGGTGAAATGTTAAATATTGTTGAGAATATTTTTTATTAATTTTTTTTGGATAGACACAGGGATTGTATTTAGGGGTCCCCAGACAATTAACAACATCCAAGAACTAGATACAACTAACCGACATCAAACCAAAACAACAAAATAGTAAACTTACAAATACAACACCTAGCAACACTCAGGAAAATTCAAAAATAGATATCTAAAAACCAAATAGACCCAAAAAACATTTCACATAGTGAAAAAAAACAAGAGCCATTTCAACAGATACCCACACTAGCTTCTTCTTCTGAATCCAAAACATAGATGACTTCGTCACCCCTGGGTTTAACCACCTCTTCCCTAGAAAAGATTTTATCTTTAACATTTTTCCTAGAGCCTTCATTACCTACAAACAAAGTCATAGAAAGGATTGCATTTCTCAGGAAAAGGCTTCCAAAAACCTCTTGCCATGATTTACTACACTAGGGCGGTGCTATGACTTCCCTCCGTTAAACCCATTTCACTAGCTTTTTTACCACTGCCACTTTGCACTTCCCATGTCGACGCTCACACATCTTTACCAACTCAATAATTTGAGCCTTAATTTTCTCCAAAATAATCATGGAAATAAACTAACCCTCCTTAGAACTGGGCTTCAAAACTTTCCTTTACAATTCCTCCATGAAATCTAACAAAATCATGAAGCACGTCTCCAATGCTTGAAAAGCTGAGGATGAAACCACACTTAGGCCATCTATACCTAAGAAAGGTAGATTGGGCAAAGGTTAAAGGTGATGGAGCAAAATTTTCTTTATCATCCCCACTTGTACTTTTGGATGCACACAAAAAATGTCACTTGAGTGACCACTTCTACTTCTAAGACCAACTCCATAAGATTAGATGCAAACATCATAGCAATTTACAAATTTACCCAATTACTCACACCCTAAAGCAAGAACTCAAACACAAGGACATCTGAGATTGCCTCAAAGAGATCCTCTGATGGCTGCTAGAAGATATGCGGCATTCAAGCTCACAATATTTAGCCTTTAAAGGCCATTTTATGCACTTTACTTCCCCCATTAATACACAGAGTTGCCAAGGCAATTTTTGTTACATCATCCATTCTACTGACCTATTTCCCTCAATTTTGTCGACACTTGTGAGCATTACCAATAACCAACACACCAGACCCAACTAGTATAAAAACCCAATAATGACATGATGATTTGAAATGCTATCTTTGAAGCCCCCACTTGCCAAAGGTGGTGACCATTTAGGCAAATGATGTTCATTTACCTTCATCAATGCCAACCTATGGGAAGTACTTCCCTACATGTGAGGAGGCACCATGCAATAATGAGTTGGATAGCTAATGAAAAAGGACCCAAAACTAGCTCATCACCTTTCTAGTGACAAGAAAGGCCCCCACTAAGTTTAGTGGAAGGCTTTAGCTCTATTTCACGGATCAAGCAAAATAAAAAGCCTAAAGCAAACATTAAGCAAACTCGATCAAGAAATAGTTTGGAAATCTTCCCACATTAATCTCATGTTATCCATTCTACACATCTCCTTTTGGTCGATACCATAATTAGCCAAGAAGTTTGCGGTCAATTCACCTCTCAGAAGCAGTGCCTGGAATCCAACTCATAGAATAAATCTAGATTTTTCCAAGTGTTTGATATAATATTCTCAAGATGTTAGGCTCTTACCTCTTTCCTTTTCAGCACTAAAATCATAACCTGGGAATCTCCTTCTATCAGTAACTTAGGGATACCACATTGGAGAGCCATTTCAATATCCAATGCAAGTGTTTGCACTTCCAGTTCATTATTCATGTCATCCTGAAGTTTCCTAAACTTAACACAAATTAAGGAACCACTGCAATCCCTAATAACACATCCTACTCTTGAAACTCTAGGATTTCCTTGAGAAGCTCCATCAAAGTTGAGCTTGAACCATCCTCCTAGAGGGGGAATCAAATTATGCTTGCTTTTTTTTATTTTTTCTACCAATTACGATTGACCCATTAACATGGGATTTTTTTTATTATATATATATAATTTTAAAATAATTTTACTAATTTTACAAGTCAATAAAATTTTAAAATTGAACAAGTGTACAAACACAACTTTTTGACCTTAACTTCATGAAAATCACTTTTTTGAAGCATAGTTGACAATGTGTAGATTGTTGAGATATAAGTTTTTTCAACATTCGATTAATATTCAAAAAGTTATAAGGGAATTTATGATGATATGTATATAGTCCATAATGAGTTATGTTATGTCTAAATTAAGTAATAATTTTAAATAATACTCTAACATATATATATATATATATATATATATATATATATATATATATATATATTCTAAAACTACACTTTCTCCTATACAAACTCATATATATATATATATATATATATATATATATATATATATATAATAATAATAATAATAATAATAATAAAAGCTGCTTGATTATATATGTTGACAAAGATGAAAAAGACTCCTAAATTTCCTAGAAACTAAGTGGGTTACTCCATGACCACAAGCTAGGTTCGGACCTCTCCAAGCCTATACCCAAGGTAAATTTGGGGGGAAAATGCAAAAAAATATTGAAATATTAAAAGGGCATACACCCTTTGCAAATGATGCATGCCTTTTGCAAAGGGTGTACGCCCTATTCAAAGGACACATGCCCTTTAGAAAGGGTGTGCATCTTTTAAAAAGGGCGATGCCCTTTGCAAGCCATGAATTTTTTTATTTTTCCATTAGATTTTTGAAAGCTATGTATTTTTTTCTATTTTCCAATTAGAGGTATTGTTTTTGCAAGGATAAATGTAGTAAAATAAATGTTAAGTATAAGTTTACATTGTATTCTTATATTTTAAATTTATTTTACTAAATATAACAAATTAGGGACACTCAACATCTTCAAAAATTGATTACAGATCTGTAGAGTTACCATTTAGAAGTTAGTTGTTTAAATTTCATTTCAGTTAATACTTAGTTTTCAGAATCTCAGGATCAGAAGATAGAATGAGAAACGAGGTTAAACATCATGTTACATATGTAATATACCTATACCATTGATTATGACCCATATTTTACCTAATTGAGTATGCCTTACCTACTTTACCTACTTGAGTATGGCCTATCTAAATGAATACCTGAGCTTGAAGGTGGATTCTTAAATAATTTGTGGGTTTTTCAATCAATGGGTCTATCAATATGCATATATGACTGCCTTGTATCATGTAACTTGTAACATACCTATAATCATGATATGATCACTCATACATGACATCTATTACATATATTATGCATTCACTCATACATGACATCTACCTATAGTCACGATACGATAACTTATAATAGACATAAATGTAGCTAATCACCCTAATAGACTCCATTCAAAATAGAATAAATTGAAACACCATTCAAATTCATTCTAAAAAGATACCATTCACTCTAAAATAAATGTCAAATAAATGGTCAATCCATGCATTATTCAATTCCAATCTCATGCATTATTCCAAAGTCATGTAGAATAAACTCATATTTGAGCACTCCAAACTCACATAAGGTACTCCCTCATTAACCCTCATTATCCCTAATCACTCCCTCATCAACCCTCGTATTCACTTATCATACCTATTCCTTCCCTCACTAGTTCTCATTTTCCCTCATTATCCCTAATAATTCCCTTATTGGCTATCATCATCCTTCATTTTTGTTAATCACTCCCTCATCATCCCTCATCATCCCTCATTATCCCTCATTATCCCTCACATACCTAATCACTCCTTCATTATCCCTATTCAATCCCTCATCTAGTATAGTGTGTTCCAATCCAATAGTCAATATAATTTTGTTTCATACTGAACAATATCATTTTCAGATGAATTTTGTATGGTATTTCAATTCTATTTATCCTGATTGGAGTGTACTGGGGTGATTATTCTCATTCATGTCTAGTAGATTAGATAGGGTCATGATAGATTAATCTAGGGAGATGGTTGAATGATTTACATGGTGGAAATAAGATGACATCCTCTTTTCACTTTCATGACAAAAATTCATTTTGAATGATGAAGGATGATGAAAAATGATGATAGATCAAAAATTACCACTTTGCGCTTGCTTCGTATGAGGTGAAATCTTTTTTCTCGACATAGATATTTCCAAATCGTTGAGTGAAAGGGCTAGGACATTCTTAGGTTGTGGAGCTAAAAGCTTCACTGTATGCAAACATGGAGGAGGTTGCTGAGTGTCACAGTCACCGGCATCGGTCAAGCCAACCAATGTCATTTAGGGGTGAATAGAAGGGCAACCAACATCTACAGGAGTCAGCTGACGTCGATCACCTCCAGTCAGACAACAACCGACGTCGGTAGCCTGTGCGGTTTTAGAACTATTCGTTGCACAAACAGTTAGTTTGTTGAACTGACTGTTTGCATGTAAAGGCTATTTCGAGTCTTGAGCTACGTGTCTAATTATTGTAGATTAGAAGTCTAAGTTATTTTTTAATATGGGATCTATTTATAGACCCATTGGCATGTATTGTAATCAGAGCAATAGAGGAAGGCAAGGTAGATCCTTCTAATTGTAAGATCATTTAAATTTCAGGTTGTTGCAAGTTCATGGTAGATCTACATGGTAAGTAAGATCATTTGAGTTGCTGGTTGTTGCAAGTTCATGAGAGATCTACTTGAAGTACTTTGAGTACTTGTGTACTGGTAGTGTTATTACTGACTGGTTAGAGGTGAACACCAACTCTGTGTTTGAGTTGTGTGTTGTGACCGTTTTTGGTAGGAGAGTGAACTCTTGATTGAGAATTACTATACACTTGAGGTGTGGGAAGCCTCTGAGAGGTGTGAGAAGAAGTGGCATCTTCTTTATTGTATTCTTTTCTGAATGAGTATTAATACATATTGTATTGTCTCTCATATTCTGTGTCATTTGTGAATTCTAATTACTTGTTAATTTTGCTATAATTTCGTGTTTAGTTGCTTATACAAGGTAATCATATTGTACTCTTATTGAGGAGTTGGATCCTGACAAGTGGTATCAGAGCATTTATGTTTTAGATTCCCTATCAATTGGTATCAGAGCTTTTGGTTGGGTTACTAACAGGTTGTACCAGATTTGGTTAGTGTTTGTTGATTACAGGTTACTCACAGGGATTTCTGTTTGAGTGGGAGTATAACAATGGCAGAAGAAAGTAAGCTACAAATGGAGAAGTTTAATGGCAAGAACTATCAATTATGGAGGATGTAGATAGAAGATTATTTATATCAAAAAGATTTGTACTTACCATTGGGTGGGGTTGCATGCAAGCCCATGGATATGAAGGATGAAGAATGAAATGTTCTTGATCGAAATGCTCTGGGATCTATAAGGTTGAGCCTTGCATCGTCTGTGATTTCCAACTTATCACAGGCTAAGACAATGGTAGAGTTGATGGAATCTTTGGCAAATTTATATGAAAAACCCTCAGCTTCGAATAAGGTATTTCTTATGAAGCAATTATTTAATTTGCAAATGTTGGAAGGTGGATATGTACATAGTCATCTTAGTGATTTCCATGGTTTGGTAAACTAGTTAAATTTAGTCAATATTATTTTTGATGTTGAAATTAAGGCTCTCTTAATCTTATGCTCATTACCTGAAAGTTGAGAGAGTTTGGTAATGGCAGTTAGTAATACTGCGTCTGCTTCAAAGATCTTAAAAGTTGATGATATTGTGAGTGTAATCTTGAATGAAGAAATTCACAGGAAAAGCAAAGGTGAAACATTAGGGAATGCTTTGAGTGTTGAAAGTAGGGGAAGGCAAAGAGAGAAGATCGAGCATGGGAGATCAAAGTCAAAGATAGGCAGGAGATCCAAGTCTAGGTATGGCAGAATAACCTGTTGGAAATGTGGAAAGCAAGGGCATGTAAAGAGAGATTGTTGGGTGAATGAAGATCAGCATGAAGGACATGAAGAAGTAGATGTTGCAAATTTTGTTGCACAGGATGCTCTGGTATGGTCTTTAAATAAATTAGAATCTTGGGTTTTAGATTATGGTGCCTCTTTCCATGCATCCCCAAATAGAGATTTTTTTTTCATGAATATGTCCAGGGAGACTTTGGAGAAATTTATTTAGGGGATGGTAAGCCTTGTCAAATGGTTGGCAAAGGGAAAGTGAAGCTAAAATTGTAGATAGGCAACACATGGGTGTTGAAGGAGGTCATGCATGTCCCAGTCCTGAAGTAGAATTTGATTTCTGTTGGAAAGTTGGGTAGATTTGAAGATGTGGCTTAATAGGCTTGGTCACATGAATAAGAAGGGGATGCATGTTCTTGAGTCAAAGGGCATGCTTTCGGATTTGAAAATCATGGATCGAGATTTCTATAAGCAAAAGAAGAAAGTGATGTTTCTTGAGAAATCTGATATTTGTGACAAGAACAGGAAAGCCTTGGTTTTCAAGGAGAAGATGACAGACAAAGATCAGCACAAGGGGCTGAAGAATTTTGAGTAGAGCAAGGTTGATTTGGACAAGGTTTTGATCCAAAAGGAGCTCGCGGGTAAAAGTCATTGCTCACAAGTAAAACACAAAGACCGACGTCAGTTAAAAAATTGACGTCGACATCCAGACAGGGACCGATGTTGGCTATGTGCAGACTGACGTTGGTGACTCCAGACCAGTAAACACCGACATCGATTAGGGGGAATTGACGTCTGTGATGAGGCAGTCACATGAAACTGACGTCGGTCGGGTGTAGACTGAGATGTGACCGACATCGGTCACTGAGACAGATTTTGGGCAGACAACAAGCTGTCAAGGAGTCTTAAACACCCATATGGAAGACTGAAAGGGTAAGTAAGCCTCAAATTCATCATTTTCCTTCTTTACACTACTTGTTGTTCACTGATGGTCAAGAACTAAGAAGTTATTAAAGAAGCAGAGCAGGTAGATCTAGGAAACAGTGGGAGCTTGGCATGGATGAGGAATGTGATTCCTTGAAGAAGAACCAAACAGGAGTTTTTTTGGTAGAGTTGCCAGTTGGAAGAAAGCACTGAGAGATGAATGGATTTTTAGGATAAATAAGAGCATGAATGGACACATGAGACAGAAGGCTTGGGTACATGGTCTTGAGTAATCTGCAGGACAATGGAGGTTTAACCATTGTGTTTTCTTTACCAAGTTAGATAATATTAGCTACATTATCTTGTTACTGTATGTTGTACTTGTTGCAGGGTCACATATGCAGGGAGTTGCTAAACTAAAGGTAAAGTTAGTTCAAAGGTGTGTCATAAGGAATCTGGGAGCATCAAGATTCTTTGGCATGAGTGTGTTCTAGAGACATGGAAGGTCACAGGTTGATTTTGTCTCTAGATGATTGTGTGAAATCGGTTAGCACGCCGATGGTTGGATAGTTCTATGAACAATATCCTGATTCACATGATGAAGTTAAGTACATGTGTACTAGACCTGAGTTTGCCCAAGCAGTGGGTATTGTCAGCAAGTTTGTGGTCAATTCAGGAAAGAAGCACTGGAGGGCAGTTTAGTGGGTTCTCAGGTATCTGAGAGGGACTAGAAGCAGGTATACATGCTATGCAGGGTCAAGCACTTCTCTACATGGGTATGTAGAATCGGATGTGGCAAGGGACTTGGATGACATGAGTTGCACTACAGGGTTTGCTGTGGTGGTTGGTCTTCAAGAGTGATCTTGAAGTGGGATATAATGCCAAGAAATAAACTAGATGATGTACAGGTACAAGTGCAATTGTTTATGCCCAAGTGGGAGATTGTTAGGTTGTGGAGCTAAAAGCTTCACTGTATGCAAACATGGAGGAGGTTGCTGAGTGTCACAGTCACTAGCATCAGTCAGGCCAACCGATGTCAATTAGGGGTAAACAGAAGGGCAACCGACATCGGCAGGAGTCGGTCAACGTCGATCACCTCCAGTCAGACAGCGACTGACGTCAGTCGCCTGTGTGATTCTAGAACTGTTCGTTGCATGAATAGTTCATTTGTTGAACCGACTGTTTACATGTAAAGGCTATTTTGAGTCTTGAGCTACATGTCTAATTATTGTAAATTAGAAGTCTAAGTTATTGTTTAGTATGTGATCTATTTATAGACCCATTGGCATGTATTGTAATCAGAGCAATAGAGGAAGGCCAGGTAGATCCTTCTAATTGTAAGATCATTTGAATTGCAGGTTGTTGCAATTTCATTGTAAGTAAGATCGTTTGAGTTGCAGGTTGTTGCAAGTTCATGGGAGATCTACTTGAAGTACTTTGAGTGCTTGTGTATTGGCAGTGTTATTACTGATTGGTTGGAGGTGAACACCAACTCTGTGTTTGAGTTGTGTGTTGTGACCATTTTTGGTAGGAGAGTGAACTCTTGATTGAGAATTACTATATACTTGAGGTGTGGGAAGCCTCTGAGAGGTGTGAGAAGAAGTGGCATCTTCTTTATTGTATTCTTTTCTGAATGAGTATTAATATATATTGTATTGTCTCTCATATTCTGTGTCATTTATGAATTCTAGTTACTTGTTAATTTTGGTATAATTCCGTGTTTAGTTGCTTATACAAGGTAATCATATTGTACTCTTATTGAGGAGTTGGATCCTAACAAGTGGTATCAGAGCATTTATGTTCTAGATTCCCTAGCAGACATTTTGAATTTTCTCATGTTGTGAGTTATTCTCAAAGAATAATGTGGGTCATGAGTATAAATTATTAGCATTTGTGCCACTGACTTTGTTATGCCATGTTTTCTGCTTACATTGGAATCTTTGCACCTGTATAGTCCAATTATGATAGGAAAGTGGAGAGGGGGTTGAGATGAACTACCAATGCTTGCATCATTCCTTATGGTGTGGTCTCCACAATGTATGTTTAGTGTTTGTCATTTAGGTTTCATTTTTAGGGTCTTGGGTTAAGGGTTAAAAGTTTATAGTTTAGTGTTTGAGGTTGATTGTTTGGGTATTGGTATTTAGGTTTTAAGGTTTAGGGTTTATCTAGTTTTAGGATTTAGGGTTTATGGTTTTGGGTTTGAGGTTTTATGTTCTAGGTTTGTGGTTTAGGGTTTAATTTTTAAGGTTTAGGGTTTAGTGCTCAGGGTATAGTGTTAAGAGTTTAGGGGTCAAGGTTTTGAGTTTAGGGTTTGGGGTTCGGTGTTTAAGATTTAAGGTTCATGATTTTGAATTTTGTGTTTAAGGTTTAGTGTTTAATATTAAGGGTATAGTGTTAAGGTTTTATGTTTTAGTGTTTAGGATTTAGGATATTAGGCTTATGGTTTGGGATTTAGGGTTAAGGGCTTAAAGTTTAGGATTTAGGGCTTAGGGTTCAGGGTATAAAGTCTATGGTTTAAGGTTATATGTTTAGGGTCTAGGTTTTGGGGTTTAGGTATTATTGTTTTGGGTTTAGGGATAATGTATTATGGTTAAGTTTTCAAGGTTTATGGTGTTTAGGGTTCAAAATTAAAGGTTTATGGTGTTTAGGTTTAGGGTTAATAGTTTAGGTGTAAATAGAGTGTATTAGGGTGATTAGCTAAATTTGTGTCTGCTATGAGTGATTGTATGATTAATACATGAATATGTCATGTATGAGTGAAAACACACCTATATGTAGTATTAGGTATGGGGTAGATGTAATGTATGAATGACTGTATCATTATTATATGTATATTATAGATTGAATGTTATAGGCTAGCCATTTATTCATATTGATAGACCATTGATTAAAAAACCCATAAATTATTTATGAATTCATCTTGACTCTTTTCTCTATGTAGGTTATAATGACCCCTATCATTTCAAGATATGGCTTAGCCAATGCCCCCTCTCCTTTCTTTATATAAGTGACAACTAAATATTATGGTTTATGGCTAGAGGTTTAGGATTTATAAAGTTAAGGTTTAAGGTTTATTGTTGATGGTTCAAGATTCATAGCTTAGGGTTTAGTGTATAGGGATTAGCGTTTAGGGTTAAAGTTTTAGTGTTATGTCTTAGGGATTAGGATTTAGGGATTATTATTTATATTTTATGCTTAAGGATTTGGGATTTATGGTTTGTGGCTAAAGGGACCAAGTGTTTATATTTTAGGGTTTTCAACTTGGTGTTTGGGGTTAGGGTTTTGGGTTTATGGTTTCACACTTAGGGTTTAGGGTGTAAGGTTTAGGGTTTTGGTCTTGGGGGTTTAGAACTTAGTGTTTAGTATTTAAGGTTTGGGGATTACGGATTAGGGTTTAGGATTTGGGGTTTAATGTTTATGGTTTAGAGTTTACAGTTTGGGGTTTTAGGTTTAGGGTTTAAGGTTAAGGGTTTAGGGATTTAAGTTTAGTCTTTAAGGTTTTGGGTTTAGAATTTTTGGTTTAGGAGTTAATATTTAAATTTTATGACTTATGGTTTATGGTTTTAGGCTCAGGGTTTGAGGTTAAGGGTTTACATTTAGGTTTTAGGGTTTAGGATTTAGGACTTTAGCTTTATGGTTTGGGGTTTGGTGTTTAGTGTTAAGGGCTTACATTTAGGTTTTAGGGTTTAGGGTCTAAGGTATAAAGTATAGGGTTTAAAGTTTACATGTTTAGGGTCTATAGTTTAGGATTTATGGGATATTGTTTTTGGTTTAGGGATAATGTATTAGTGTTAAGGGTTCAGGGTTTAGGGCTTAGGGTCTAGGGTTTAGGAATTTATTTAGTGCTCATGGTTTAGGGTTTATGGCTTAGGGTTTAGGTTTCAATGTTCAGGGTTTAAGGTTTAGTGTTTAGGGTTAGGGGTTAATGGTTTATGTGGAAATGGAGTGAACTAGGGTTATTAGTTACATTCATTTCCAATATGAGTCACCATATCATGACCACAGGAAGATGTCATGTATGAGTGATCGAATACCTACATGTAGTACCATGTATGTGGTAGATGTAATGTATGAATGACTATATCATTACTATATATATGCTATAGGTTGCATGTTACATGTTATTCATTTATGCATATTGATAGACCCATTAATTAAAGTTCATTTTCTAACTTGAGAACAAGGTTGTCAAGAAGATTCCAAGACAAAGATAACAAACTCCAAGTATAGTACATCTCCAACTTTGTTGATTGAGTATAAACCTCTTATTAAGGTTTAATGTTATTATGTAAACACTATAGAATACTTACAAGTAAAGTGATTAAAATAATTTGATAGTTAATCCAAGTCAAAATCCTTCCAAGTAAGCAGATTAGGCCATCTGGACCTAAAGAGTAGAGTTCCCATTGAATATTAATTCTTAAGAAAGCAATAAAGGAAATTGGTTTCTTATCCTTAGAGATGGTCTCAAAACATATTAATAAATATTTATAAGAATCCTTTGATGATATTAGATTAATAACACCTTTTCAAGACCAAACACACCTGTACACAATTCTATAACAATGCTTAGGACTTAGTCAACTTTTTGAGCACTTTGGTGATCTAATTGGTATTTTGAGCTTATGTAAAGACACCTCTGAGTCTTGTATCATTGTTTGGATATTTTCATAGAGTTTTTAAATTTAATGAGTCCAAAAAACAAGGTAGTTGTAGACCTCTTTGTATTAAGTCCTTAAGAGGTAGAATTTGGCCTAATAGACTTATAAAGGGTAGAGATATCATCTGAGTTTTGATTTGAATGTCTTCATGCACTAAGAAGCTTGAGTTAAATAATTGGTGAAACCCTCATAGTATTGTTTAAAGAAGTGAGGATGTACAATTGAGTGCTTCAAGAATCAAAGAAGGGTTTTGCTTGAAGGTAGATTACTATCTTGGGTCTGAGTACCTATTTTAAGTCATGAAAGTGTCTTTTGATTTGAATATAGAGGCTAAGAAGTCAAGAGATAATACTAAAAAATAAGGTCATTAGTCTTTCAATACCAATACTCAGAAGACCTTTTATGATAGACCAAGAGATAATTTATGGTTAAAAAGAGACCTAATTACAAACAAGTTTCTAGAGGACCTTAAAGTAGACTAGGTTGAATAAGTGGAGCACTTAATTTGACATGAATAGGGAATAATAAATATCAAGTTATGGATTGTGTATTTGGGTAGGGTATACTCCTTGAGATCAAGCTATGGGTCAATTATTTAATCAGGTAGAGCATACTCTAGTGGATAAATTAGATAGGGAATACTTAAGTAGGTAAAACAGACATGTAATCCTTAATGGTATATATCTATTACATACATAACATGATTTCTAACCTTAATTTTAATTCTATCTTTGTTAGGAATTAAGTTCCTACTGTGCAAGGAAATAAAATGTAGAAATAAGCTACAAATAACAAAGACAAGCAAGAGGACACATTACACAGAGATGACATGGAAACCTTGTAAAGTGCAAGGAAAAACCATGGGCAAAATGGCAGCTTTTAGAATTCATTAATACACAACATCTAACACTCTTCTACAATAGATCCTCCATAGCAACTCCTTCAATGCTTCCATACAAAGCACTCAATGCTTCCTCCTGAAGCATTTAGGTTGTGAAACAAGGCTAATCTAGCCTATAGGATCCAACCTCCAAGCATGCAAGCCAAAGAATTACATGGATCCACTAATTGGATAAATTTACAAAGGAGAGTTCATGATATTAAATAACATTTACAACATAGAGATAAAATAGAGAGAGAGGAGAAAATTATGCCATACTCCATGTGAACACATGTGTAAAGTCAAGCCTTTGAATGGCATCTCATCATGCCCACTTGACCTCTTCATGTGCTCACCACTCCATATGTGACCTCAATCTAAAGTAGTGATCCTTGTCTCCCACTTTCCATGTGAACACATGTGTGAGTCAAAATATTCCCACTTTTGACCTCACCAACTAGACAACTGCGTCCCACAAGCACATGTCAAAGTAGAAAACATGTGATCCACTATCATTGTGTCCTCACATGCTTTCCAAAAGCCAACCCATGTGACTTTAGTGGAGAAATGTGTCCCACTTTCTCTCACCTCTTTTGACTTTCAAATATGCTCCATGGGCCATACCACCCATTGTGGGTCATGCCAAGTCATCACCTACCCACATCACTAACCATCCACATCACCACTAGGCCACATCATCATGAATAGTGACCATGAATATTGATTCGTGAATAGTGACTTCACATCCTAACAATCTTCTGATCTTGAAATTCTAAAAACTAAGTATTGACTGGAATGGAATTGAAAAACTAACTTCTAAATGGTAACTCCTACAACTCTGTAATCAATTTTGAAAGATGTTGAGTGGTCCTAATTTGTTATATTTAGTAAAATAAATTTAAAGTATAATATAAAATTAAATGTGTAAACTTATAATTAACATTTATTTTATTAAATATATCTTTGTAAAAACAATACCTCTAATTGCAAAAAAAACAAACAAACATGGATTTCAAAAGTCTAATGGAAAAAGAAATACATGGCTTGCAAAGGGCATACGCCCTTTAGGGTCGGGACCGACCCTTTTTAAATTTTGCATTGCTTTAAAAAAAAAGGCATACGCCCTTTAAAGAAAATGCTTTGTATTTTTCATTGTGTCATGTTTTTGATCCCCCAACTTTGTGCATCTACCCAGTTCCAAGAAGGAGAAACAAGGAGCAAGCAATAAAAGATGGTGTAAACCTCTCAAAAGGGTGGTAGAATCCACAAAGTCCATTCATGGATTGTGTTGTAATAAGTGTAAACCCAAAGGAAGAAAAGAAAGGTTTCTTTTGTTCTATATTCACTCTCATTTGAGGTAGTGTGTTTGTTCTTGTTCTGGTGTTGTTTGAATAAGCCTTTAAGACTATAGCTATAACTATCTTACTGGGTATTATAGGACTGAGATAAGATGTAGGGGTGATAGTCATGAGATAAAGGAGTTTAGTTGTATTTGAAGATTGTTATTCCAAGAGTAAATATTGGATACTAACCCTGAATCTAAAACTGAGCCATACAACCCCTTATGCTGTCATTTGTGGCATCCTAGTGTGAGAATCAATGGGAAATAACTTGGTTTTGGAGAATTTTGTGTATTACATGTTTGAGTTGGCAGAGTTGCTAAACAAGGTTTGTTAGTTTGTCTCAAGAGGTTTAAAGTCTTGAACAATGTGTAAACATTATCGTATAATCTATATAGGTCCTTTGTATAACCAATACTAAGGTGGAAAGTTCAATAACAACTTGAAATTATAAATAATAATAATCTACTTGTACCTTGTTTTGAGTGAACAATCATATTGTAAAGTGAAGCAAGACCTCTTTCTTGTCCTTGACAAGTATGCTATTGAGTGTATGGTTTTGAAATATGGTCCCACTAGTAAAGGAAGTTGTGAGGCTCTTGGAAGATGTGCATGAGTCTTGAAATTGAACCAATGATCCATGTTGTTATCACAAGCCTGTAGTGTGTTTTTTGTGCATAGTTAAGGTGTTGAAGAAAGACTCTTTCTTGTATAAAGGTGAGTATTATTTATTATTATGGCTTAGAAGGATGGTTAAGAGTTAAAGGATGGTAGTGGGAGTTTGGAAAACCCTTATAAGAGTCTTGAAACTCATTGGTGTATAAATTCTATTGACACAGTCCTAAATAGGAATTAAAAACTCTATGTTTGGGTGGTTAGAAGCATTGATAAGGAGATATAAGGTTTCTCACATATTGTAGAAGATGTGTTGTGGCAAATCATACCTTCAGAAGGTCTCAGGAGGGTCTAAATTTGAATCAAATTAGAGATATGACAGATTACCTCCTCTCGACCTAGGTGGACAAATAGCTAGGGTTTCAATACTAAAACCCTCATAATTCCAAATGCAACTGTTGAAAAATGCTAAAATTTGGTAATCTACTAGTTTTCAAGGTTATCTAAAGGAATATGATAGTTACAGATTTGTATGATCTTGAAAAGTATGGATATGAGCAACTGAGTGGCAGATAGGGGTTAATTAGGCCTAATAGGGCTAATTTGGAGAGTGAAAGGCTGTAAAAGATACTTAGGAGAGGAATTAGACAATAAAACTTTGGCAAAAGATCAAAAAAGGTAAAGGGTATTTGACCTTACAATTGAATTTTCAGTTACTATTCCGTACTAGCAGTATTATTGGAATTTGTAAAAAAAAAGGTTACAAGCCTAAGGTTGTCATTATGAGCCTTGTATGTGGAGTTGAGTGTTAAAGTGTTTTAAAGCATAAAAAAGGGGTCAAGTTAAATGTGATAAATTCATACAAAATCATCCATGAAAACAAATTGAGCAATGGGAACCATTAACCAGATTTGATACTTAAAACCCAAAAGGATTGTCTAGAAGGAGCTAGTGAGTGAGTTGTTGTTTCAAGGGTGATGTAGTGAATAGAGAGGAATTGAGGGAGTACATTGAAACTTGCAAGGGGATCTATTGGTATTAGAATGTCATTCCAAGATGTTTGGTAACAAAACATATGAAAGAAAACTACATAGCCTAAAGTACAAGATGGGAGAGTTTAATGGAGATGAAACTTTGAAGACAAAACAAAGCATTGAATGGGATCTTTTACAAGACCAGAGCAGGAGTGGGTGTTTTGGATACTTCTTACATATACCTCTGAATCACCTTGCTTATGTCTTTAAAAATCTAAAGATAGTTTTAGGAAGACTATAAATTATTATATCAAACCTTTCAAGGTTTAATGTAGTCCAAAAAGAGAAGAACACAACATAATGAAGCCATACACATGCCAAGGAAGTATATAAAGAGGCCACCCAAAAGAGACACTTATTTTATAAATTATCCATTTTTGGTATTTTTAGATTACCAATCACCATTCAACACATATCCCTTGAAGGCATATCCATAAGTTTTAGCAGTCAAGGTACAACCTAAAAAGGAGCTGTCATAGTTAACAAAAGTACACCTAGGAGTCCATGTTTCCAATTTATGCCAGATTTCCATCTAGAAAGAGTTCCCACAACTTAATGAATTAAAAAAAATCTTCTTGGAGCCAAGAGATATTGTCCATACTTGATTCAAAAGGATGCAAATGAGGGTGATCACTGAGTCTCTTAGTAAGAGGAATAACTTGCAGAGAAGGATATAACATGTGAGGATAAATAATTCAATCTAAAGCAGCCAATGATCATCACTGTTGAGGACAATGCTTATTTAAACGGGGGAATGCTATGCCCTTAGACTATAACATATATTGGGACATATGTGGCTAACTTGTGGCTAGCATAACCTTAAATGTAGTCATATGATCAACTATTTAGCTTAATATTGATGGTAGGGTTGGCCTAGGGTGTTTTCATAACATAATTAGTGTATATATATGAGGCAGTGGTTAGTGTTTGATCATCATATTATGAATATTTTTTCTCATGGTAAGGTTGTGGAGCTTTCCCCCTTGGAGCGGCTCATCATCTATTCATATATTCTACTCTATTAAGGTCATATTATGATCTATTACTATCATTCTACTTGATTTGTGAAGTAATTTCAATAGGATGGATATGTAATTAATCATCTATATGAAATTTAATGTTAATCAATATTTTTATACTTGTAAAACATGTGATGCATAGGTCCCATATCGACATTTATTTCGTTACTTCTATGAATTTTTGTATTTTTTAAATTTTTGTATTTTTTAAAATTTTAATTGAATTATGTTCTGGCTATTATATGATTCCATCAATGGGATGCTCACATTTGGGTCCCAGATCAATTAATGTGAATGTCACACGCTGTGAGTGAGGAGTCACATATATATAATTATCCGAATCTGATAAACGATCATGTACTGTAAAATATCCTATAACATCCTCATAGTTAATATGATGAATATGAATTTCATGTGTTGCATGTTATAAAAATTCATCAGAAGATATCTTAAGCTTTGGATTAGGATGTGCGACCAAATCCATAGTTGATGGACTAACATCATTGACCTAAATATTATTTTTATTGATTAAGTTTTGTATCTCATGTCTCAAGCCTAAGCATATATTAGTTAAATGTCTTGCACATCTATGCCAATTGCAATATGCCTTAATAATGAAACCCATGGGAAGAGATATGAGATTGCACTCAAGTAACTTTTATAACACATTATGAGGGTTTTTTATAATGGTGCAAATCACTTTCATTCAGGAGCAAAAAGAATAAGCCTATTAAATAGGTTGTGAAATTGCAGTGCTTGTTGTCTTGCCCTTGTTCTTATTTTCATTAGTCATGGCTTTAAAAGATTACATACTTTGAAACTTAGCATTAGAAAAGGTTGATCCATGAGAGTTTTACTGTAATGATGCCCTAACCCTTAAGTTTATGAATCTTGTGTTGTAGTGCCTCACAATTATTTGTTCCATGTCTTGTTATTATATGAAAACTATAATATGATTTCCCTCTCTAATGCGATAAACAAGCCACATATTGATATCTAATGGAAGATAAATAAGCAAGTTCTTGTCAAGTAACATTTTTAATTTAATACTTGTTTTATTTTTTAAAGTAGTTACTTCTAATGTTGTATCATGGTACATGGACAACCCTACTTCCACGAAATCTACAATGTTAACTAAATTTGGCACATGTATTAGATATTCAATAGCTATACAATGTGCAGTGTGTAGTGCTTCTTGTAATCTAGTCATATTGGATTTTATAAAGTGCTTTCTCAATGGAGCATTAATGGTGAGAAATTCCTATCATTAATCATTTGACTTTATATTTGTGTTTTCCTTATAATGTTTATCATGATCTATTTGGTGATATACCATAAATAATTCACTTTTAATTGCTTAATTTGTAGAGTTTCCTCTATAAATGTGGTTACACCATTTGTATCCTCATGGTTTCTTGGAAGTGGTGCTTTCTATTTATCTAAGCTAGGTTATGCATATAGGAGACCTTGTAACTTATCAAAGCTTACAATGTTTGAATCATCTCGATACTCCCTACTATAGATGTACAGTGTAGACGTGATAAATAATTATCTATGTTATTGAGAATTTCATTGTCATCATCATCACTATCATCCTCAATAATCATTCGATCTAAATCTTCTATATTGATTGACAAAAGAAGATTATGTATATATTCTCCTTTTGTGTTTCATTCAGGTGTGGAGACTCTTTTGTCATTTCTTTCTTAGATGGTAGTTTTGGAGGCGATTCATTTTCATTAGCTTTGCTTGTCTCTCCTACCTCATATGTGTGTATATGTTCTATTAGTATGTCCTGTAACAAAGGTGTTAGGAGGAGTGAGTGGCATTGGATTGTAGTATAAATCTTTCACTATGTTCAACTACTTTGCAATACTTATAAGGTTAATTATTCATGAGACATGTATGCAAATATTCTTTGAGCAAAAAAAATTAAACATTGATCTAAGGTGGATGGAATCGCTTCCATAGCATGAATCCAAGGTCTACCAAATGGTAGGTTATAATGCAATTCGCTGGTTGTTAATATTTTAGGCCCCATTGTTTCATCAAATGTAATCGTTCCTAACACTTGACGAGGTGCATTATTAAAACCTATACTATTCCTATCCAATTTGTGAATAGAATCAATAATGAGACCATGTATTTGAAGAAACCTTATGTTGCAAATGTTCAACCTAGATTCATTATTTATAAGCACATGCTTAACCCCCTTATTTATGACCCGTACTTAAATTAAAAGTGGGAGATTTTGACCTATAGTATGTTAAGTAGGTAAATCTTCTTTTTCGAAAGAAATTTTATCTTTGTTATCCTTTAATGCATTAACAATGGATGCAAAATAATCTAGTTTTGTATTGTTTGGTAAGGTTGCATCATGTAGCATTGTATAAAGAATATCTTCATAGATAGTGGATCCATTGAGCAACTCAAATATAAAGATTATTGCTAGAGTATTCTTAAGTTGATCTATGACATTATAATCTCAAATTTCATTTATCGGTATCTCAAGTGGGGGAGGAAGATTAAGAGGGATATTTTGATCACCCCCGATTTGCCGTACAAAATTATGAACCTTACCTCTTCGTGTTGTGATAGTATGGATCTTCGTATCTAATATGAGCCTAGGGCGAATATTATGACCGAATCAGGGTTTCATTAATATACCTTAGAGCTATATTTATAAATCTTGCTTCTATCCAACGATTGGAGGTTAATATGACACTTGTAACCTCAACAATTAATAATTTCACATCAAGTTCATCATTCTACTTCCTATTGATGTATTGACATTGCGTACTTTGATTGCAATCCTACCTGCAACAAATTGTTTCAATGAATACAATTTTTTTCTATTGTGGTTTGAAGTCATTTAATTTTTTAAAATAAATTTAAAAGCACCAACTTAAATTATGTATCCTACAACATTATAGCTCAACCTAAAAGTTTACTCACCATGGAACCCTCGAGGGTAAAATAAATAAATAATAATAATAAAAAATCCCCGTCCACTAAACTTTAGGATTGTCATTTTACTCAAGCCCACATAAAAAAAATTATAAAATAAAAATTATAATTAAAATTTTCAGTTAATAACAACGATAACAAACATTACATAAGCACAACAATAGATGGAGAAAGCATAGAGAAGATAATACATAGTCATAAACCATCATAGAACAATGAGCAATGTTAAGAATACACATAACATAGTGCAGAAAACAATGAACAATATTAAGAATATACATAACATACTCCTGACAATAGTTATAAACCATTTAAATTTGATGTACAAACATAAACAATATACAAAATATACAGTTCATACATAAAACATCACTATCTCACATCATAAAATGTGTAAAAATATTTATACACAAGTAGAAAAAATAACCTCAACAAACAACTATACAAAAAATATATAAAATATAAAAATTCTATTGTAATTATAAAAAAAAAAAAAACATTATTATTAAACATATTCATATAAAAAATAAAATATAAAAATAATCACAAAATACTAAATAAAATATAAAATATAAAAACTCTAATCTAATAAATAAAACATTAATAACATTATCATTAATACAAATTAATATAAAAATAAAATATGAAAATAATCATAAAATACTAAAACCAAATTTCATAATAATTATTAATCATAATTATCAATAATTAAACACAAACGTAGCTACGAAGTAATGATATCTGATTGACACAAGCGTAGCTGTGCAGCTGTAAAAGCTCAAAACCAAAGAAGAAAATGACTGCTTGAAAGAAAATTATATTCCACACCAGAGCTCTTCTAGTCATGTACTTGATGGATGTACTACAGTTTGAACCCCATGACACCCACTATTCTGCATATGACGGGACATGTGGAATGAAGAAACAATTAAAGCCATATGAGACACTCTCGGGAAACATGTAATCAATCACAACTGACTTGAATAAAAAGAAAAGATCGTTGTACCACTCTGAAGCTTCTCGGTTGTGGATTCTGCCAGGAGATGAACTACAATTTAAGTGTCATTCAAAGCCTGTAATCTTTTGAGTCGCAAAAAGAACTCTTCAAAGCCTGTAATCTGTGTTTTTTTGGATGAAGATGAAGCGAAGTCACGATGACACCTCTTCATCATGCTCGCCTACGCGTTCAAAGCAAAGTAAAGTGTATCACAGCGGTAAGTAAATACTATTATTTCTATTTGCCTTTTTTTAAAAAAAAGTTTCAAGAAATTTCAAAATGACAAGCCAGTCCGATGTTAAAAGCCCTTAGGATATAGTTCAAGCCTCGAGGGTAAAGTTAAAGTTGAATAAAAGTGTTTGGATGGCTTTTTTTTCCCTAAGGGAGAAATTTATATCTAGCATTATTTAAGAAATTTAAATTTGGCATTATAAAATCAACGGAAATGAAGATTATAAAGTTAATGTTTATAATACTCGCCAGGGTTTGGAGACATCCTAAACTTGAGACCACAGACATACATTTACTGTACAAAGAGCTTTTGATTTGGCATGGTAAATTTATTTAAGAAATTTGCAAAAATTAGAATTTTCGCTGTGGTCAGGGGACATGCTAAGCTTCAGAGCACAGACATATATTTTATGTTAAAAGAATTTTTTGGCATGGTATATTTATTTAATAAATTTAAAAAAAATAGAATTTTTGCTGGGGTTAGGAGACTCGCTAAGCTTCAGAGCACAGACATACATTTTCTGTTAAAAGAACTTTAGATTTGGCATGGTAAATATATTTAAGAAATTTGTGAAAATTAGAATTTTCGCTGGGGTTAAAAGACATGCTAACTTCAGACCACAGACATACATTTTCTGTTTAAAGAACTTACCATTTGGCATCTTAAATTTATTTTAAGAAGTTTGTAAAAATTATGTAAGGCTTTCAGAATCAAGGAATTTAAGTGTGATCATGTTTGCCTTTATATGTAGCATTGGATGAATAGAAATGTTTGATTGGCCATGCATTTTCTGTTAAACGAATTTAGGTTTGGCTTGATAAAATTTAGAGATGAAATTACAAAATTTTATAATGGAAACTTAGAGTAAGGGAATTTGAATTCTATACTTAGAAATTTCTTTAGCAAACTTGAAATTGAAGATTCTTAGACTTATGATTTGTATGTGAATTTTGGACCATTTGCACAGGTGAAGATGTTAATACAAAGCTCCTTGCACAGCAGGTTGCTGAACACTATAGTAAACGCACTAACCAGACCCTAGAGGAGAGAGAAGCTAGTCCTATCATTCACTTGAAGAAACTTAACAATTGGGTAATTTATGGCTTTCTTTCTAAGGATTGCATTTTTATTATACATAAGTGGGAATTTTCAGAAACAGAGATGATCTGGTGCTTGTTCTGAGACTAGGCATAGAGCATATAGTAGTTCCTATTGCATCTATGGAAAACATTAGTGGTGAATGTTAGCTAATTGCTTATTTCTGTCCAATTTTCTCAAAATAATTGCATTTTGAAAACAAAGCTTTATGTGGCCCAGTTTCGAGAAGCAATTTTTTTTTCTCTTTGAGAATTTGCCAAACTTTCATGTAAAAGTTATAAATTTTAAAAAATTTTGAATTTATTTTTCAGATTGTCACCAAACTTAACAAACATTCAGAATATAATGACTTTTTTTTTTTTTTCCAGGATTGCTAATCTTATTCTAAAAATATGTGTTCCTTAAAATTTTCCATACATGTCAGCTCATGGAAAGTGACAACTTTCGGGTTTCTGATGCATGTTGTGATGAATATACCTTTTTGTTGGAATGTTGTGCTTAATCACTGTGAAAAAATCTTGTTGAATTACATATTATTGGTACAGATCAAGAGTGTAATGATTCAGCTCTATACTCGACGAGGCGATGCAGTTCTGGACCTTGCTTGTGGAAAGGTACATCATTTTCTGATCTCTGCAAGTATTATCGCAATTCATACACAAAATTTTGTCTGCATCTTGAGTTATGTTAAGGTTGCTTTCAAAATACATAAATAAATTGTTCTAGGTCTTTTTCATCGCAATTTCTTTTTGGCAAACTTTTGATGTTTGTCTGACTGAGATATTGTCTTAGGCTTCTTAGCCCTTTGTTGGAGATTTTCTCTACCATTTATCCTGGCACCAGATTCAGACTTTTATGTTATTGAACTAAAAGTTGCTAAGAATCTTTACGCTGCTCTTGAATTATAGGCCATGGGGAAATCTGAAAAAACAACTTTAATATTGAATTGAGACTGCTTGAAGGTACTTGATAGTGTAAGAAGAATTACCATTCCATTAAATGGAGGAGACATAAAAGGTCTGTCTGATTTAAACACTGCCAATGATTGATCTTCCCAACGACTGTTCTTCCGAATGAAGAATCTCCACTCATCAGTCGACATGTTGAAAACTTGAAGCTTGCATGGGGAAAGCTGATAAAAGGAGCTTTATGTTTTAATTGAGACTATTTGAAGATACTTGATAATGTAAGAAGATTTACTATTACATTAAATAGAGGAGATATACAAGATCTGCCTGATATAAACACTGCTATTTCTCAATATTTGTATGAAGTCATTGATGCTCCTTTTCAAAATGTTTTCGATTAACTTCAAAGGGAAGTATTTAGCACTGCTCTAGTGTAGATCTTTGAGTTACTGTTGTCAACCTGGGGTTGCACCTTGAATCGAAGACGTGCTGAAATGGCTAATCCTCTCTCCAGTTGAAACAATGGGATCTTCTCATGAGGGTGGGTGCCTCAATGGTGAGAAGAACCTCCAGAGAAGGTTGGTTCCTCTAAGATGTATCAATGAGGATCTCTACTCTGTGTTGCAGACTACCATGGAAAAGGGAGAAAGAAACTTGAAGGGGAAATCCTACCTAATGACGGTGATACACCAGAATATTGATCCACTTTACTTGGAACTTTGAACACTGAATCAAACAAGGGAAAATGAAGACCTTTGATTTCAATTGATCACTATGCATAAGTATTTCATGAGAAGGTTCGATCCAATGACAAAAAACGTGAGGGAAAACGATGGAGAGAGGTCTGATACAAGACACTTTGCAGCGATCTAACATCCACTTACAGCTTTTAGCAAAAGATATAAAACACTGAAACTGTCTTGTATAACGTGATAAGCTAGCAACTAGGTATGAATCAGAATTTGAGAAGGAAGATAAATCTATGACGTATGCAAATCGCTGAATGAATGTACACTATGCCAACACTTGAAATCTGAAAGTACAGTCCTTCTATTGATTAAAAAGGTTACACAACTTACCAATGACAGAGTTTGGTCTTACCAAGAGAGGGATGATTTTACAAGGCTGAAAAGCCATTAATATAGAAAATTACAAAAAGTCAAAAGATTGGCGTCGGAAATAAGAGAGGAAGTTAACTCTTCATTAAGCTCAAGTCCAAATTGCGTTGCATGAGTCTTCCAAATTTGTCTTTCCTTCGCTTATTCCTGGCTGTCTTGCATGAAGAATCCTTGACGTTGAAAGAGAAGAAGAAGAAGACAAGCTTTGGATGCATGAATTCTACGAATAGATGTCTTGACTTGAAAACTAGTCAACTCCAAAATAAGAGTAGTCAAATTCACTCGAACTACTGGAACGTTTGAAAGTCTCTCTTTTGCATGAAATCAATGCAAATGCCAAATTAAGAATTACGTTTGAACCGTTGAAACGTTTCGAGCTTTGAGACAAACGAGAGTACGTGCATGGAATTTCTTTTGTTTGAAACATTCAATGTTTTGCCCATTCATCATGCAAGACAACTCTATTTTCAGAACTGAAGCATTATTGTTTTCTTAAGCGCGTTCGCTTTGTTGGAGTCACTCACGTTAATCTATGCATGATCTTTGTTCATCATGCCTTTATTTCTGCGTTTGTCTTCTTATTCAGTTCTGGGTCAGTCCTATTTGTGCTTGTCTCTATTTCCGCGTTTATTCATGCTCAATTCACTTCATGTTTTCTTTGGCTTTTTTCGTGTTTTGCTTTAATTCGGGATCCGGGCTTTATTTTAGTTTTCGTCCTTCAGACAAATTGTTTGAAGGACTCTGTTTCTTCTCTTTCTCGGGCTTGGCATTTCCTTGTCTTTTCTATCGGGCTTTTTGTCCTCCCAAATTCCTTCGGACAAAAAGTCCAAAGGAATTCGTTTCCTTGCCAATTTTCTGGAATTTATTCTTTTAGGCTTTTATGTCTTGCCCTTTGGTTTTCTTCGGACTTTTGTTGACTTCATATTCCTGTGGATTTCCTGTTTGACAATTATTTCGAAGGATTTTTTTAAATTTTCTCATTTTCCTTCTTTGCCTTTGTTTTTTATTTCTATCAAGCTTTTTTCTCGGGTATATCCTCTGTCGGACCTTTTTCTTGAATTTCTTCGGACAAATAATCCGAAGGAAATTTTTTTTTGTTTGAAGTGTCCTTTGCTTTTATGAAGGTGCCCTCCGCAAGGGCTTCTGCTTCCCAAAAATATCCTTCGGGCTTTTTGATTTGGCCCTGTCTTTGGCTTTGGTGCCCCCCACAAGGATATGATCTTCCAGAAGTGCCCTTTGGAAGAATTGTAAAGGTCCACTTCGTTGCAAAGTGTCCTCCGCAAGGGCTTCTCCTCCTCAAAAGTGCCTTTCGAAACTTTTAAAAGGGTCTTGCCACCGACCAAGTGCCCTCCGCAAGGGTATGTCTACCTTCAAAAGTGCCCTTCGGACTTTTTGAAGGGCACCCGGGCTTTTTGAAACTGTCCTTCGGAACTTTCATCTTGACTTGAAAACCATAAAGTGAACCAACCCGAAGGGTACATACCCTTCGGGACTTTTGAATTGGACCTTCCTGAAGGGCAGGTGTCTTTCGGGTCTTCTCAACTGTGATTTTCTGTTTTTCTTTCGGACAAAAACTCCGAAGAAAATAAATTTTGAACCACTGTCACTTAGTCATTTTTTCGGACTTTTACATAGTCCTTTGAGAGTTCTTTCTCTCGGACAAAATGTCCGAAGAAATAGTCCACCTCTTATAGCCCGAAAAAATTTCCTTGGGAAAACAAAATAAATAAATTTACAGCTTGTATGTCTTGGCTGTATTTGCACATTTCGCTGTAATCAAGAAAGCTTCTTGGAAACCTCTGCATGACTAAAATTCACTTGGCTGTAGATGACCGCTGGGTGGCTATAAATGCTCCTTTAAGGACCCCAAAACTGATTCACAAGACAAACTTGGCACCATAGCAAAGTTTCGAAGTGTAGGGGTGTCAATTTGCCTTGTGGGGGGCAAAATTGTCAACATTTTTGGCGACTCTTCTGGAAAGCATGCCTGCTATGCTAGAGAACTCAAACCATATAGATGCTATTCGAACTCCCAAATGGTGAACCTGATTTTTGACTGAAAATCTCCTCTTGACCTTCGCTGAAGTAACCTTTCACCCTCAAAAAGAAAGGGAAAAACACGAAAGCATGAAAGCTAAGAAGCAAATGTGCAAACAAGCACTTATTGGACAAAACTGAAGCAAACTATTGTGCTTGAACAACACTTGGAGGAAAGCAAAAACAACTATGTACATAGAGCTTTGTTCTTCAATAGCAATGTTTTAGATGCATCCCATTGACTAAGATTGGAAGCTCTTGGCCATTCATCTTGGCAAGTTGGAAGGCGTTGTGGGATTTGCAGCTGGAGATCGTATATGGGCCACTCCAAAGGGAATCAAACTTCGTGTGCCTTTTTGGTTTCGCTCGATCCTCATCCCACTTGAGGACCAAATCTCCTTCATTGAAGCTTCGTGAGGAAGCTCCTTTGTTAAATGTTTTTTTCACTTTTCATGGTTAGCATGGACTGATTTCTTGTCTCTTTTAACATCATAAGCTCTGCATACTTGATTTCCATAGGCTCATTCTCCAACAACTCAAGTTGATGCATTAGTTCTAAAGCTGGAAACTCAAGAGAAATAGGTAACCTTGCTTCCTTACCATAGACTAGCTTGTCTAGAGAGTTGGCTATTGACCTCATGTAGGTGATCCTATCAGCCTATAGAGCTGACTTCAACTTGAGATGCCATGACCTCTGATTGTCTTCAATAGTCCTTCGTATGATATTTAAGAGGTTCTTGTTTGTAGATTCAGCAAGGCCATTTCCTTGTGGATAATAGTTTGATGAAGTGCTGAGATAAATTTCATGTTGGACAGCCCATTGACTGATCCTAGATCCCACAAAAGCCATTGCATTGTTAGAAATAATGGTTGAAGGAACTCCAAACCTAGTAAACAGACCATCATAGAAATCAAAAATGTTAGTTTCGTTTGCTTCTTTCAATGCAATTGCTTCCGTCCAATGTGTGAAGTAATCCGTAGCTGTTAGAATCCACTTATGCCCTGAACTTGAAGAAGGATTAATGAGACCAATAAAGTCCAATCCCCACTGGACAAAAGGTTGATCCACTGCAATTCGCTGAAGGGGCAGGCCTGCAAGTTTAACTTTTCCTACAAACATAGCACATCATTTGCACTTCCTAACCCATGTATGACAATCGCCAAATATAGTAGGCCAATATTACCCATCTCTCATGATTTTAAGTGATGTAGTTTTTGTGAAAAAGTGTCCACGATGTCCATCATGGAATTCTTCAAGTAATCTTTGAGTTTGGCTCGGTTCCACACACCTTAGTAACATTTCATTAATATCCTTTTTGAACAAAACACTATCAACGAGCAAGAATGAAATTGATTGCAATTTAAAATACATTATTTTTGAAGCACTTAGGGGAGAAAGGTAAAAACCATCTTACAGATAGCTTACCAAATCATGAAACCAACTGGAAGGTGAGGTGTGAACAACAACAATTTCGTCATCATTTGACACTAAAACAGCTTCATTAATTTTTTGCAAGTCTTGAACTAAATGCTCACAAAGTCTTTTGCCTCTAATAAGCTTTGTAACCTTAATTTTCACGTCTTATTCCATTACCTTGGTTATCCAACTAGCTCTCTTCTCATTTATGTCTTTGTTCAGAAGAAATTCTTTGATGCTT
This sequence comes from Torreya grandis, assembly GCA_037957365.1. Classification (NCBI taxonomy): domain Eukaryota; kingdom Viridiplantae; phylum Streptophyta; class Pinopsida; order Cupressales; family Taxaceae; genus Torreya; species Torreya grandis. The sequence continues at coordinate 2,664,804 of JARHVA010000619.1, forward strand.
GGATTAACAACCATTAGATGTATTTTAATATTAGACAAGCGCCTAAATTTCTTCAGAGATCTTATAACTGAAAGGACATGCTTTTCAATAAAATGATACCTTGTTTCATACTCCTCCAAGCCTTGGCTGTAGAAAGCTATTGGCTGCTCCAAATTTTCATGATTTTGTTGCATAAAAATGCTTGAAATGGTGTCCATATTAGCATACATATATAGATAAAATCTTTTGTAAAATCTGGATTTAAAAGTGTAGGAGCACTTGCTATGGCTTTCTTAACATCTTCAAACCCTTTTACTCCCTCCTTGGACCAGCTAAAATTTTGATTTTTCTTTAGCATCGCTGTAAGTGGTTTAGCTACAGTAGCGAAATCTGAAATGTATCTCCTTATAAAGTTGACTTTTTCAAAGAAACTTTGCAAAGCTTTTTTGCTCTTAGGCAAAGAGAGTGCCAAAATGGATTGAATCCTTTTAGAATCTATGGTTAAACCATGCTTTGAAACAATATGTCCAAGAAGCTTACCTTCATGAACTGAAAATACACACTTTTTGAGATTTAGGGATATCATGAATTGCCTAAACCTTTCGAAAACTTGCTTGAGATGAACCATGTGATCTTTTGCATCTTTTGAAAACACTGTTATGTCATCCAAATAAACAAGCACAAACCTGTTAAGAAGGCCTTGGAAGGCCATATCCATGGCTGTCTGTAAGGTTGCTCCAGCATTAGACAAACCAAATGGCATCTTTTTGTATGCAAATGTCCCCCACTTAGTCATGAAGGTTGTCTTGAATTGGTCCTCTTTTTTGACCAAATTCTGATTGTAACCATTATATCCATCCAACAACGAAAACCTCTTTGAACCTGCAACAAGCTGTAAATTTTTTTTCATTTATGGCAATGGATAGTGGTCTTTAAGCAAAGCCCTGTTTAAGTCACGAAAATCAACACACAAACAAATCTCATCATTTTTTTATGTACTGAAACAAAGTTCGCCACCCAAGTTGAGTGCTTGATTGAAAATATAATAGCTGATTCTATGAGCTTGTGAAGCTCAGCTCTCATCAAAGGCTCAAGCTTTGGATTGATTTGCTTTTGTCTTTGTCTCATTGGTTTAGTTTCCTCTTCTAACTCAATGGTGTGTTGAGCCAAACTTGGATCAAAACCTTTGAGATCACTATACTGCCATGTGAATATATCAGCAAAACTCGTGCATAAATCAATGAAAGCTTTCTTTTGTGGAGTGCATACCTTGCCCAATTTCAAAATTTTACCAGCGGCAATGTCTACATTGGCATAGTGCTCTTCTTTTGTTGACAAGGATGGTTTCTCTTTCCTTAGCTCATCATCTTCACTGAAAATATTTTCAAGAGTGACCAATTTTTTGGGTAGCCTATTTGTTTTTAGTTGTACAATTTGATCACCATACTACTATAAGTGTTTCAATTGATTTCTCAAAGAAAACTCAGCGTCTCCCTGCAAAAATCTCACAATTTGATTGTCATTTTCAAACACTTGTCAATTCTCTTGGTTATCCGAAACAGAAGGCCTTACAACTACCTCTATATGTGACTGAAGATGTTCACTTTTTACATCCGCTGGAATGTTAAATTGTGCCCCAACAGCAGCCAACCTATCAACATATGTTTATTCCTATCTTTTGGTATTGTCTAAATATTAAAAGCATGAAAATCTTCAAGTAAATCCCAAACTCCGTGTTTGTAAGATTTAAGCAACAAATTTTTGCATACATTCAAACCTCTTACTTGGTGGACTACAAGTTCACTATCTCCAAACACTTGCAAACAATTTACTTTCATCTTCTTAGCCCACTGCAAACTGTGAACTAATGCTTCATATTCAGCAACATTGTTTGAACAACCAAACTGAAATTTAATAGAGGAGAAATACCTTTGTTCTATAAGAGAAATTAACATAACTCCAGCTCTGGTTCCGTGCTTATTTCTCGATCCATCAAAGTACAATTGCCACAAGCCTTCATTAGATTCGTCTTCTTTGACCATGGATGGAATTGGTGCATCGTTCTCATGAAGACAATACACACCAAGACCTTTCTCTTCAATCAGCTTGTAGGGATCATGCTCATGCAAGGTAGAAGCCCACTCATCAAGGAACAAATTTGGAAATCCATCCAAAGGCGAGTCCTTTTCTACATCACCAGTTTGTAATATTTCATTTGAGATGATACCATTTGCATTGACCACACTTGGCATATAAGGCTCCATATGAAAATGTGCAATTGGCTCTGAATGAATTGTAATCTTTGTACCATACCTGGTTTTGAATAGCAAATAGCTCCAATCAACTAATAAATATCCCCCAATCTTTGAGGTGAAGTCCCTTGAAAGACACAGCGAAATAAGGAGGCAAGTCCACCACTACAACATCCTGCTGAATAGTAACGTTAGGACAAGCATGTAATGTCAATTCCAAATCTTTGATAATGCCTACCGTCTTTGTTAGTGAACCATCCACTGCAATACCCCTTTAGTATTTGGCTCATAAACAAGGCCGAGCTTGTTTGCAATCTGTTTGGGCATTAATGTACTGCTAGCTCCACTATCCACCATACAATTATGAACCAAAGTATCACCCACTATAAAAAAAAGATAAAAATGAGTTTTCTATGATTTTAACTCAGTTGTGTCCATCTTTGACATCTTATCTCCTTGTTGCACCTGTTGTTTAGTTGGCTGATCCGAATTTGTCAAGACAACACCTTCTTTGTCAACCGATTTTGGAGACAATTCAAAAGCTAAAAGTTTTTGAATGAGTTTATCTTTTTGCCCTGGAATTGAAAGAGAATCCCACATGCTAATGCTGATGTTAGACTTCTTCATTTGATCTACAATACTGAACTGAGATGCACTAATCTTTTATTGCACTTTTTGTGGCAATTGTTGCTCACGAATTAGAGGTATTTGCTGCACTTTACTAACCTCTATATTCTAATTTTTCTGGGCTTTGGGGCAACAAGCTGCTCTTTTGTACTTTTAGCAACAATACTAGGGTACTTGGAGTATTTGCTACTGCTTGGGCTTCATCAACAGCTCTTTTCTTAGTTCTTTGATAGGTTATAGCTGCAACTTGACTACTTGAATTGTTAGTTTTAACAACCTGAGTAAAAGCAACATGAACATCGACTTGCCAATTTTCATTATTAGCATCAGTTTGCCCTTGAACTTGATGAGTCATTTCTTGTGATGTCAAATCTGTATCTTGATATTGACCTCCTTGAAAAGAGAACTCTTCTTGTATCATCTATGGCATGGTGATGTTTTGTAATACCAAGGCTTGGTTTTGAGCATCATTGAGATTTGAGGGCTGCCGACCTGAATTTTGCACCAAATTATTTTGAGGTGGGGTTGGAACAATGGCTTTTGAAGTAGGAGCATTCGGATCAAAAGCAACATATGGCTTAGCTAGAGTTATGGCTCCTTGTACTTGATAAAGTGGTCTATTTTTTCTGAAACCCTGATAAGGAGACCTTTGATCTTTGAAACACTGATAGTTGTTTTGATTTTGCTGTTGATAGGGCCTATTTAACTGAAATTGTTGTCTCTTAAGCTGTACTATTTTATTTCCAAAAGATTGTAGCAAACTTTTCAACTCTCCTATCTCACTAGCTTGACTAGTAGGGGCTGCAATAGGAACTTGAGGTGCTGGAATTGGAGCCAAAGATGAAATTTGAGAAACTTGAGGCGTTGGTACAGAACTTATTTATAGAAATATGGGCATTGAAGGTCTTGAAGAAAGCTTCCTTGCTTGTATCAAGCTATTTTCTTTCTTTATTGCAACTTCATAAGAATCTAGCAAAGTAATACCACCCATTGACTATATCATCACAGTAATGTCAGAATTAAGAGCTTTAAAAAAATATAGAAATGCATATTCAAGGGATGGCCTAATCAGATCCGATATTCTGGTCCATGTCTTTTGGAATCTGAGATTAAAATCGGACATAAACTCATGAGGAGCTTTCTATATGGCAGTTAATTGCTCAACTAAAGATAAGTGATTAGATTTGTCTTCAAACTGCTTGACTAACGCTGGACCCAATTCATCCCAGGTGGAAATGGATCTAAGTGGGAGGGTTCTATATCACTGTAATGTTTTTCCTTTGAAAGATGCAGCAAGCAATCTAATAGCAACATTATCGTCAACAACATCATGAACTGAACAAAGATTAACCACATCCTGGATATGCTCAATAGGGGTTGTTTGATTTTCTCCTGAGAAGAATGGAATACTTTTGAGGGCAGATACAGGAATGTCATCTAACTATGCTAGATTTAGTGGACTTTCCGTATTGAATGGAGCAAACACTTGATTTCTAACGGCCATCTGGATGTTGGGGATTGCAGTGTTTAGAATGATAGGATGAGGGGGAGGTAAATATTCTCTTTGAGGATATGGATTTGCCTTCCTAGACCTTGCTCTTTTATAAGTTACAAATTCAAAAGGAATACCTTTACTTGTTGATTTTGTGGTAACCTTTGGCATGAACGGGTTGCCTGAATGATGATATGAACTCTGCAACTAGATGCGGATGAATATTCTCTGCTGTTGCGAAAACTCTATGCAAAGAACTTTTTCGTGGTCCCATCGGGCATGCCAAAAATTGTTGTCAACCTGGAGTTGCACCCTGAATCGAAGATGCATTGAAATGGCTAATCCTCTCTCGAGTTGAAACAATGGGATCTTCTCACGAGGGTGTGTGCCTCAATGGTGAGAAGAACCCCCAGAGAAGGCTGGTTCTTGTAAGATGTATCAATGAGGATCTTTATTCTGTATTGCGGACTACCATGGAAAAAAGAGAAAAAACTTGAAGGAAAAATCCTATCTAATGATTGTGATACACTAGAATGTTGATCCACTCTGCTTGGAACCTTGAACACTAAATCAAACAAGGGAAAATGAAGACCTTTAATTTCAATTGATCACTATGCATAAGTATTTCATGAGAAGGTTCAATCCAATGACAAAAAATGTGAGGAAAAACGATGGAGAGAGGTCTAATACAAAACACTTTGCAGCCACCTAACATCCACTTACAACTTTCAGCAAAAGACATATAAAACACTGAACTTGATATGCATAACATGATAAGCTAGCAATTAGGTACAAATCAGAATTTGGAAAGGGAGAGAAATCTACCATGTATGCAAATTGCTGAATGAAAATACACTATGCCAACACTTGAAATTTGAAAGTACAGTCCTATTGATTAAAGAGGTTACATAACTCACCAATGGCAGAGTCTGGTCTTACCAAGAGAGAGATGATTTTACAACGCTGAAAAGCCATTAATATAAAAAATTACTAAAAGCCAAGAGATTGGCATTGGAAATAGGAGAGGAAGTTAACTCTTCATTAGCCCAAGTCCAAATTGTGTTGCATGAGTCTTCCAAATTTGTCTTTCCTTGGCTTATACCTGGCTGTCTTGCATGAAGAATTCTTGGCGTTGAAAGAGAAAAAGAAGACAAGCTTTGGATGCATGAAATCTACAAATAGATGTCTTGACTTGAAAACTAGTCAACTCCAAAACAAGAGTAGTCAAATTCATTCGAATTGTTGGAACGTTTGAAAGTCTCCCCTTTGCATGAAATCAATGCAAATGCCAAATTAAGAATTATGTTTGAACCGTTGGAATGTTTCGAGCTTTGAGACAAACAAGAGTGCGTGCATGGAATTTATTTTGTTTGAAACGTTCAACGCTTTAAACCGTTAATCATGCAAGGCAACTCTATTTTTAGAACTGAAGCATGTTTGTTTTCTTAAACGCGCTCACTTCGTTGGAGTTACGTTAGTTTGTGCATGATCTTTGTTCATCCTGCCCTTATTTCTGCGTTTGTCTTACTTCTTGTTCAGTTCTGGCTCAGTCCTATTTGTGCTTACATCTCTATTTCTGTGTTTGTTCATAGTCAATTCACTTCGTGTTTTCTCTGGATTTTTTCGTGTTTTGCTTTAGTTCGGGATTCTGGCTTTATTTTAGTTTTCGTCCTTTGGTCAAATTGTCTGAAGGACTCTCTGTCTCTTCTCTTTTCCGAGCTTGGCATTTCTTTTTCTCTCTTTTGGCCTTGGCTTACACCCTTGTTTTTTCTATCGGGCTTTTTGTCCAAAGGAATTCCTTCGGACAAAAAGTCCGAAGGAATTCGTTTTCTTGCCAATTTTCCCAAATTTATTCTTTTAGGCTCTTATGTCTTTCCCTTTGGTTTTCTTCGAACTTTTGTTGATTTTATATTCTCATAGATTTCTTGTTTGACAATTAGTCCGAAGGATTTCCTTAAATTTTCTCATTTTCCTTCTTTGCCTTTGTTTTTTATTTCTATCGGGCTTTTTTCCCAGGGATATCCTCCGTCGGACCTTTTCCTTGAATTCCTTCGGACATATAGTCCGAAGGAAATTCTTTTCCGTTTGAATTGTCCTTTGCTTTTATGAAGGTGCCCTCCGCAAGGGCTTCTGCTTCCCAAAAATGCCCATCGGGCTTTTTGATTTGGCCCTATCTTTGCCTTTGGTGCCCCCCACAAGGGCATGTTCTTCCAGAAGTGCCATTCGGAAGAATTGTAAAGGTCCACTTCGCTGCAAAGTGTTCTCTGCAAGGGCTTCTCGTCCTCAAAAGTGCCTTTCGGAACTTTTGAAAGGGTCCTGCATCGACCAAGTGCCCTCCGCAAGCGTATGTCTGCCTTCAAAAGTGCCCTTTGGACTTTTTGAAGGGCCACTGGGCTTTTTGAAGGGCACCCGGGCTTTTTGAAATTGTCATTCAGAACTTTCGTCTTGACTTGAAAACCATAAAGTGAACCAACCCGAAGGGTACATACCCTTCGGGACTTTTGAATTGGACCTTCTCGAAGGGCAGGTGCCCTTCGGGTCTTCTCAACTGCGCTTTTCTCTTTTTCTCTCGGACAAAAAGTCTGAAGAAAATAAACTTTGAACGACTGCCACTTAGTCATTTTTTCGGACTTTTACACAGTCCTTTGAGAGTTCTTTCTCTCGGACAAAATGTCCGAAGAAATAGTCCACCTCTTATAGCCCGAAAAAAAATCCTTGGGAAGACAAAATAAATAAACTTACAGCTTGTATGTCTTGGTTGTATTTGCACATTTGGCTGTAATCAAGAAAGCTCCTTGGAAACCTTTGCATGACTAAAATTCACCTGGCTGTAGATGGCCACTTGGGTGGCTGTAAATGCTCATTTAAGGACCCCAAAACTGATTCACAAGACAAACTTGGCACCATAGCAAAGTTCCGAAGTGTAGGGGTGACAATTTGCCCTATGGGGGGCAAAATTGTCAACAGTTACTGCCAATGACTGATCTTCATCTTCCTAATGAAGAATCTCCACTCATCAGTCATGCTGAAGGATTAACTTTGATATTAGCAAGACTACTTTGGTAGATTGGTCTGTCCTTTCCTAAAGAACACGTTAGAAATATTATGTAGGAGCACTCAATGGAGTTGAAATTCCATGCATTGGCCAACTCCAAAGCAGGACATGTTTTCTGTTGGTGGGCAATTCATCTCTGAAGGATGAAGGACTGCTTCTTAGAGACTTAGAGACCAATTTTTAAAGATTGATTTCCCTGAATGCAATCCCTTTATGGGAAAACAGTGATCCCAATATTCACGTATTGGGACAGTGTTTGCTTGGCAAGTCAATCCAATTTCTCCCGTAATCAATTGAATCAGTAAAATTTGCTAACTCTTGTTGGTCAACGTCAAGATTCCAACTCTTGACAGATTTGGCATGTTTGGAAAATATTCATGGAGTTTGCATGCACTAGAGTAGATTGCGAGGGAAAACTTGCTGGACACACCATAAAGCCACACTAGAGGAGATTCCCAATCATTTGTCTTTATTGTTGGAGATTGACAGACTTTGCAAGCCTGAGGAGTACTCATTGAGTTTGCATAAACGTGGTGAGTTTGTGGGTGAACACTTGGTGAGTTTGTGGGTCAAAACTTGGTTAGTTTGCATGTCAAAATTCACTGGACGCACCATAAAGCCACACCAAAAGATAAAATGCCAATCTTTAAGTTTATTATTGGAGGTTGATTGTTTCTACTATCAAAGAGGATCAGACACTTAAGGACACATCCTTTAAGAAAAATGTTTATTTATTGTGCTTTAGAAAGATTGCAAAAAATGTATTTTTGCAATTAAAATGACTTAAGCATCCTCCCCTCTTCTTACCACCCTTAGTGGCAAGTCTTTCCCATCTTTAATTTTGTAATATATTTTAGTGAAATAAGGCTTGTTTGGTTAATGCTGAACACCTGATTCGAAGGACCCAGCCTTTATCTGCCTTTCATTGAGATTGGACATTGTACATTTTATCTGGAGCATTGGTACTGTATGTTTTTTCGAATTTCTCTTAATTTAATTATTCAATGCACATTTGAAAAATCAGGAATCAATTTCCATGATCTTATGTTTAATTTGATGCATGTGAAATGGATTTGTCATGGAGTGGAAACTCCTAAGTTTTTAAGGTGAAAATTTGGGCATTTATTTTTCCTAATTTGCTGGGTTCTTAAGTTGTGAGTTGATTATTATTCTTTGGCTTGCCTAGTTGTCCCCGAGTTCGAGTTGTATGACTTAGAAGTTAACATTATCACCAATCCCCTTTTCTTGGTATCAGATGGAGGAAAATTTCAGCCATAGGAAATGGAGTAATAACAATGTTCACTTGTTTGTCCTTTGAAATGGGAAGTCCATTCATGCCAATCAGCTTCTCCTGACCAAATCTAGGATGTTCATTTACTTAATGAGGTAAATTAAACTGACTATGATTGTTCATATGCACACGAGCTAAAAATGTTACTGATATTTAATTATGTCTTTGACAGTAATGTTAGGTGCTTGGTAAAACGTGTATATAAGTTTAGCTTGATGTACTAGAATTTGCAAAGTGGCCCTTATATTGCAGAACAACAGAACCAGTAATAAAATTGCAAGAATGTATGTGTTATGGGTTCAACCTAGGCTTCATGATTAAAACTGACCGTGTTAAACTATGACCAAGTTATCATGATAGACCTCTTTGCATCAATTTATGTATTTTTTAGCATCTTAGTTTAGCTCTCTGATTTATTATTTTTCGGGGAGATGATTTGATCAAATGGGATAAAGCAAAAATTGGATACTATGTTGGTGTTGATATTGCAGATGGCTCGGTAAACTCAACCCCAATTTAAAATAAGTTATCATATCATTTTTCATATTCTAGTAGAAGATGAAAATATCTTATTTTCCTTCATTGATAAAATAGTCAGTTCCGCTCACATTGTTGGATTCAAGGAATGTGTTTGCTTGGTTTCAAGTGGCTAGATGCTCAGAATCTTACTTTAATTCCATTCAGTCAATTATAGCTAGGTTCTGTCATCAATTATTTGGCTAAATCTTGTTAGGTGATGTCAGCAATTATTTGGCTGAATCTTGTCTTTTGATAAACAGTAGGGGGGAAATATCAATGTTATTAAGAAAGCATACTTTTAGTCAACTTCATACTCATGTCTATGATATTTTACTATGTTATTCTCTCAATTTCAGCTTCATGGTTGTTTGTTTCTTTCTGCCCTACAAAATTTGATACATAGTGGAAATTCAATTGATCAACTATTAGAAAGAACATAAGAAGCAGAAGTTAGAAATTTACACGATTGAAGAAAAATGGTCATGTGGTTGTTAAATATATTGCATCCAATACGGGAATGTCTATGGCATTTCCAAGCTAAGTGAAAAATAGAAGAATACAAACATAAGGCTTATAAAAACAAAGTTTTGTACCGTTACTATAAAGGAGATGCCATCAAGTGTGAAACATCTGTCACAATTCATAAACTACAAATATTACATATCTTCGTCCATTATTATAATTTTGTTGAAAATATTTATGAGAATGTTATCTATGCTAGGGGGGTGTGCAATGCTGTATTTTTCATAAAAAAATCACAAGTCTTAATCTTTAGATTGGGTACACTGATAATATACCATGATTTGGGTAATGGAGGTATTAGCAGAGAGGTTATGGCCCCATACTCAGCTGCTTTCTCTCAGTTCTCAGGGAGCTTCAGGTCCCATAACTTGTATAGGGGACCCGAAAAAGCTCACAGTGATTAATTCATGTGGAAGTAAAGTAGTTGTACTTTTGCATGCTTTCTCTTAAGAGGAGGACAAAAAGATTCTTTTTCTTAATATCTATGCCCCTATATCTATAGATGATAAAAGTTTACAATGGCAGCATATTAATAATATGATCCAATCCTTTCCTGACATTCCTCTTGTGCTTGGAGGGGATTTTAACACTATTTTAAGCCTCGAAGAAAAGAAAGGAGGTATGCCAGTTTTAGATGCAAGTTCGAATAATATGGCTACATGCATACAAAATCTTCAGTTTGTCGATGTTCAACCTGGTAATGGTGTGATGACTTGGTCTAACAGAAGACAAGGGCAATAATGCATTCTTGAGAGGTTAGACAGATTTTTATTATCAGAGTCATGGTGGACAAAGAATTATATTCCAAAGGTGCACATTCTAAATAATCTAGGCTCGTATCACTGGCCAGTCTATTTGGAGCTTGGGAGGTCTTTCCCCTATCATGCGCCCTTTAGACTTCAATTGATGTGGCTCCAACATGAAAACATCCATAGTATTATTCGACAATGGTGGAAAGAAGGTAAACCTAAGCATGGAACACATATGCATAACTTTGTTAGAAGATTGACTTATATCAAATCCAAATTGAAAGCATGGAATTTGACTGAATTTGGCGACATAAAGGAAAAAATGCAACAGATTCATGGCTAGTTAGAGGAAATCAATGCTGACATAAGACACAATGGAATTAATGAAGATTTAGCTTAAAAAGATTTTTTTTTGAAAGCTGCTCTTCAAGAATGGGAGAAGAGGGAAGAAATCTCGTGGCAGCAGAAATCTAGAGTCCAATGGTTACAAGAGGGTGACAAAAATACAACATACTTTCATAAATCTTTGTTGGCAAGGTCTCACAATTATATCAATTTTTTAAGAACAAGAGATGGTACAAAAGAATATTCTTTAGAAGGATTGCAAAATATTGCCACAGAGTATTTTTCTAATCTTTTCACTGTTGTCTCTTTAGATGATATGGCACAAAAGGAAGCTCTTGCAAACATCCCAAAAATCATATCTGATCAGGGCAATAGAAATCTTAATGCCCAAGTCATTGAAGGGGAATTAAAAACTGTTGTTTTAATCTAAGGAAAGGCAAAACACCTGGCCCAGATGGCTTCCTGATTGAATTTTATCAAGTGTTTTGGGACATCCTTAAAGATGATCTTCTTCAAGTAGTAGAAGAGGTGAGAATGGCCAAAACCATGTTGAAAGAAAAAAATAAAACCTTTATAGCCCTAATTCCAAATGCTGCAGAAGTGGAAGAGATGTCAGGATTCAGGCCTATCACTTTGTGCAATGTTCTCTATAAAATTATTACCAAATTAATGGTAGACAGGTTTAAATATTTAATGCACAAGATCATTTCTCCAGAACAAGGAGGATTTGTCCAGGGGAGGCAAATTCATGATGAGATTGTTTTAGCACAGGGAGCTTTACATTCCATGAATATGCAGAAATCTTCCTCCATGTTTATCAGGTTGGATCTTTCCAAAGCTTATGATAGAGTTGATTGGGCCTTTTTATGTAAATTTATGAATCAATTTGGCTTTTCTCAAGATTGGATCAATTGGGTTCAGGCTTGCTTAGAGTTGGTTTCGTATTCAGGCATTGTTAATAGAAATCCCTCAAAGCTTTTTGGTACTTCTCAAGGAATAAGACAAGGTGATCCCATCTCTCCTTTCTTATTCATCATATTGGTTGAATGTTTGGGAAGGTTGATGACTAAGGCCCAAAGAGATAAAAAGATAGGAGGTATTAGATTGGCTAAAGGAATGAATCCTTTAACTCATCTACAATTTGTTGATGATTCTACAATCCTTGGCAGAGCTATATGCGTCGAAGCTTCACAAACGCAAAAGATTCATCAGCGTTTTACTAGAGCTACAGGGCAACTTATTAATCAGGACAAATCCAAGATTATTTTTTTCATTGTTTTGAGAGACAAGAAAATATGATTCTTGAAATTTTTCAGTTTACTAAGGGCTCTCTTCCAATTACTTATCTAGGGGTACCAATTGCAGCCACTCAAATAAAAGATTGGAACTGGATTATAAGCAAAGTAAAGCTGAAATTGCAGAAATGGACAAACAGATGGCTCTCCTCAAGAGGAAGAATGACTTTGGTTAAGGCGGTTCTTCAAGCTATGCCTATTTATGCTTCCTCCATTCTTAATACCCCAGCTTGCGTGTAGAAACAAATGGATTATCTCTTCCAAGAATTCATTTGGAGTGGAGTTCAGAAACACAAAAAATGGTCCTTGGTCAAATGGGACACTCTTTGTCAACCAAAATCAAAAGGAGGTTTGGGATCTCGTTCCAACATCAAACATAACAAAGCCTTAGCTGCCAAACTTTATTGGAGATTGTTGGAAAATTCAAATAATTTGTGGGCTGTAAATGTCCGAGCTAAATATGCTGAAAATCACCCTCTTGAGAGAATAATCAGATTGGATCTTCCCTCTAGAGGATCTCCAATTTTGAGTGTTTTGAGAATAGGAGATGCTATAATTAAAAGGCAATTATTTTGGGTAGTTTGGAATGGTCAATCAACCAATTTTTGGATTGATTCTTGGGATGGTCAACCCCCTATCATTACTTAGTTCCCTGTTTTGAAGTCTCTTATGGAAGCTCTTCATAATAAGGGATGGGACGAAGTTGGTCATTACAGCCAACCTTGTAGGTATCAATGGGAGGTTGGAAATTAATGGATTCCTTCTGAGGAATGGCCAGTTCAGATGGAAGAAGATCAAAAGCGGATAATAGATTCTATTTTACAGTCAAGACCTTCTTTGAGTCATAAAGGGCTGGATATAATAGTGTGGGGGACGAAAGCTATAGGAAGTTACTCTGTTTTAGAAGGATATGCTTCCCTATGCAAGCTAAACAATCATCCATTAAGGGATATTTTTAGAAAGTTATGGCAAGAAGAACTTTGGCCAAAAGTTAGCTTCTTTGTCTGGCTATTATTAAGAAGAAGAATCCTAACAGAAGATAGGCTAAAAAAAGAGGGTACAATGGACCCTATAGATGTGCAATGTGCCTGGATGATGAAGAAACCATTATTCATCTATTTATACAATGTCCTTTTGTGATACAAATGTGGCAATATTTGATGACCTTATTTCAGCTTCCCTCGAATGGAATTCAGGATTTGGAACAACCTTTTAGAGAATGGGGGAAGCAAGTAATGACAGGTCAGAATTTGGAACCAGCCTTATGGAGCGGGATAGCTCTTTTAGTATGGAATGCATGGAAGGAACGAAATAGAAGAATCTTTCAGCAGGAAAGCAGGGACATCCCATTTTTGTGGGAAAAGATAAAGATGAATATTGCTGAATCCATCAAATATAAAGTTAAAATCCCTCAAAACATGTCGGCGCAATGGGTTAATCTAATCAGACACTTGCCTCTTACTTTGAGTAATCATCAAATGTTTGTTTTTAAACTGAGGAGGAAATCTAAAGGAGAAGGTAAGTGGTCAACGACTCTGTGTGGATTTGGAAGCTGAATACAGATGGAGCTTTTAGAGGAAACCCAAGGAAAACGATATGGGTGGAATAGGTAGAATTTCTGATAGATCAGTTGTCTTCTTTTCAAAAAGACTGGGTTGTGCAACGAACAATTTGGCTGAAATAATCGCAGTTTATAGAGGTCTACAAGAAGTAGTTAAAATCGGATGGAAAAAGATTCAAGTGGAATCTGATTCTCAACTTATCATTGGCCGTCTATCCACTACGTCAGTGAAAAAGGCCAAGAATTAGTGAATAATTAGAGAGCTGGAAAAATCCAACAGCTGAAGGATACATTTCAAGAGATCCATTTCAACCATGTTCCTCGGCAACAAAATAGAATAGTTGATGCTTTAGCTAATTGGGCATTGGATAATAGTAACATTGTTTGCTATGGGGCCCCATTGATATGGTGGCCTACAAAGCTCCAAGAGGATATTTGCAAGATTTTAGATTTAGATTGACTTAATGGTTATTGTTGACGTGATTAGACTTGTTTATTGTGCTAGGGCTTGGAAAAATAGTTTTAATGCCTGACATAGTCGAAGTATTTTTTCAATTACTCTAACTTAATATTAATTTCTTTCTTTTAAAATATATATATATATACCATGATTTGGGATAAGGGTTGCTTGTTTTTTTAAATTTTATAACAATAACATCTAGCAAGTCTTCTAAATTGGCATATGATTATTCTCTTTTGTTCAATGATTATTCCTATTCTATTGAATTTTACATACATTCTCATCTGTTACATATTGGCATCTCTTCATTTTCCTAGTCTTGTACATTTCTTTATAGGCCGACTCATGTATTCAGATTTTGTCCTTTTTACAACTTATTCACCTATTATTTTTGTAAAATTACAAAAAAAAATTCAAAATATATTTTCTAACATCCACCTAATAGTCTCCAAGGCTTAACTTTTTGTCTTGTCTCTATCTAAAGCTTGGAAAACCATCGATTTGACTGGAGGTTGACTTCTTTCTTAGTCACATGATGTACATCTATCCATTCTCTTATTAAAATTTGGAAGTTGAATCTTTTGCACGACCTAGAGCTTTGGTGGTTGTTCTGTGAGTGATGTTTACCGGCTTTCACTCCTCACACACTACTTAGCTGCCCTTGTGGGTTTTCAGTGAAACAACATACCAACCTATTGCCGTTTATTGGATTTCAATTGGCTTGCATAACTAGGAGGCTTCCCTTTATGGGTTTTCATCCATCTTAGCCCTCATAGAGACTCTTGTTTTCAAAAAACATTGTGCTCTTCAAAATTGAAAAAATGATCCAACTGGTACTTACATTCCTAGAGGTGGATGTGGTGGAGATGGTTGTCGTGATGACAGTGGAGTGGTGTCCGAGGCTGACAGTGTTTTTGTTCAGGCTTGTTGAACTTGTGCGGGTGTTTGTGTGGCTATTCACAGTGATTGGAGAATGCTATTAGGAGGAAAATAGATAGGTCTATCTACCTAAACTAGGAATGATGGATCCACTTGTGCCAAATCCTTCTTATACATTGTCTAATCAACCATAGCATCCCCCATGATTGTGAAGGATGATCGTAGTTGTGTAGCTATTTGAGTTGCTTGTTGTAGGCCATCCTCCACAAGCTCTGTGATGGTGGTCCGATACATGGTGATAGCCCCTGGATTCTGTCTCAAATGTCAAAAATCTTTCACCTTCCCCTTGTGCATGGACACCTATAAATTTGTTTTTTGGCATCTTTCTCCATTTGTCTACTCATGGCCAAGACACTATCTTGACTATCCATGGACACCTTCAGTGCTTTTTCATGTTTTGTGTCATCGGTATCCTTAGATACCACTGTGTGAGCTTGCTTCGTAGTGTCACTTGCATTATGGATTTTCCTCCACATATTGTTGTGCTTCTATTTCCTTACACAATTTTTGATACTTCTCTAGCATCAACACTACCGTATCGAACTTGTCTTTTTTTTTTGGACTTTTGCTTTGCTCTACTACAATCTTGTTGATTGCCCCCATTCTTAGCAAGTTTGGTGACCAAGGAAGTGAACTACAAATACTCGAACATCACTTAGTCACCCAAAACGTCCTTGATCAACTGAGGACACTTCTCTTTTACCACTATTTGAATTTAATTCATGACATCTTCTAGGGATTCGATCATCGTTGCATATGTCAGTGTGAAATGTTGACAACACTATGAAATTATTGTGTTCCTTCCATCTATGCTCAAGTCGATTGTTTGATGGGATCAATGGCTAGCTTTTTCAGCATTGCCACAAGGCGAGAGGTAGGGTTCGATTGTCGCTGCTTTCCTGTTGTTGCGAGAAGTTGTGTGGTGGGACAAGGAAGGTTGTCCTTAGCTTTGTGTCCAAAATCTCTAAGATTCGAAGGATCATCATATTTTTTTGTGATTTCTGTCTTAGCAAAATCCTAGTCTTTCTCCTCCTCCCCTTCTTGTGCGCCTTTCCCATTATCTTGTTCTTGATTTGCTTGGGAGTCTCCTGTTGTTCATCCTCACCTTTATCTTTTTGCTAAGTTATCAAATACCGTTGTATAGGGTCTCAAGTACGATACGATACACCAATGGGTATGGATATGGGTTCGATATGCAAGGGATATGGGCATAATACACCCTGCCCTTGCGGATCTGTCAGGAAAAACGTATTTTTAATTTTTTTTTTCAATTTTGTTTCACAAAATGTCAAACGTGGACTTCAAAAAATAAACACATTCTAAACTCACCAATGACCCACATTTTCCTATGTCTTCATTTACACTAGGTCTTGATTCTTCTTCGCCTACCATTGTCGTTTCTCTCCTGAATGCAAACCCGAACCTTGTTGTTGCCATTTTTGCCGGAATGGGCATTGGGCAACACGGTTTGTGTTCTCCTCGGATGGGGTTTGCATTCTCCTCGGGTTTGACTATGTCCACCGTCCAAGTTGCATCAGCGAATTGCAAGGAGTCGAAGACCAAGGCATTTACTATTTTTATTATTAAGCCAAAGTATGTAATGTAGTTTAATATTTATTATTTAATTGCTATATTTTTTAAATTAGGTTTTAATAATAGTTTTTTTGTAGTTGTTGAAGGTAATTTTTTTTAATTATTCATGAATCATGTATATTTTTAATTTAATTTTGTAAGTTTGTAATTTGTAGGTTTTTTATTTTTGAACATTTTTTTTTTAATTTTATTTGTTTTAATTTCGTATTAGGTTGTTGAGACTTGGTTTGCCTCACACACACTCCTCTTGAGACGACTTTTCAAGGTGCATGAGGCATTCAACAACATGGTTATCAGCAACCTTTGGAGTGTATGGAGGTAGACAAACAATAAGAGGGCCACAAAGATGAAATGGTGGATTCTTGATGATGTGTGGTTGGAACGTGTGAAGTATTTGCTCAGTTTTACCAAGCCCATTATTAGTATATTGAAATTTGTGGATATGGATCATCTATGTTTGGATGAAATTTATGATGAAAATGATTCAATAATTGAGAAGATTAGGTCCATCATAAAGGCCAAAGAGCAAGATCCTGCAGAGAGGTTCTTCAAGGAAGTGTAGTTACATCTAATAGAAAGGTGGAACAAAATGACCACTCCATTGCATCTTTTTGATTTTGCCTTGACACCCAAATACCACAGCAGAGAGATCTTTCTTTTCCCAGGAGGGTTGCGCCATATAGGGATGTTGAGGTTGGTGAGGGATATAAGGCGACATTCTCTAGACTCTTCTCCGATCCAGAAGTAGAAGACATAGTTATGGAAGAGTTTGGGCATTTCATAACCTTCGTAGATCAGTCCCTTGATTCTATTCATGACAAGTACAAGAAGGGCGCTCACTTGTGGTGGGACCTCCATGGGCGAGTATCCACCCACCTCCAGCCACTTGTAATAAATTTTTTATCACAAGTTAAAAAAAAAATAAAATAAAATCGCTACCCTTCTTTTCAATGTTTTGTTTTAACTTTTAACTTTTATAAATTCTAATTACACTGAGAGGCATTCTACAATGGCATCTGGGGGTCGTGACGGGCTGTAATGGAGTGTGTTTACTTTTAATTTATACCTTAAATTTGACGTCCATTTAAGCGTCACATAAAAGCCGATATTATATATATATATATATATATATATATATATATATATATATATATATATATATATATATATATATATAAACACACTCAATGTTTGAAATTCCAAATAGAAAATACTTATATATAAACACAATAAACCAAAAAAATAAGACTCATGAAGTATAAATGATTGTTGCCGCAATGACTATCTTCGCATTTTTCTTAGTCCTCTCTGGTTTCAAAATCCTTCGAAGCTTTGTTAAAACCTTGGCTTCAACATGGGGATGTTGTGCAAAGAACCATAAAATATAGGTAAGCCCAACGAAAACTGCCCTTGCGCGCCATAACCAGACTTGCCATGGACGAAGAAATGGTGTTGTGGGAGCACGCCTATAATTTGATGCTCTGGGGATCAATTTTATATATTTTGGCTGTATTTTACTCCCAAGGATAAATAAAACCATAAATTTAATAGGCTAAATTTTGTACAAACCGGACATTTGATCACTAATATTACTAATTATGTTTGAATCTTATTCAAATTTCACCATCATTATAGATTGCATTTGAGCATTTCAAATTCCTGGCATAGCATGTGCGAGTTGAGGGATCATTTTACAGTCATTTTTCATCATGCATGAGGTATTTGCATGATTTTAATGTGGTGGATCGTTGATTTAACAACGTTAGGGTTTTGGCTATTAACCCTAATTTTTAATATCGCTTTATTAATTTTTCTCTCTTTCTATTGTATCCCTTTTCCTTTTTGATATTCGTATGGTTGTATTTACGTTTTTTAGCTTTAAAATACAATCAATATTTTTAGGGGACCATATTAATTGCATGGTGAAATTTAAGGAAGAGTGTCAAAATCTTTAAAAGATTATAATAAATAAATATATTGTCTCTAATGTTTCTTTCTTCATCTATGAATTATATTAGCATTTGAAGGACAATGTTGAATAAATAACTCTCATCAAAACTTTTCATGATAAGTAAGGTCCGCCATCAAATTTAATCCTTGAATGGGAGAAACAAAGAGACTTTATTATAAATTTTAGGCATATTATAGATGAAGTATGGTGGCAGAGGTGATATCTCTCGGCAGCTTTTACATAGATTTATCTAAGATAAGTATGCTAGTTGACTTTGTGGCTTGCCTCAATAGGTTGCAAGTTCCTCCTTAGCTGAGCAGAATTGAGGTACCTACTCTTTTATCCACTTAGGTAAGCACAACAAATTGGAAGCAAAAAAGGAAGAGGATTTGGTCTATCTGCATTCCAACTCGCGTCTTCTCACACACAAACAACATGATTACAAGGAAGGGGCAACAAAGTGTTGGGATGTGGACCTTGAGACTACTGACTTGGATGCCTCCATTGCCTACCTTTCATTGCTCAACACGGAGCTAGACGGTGCTTCACGCACCCTGCATAGTGGAGCTAGTGGGAGGGGCACTGCGACTACTTAAAACCACATGATGATGCTCTCGAGGAAGATAATGAAGTCGAAGATGATTGAAATTTGAATAATGAATATGCGGATTTGTCTTTATTTTTGATAATACATTGTAACATTTGCACTATGTACTCGTTATAATACTAATCCAACTTCGACCATTGAATATTACGATATTTGGCATTGAATTATTAGTATGTGTTGTGGTTATTTAATTTATTTTGTTTCCTATATGCATATTATGTAGTTAATTTTACTTATATGGCTATATTTTGTATATTTTTAATTAATTATATATATATATATATATAATTTAATTTAATTTATTTTGTTTTCTATATGCATATTATGTTGTTAATTTTACTTATATGGCTATATTTTTTATATTTTTAATTAATTATATATATATATATATATATATATATATAGATGTTGCACGACCGTATCCAAAAACGTATCCAAGTCCCAAAATAAATTCCCCATATCCACGTATTCGATTCTCGTACCCATATCTGTATCGGCTACTTAGTCTTTTTGTGTATCTTCCCCTGCATCCTGTTGTGCTTGGTTCACCTTCCCCGTATTGATGGTGTCATGTTGTGTGAGGTCATTAGTAGAACCGGCCATACTTTGATGATGATCATGAGCTTGTGTGGTCACACCCAATTGCATCTGCACTTCAATGTCATCTGGTATGGTTTAAGTTTGGATGAGTAGATGGTGGTTTTTTTGGTTGCTCTAATGATTCTTCTTGTAGTGATCAATGTGACCACTTATTGATGCAATTGTTGTGTCAATAATACATCGGGAATGTATGAGATGGTCCGTGGGGTCTAAGGATTTGGAACAAATGTGGGGAACATAAATGGATGAAATGGGTGGGGAAAGAGTTGGGGAATGGGGTTTGGAAAAGGAAATGGGTATGAACAGGGAATCGGGTTTGGAAGGGAAAATAGGTATGAATGGGGAACCGGGTTTGGAAGGGGATATACTGAACTTAGAAACACGTCCTACTTGTGTAGGATTGAACAAGTCAATTTGTTGCATGTTTTGACTCAACTTAGTCTTCCACATCTTCATAGAAGGTCCCAAATCCATCCCCTCGCTTTGACACGTCTCCTTATTAGAATGCAATAGTGTGGATGCCTTAGGCCCCAAAGTCTTTGTTTTTGTGGTTGTCTTGGGAGAGATACTTGCTTTCTTATTCCGTTCTCTTGCTTCTCTCCTTTTCCCTCACCTTTCTTATCTCATATATTTTCTCTCAATGCAATAACATCAACTGCTCTCTTGTCTTTGCTCTCCTGGATTCTTTGCCCCTTAGCCTTGTGCGCTTTTGCAAGATGTTCTCCTGCAGTTTGAGTTTGACGAGGAAAAGTGGTTAATATTGAGTGCACATTGTTGACATAAATCAGATGGTCCTACACCGACTTACTAAGATCATATACTCTGGTTAGAGTCGATGTTGTGCAAAGGGAAATACACAAATGAACATTAAGAGATTAATGTATTATAATTGTAGCATAAAAGAAGGGGGTACTAGATTCCACACACATCCATTTACTTAATAGAGTACACAAGTGTTTCCTACTCTAAGTTCTCTTTATTCATTATTAATGTCTTTTACAAGCTACCATACTCTCTATCTTTATCTACTTATTCACTCCTCTATCTCTCTCTCGCATGGATATATTATAAAATATCTTACAACATATATACTGCATCAATACATTACAATATTAAGGGATGTCCTCTCTTCATCCAGGTGTTCAAAATATGTTGCGAAGTTCTATGCGATGCCACACAGTTCCAGAGGAAATTGCTTTGTTTTGTCTCATCATATTTAGTGCCGTAAGCATGTTCTAGGCCTTTGTGGTATACGATAACATGTATACCAACTTGATGAAGAATGCTGCCAAGATTAGCTTTGGACATAAAACTATTGTCTCGCCGTCAAGACAAATTTGTATGAACCAATATGCTGTCTTAATTATTTCAAAGCCTTAGGAAATGGCAAGAATGTCCACTCCAATGACCTTGACATCTGGCATGAGGTTCTGAAGTACCCCCACTTGACTTGCTTGACTGGTCTTATAGGACCCTCTTGCACGGCACCCTTGGCAACATAATCCAGTGTGCATACCATATACAACCATCTTCCTACACTTTGCTTATTCAAATGCAAAATGCCAAAACTAGAATAAAAAACTCTATGTGGACTCCGTGCTATGACATAATGCTTTGATACTTCGCTGTCAGCATCTTCTAAAATGTATCCCAATTAGATTGGAGAGAGGCTGCCATCTGGAGCCGATGGTTTAGGCCCCAGTACAATCATTGTCACAACATGCACAATGTTGGAGGGCAAAAGTTGACCCTTCAATGTCTTCAGATAGTTTTCATGTTTTGTGACTATCTCCATCTTTTCTAATTTCTTGCTGACCAACGTGTTGTATTCATTCATCTCGTTGATTGTTGTGGTTCACTTTACCTATTTTTTCGTGTGCTCTTCTCCTAGAGCCTACAACCTCTTCCGCTCCATGCTAGTGGGATCTGTCTTAACATCGTATGTTGCGGTGGTGGTAGCAAGTTGTCGCTCAAGAGTATCCAACTCTTTTTTCTTGTTATCCGTACGTATTGGCCAACTCAAGGAATATGAGAAGAAAGTTGTGGCATCCCCTGTTGCCTGGCATAGCTTTTCAGTTGCTTCTCTCAACTTACTTTCTTCTTTGTATGCTCCACAAGAAGTGGTATCATATTTTCACCTAAATATTTTGCAATGGCTTCTGCTCTAACCATACTCTTCTTATCCTTAGTTGGATCCCCACAATCTAGAAAGTTCAACACTGTCTCCTCCAACTATTGTTCAATGGATAGTGCAGAGTTTGGCTTGTACTAAGGAGGTGTTGCAGTAATGGATTGAATAGCTCTTATAATGCCCTCCATCTAAATATGTTGCTGCATCTTGTCAGTCTGTGCACTCTAATGTAGGACATCCCCCAATTGCTCTTTCTGGATTGGTGTGTCATGTCTCCTTTTTGATTGTGGAGCAAATAAAGACCCTTAGCCTTGTTTTGTTTCCCAAGGGCTAAGGGAAGAAGGAAAAAGGGAAACACTTGGGGTTTCTAAGAGCAATTGTAAAAGTGCTTTATTATTTTAATTTTCACTTAAGTTGGGGTCTTTCAAGGGTCATGGACACCCAAACCACTTAAGTGGATTATAAGGAGTGCTCTTTTTTATATTTTGAAAAAGGTCTTTCCCTCCATTTTGGATGCACCCCTTTGGGGGATGAGTATAAATGCGAGTGAGGGATCATTTGAAAGGGATGCATCTTATGATAATTGAAGTTTTGAGTTGAAGCATGAAAAATTTGAGTTATTACCTTGAAGACAAAAGCCTTCATAGGTGACTGAAATTAAGGATGAAATCCCTTAATATTCAGCTAGGGCAACTTCATTTGGGAGTTGTATTGAGAGTACTTGTTCATCCAAAGGTGTTTTGAACATCATTTTGATTGCAACAGCGGATAAAGACACTTTTAGGAGGAGGCAACCTCATTGGAGGATTTGGTAAGTAGGTGGAAGAGCAGAAAAGAGGGCAACGAGCTGCCTAGGGTTGCAACGAACCCTTGGGAAGACTAGAGACTACCCTCCTAGGGTGGGCAAGTGGCCTCCAAGGTCTAAATTGACCTAATTGAGCACTGAACAACATAATATTTTTGGTGATTTTTGTGATTTATGTCCAGCCATATATATTTGAAAAATCTAGTTTTTGAGCCTAAATTGTTCGCTGTAATTATTGTTATATTTCTATAATTATTTGATCATAAAATATTGAGATTTTGGGATGAAAAGGCCTCCAAAAAGTTCTATAATTTTCCTGTACATTGATGCCTTGGAAGCTAAATTTGGTATGTTGAATTGATGCCCTAATATTCATTAAAAAATTCATTAAGTTGCTACTAGGGTTTGGAGCAATTTATTACAAATTTTGTGAGGGTTTTGATAACTAGGGTTTGTTGTAAAAATCAAGAAAAAATTATATATTCTGGCTAGGATTTGTTGTATTTCCATATTTCAATGTTTATCCCATTTTGGGATATTTTAGTGGTATTAGAGCGAATTTCTTGGCCAACTGTAGGGTGTGAGTGACTACAATGGATTTACAACATAGGTTTTTGCTAAAAGAGAAATACAAAGATCCCATTCAAAAGATGGGGATGAAAAAGAGGACAAATGATGAAATCATAGATGATTTGTTGCAAGCTATGCAAAATTATCAGAAAGAACTAAGGGCAATAGGTACCAAGGCTTTGACAGGCTATAGGGTCAAGCCCTAGGCATCAAGAGCCTCTATTAGAAGAAGAAAAAAGATTAGGAGAAGTGATGAGTGTTTCATCATCACAAAATGATTTCCCCTTGATGATGAGAGAAGAGGGAGAGATCATGGAGCACAAGCCCAAAAGAGAAGGAAAGTCAAATTTGCAAGATGGGGGAGAGAATTGTGTGGTTGAAGCCTAATCATTGGAGGATAAAGTTGACAAACAACTTGCTGATTTCAATAACAACGGTGTGGAGAAACATGTATTTGAAGCAAAAATGGGGAATCACAAGGATAAAAGGGTTTCCACAGACCCTACTTCACCAAGTGAGGACAAGCTTGTTGTTTGTAGCCCAAGGTATGAAAAGCTTGGTAACATATCAGATTTATTGTGTCACACTATTACGTTTCAGATTTGTTGCACTCATAAGAAACATGCCAAAATGAGTGATAAAAGGAGGCATATAGGTTACAACATGGGGCATGGGTACCCCTTGATTCAAGTTGATAATTGTTGTTGCCAAAAGGTGTGGGATCCTGGTAATATTCTGAGATCTACAAAGAATAGCAATTCTGATTTTAATATATTTGCAGCTTTTCTTTTCATTGGAGTAAGGGAAAATCAGAGTTGGTTTCAAATAAGTATGAGGAAGCTTTAAGGTATGTGAATAATCATTTAAATTCTTGTTTTAAGAACCTTACTAATTCTGAAAATGTAGGTTCAAAGCAAGCTTGTGAAAGGATTGAATTTCCGTTTGTGATAAGAAAAGAGAAATCGAATTTAAATCGAAAAATTGGTACCTTGAAGTCCTTTGAGCAGCAAAAGGGCAACACCTTGGGGCAGTCAAATATTGAAATATTCGAGCTTCAAAATTCAGAATTTGTAGGGCAGCCAAAGAATATTTTCCAGCTGGAAAGGGGACAAATAAATTCAGAAAATTTTGAGTTGCATGATAACAATTTTGAGTTGCAAAAATCAGAATTTTTGGGACAGCCAAGTGGGAATTTCCAGCATGATGATAGGTAGCTAATAGAGCAGCAAAGTGAGGGTTTCCAACAAGGGTATGAACAATAAGGAGAGTTGCTAGTAGAAGGGAAAAATATTCTAAATCAAGGAGAAAATTCTGCCCTTATAGCAAGGACCCAAGAAAGGTGCGAGGAGTGGCTAAGGACGGCAAATGAGACAAAATTGGTAGCCTTTCAAGCCAGACAACACCTACAAGAGTTTAAAAGGGAAGGTGAGTTCTTAAGACACCACTATGAGAGTCTTAAAAATGGAGAAAAATCATATTTGCATAAGATCTGTAAGAAGGACCTTCGGGAATACCTTGTTGGGAGGTATGCACGAGGGAATTGCCTCATTAACTCCTTGTGACGGTCTCCAACTTGCTGAAGTTTCTAGATCCACATTTGAGGGTAAGCAAAGTGACTATCTTCTTGGTAAGGGTTCATTGCATTCCCCTCATACTTTGTTCTTACGCTGTTTTGATTATGATAAGCATTGTGCTAACAATAAGGTTGAGATGAAGGGCACTAACGGCGAAAGGAATTCTCCCAAGAGAATTCATGGATATGGGATCTAGGGTCACATCACCAGCTGGTTGCAATGGCAACAAGGAGTACAAAGGAAATTGCAAATTTTGAGTGGGGACAGCTACTAAGGTGTCCTAAGAATCATCACATTCCATGCTTGAGAAACATGGATAATTTAGGAGTTGGCAAGTGGAGACAAGTCTTGGAATGGGAAAAATTAAAAAGTGTGGATAGCCTTATAAATTTTGAAATTTTTGATAAATTTAAGGCCCTAACACACTTAAAAAATTCTGAGTTTACTTTGCCAACTCAACAGGTTATATGTTCCAAAAATTTGGTGAAAAGTGTGCCAACACAGCTGGAAAAATGCACCAAAAAGTCTGAAAATGACAGGGTCATAAAAGACAGAAATAATGAAGGGGCAAATAGGCAAACTCAGCTGATCATATGCACAAAAAATTCTGAAAAATTGGTGGAAACTCAGCTCAAGGAAGACAAAAAAAATTCTGATATAATATGGTCCCTAGTGAATTCTGGTAATGATGAAGTATTTCGACCCTTCAATGGGGACCAAAAGTTGGGGTTTGCAAAGAAGGAATGGCCCTTCCAAGAGCATGCAATGAAAAACAAAATTCAGAAATGTGAAATGAAGAGGAATAGGATTACTGCAAATGGGTCTTCAATTCATGGGAAGAGGAAGACTTGATAGGGGGCAGCACTATAGAGGGAGAAAGCCTTCAAATTTTATGCACTCATGATGCATGTTGGAAGCATTTTTGGAAGGAGCAGCATGAGGATAGGCAATGGCCCTTCATGTGGGCATCATGGCAAGGTTGTTCACTTCACCATGTTATCTACACAAGAGGTATGTATCCAAGATGGTCCATAGTTGTTCTCTTTTTGCAAATTAGTGAGCCATACCGTTGGTTTGGTGAAGAAGTGTCAAGGCACATTGAGAGCCCTAAAAGGTATTGGGGTGCATTCTTAGGAAGCACACATTCCAAGGTACACATGCAAGGAAGAATGACCATAAGGGGTAGCCTTAGTACATTTTCCTATCATGTTTATTATGACAATTCCAACTCATCTAAAGAGGTTTGTGGATTCATAATGGCTCCTCTTGAGGTTGTAGACATAAAGGGTTCATCAAAAGGCAAGTTGAGAGTGAAAAGATTGACTTTTGTGGGCACTTGCACGGCAGTAAATTATAATTACAGTCTTCAAAACACCAAGTACAGGTTTCCTTTTGAGGTGTGTTGTCCCCCAAAAATATCAGCTATTTTTGGGACAACATTTGAATTATTTTGGTCCTACAGACCAAAATTATCTCTTCCCTTTCCAAAATTTGTCTTGGGCATTCAAATTCCTCATTTTTCAAGCTTTTCAGAAATCTACAGACTCTGTAGGCTTAAATCTACGGACTTTGCAAACAGGCTCATTTCTACAAGTTCAACGGGCTTCACGACTTCTGGAAGAATTTCCATCAGCAAGCATCAGTAGCAGGGTCAACGTTTGGTTCATCTTTTGGTTCAACGTCAAATGGTTCAAAGGTGGGTTCAATCAAGCGGTTCAATGCTTTGTTTCAACATTTGGTTCATCCGCTTTGTTTCAACCTTTGGTTCAATCAAACGGTTTGTCAGTCGGTGCAAAGCTTTGTTTGAACCGTTGAACCAAAACTTGGTTCAATGTTTTAGTTCAACAAAAATGTTCAACGTTTTGGTTCAAAGACATGGCTCAAAGGCAAGTTCAATGTTTGGTTCAATGCTTAGTTCATTGGCTCAGTTCATTCAAATTGAACCATCGGTTTGAACCATCGGCTTGAACCATTTTTGGTTCAACCGATTGGTTCAATGTCTTGGTTCAACGGAATGGTTCATCGCCAAAGTTCAAAGGGGCGGTTCAATGCAAAAGGAAGCTTCCCGAAGGACAAGTGCCCTTGCAGAGGACACTTAATCGATCAAAGCACCCTTCGGAAGGGTCGTTTTCAAGGAAGCCGAAAGGTAATTCTTTTAGATTTGTTTAAGGCATTTAAAATTGGTTCCCCAAACTTTTTGTCCGCGGGAATTTTCCCAGGGGAAAATTGTCTGTGGGAGGAAGCGCAAGAAAAGCCCGAGGGAATATCCGAAGGGTCACCCGAAGAAGCCCGAAAGGCCATTTAAAGACTGCTCGAAGGATAGATATCCTTGCAGGAGGCTATTCTGACTCAAAATGGGTCATTTCTCAAGACCCGAAAGGACAAGTTCAATCTGGAAAAATACCAAGCACAAAGCTGAAAGAAGACTAAGGAATGACGCGCCCGAAAACGTCAAATTCAACACAGTGAACTAGCCGTTGATCCTTTGAACATACAGACCAGAATACATTCATAGATTTCAAGGCCAAGACCAGCAGGAGGCGGAGAAGGAACAGAACAACAAACTAAATCCAGGACCCAATTCAATTAACCCGAAAAGGAGGAACGATGAAGATAAAATCAGATCCCCAGGTGGACATTGAAAGTTGCAAACTTTCAATAAGTGCGACTTGTTTCCCTGCATTGATAAAATCAAATGGGTAAAACGCCCCTAAGTTCCAGCGTGTCTTCTTAACAGATTCCAACACAAAATGATGTATTTACTGTTCCCGAGTCCTTCTTGAAGAGGCTATATAAGGGACTTTCTTCTATTGTAATAAGGATCTCTTTTTTGACAATTAGAACGAAACTCTGCCCAAATTGTAAGGCATTACTGAGACTTTGAGCTCAGATTGCCGATCATATTTTGTTACTGGAATAAGAAAGCAAGTGGTTTTTCAGACTTTGTGCTGTAATATCTTTGTTATTGAGGAAATTGTTCTTATGTCTTTTTTTTCAATATATCTTCTGTTCCTTTAATTCAACAAGCATAATTAGTGACGGCAGTCAAGGTGCCCTAAAGAGTCAACTGTGGAGAGATTTTGTGCCTCCATAATTGCCTTTAGTGTGTTTTCTTTTCATTTCTGTGTAAAGGACCTTGAGGCGACTTTGTGCCCTCATTGTCCTTCGTATTTTACTCTTGAGCAATCCAAGTGAAGACTTTGTGTTGCATCTCAATTTGTTGGTTATTACATCCTTTGGTACATTTTGTTGTTACTGCCAGGAGTATTCTTGTGGTTTGCTGAATAGTACTTTTGAAAGAAGAGTACTATCTGTTATTTCCCTTGAGTTTTTCCTTTGATCCGCGCGCATCATCTCTGAAGAAAGAGAGATGGATGGTTTGTCCTACCCATGAGTATTATTTTTTGTTTATATATATATATAGCATACCTACAGGGAACCTCCCCTTGATGAGAGGAGAGATCATTGTCTTTCTGATGTGGTAAAACTACACATTTGGACGACTAATCTTCCTACTTTGGCTGATCAGACCTATTTTGTTTATCAGTATGCTAATCGACAAAATATTCAACCAACAGTTTTTGGCGACTCCGCTGGGGATATACCCATTATCCATTTATAGCCTATTCATTCACCTCCATATCAATCGGAAAAGAACGCACAGTTTAAAGCCTCAAGCTTTAACTGAAGAAAGGTCAATTCTTTTCCACTTTTGTTTTACAATCTGGCAAATTCAAGGTATACATGAAGCCAAAGGACTAAAGGTATCGTTGATTATGTGTTCGCGCTGGTACAACAAAGTGATTTTGATCTGTTTCCTTCACCATCTCGTCTCCGATGAACCAAGAGCTTCCTTCCTACTAAAACCAGATCCCCATTACCAGATGAAGTATGTACTTCTGCTGTTGATAAAGCTGTGCTTATAATTACCCCTTTGAGATTTGTTATCCCTCTTTTTCAGAATCCTATAATGGCAGTTCAAGGCCCTTGGGGTAATGCTTTTGGTCCTCTTAATCTTACTCCTCTGCATGAGCTTCCACGCAGTTCTAGAAAGAATTTTCCTAAATTCTATGGGGATGGGAAAGTTCATCCTGATGAACACATTGCAGCATTCAGTATAGCTTGTGGAGTAATCGGAGTAGAATTTGAAGATGTAACAGTCAGGGTTTTTGTTGAAACACTTCTAGGTGCTGCTGCAAATTGGTTTTACCATTTACAAGCTCGGTCTGTGACTGATTGGAATACTCTTAAAGCTAAGTTTGAACCCAGATTCAAACCTGCAGAAGATGCACATACACTTCTGGCTCAACTTACACAGATGAAGAAAGAGCCACATGAGCCTATGAGAGACTTCATAGCTAAATTTGACAAATTGAGAAACAGAGTTCCTGTAATTGCTAGACCTACAACTGAGAATCTCAAATGCTTTTTCATTAATTTTCAGCTATCTGAAGTCAGTTTTCTCTTGAGACGTGCTGGTCAAATAGATCTAGCTATAGCTCAACTTTTGGCCACTGAAGTAGAAGATGATCTCATCTTAGTAGGAAAAATAAGAAGAGATCCCAATAGAGCTAGAGCTTCATCATCTTCTGAATTTGCGTCTACAAGCATCACAGATCCAATGGTGCAGAAATTAGCAAATGAGTTGCTTGCTCTCAAAAAGCAAATGGCTCAAGGAATGTCTTCTGCTCTTACATACAGAAAAACATTCCCAAATCAGTCATATCAGGGCAATGTTGCCAAAAATCAAGGACAACAAAATCGCCTTCCTCCCCCACAAGGGAAACTTGCCTTGGAAGCTCCTCCAACCAATTCAGCAATAGGATATCTTGAAGCAGAATCAGAATTCTCTTATCAGCCTGAATTAAATCAAGAAAATGACGCTGATATCATTGAAGACAGTTAAGAAGAATTAGCGGGCGACTCCCACGTTGGTTTCCCGAATTACCAGGATGAACTCGGAAGCAAAGGAGAAGCTTCAGATGGATTATATGCAGTGTTTACCAGGTCTAAGAACCAATCAGTCCAGCAGGGTGATAAAGAGAAGACAAAAGAGCAACCACAGCCAACAGTCACAATTGTCAAGCGTGGGACAGCTCTGTCTTTTCGATCAAAAGATCCGGTCATTACTCAAAAGGTAAATACATCTGTTTCGCCTTTCACTTCTACTTCTAATTCGCAAACCAGCCCACC
The DNA here is from genome assembly GCA_037957365.1 of Torreya grandis. Taxonomy (NCBI): domain Eukaryota; kingdom Viridiplantae; phylum Streptophyta; class Pinopsida; order Cupressales; family Taxaceae; genus Torreya; species Torreya grandis. The sequence continues at coordinate 2,694,914 of JARHVA010000619.1, forward strand.
TCCCATTCCTCTAAAAACTCAGAAAGTTGAAGTACCTTTCTCTGTACCTAGCTCGATTTAGCCATTTGACATAATTGATCATGTAAAAAAGACAAATTCAGATGTCTGAATTTGAATACTTACAGTCTAATCCAGATCAGCTGAACAAGCTGGTTCAATATGTTAAAAATTAAACCGTCCTTGCAAGACAAAAGGTTAAAAAAATAACTTTTGATTCTTCAATGAATACGCCTATTCCAAATAATCTGGTCATTACTCCTCCAACTGCTTCTGAAAAAATAGAACCATTCTATGTTTCCCTGTTAATCAATGGCCACAAGCTAAGTAACTGTATAATAGACTCAGGCACATCTAACAATGTCTTGCCTGCTAAAGTCACTGAGTCTCTTGGTCTCACACTGACCAAGACGTTTGGGAGATGTTTCTCCATGGAGAATAAGCAAGTACCATTGTTGGGGTAAATCAAAGATGCCCAATTTGTATTCGTAGCCTTTCCGAACAAGAGAATTAAAATGACTGTCTTAGTGGCTAACGTCCCACCATCTTATGGCATTTTGCTTGGACGAAATTTCTGTAAGGACGTGGGAGAACTAAACATGGATTTATCTGAGGCAAGGATCCCTGTCCAAGGCGTGATGAAGAGATTCCTTCTTGAAAAAGAAGCAAAGTATGTAGTTACCAAGACGTCAGCTCCTGAAGCTCAAATCCTTTTTGAATCCGCAGGTATGGGTTACTTTTTATATACAGATGAAGAAAGGCCCTCCATTTCTAGTGAGGGAAAAGTCTGAAGTAAAGTCAATGTCTAATGAGATTTGGACTCTGGAATTTGACGGTAGTTGTTCTTCTACTGGTTTGGGCGCTGGAATTGTCTTGATATCTCCTCAAGGAGATATGTTTTTTTCATCCTATAAATTACAATTCAGCAACACAAACAATACAGCTGAATATGAATTGCTGTTGCTGGGCATGAAGGTTGCTCAAGAAAGAGGCGTCAAGTTTCTTCATGCTAAAGGGGACGCCGAATTAGTGGTCTGTCAAGTGAGAAATTTATATCAGATCAAGAATGAGAGGTTACGCCACTACCGTAACTCGATTTGGGATCAAATTGAAAGCTTTGATGCTTTCAACATTTCTGCCATTCCAAGAGAGTCTAATGACAGAGCTGATGCACATGCTGTTTCAGGAACTCTCTTAGTTCCTCATTTAGATTTTAAAGAAGCCAAGTATACCATTGAGTTGGTCTATAGACAAAGTGTTTCTGATAATGCTGAACATTGGCAAATATTCAATGATGATCATCAGAGCATTGCTTTCTTGGAACAAAAAGACAATTTTGAACAGCTGTATTTTGAAGGTAGCGAATCTCAGAAGTCTGAATCTGTTTCTAAATCCAGTTCAGATGTAAATGAAGAATTTCTACAGCTGAAAAGAAACAAAATTCCTAAAGGCCTGGTTTCTCTTGAGAAGCTGTTTGACAAGCATGATAGATTCGTCAAACAACAGCAAACAGATTCGAATTTCTCTCAAGGATTTGACCAAGTAAATTTGACCAACAAAGAAAATCTCAAGATAGTCAACATTGATAAGTGCTGTACATGTGAAGAAAGATTTGAATTCACTTCTTTGCTCCGTCAATACATTGATGTCTTAGCGTATTCATATGAAGCCCTGAAGTCTCTCAGACTTGATGAAATCCGCCATCACATTCCTCTCAAGGCTGATTCAACGCCCTACAAGCAGAAATCTAGACAATACAATTCGAAAATTTCAGGTACTATTATGTCTGAGATACAGAAAATGTTAAATGCTAGAATTATTTTTCCAATTCATCATTCTATATGGATTGCGAACATAGTACCTGTAAGGAAGAAAAATGACGAAATCCGAATTTGTGTAGATTTTTGGAATCTGAATCAGTCATCTCTGAAAGACAATTACCCTTTGCCAATCATGGACCAAGTGCTTCAAATAGTAACAGGATCAGAAATGTTATCAATGTTGGATGGCTGCTCAGGTTATAATCAAGTTGAAGTTGACCAACACAAGACTGCATTCATCACGCCTTGGAGTACATTTGCATATAAAAGAATGCCTTTTGGCTTAATAAATGCTGGCACTACCTTTCAGAGAGCTATGGACATGGCTTTCAAAGATGAAATTGGCAAATTCATAGTAGTATATCTTGATGACTTAACTGTCTTTTCAAAGCGTCGATCTAATCATGTACGCCACTTGCAACAAGTGCTGGAGCGCTGCAGGTAGAATGGTATTTCCTTGAATCCTAAAAACTCTGTTTTTGGAGTGACAGAGGGAAAACTCCTTGGACACATTGTGTCCAAAGAAGGTATAAAGATTGACTCAGACAGAGTCAAATCCATTCAGGTGCTGAATTTACCTATAAGTAAAAACGCTGTTCACTCTTTCTTCGAAAAAGTAAATTTCTTACGGAGATTCATTCTTGAATTTGCTGAGAAGACAAGACACATTGTGAACATGATGAAAGGGAAGACCACCTTCAGCTAGACAAAATAAGGTAAATCAGCGTTTCAAGACATCAAGATTGCCATTGCTCACACCCCTACCTTGGTCTGTCCAGATTATCACAAAATTTTTATTATATATAGCTATGCATCTGAGCACACTCTTTCAGCTATTTTTGTTCAACAGGACAAGGAAGGTATGGAATCCCCCATCTCTTTCATGAGTTGCCCTCTCAAAACCCATGAAATGAAGTATTCAAATATAGAGAAGCACGCCTATGCCTTGGTAAAAGCAGTCAAACATTTCCGCTTTTATATTCTGAATTCACATACTACAGCGTTAGTTCCTGACACTACAGTCAAGTCTATATTAACTCAGCAGGAGTTTGGCACAAAGAGAGGGAATTGGATTTCAAAGATCCAAGAATTTGATCTGGATATCAAGCCGACAAAGCTGGTCAGGGGTAAAGGCCTTTGCCAATTAATGGCTGACAATAAACTAGAAGATACACAGCGTAAAGAAGCTGAAGTGGAAGATACGCCAACAGTGCTTTTTGTCTCCACTACTAATGAATGGTACTCAGGTATCGCCTATTTTTTGACTTATGGTGAATGTCTTGCCCATTTGTCTTACAAAGAAAGAAGGATTATTAGGTTGAAAGCTACCAATTTTGTTCTTTGGGACAACGGCCTGTATAAGAGAAACATAGATGGAGTATTCCTTCGCTGTGTGGATAAAGAACAACAGACCCAGCGCTTGAAATCTTTCCACAATCTAGCCTGTGGAGGACATTTTTCTGCTCCTGTGACTGCTCGCAAAATTCTGCGAGCCAGGGATTACTGGCCAACTCTTTTTCAAGATGCACATAAATGGGTGAGGAAATGTGAACTTTGCTAGCAATTTGTTGGAAGACCCAAGTTGGCTGCCCTGCCTCTCAAGCCAGTAATCATAGAAGAACCTTTCCAGCAATGGGGACTTGATTTTATTGGGACAATAAACCCATCTTCAAGTGCTAGACATGATTATGTCCTTACAACAACTGATTATTTCACGAAGTGGGTAGAAGCAATCCCAACTAAGCATGCTATTTCAGAAGTTGTATGCAACTTCCTCAAAGAAAATATCATTTCCACGTTTGGAGTTCCACTCAAAATTGTTACTGATAATGCAGCTTGTTTCACCTCTCAAGAAATTACGCAATTCTGTTTTCATTATGGAATTACACTCTCATTCTTCTGATTATTTTCCACAAGGAAATGGATACGCTGAGTCCAGCAATAAGAATTTGGTAACTATTATCAAAAAACTAGCGGATGATAATCAAAGGACATGGCATAAAGCATTGGTGGATGCTCTGTGGGCAGACATGATCATGCCAAAGAGGGCAATTGGTATGTCCCCTTTTCAACTTCTTTACGGTATTAATGCTGAGATACCAATCACTTTAGAGTTACCAGCGTTGAAATTGGCAAAGGCCATTGAGGATCAGACATATGAGAGTTCTCTTGACAAAAGAATCATGTGCCTGATTCAACTGAAGGAACAGAGAATCATGGTGGTGGACAGAATTGCTACTCATCAAAGTCTGGTAAAGAAATTTTTTGATCAGAAGACCAGAAATTGTGATTTTCAGATTGGGGATCAAGTCCTGCTGTGGGACAAAAGAAGAGAACCAAAAGGGATGCATGGAAAGTTTGACTCCCTTTGGAGAGGTCCATTCATAATTCATCAGCACATGGGTGAAAACAACGTTCTTTTGAAATACCAGGATGGCACACTCTTTTCTCTGCCCCACAATGGGTAGCATCTGAAACACTTCAATTCTTGAAGTATTAGATCATTGCCTCTGTATATATGTATATTTGTACAATTTAAATTTTGTTTTGTTTTGTTTGTTTTCTTTTTTGATGCCTTTCATTTCTGGATAGCATGACTCCGAAGCCCAATGGTACACATGACACTGGAGATTCTGGATTCTACTCCTTTCAATTCTTTTTGCAATTGACAGAAGTTCTCCAATTGGAGCCAGCTGTTGTACCCCAAAAATATCAACTATTTTTGGGACAACATTTGAATTATTTTGGTCCTACAGACCAAAATTATCTCTTCCCTTTCCAAAATTTGTCTTGGGCATTCAAATTTCTCATTTTTCAAGTTTTTCAGAAATCTATAGACTCTGCAGGCTTAAATCTACGGACTCTACAAACAGGCTCATTTCTACAAGTTCAATGGCCTTCACAACTTCTGCAAGAATTTCCATCGGCAAGCATCAGCAGCAGGTTCAACGTTTGGTTCATCTTTTGGTTCAACGTCAAATGGTTCAAAGGCGGGTTCAATCAAGCGGTTCAACGCTTTGTTTCAACATTTGGTTCATCCGCTTTGTTTCAACCTTTGGTTCAATCAAACGGTTTGTCAGTCGGTTCAAAGCTTTGTTTGAACCGTTGAACCAAAACTTGGTTCGACGTTTTAGTTCAACAAAAAGGTTCAACGTTTTTGGTTCAAAGACATGGTTCAAAGGCAAGTTCAATGTTCGGTTCAATGCTTAGTTCATCGGCTCGGTTCATTCAAATTGAACCATCGATTTGAACCATCGGCTTGAACCATTTTTGGTTCAATTGATTGGTTCAATGTCTTGGTTCAACGGAATGGTTCATCGCCAAAGTTCAAAGGGGCGGTTCAATGCAAAAGGAAGCTTCCCGAAGGATAAGTGCCCTTGCGGAGGACACTTAATCGATCAAAGCACCCTTCGGAAGGGTTGTTTTCAAGGAAGCCGAAAGGTAATTCTTTTAGATTTGTTTAAGGCATTTAAAATTGGTTCCCCGGATTTTCTGTCTGCGGGAATTTATTCGAAGGATCACCTGAAGAAGCCCGAAAGGCCATTTAAAGACTGCCCAAAGGATAGATATCCTTGCGGGAGGCTATTCTGACTCAAAATGGGTCATTTCTCAAGACCCGAAAGGACAAGTTCAATCTGGAAAAATACCAAGCACAAAGCCGAAAGAAGACTAAGGAATGACGTGCTCGAAAACGTCAAATTCAACACAGTGAACTAGCCGCTGATCCTTTGAACATACAGACCAGAATACATTCACAGATTTCAAGGCCAAGACCAACAGAAAGCAGAGAAGGAACATAACAACAAACTAAATCCAGGACCCGATTCAATTAACTGGAAAAGGAGGAACGATGAAGATAAGATCAGATCGCCAGGTGGACATTGAAAGTTGCAAACTTTCAATAAGCGCGACTTGTTCCCCTGCATTGATAAAATCAAATGGGTAAAACGCCCCTAAGTTCCAGTGTGTCTTCTTAACAGATTCCAACACAAAATGATGTATTTATTGTTCCCGAGTCCTTCTTGAAGAGGCTATATAAGGGACTTTCTTCTATTGTAATAAGGATCTCTTTTTTGACAATTAGAACGAAACTCTGCCCAAATTGTAAGGCATTCCTGAGACTTTGAGCTCAGATTGCCGATCATATTTTGTTACTGGAATAAGAAAGCAAGTGGTTTTTCAGACTCTGTGTTGTAATATCTTTGTTATTGAGGAAATTGTTCTTATGTCTTTTTCTTCAATATATCTTCTGTTCCTTTAATTCAACAAGCATAATTAGTGACAACAGTCATGAAGTTGTCCTAAAGAGTCAACTGTGGAGAGACTTTGTGCCCCCATAATTGCCTTTAGTGTGTTTTCTTTTCGTTTCTGTGTAAAGGACCTTGAGGCGACTTTGTGCCCTCATTGTCCTTCGTATCTTACTCTTGAGCAATCCAGGTGAAGACTTTGTGCTACATCTCGATTTATTGGTTATTACATCCTTTGCTACATTTTGTTGTTACTGCCAGGAGTATTCTTGTGGTTTGCTGAATAGTACTTTTGAAAGAAGAGTACTCTCTGTCATTTCCCCTGAGTTTTTCCTTTGATCCGCGCGCATCATCTCTGAAGAAAAAGAGATGGATGGTTTGTCCTACCCATGAGTATTATTTTCTGTTTATATATATATATATATATATATATAGCATACCTACAGGGAACCTCCCCTTGATGAGAGGAGAGATCAGTGTCTTTCTGATGTGGTAAAACTACACATTTGGACGACTAATCTTCCTACTTTGGCTGATCAGACCTGTTTTGTTTATCAGTATGCTGATCGACAAAATATTCAACCGACAAGGTGATTCTCTACAAGGTAAGGGAACATATGAGCATGAGTACCAAGGATTGGGTTATAACTATATCGAGGAAGCTTCCAGCCCATGGAATGTATGGAGTTGTCAGCTTGTGGGGCAGTATTGAGGGTACTAGCAGCTGATCCACGTTTAGTAATGAAAGTTACAGCTGGGGCAGCCACTTGTTTGGAAGAAGATTGAGCCTAGTGGTTATTTGGGAGAGTGCTAGTAGCTGGTATATGCTTAGCAACAAAAGGTTCAACCATGGTATACTCTTTCACCATCCTTCCCATGACAGTTCCAGCTCACTTGTAATGAGTTTAAAGGTTCCTAGACGCATGGGGAAAGCTGATTGCAGGATGACACTCTAAAAGGGTGAGTTATGGTTGGGTAAGTTCCTATTTTTGGGTAATAAGAAGTTTGATTTTTGTATACACAGCCAAACAATCACAAGGGAAGTGATTGATTCCACCATCTCTTTTGTATATGTGAGCGCTTGTTGGTTGTCAAAAGGCAAGTTGTGGGATTCAAGCAATGTGAGGGAGTTTCCAGCTCTTCTAGATAGTAGAATTATGAGCCTAGAGGCAGTTTTGTAGTGTGAACAACATGGACAGCCCTCCTATGCCCTCTAAGGCATCCGCACACATATCTCCAGCCACTTCTCAAGCAGAGAACTTGATCAAGTATGCAAGCATGGGAAGAGAAGCGAGCCACCCCCACATGGAACATGAAGGAGGAAGGTCCTCCATTTTGACTAACATGTTTGTGTTTTGTGTAGATATTGACAGGTGGTCATTCAAGGCCCAGTTTTCCAGTCAACATCTTGCTGGAACAAACTTTTCCAGCCCCTACATTGCTGCAAATTCGAGGAATTCTTCTTCTTTTGTCATCTTGTTGGGAAGCCCGAGGTGCAAGGCCTTAATAGAGGGAATGAGGAAGACAATGTGCTATTGTTGTATCATTTCCAGCATGAGTAGGCAGCCAAAAATCTTCAAGTACAGCAGGAAAAGGCATCAACAGGAGGCCTTCATCAAAATGAAGTGAGAGTTGATCTTTGCAGAGGGATAATTGTTAGGACAACTCCATGGATGTTGCTTTGCTTGAGGACAAACAATTTTGGGTGGGGAGGATTGTTATGTCCCCCTTTTGATTGTGGAGAAAATAAAGATCCTTAGCCTTGTTTTGTTTCCAAGGGCTAAGGGAAGAAGAAGGAAAAACGGAAACACTTGGGGTTTTTACGAGCAATTGTAGGGGTTTTTATGAGCAATTGTAAAAGTGCTTTATTATTCTAATTTTCACTTAAGTTGGAGTCTTTTAAGGGTCATGGACACCCAAACCACTTAAGTGGATTAAGAAGAGTGCTCTTTTTTATATTTTGAAAAAATGTCTTTCCCCCCATTTTAGAAGCACCCCTTTGGGGGATGAGCATAAAGGCAAGGGAGGGATCATTTAAAAGGGATGCATATTATGGTAATTGAAATTTTGAGTTGAAGCACGAAAAATGACCTTGAAGACAAAAACCTTCATAGGTGACTGAAATTAAGGATAAAAGCCCTTAATATTCAGCTAGGGCAACTTCATCCAGGAGTTGTATTGAGAGTACTTGTTCATCCAAAGGTGTTTTGAACACCATTTTGATTGCAATAGCAAATAAAGACACTTTTAGGAGGGGGTGACCTCATGGGAGGATTTGGTAAGTAGGTGGAAGAGTAGAAAAGAGGGCAGCGAGCTGCCTAGGGTTGTAACGAACCCTTGGGAAGACTAGCGACTACCCTCCTAGGGTGGGCGAGTGGCCTCCAAGGTTTAAATTGACCTAATTGAGCACTGAACAACATAATATTTTTGGTGATTTTTGTGATTTATGTCCAGACATATATATTTGAAAAATCCAGCTTTTGAGCCTAAATTGTTGGCTGTAATTATTGTTATTTTTCTATAATTATTTGATCATAAAATATTGAGATTTTGGGATGAAAAGGCCTCCATAAAGTTCTATAATTTTCTTGTACATTGATGCCTTGGAAGCTAAATTTGTATGTTGAATTGATACCCTAATCTTCATTGAAAAAATCAATAAGTTGCTGCTTGGGTTTAGAGCAATTTATTTCCGATTTTGTGAGGGTTCTGATAACTAGAGTTTGCTGTAAAAATCAGGAAAAAATATATATTCTAGCTAGGGTGTGCTGAATTTCCAGATTTCAGTTTTTATCCCATTTTGGGGTGTCAACTTCTTGAGGTCCACAACTTTCCCTTGATGAGTTTGTGATGCCTATGCTGGTCACTTCTTGGTGCTACTTGGCTAAGAGAATATTTATCTTTGAGAATGGGACTTGCGGTGAATCTAAAGTAAATGTGGCTAAACCATCATCCCATTTTGACTCACCTTAGGCCACGGTCCTTTGTTTGATTCACCTGTGCTTGGCTCTCCTGCTAGTTTTTGTTCTGCCTCCTTTTGTTGGCACTCCACCTTAGCCAACTTGGCTATTTCCTCCTCCTGGAGGCGCCTTTCTCTTCTTCATTTTTTTTATCCTCTATTTCTATTTATTTTCCTCTTTCTCCTCTTTGACCTTTCCTTCCCTATCCTTGGCTTGTTTTGCGAATTTTTCTTTCATCTTCTCCTCCTCCAAATTTTCCTTTCTAATGCTTAAAGGACCAACAAGGTGGCCACCTTTGTGTCCTTTTCGAGTTGTTCCTTTTGGGTTTGTAGTTGCCTTTCCAACTCCAATCTGTGCTGGGTTTCCTATAACTCCTATTTTATTTATTCGAACTGTTTCTTGTTCGGATGATCTTAACAAGTTCTCTGTCCTTTGTTTAATTTTGAGTTCTCGCTTCTGCAACTTCCTCTAGTGTCATTTGCTTTTCTTTTGCCATCTTCTTGAGTGCTTCCTATATTGATTAGGCAGCTTCCTTGGCCTTCCTTATTTCCTCCTTGATTTCTATGATACGGTCTTGTACCACAATCAAAGGGACATCCAAGATATTTTTGTATGTAAATCTGTTGATCTCGATGTCCTGGATAGCCTTGATGATGTTTTCTATTCCTGCCCTGTTTGTGGTGTCATACCTCTTTGTAACTCTTGCCAACCCACCGCGGTGTTGAAACTCTAACAATAGGACCTTTGTGTCTTCATTTGCATTGCTTAGATCCTCTTATGATGAGAACCCTGGTCGTGTTCCATTGTGTTCTCCCATTTCTTCCTCTTCCTCGGATGAAACACTTTCTGTGTACGTGACTAATGTGGCCTTCGCGATTGGTGATGATTGCGCTTCCTCATGCATCTTTTCCAAGAGTGCCTTTGTTTTTGTACTCCTTGTTTGCCTAGGGGAGAGGGACTCCTTTTCCTTTTCCCTCTACTAAGATATAGTAATGTCTTGCCTACAAACTCCATGGAGAATGTCGTTGAGACACTAGATTTCTTGTGTAACCATCCTCTACGATACCTTAGAGGGTTATCCTTTGCATTTTGGGCCCCTTCTTTTCCTTTGGGTCTTCTCTATCATTTCGTCTTCTTGCAACACTCATTCGGTAGAAGAATCTCAAACAGGGTGCGGTGTCCTCAGTCTTGCCCTGCACAGTGGCCATCACTAGATTTACTATCTTTATTCTCTCCAACCTTCGCAGTCCTTCGAGAACTTTGTCGTTTCCTTTCGCTTGTGCCGCAGGGGGTGGTCCGTTTAGATAGACCACTACATACAACTCCTTGATTCCCTGCTTGTCTCACCACATTGTGGTTATAGAGGAGGTGTTGTTGTTCCCATAGTGTCCTCTTCATGTTTTACCTCCACAAATCTTGCTTGGACTACATAGTTTGGTGCATCATCGCTCCATTTAAGGTGGAATTGGAGTTCTAGGGTCAACGAGAAGGGCCCAAATCTCCGTCATGAGTCATTCTACTTGCTCATCAGTGGCTTCATATGGAAGTGGAGATTTTCTTGCTTGCCACAATTGCTATGGGCGTATGTAAATGTTGTATGTGTCTACGCCGAATAGGCACTCCTTATACTGGTCCACTAGTACATTTGATATGTGGTACTGACCTATTATCATGGTATGAATCCTGTCCCCTATTCCTTTGCGCTATAATAGATTACTTGAGCCTCGTCTCAAAAAGTATTCAAGTGATCAGTCACATATTCGCCTATAGACTTCCCCAATTCCCAAACTACCTCTTCTTGCCTAGGTAAAGTTGTAGTGAAATTCTTGGTAAGTACCAGGAGGGAGCCATAGCAGAATTCATGCTTACCCTTTTTAATCTTCTCAAGATTCTCCAAGAGTTGCTCTTGACGGGTGGTGTAGAGGTTGTACTTGAGCTCAGTCATCACCATGTCTTGAGATCCTTATGCTTTTGGCAATTGTTGGGCACTCTCGATTTGTGTAATATACCTTCCATGCCACTGCCTTGGTCATGTACCAAACTTGTCAGCTTTGATTTTGTTGATAGTGACCTAATGTTGGCAGAGGTCCTCGTCAGCTGGGCTATCTCCTTCGTGCCATCACCTTTCCTTTCTTGTTCCATTCCTTATTGTCATGACCCTCATCGATGAGTTAAGTGGTTGCTTGTATGGCATCTATCGTGATCCAGTGTGGTCGGTCGAGGTATAGCGTGTCGCTATGCACTCAACTCAACATTATACCGGCTATCCTCTCATGCATGGTGAAGAATAGGAATTCCTCCCACCTTGTGTATCACATGGTTGTTCTCCTTATCAACATTGCTTGCCGCTCTAGCTCCATTGTTGTGTGATCAATTTCCCCCAACCTTGAATGGATTTACTTCTGGGTATCTTTGTAGTGCACCACTTAGAATCGGACATTGAAGAAATCCCTCAACGGATCTAGGAGATAGGACTTCAACGAATGTTTCTTGTATTTAGGGACTTCATCTTCTCATTGGGTGCTATTTGCGGGGCCTCCACCTCTTCTATCTCTTTGTTTCTTGCCTTTGAATACAATTCATAGTTGTCTATTGATTGCAAGTTGACGCTTAGTTCTGCTTTTCACTTGTCTCTTTTTTTTCATGCGTTTGTTTTTCTGATCTTTCCTCTTTGCCTTTTATAGTTTTTCGCTTTTTAATCTTCTTACCACTTGTTCTCCCTTCCATTTTTAACGACTCTTTTTACATTAAATTTTGTTTTATGTTTTCTTATATCTTTGTTGTTAACGACTTTTCCCTCCTTTTATTTCTTTGCACCACTATTTTCAAGCTTGAAACTTGAAATGTTAACCTTTTTTTCTAAGTTTCAGTCCTCTACCATCCACCCACTTTGTTATACTTAGTTGAAACAATGTTTCAACTAAGCTTCCAATTCATATTTAATGTGGTAACAAACGTTGATTTCACTTTTTAGAGGAGCACCCTTGGTTTATATATATATATGTTGTCAATCTTTTTCTTCTTAGTCAGTTATACAAACTTTAAGCTTCACGCCATTTACATAGCTGTTCCACAATACACTTGATAATGTTTTCAATTTTATTGCTCGTAATGCCAATATGTGGTCAACCAAATATGGCCTTAACCACCAAATTTATAGCTTTCCCAGCTTCTTATACTTGTTATCATACAATAATACCTTATCCCCTAGCACGAACTCCATACTCTTACAATGTTGGTCATGCCATGCTTTTTGGCGCCTCTTCTATCGAGTCAGATTATAAGCTACAATGAACCTATTTTCATCCAATTTTTTGAATGCAATGAACCTCTCTTTGATTGAGTCCTCTTCATTCATCCTAAACCGCACCGCAAGTATCAAATCTGGTATGATGTATTCCATTGGTACCATGGTTTCCAATCCATACACTAACTAAAAGGGATAGCACTTGGTCAATCTCTTATAGGTTGTGCGGTATGCCCAAAGAACCATATTAAAAGTGTCTATGGTGCAATTAGCTTGAAGATGGTATGGTGTGCACCTATTATGGCTTATCAAGAAATGTTTTAACAATTCCTCTATGGGAGTTACCAGCGTCTTTTCTACTACGGGAGTTACACCGCCCTTGCATGTTAGGGGAGATCCTAGAGGAAGTGTCTTGCTTCCTTCTAGGATCCCCCACCGTGGCTCCCCCGACCCTATATACTCACCGGACAACATTGTCAGATCTCTCACAATGATCGATGATGGACCAGATGATTCCTCCACTTCGGGCACAGATAGGGATATTTGATGAAACTTGCCTCCAACCTTCATTGGCACATGCTCTTGGGGCTTTGGTTCGCCCCTAATTACTATTTGTATTGGTTTCTTTGTCACTTGTGTTAGTGACATGTTGTTCTATTTTGCCTTGTACTTTATTTCTTTGGTTCACCTCTAGGATTCTCTCTTCCTAGAACTTTCTATTGCTATTGGTTGTATCCTTTAGTCCCATTGACCTACTTTTTGGTAATTTGTGGACATTAATATAATTTCTTTCTTTCTTTCATGTTATTGATAAAGTGCTTCCCATGGTCACTTGTAATGTTGATAGGGCAACCAAACTGTGTTATGATATTTTCATATAAGAACTTATTGCTGTCTTTGGGGTATAGTCCTTGATAGAGATTGGTTTTTGCCATCTTGTTAGATTCTTAGTTCTTGTTATTATGAATTGTGTTTGGCTTTTTCTTGCTACTTGCTTGATTGGGCCTATGAAGTCAATGGTTCATTTGCGAATGGCACTAAAGAGAGCATAGGCATTGGCCACCATAGTTTGGCCAATAGCACCTTCTTCTCCGTTGCGTTTCCTGACTTTTGACATTCGGTTACCGCATCGTGTGCCTCTCTTAAAATGAAATCTCTTTCATGCCGCAATAATACTCTCCATAATATTGCATCCTGCCATATCTTATAAAGGGCTCCATCTATGAGTGTGAAGGGAAATGCTTGTATCAATAGCCTTTTCTGCACTTGCTTGCATATATATGGGTATCATTGAATAGTGTTGGGGCAATAACACCTTCCTCGTTGCGTCGCCTAAGTTGTGACATTCGGCTACCCCATCGTGTGCCTCTCTTAAAATAAAATCTCTTTAATGCCGCAATAATACTCTCCATAATGTTTCATCCCGCCCTATCTTATAAAGGGCTCCATCTACGAGAGTGAAGGGAAATGCTTGTATCAATAGCCTTTTCTGTGATTGCTTGCTATATTTCGCAAGGTACTCCCCTGTTGCTATAAACTTTGCAATGTTTTCTATCCCTTGAGGTATTGTCTCAATCCGAAACAAATGTGTACAAGGAAACCACTATCTATTGGCCCTTTGTTTTCCCCATTGTTTGGATAAGTAATCTGGCCCCTGATTGGCCTTCCCTGGCTTTACCACAATTTTAAACTCATACTTGAAACAACATCAACAATATAGATATGCGCTCTTGCATCACTGACCTATTGATCAAGTACTTTAGCGGTTCATGGTCAATGTAAAACACAAATGGTGTTGCTAATAAGTAATGTCTGAATTTCTATAGAGCATACACCATGGTGTTGGAGTGCAATATGCACTCATGCAAACACAGGATCTCTCTCGCACACCATTACCACTGTGAAACCATCATTTCCCACACATAATAACCAGACAAAGAATATGCACAATAGTCTTTGCATTATTGCCTCAAGGTGAATATACAGTTTGTATCGCTTCTCTCTCTACAACTGACTTAGAGATAGCTCAAGGAGTGCCTAATGAATAGGCAATGAGTTTGTTTCACAACAACCACTTGGTTGTTGTGATCAACCAAAATATAGATGGATTGTCTAATAGGTGCACAACAAATTATTGTTCATGCACACATAGAAAACAATCCAACAACTAAAACAAACTCCCAATTAAGCTTAACTCCATGAGTGGGTGTGAACATGGCTAAGACAAAAATTGGTTTGGAAATAACTCAAAGCCACTAGCCAATGTGAACACGACCACTCCAACACCCTCCCTTAATTGTAAAATAGGGAGTGAAAAAAGAAGCAAAGAGACTAAATGGGTCCCGACAACTAGGCGTAATTAGGTACCAATGTACAAAGCACAGTGAAATAAAAAGTGTCCCTATGGTAACCAATCCATCTTATCGAAATATATGGATGTTGAGTCGCTATAACCGCCAAGTCAAATAAGAACTGGTACTCTGTACAAGGCTCACTCAGTAAAAAATACTGTTCACAAAATTGGTTAAAAAGAGTCACCATGGATGAAATGTGTCACTACAAGGTGCCAAAAAACTAGTAAAACCATGGCGAAAGTGGAGAAGAGAAGACACGACTCAAGAGCTCAATAAAAATGCTATAGTAGGTGCACTTGATGGAGTGAAGCCCATCGAACAAAAGTGCACTCAATCAACTGCCTCCAATAGAAAATGTGGTATGCCAAGGACTAGCAAAGAGCATGACACCTGAAGTAGTATCTGCACACACCCCCCCATAATGTGTAAATGGGTGTAATGACCCAAAAAACTATATGAGTGGGCAAAGCCCACTACTTAAACATTGAAATGTAGACACTGGGCTTCATCGGACTAGCTACTCGTTAGAAGGATAACAAGTTCTATGACAAATCTGATGGAGATTGTCAACATCAAAGATACAAATACAAAATATTTCAAGAAGATGACCCTGGTGGTGATGGGATAGTCATGCAACTAAAGAAGAAAGTGCTCATCATGGAGCACACACACATGAAGGAAAATCTTCATGACTCTTAGTGTGACTACAAAAAATGGTCCCATCCAACAAACAATATCACCAAGGGATGCAAGAAACTACAAATGTTGTCAAAGACGCCATCTGGGAAATGAGAGATGCATGCTCCAAAAACCAAATCTGCCTAACAAGGAGCTCAAACAACTGAAGAGCATCGAAAGGCAAGAGGAGCAATGTGCGGTCAAAGAAGCTGAGTGGTGGAGGAAGCTCGCCTATAGATTCCTCTCAAAGGATGTTGTTGACGCTGCCAAGAACAATAAAAAATCCACCCCAAATGAACATGAATGGTGGATGAAGATCCCTGCATATGAGTGGGTGCAAAGTGCACAGTAGAAGCATGCGAAAAAGCATCTAAATGTGTGCCAGGTTGATCATGTTTGACAACTATAATCTCAGGTTGCCCAAGTTAAGAGTGAAGGTGTAGTAGAGCTCATATGTAGCTCAATACCCTCATGAAGAGTGGAGCGAACAAAAGATGGAGCTCTGTCATCAAATGATCCCATCCAAGATGAAACACCTGCCGAATAATCAATGCCATGCCGAGCCATCCACTTAATGGGCTGGATAGGGGTAGCAATGCCTTGTAGACACTTACTAATGCCCACAAGTCTAGTAGTGTGACCCATCGAACGAAGCACGTGAGAGCCAAAAGCAGTGGTATGTTTCTCAAAAGAGGTAGGCATGTATGCAGGTGGAACTGGAGTGGGACATACACAGTGTGCAAGAAGAGTAGGCACAAAAGCATCAATTGCAATAATAGGAGCAACGGGAACAATGGGTTGCTCAAGATTTGGTAAGTCACATTGTAAAAGTGCATCAAGGGGATGCGTAACAGATTCAGGATTACATGAAGGACTAGAAACAGGGGCATGAATGTCCAACATATCAGTATGGTTTTATTGCATGCAGGCAATTTGGTTCTGCAGGAAGTGAATAAGGGTACCCTTGCTATGAATGAGGGAGCACACAACGAAATTTTTCTTCACTAATTTCCTGATCACTTTCTGTAGTGCTAGAAAAGATGCCTTTATAGAAGGCACAATAGGCGCAACAATCACAGTATCAGAATGTACATCAATATGAGAAACAAAAAGAGGTGTATGTTCCTCTTTTGTGGCAACAACAAAAGATGGCGAAAGTGCAACATCTTGATGAGAGAAGTCCTCACTAACAAGTGAAGGAAGAGGAGATGCCAAAGGGTCCTTATGCATATCACTGTTAAGAATCACATCATCACAAATAGGAGAAGACGGTGAAGGAACATCAGCAATGTCGCTAACAAAAACATTCTCACTAAGAGAGGGAGAAGGAAGAGGAACAATTGGAGGTGAAGTGACCTCAAATAATTCTGCAATGTGTCCCAAGCTTTCTTAGGTGACATAACATGTACAATGTGAGACTGCAAACTGTCTGAAACATAGAGACGAATTATACAAAGTGCCTCATCTTGCAAGGATGCAAGCCACACAATATTTTCCTTATCTGTAAAGCTGAGAAAGTTACCAAAGCACAACTCTCCATAAGCCTTTCATCTGCATTTTGGTTTTCCATGTGGTGTAGTTGGAAGAGCTGATGGTTTCAAACATATGGGAATTGTAGTTTATTTCAGCCTTGGCCAGTTTACTACTGGAAAAGGAAATTGGATGGCCCATGTGTCCACACAATTGTGCCATTACCACTAGTTTCTATTCCCAAGGCATCGACATGTAAATTGAATGGTATCTTCCATTTCGAAAAAACTAGAATTGGCGCCTTTGTCATTTTATTTTTTAGTGTGTTGAAAGCCTTGTGACATTGTGGTGTCTGCTCCAATGCCTTATTTGTTTTCTTCTTCAAGATCTCTTCTATGGGTGCACTAATCACAGTGTAATTCTGAATGAATCTCCTGATGGCCAGTATATCCAAGCAATGTTCTTACATCCTTTTGTACCTTAGATGGTGGTAGATGAACTATGGTTGCAGTTGTCAAAGGGTCCACCATCAACACTTCCTTACAAATAATATGCCCCAGCAAGGTCCCAAATGGTGTCACAAATATGCATTTTTTTCAAGTTCAAGGATATTCTACACCTTGCAAACATTAATCTCAACACCTGTAGTCACACGACCACATTCAGAAAAGAATAAACAAAGCCATAAGGGTAGTACCCTTTAAAAAGTTGGTAATTATTTGACACTGAAAGAAATAGAGAAAATGTACATTTTAAAGGAAAAATGGTTTTTTCGTTTCTTTCCATACCTCATTTATTATAGACATCAATAGAAAAATTGTATGGCATATATTAAATAGAAAATGGTGACATCAAGTAGGTAACTTGTTAAGCACTAAATACTACTTACATCTAACTGCTGCAAGTACACAAAAATTTAAAGGTTTTCATATTTCAATTTCAAAATTTTTAAATACAGTCTCCACCGCCTGGAATCAGCGCATTGTATTCTCTAAAGTGCCAAGGATTAAGTGCAAAGCAAAAATGTTTAGAATTAAAGTTTGGAGTCCAAACTCTGCTACTTTGCTCTTTGATCATTGATATGGATGGGGGTGAGATTGTGAAGTGGAAGGCCTCAGATTGTCTGTTGCTGCATCTATCCGACTAAAATCCTCAATTGTCAATATTGGCTTCTCCCTCTCATTGATCCAAAATCTAAAATTGAGTTGATCTCAAGCTAACTCAATTGGGAGCTTGTTAGATCTGCCTGATGATATTCAAGAATCATTTTGATAAATTTAAAAGGCTACAAAGGTATGAAAATAATAGATACCGAATACTTTCAAAGTTCAAAATTGCAAAGAACTAGAATCTTAAGACTTTCCAATATGCTTCCCACCTGCTCCTTTTAGGCCAACTTTGATTAAAAAAGATGGGTTTAGGGTACGCAATGCAATAAATTTGTCCTCGAACTTGTCATGCCTTCCTCTACACAAAACTAACAAGCAGACAAATGGCATATATAGGCTGATGCCATTTTTTCCACTTAAAGTTTGCTTTAACATCAGTTGTACATGCAAAAAGAGAGCTTTGTGGCAAAAATTCTGATTCCGTGAATTGCTACAAAATGAAAGATCTTCAAGTAATATCATTAAGGATTGATCTACACTGAACTTTGATTATACCCGTTTTTAATGCATTCAGCCTTCCAAGCTTGGAATCTGTTGGATGACCTAACAATCCTTTCTTCATCAATTAGCCAAGAATCTCATTTATTGATGTTTGAGCCACATCATTAATTGCATCAGATTTTATGATCTACACCTCCTCAATCCACATCCTGATTTTAGATCTATTTCCATGCTATTTGAGTGAGTTGAGTGCAAGTGGGAGCAAATTAAGTAGTAAATTGTATCTGTTATAGTTAGTTTTTGCTGTTTTAACGCAAACATGACTT
Source organism: Torreya grandis (assembly GCA_037957365.1). Lineage (NCBI taxonomy): Eukaryota > Viridiplantae > Streptophyta > Pinopsida > Cupressales > Taxaceae > Torreya > Torreya grandis. The sequence goes on from JARHVA010000619.1 coordinate 2,713,623, forward strand.
TTACAATTTGAAATTGAAGGATGGATTGATATGCTATTTTCTTGAGCTGTATAATCTTTTTATGAGCTCATCGAATTCAATTTCTGTTTCAGATAGAAGACTGTAGGACTCGCTACAACTGTGAAATAGATCCATTACATAGAAGAAAGAAATTCTCAATTCCAGCTCGCCTAATATGTGCAGATGCTTATAAGGTTAGCTATTTCCAATCTTTTTCTAGCTAGAGAAACTTTTGGTGATCTGTTTCATGATTTCTGTGGGGAAGTTCTGATGGTTCTCTAATGTGTCGGTTCCTAGTGTTAAATAGGTTCTCCAACTTACAGAGGCACTTCATGAATATACTTAGTAATTATTCATACAGAGTTTGTTTCCATTTGCTGGGGATAAGTGGAGTGATGAATTAACGGTTTTTAGTTTTTGAAGACAGTTACTTATAGTTGGTTGACGTATAGTCTGTACATAAGGTTTTCATGAGTTCCTTTTCTGTGAATCTATGTCTGGTGGTTTTGTCTCTATGTTTTGTACCCTTTCCTAAAGGTATTTTGGGACAAACGTTTTACACAACCTCTCAAAAATAAGCTGTGATCTTCTAAAGTCTTTATGGGGCAATTTTGCATATGTAGAAACCTTGCAAAAACTTATTGCCACCGAGATTCTGAAGTCCTTATGATGTAACTTATAAGTAAAAGCTTTTACATGTTGAAGTTAACTTTAATGGCTATTCTTGTTTTGCTATCATTTTGTTTTTTAACCATCAAAGTCCTAATGAGTCGTTTTACAACGATTCTAATGATGGCTTTCAGGTCCATTTAGACGAGGCATTAGAGGATGATGCACCCTTTGATATATGTAGCTGCCAGGTGTGTGACCTATCCAATTCAAAATGATATATTTTCCCTTACCTTCGACTAGCTGCTGGATTTACACATTTTTACAATATTGTGTTCTCATAAGTTTTGTTTGCTTTTGTTAAAACAGATAGATAACTAAAAGTTATGGAAATGACATGAAGAGGATATAAGGGTAGAAAGCTATAGGTGGGTAGAAGTATACATGTTTTTGACTAGGACCTATTGCATCTTTTGTTGGCACACAACGAGTCTCACTTTTACTTATTGTATTTAAACATATTAATTTCTGTAATAAAGCAATAAAATCAATACTTGTAATTAAATGTCTATGTGATTATCTTTCAATTTGATAAGGAGAGCTATAGCATGAATGGAACCCAAATTGAATATAAAAAGCTATATAACTCCAAACATTTGGTATGCGAGACAACAAAGCTGATCTGAAATGTTGGCAAACAAATTTACATGTACGTGGTAAAAACCCAGAAACTCAAGATCTAATTATGGACTGAAAAAGCCTGCTTGTTACAACCTTTTCCAAGTCAAGATTTTCTGACTGTCATCTGGAGTTAATTGGTCATTGAAGGCAAGGTTTACATACTCGCCGAGTCTGCGACTCTCGCAGAAAAATCTCAGAGCCGAGTCAAACCTACCTATACTCGCGATTATTTAAGGATGGGTTTTGGCCCAGAACTCGCCACGAGTTCTTGCGGGTACTCTGCAAGTTCTCACCATACTTGGGAAAAATGCGTTTGACAGTAAAAACCACGTGTTACAGTAAAAAATGCAGGATACTTTCAAAAACGTGTTTTGGTGGGAAAAAGCGTGGGTTACAGTAAAAAAACGCGGGATAGAACGCGGGCTAGGGCTCTATTTATGCCACAGGATTCAACTCATTCAATCCATGGAAATCGTGATTGCTGTTTGAAGAGTTCGTGGAATCCTGAGTTCGTGACACGAGCTAGGATTGAGTTGTGACTGTTGTTGCCGCGCTGCATTTCAACTGGTCTGGAGGCTGAGGCAAGTACGTTAGTCTGACTTTGTTTTTTAGTTGAAAGTTGAAATGTTTGATGATGAAGAATTTAATTTTAGTCGAGCTAGAGTTGAGTTGTGACTGCTGTTGCCGCGCTGCATTTCAACTGGTCTGGAGGCTGAGATAAGTACGTTAGTCTGACTTTGTTTTTTAGTTGAAAGTTGAAATGTTTGATGATGAAGAATTTAATTTTAGTCGACCACGGAACATTTTGAAATGTCTAAACTCTACAGAAATTAGACTGCTTAAATTCTATAGTCTTGACAATTTAAATTTTTTAATAACTTCCTTAATAGTGAACTTTGTTGAAAGAACAGTCATCTATGAAGATTGTGATGTCTATTTGCTGTTCAGAAGTTTGTCAATCTGGACTCGGTAATTCATTTTATGAACTCAGTATCTTTTAGTGATTTAATATGCATCAAAATTTCAAACATATGTTGGAGTTTTCCTCCTACAATGGCAAACAATTCTGAAAATTTCCCTGTAATAGCAATATCTGCTATGCATACCAGAACCTTGTGATTAGTTGTCATCTTTCTTCCCAACATTTTAACTTACACAACTACTGGTGGTTATCTCCAAAGAACACGTGTGTTCAACTTCATATAATCTTGTACCCTCTGAAGTCTGAACATATGCTACATTGTTTTCTGTCATTTTCTTGAGGATCAAATCTGTATAGCTTTATTCATTCAGAAATAATTGATATTAGATAACACACATTCAGCCTGTGCATTCTTTACAGCTATGCAGAGAAGTAATTAACTAAAATTTATACTAAATAAGCCTGTGATTTAGATAACTAAACTTAATTAGAATATGTGCAGCATCATAATCAAACGTAGTCTATGTGGTGCTCAACTTTATACTAATTAAGTATCTCTCATGCTGCCTTCACTATCCTTTCCTGACAAAAAAATAAATAAAAATAGACAAACTCCTGATTGTTTATTTTGGGTGCTGCACAGCAGGATTACTCTTGCATGATATCTATTATCAAGTTTACACTCCTGATTGTCTATTTTTGGTGCTGCACAGCGGGATTAGTCTTGCATGATATCTATTATCAAGTTTACACTATCAAATGAAGAGAATGACAATGTATTAGACGGAGAGTTCAGTTCTGTATTTCGTTTCTTCAAACTCAAACTTTTTACATATACAACTGCTCAACACAAATTAGGATGAAAAAAAGTCCTTTGTTTAACTTTAAACTTTACATTACAACATTCTTCCTTAACATCTTTGTAGGATCTTTGCTGTTCTTTTTCATCAAGGAATTATACTTAGATGTTTAAAATTATGCCAACATCCAACATCTAGCCACCGTTATAAATTTAGAATGAAAAGCCCTTTCAAAGATTCCCTTCCATTATATTCTTACTTCGTGTTTAAACTTGATGAGGTTTCTTAAATAATATAGGATAGAAGGGTCAATCTGAATCAAGGATTTGTAATGTCCCTAAATGGGACAATTCAACAAAAGAAAAGGCTCTCCAACGAGCCCTTGTACAAACTGAAATTTAGGAACTCAAAACCAGCAAACCCTAAATAAACAGTTACTCCCAACAAGGGCTGTGATAAATACCTGTTGTCAACTTGGAGTTGCACCTTGAATCGAATATGTGTTGAAATGGCTAATCCTCTCTCCAGTTGAAACAATGGGATCTTCTCACGAGGGTGGGTGCCTCAATGGTGAGAAGAGCCTTCAGAGAAGGCTGGTTCCTGTAAGATGTATCAACGAGGATCTCTACTCTGTGTTGCGGACTACCATGGAAAAGGGAGAAAAAAACTTGAAGGGGAAATCCTACCTAATGACGGTGATACGCCAGAATATTGATCCACCCTATTTGGAAACTTGAAGACTGAACAAACAAGGGAAAATGAAGACCTTTGATTTCAATTGATCACTATGCATAAATATTTCATTAGAAGGTTCGACCCAATGACAAAAAACGTGAGGGAAAACGATGGAGAGAGGATTAGCCATTTCAGCACGTCTTCGATTCAGGGTGCAACTCCAGGTTGACAACAGTTTTTGGCACGTCTGATGGGACCTATTGGAGCTGGTCTTGGTGAAATTACAGTTGCAGCAGTGTTCTTCATGAAATATTTGGTGTTTCCGAGCTCAAAGCAGTTACTTCTAATAATCCGGGCACAGTTTCAAGTAAGTCAATTTTATTTTTACTACAATGCATGAGTTTTGATGGCTGTGTATGAAGAGAATTCCCATGCTGTGTTTCCTTATCAGCGCTATAATGAATCATACCAGCCTTGTCAGCATTTTTGTCAAAACTATGACGAATCTTATCAAGTTTCCCATGATCCCTATTACCAAAAGCATGACTCTTACCATCCTTGGGAACCATATCAGTCTAAGGACCAAATCCCACATTCCCCATATGGATATGATGTTGTATATGAGCAGCCTTGTCTTCAAAGAGAATGAACGAGATTATATAAAAAATTTAGCATATGCAAGAAAAGTTTGTTCCAATTTTCAGTATGAAGAAGTGAATAGTCTTTTCCAAAATGTGCCTAATGATCTAGTGAAGATAAATATGTTGTGCATCTTTGTATTTGAGAAGTTGGAGGTTTGGGAAGACAGAAAATTGAGTTAAGCCACTTGCCCACAGAAGGTTCTTATGTTCCTTATTCTTATAAAGTTCTTAACCATGATTCATCTTTACCAAGGGAGCTTCCTAGTTGGAGTCAAAAGCCTATATAAGAGCCAACTCATATGCCTATTAAAGAGCCTATTCGTGAGACTAAATCATCATGTATTCCCTTTTCATCATCGATCATCCATCAAATTCAAGCTGTCCATGAGGACAAGGAAATTTCAGACTTTGATGAGGTGAAGGTGGTTCAAGAAGAGCAGCCTCATGAAGAAAATCAGGTATCTATGATAGCTTCTGTAGATCTTTCTCGCTATTTTGAATTTTTCCAGGGATCTACCATGCCACTTTTAGAGCGAGAACCTCTTATTTGTGAGCCAAGTGAAGAGGATGCAGCCAAAGAGACAGAAAAGAAAGGTGATTTGAGTGATCAAGAGGAAGAAATCACAGTTGGGACACCACTTGGTCATGACAAGAATGATTCAACTTTACCATGTTGCCAAAGACGAAGAGTTGCAAGAGGTTTCACAAGAGATTGCAGCCGCTGATATAGATGAAGTAAAAATAAATGTTTCTTCACAATGCAACCATAAGGACAATTCACATACAACCATTGGTGAGATGGAGCATACTCTTGAAGAAGCTGATCATTGGTAGCTACCATGATTTCATGAACGAAATTGAGGAGCTTAGGATGGAAGATGTTGGTGATGAGATAGAACAGCAGGTTGATGATTCATTTAAGGATTTCATCAGTGTTTTGGTGCTTCAAGAAAGCAACACTATTATGGATTTTCCAAAACAAGATGAGCTGGAACTTGAGTGGATAAATGAGATGCCATTCTCTACAGAAGATGAAGGCGGAGCAAGCGCAACAGATCAAGAGATTTCATATGACTCTATCCAAAAGGTAGAAATATGTAATCAACATATTTCAAACGGTAAGAATATTGATGTTTTTCATGTCTTTTCAGTTGATCATGATGAAGAAGCCTTTTGGGATGGCTTAGAAAGTTTTTGTGCAAAAGTTGATAGTCCATCTTCACCCCAAGTAGAGGTTATTAAATGTCTTGAAGAGAGTACTGTTGCAGCTGTTTATCAGGCAGAATTTAAAGACATGTTACAGCCATGTTTGGATGCTTATCAAAGATCTAAAGACTTTGACAAGGTGCCATCCCAAATGGATCATAAGGAAGATGCCAATCCGAGTGTACCAGCTGAATTGCCAATACAATCATTGAATGAGAATGTATCAGATTATGATCAGCGGATGAATAAGGTAGAAATTGTAGTCTTAATGAAACAAAGAAGAATATAGGAGGAAGATGATTGGATCCTAGATTCATATCTTCAATCCTTACATATGAAAATGGAAGTTGGAGGCCTAACTGCATTATCCAAAGCAAATGAACATATAACTGCTCCTATCAGCAAGAAGAGTGCTTCAACAAAAGTTATGTTTGGTAAATATCATGCTTTGCAACTTGTCTTTGATACCAATGGGGATTGGCCGTCACACCAAAAGTCCCGGGATGATTTGGGTCCTCTTCCAGACCCATATGGCTAGTCACTTCGGACCGTCGAGGCGATTCCCCGAAATATGTGGCAGGACCAACTGCTCGGACAGACCTTACGTCACCTTCCAATAGGGGTCCCACGAGGACATCACACCATGCAACCTAAATACCTCATGGAAGAACAATTCTGCCAACTTCGTAGCTGAGTAAGTAGCTAAGATCGAAAGGAAGTGAGCATATTTAGTCAAACAATCCACAACCACATATATGCAATTCTGTCCCTGGGCTCTGGGTAATCCCGTAATGAAATCCATAGATAAGCATTCCCATTTCTTATCGGGAATCGGAAGTGGCTGAAGTAAACCTGCTGGATATGTGTGTTCTTGTTTATTTTGCTGACAAATGGGACACTCTCTGACATATCGTAGAAAATCTGATTTGAGGCCCTTCCAAGTGAACCTCTCTCGAATCTGCTTGTAAGTTTTGAAATACCCGGGATGACTCGCCATGGGTGTATCATGAAAGGTCCTCAAAATCATGTTCTTCATCTCTGATCCTGGGGTCAAATAAATCCTTCCTTTGTAAATGATTAAATCATTTACAACTGTATATCTGGTATCCTGTACTGACCCCTCAATAATACTTGCAGCCCAACTGTCCTTGGCATACTCTGCTACTATCAAGTGTCGCCAATCATCTGCTATTCCAGTCATAGAACTCAAGTGTGGACGTCGAGATAAAGCATCAACAACCACATTTTGTGTCCCCTTGACAAAGGAGATGTCAAAATCATATGATTGGAGCTTGCTGACCCAATTCTTCTGCCGATCATTAAGATCTCTCTGTCCAAGGAAATGCCTCAAACTATTATGGTCTGTTTTGACCACAAACTTGCTGCCTACCAAATACTGCCGGAATTTGGCCAATGCATGCATGATGGCCAACATCTCCTTGTCATATATGTTGAACCCTTTCTGGACTGCGAAGCTTTCGACTCTAAAAAGCAATTGGATGCTTGTCCTGCATAAGGACTGCACCTATCCCCTCCCTTGATGCATCACACTGTAGCTCAAAGGGTTTGGAGAAATCTGGCAATGCAAGAACTGGGCAAGAAGTCATAATTAGTTTGAACATCTCAAAACAATCCTGTGCCTCAAGAGTCCAAACAAATGCCCCTTTCTTCATCAAATCAGTGAGTGGTGCCGCATGCCATGAATATCCATTAACAAACCTACGGTATAAACCACACAATACCAAAAATCCTCTAAGCTGAGTAAGGTTCTCTAGAGTAGGCCATTCAACAATCGCCTTGATCTTCTCTGGGTCCATACGTACCCCTCAATACTGATGATGTGCCCAAGATACAATAATTTTGTCATTCCCAAGTCACACTTGGATTCCTTGGCATACAAGGATTCACCTCCAAGAATACCCAAAACCGCATCAAGATGTGCAATGTGTTGCTCCTATGTTCTGCTATATACCAAGATATCATCAAAGAATACCAACACATACCTCCTTAACTGCGAATGGAAGACCCTGTTCATCATAGACTGAAATGTCGCAGGTGCATTGGTTAGCCCAAATGGCATAACCATGAACTCAAAATGTCCATAATGGCACCTGAAAGCCGTCTTCTCTATGTCCTGCTCCCTGACACGAATTTGATGATACCCCGACCTCAAGTCAATTTTGTAGTAGGCACCATGTAACTCATCTATCAACTCATCAATTCTAGGGATGGGGTAATGGTTCTTGATTGTTCTTTTATTCAGGGGCCTATAATCAATACACATTTGGAATGTACCATCCTTTTTCTTGACCAAGACTACTGATGATGTAAAAGGTGACTTACTTGGTCTAATGTGTCCCATGGCCAACAACTCCTTAATAGTTTTCTCTATTTCATCCTTTAGCCTTTTGGGGTGCCTATATGGGGTGACCATCACTGGCTTAGCACCCTCCTCCAACTCAATGATATGCTCAATCCCTCTATCTGGTGGTCTTCCTGGTGGAGTATCACTGAATACCTGAGTGTGCTTAATTCTTAACTCCTGAATGTCTGGATGGTAAATTGGCTTTTGCTGCTCACCCTGTGTAAGCATCAAAACACACTTAGCTGCCCACTCAACCATGTCATGCCTCATAAGTCTCTCCATCCTCCTAAAAGAAATCAGCTTGAAACTGGAATCTCGAATAGCCTTGAGGATATGAGTTTTTCCATCTACCTGGAATGTCATTCCATCTCTCTGAGATCCACGGTGAATTTTCCTATGTCATGTAACCATCTCATGCCAAGTACCATATTTGTATCACTCATATTCACCACATAGAATTCGGTCTTGAACTCATAGTTGTTCAAACGCATAGGCAAATCTGATATCCTCCTTTCGCACTTGAGGGTATAACCATCTGCCACCTTAACTCTTATTCCCTCAAATTCCTGTGTCCTGATTCCATGCCTCTCAACCAATCGGGCATCAATAAAATTGAGTGGCCCCTGTGTCAAGAAGAGTGATAATCTCTTGCCCTGCTAGAACTCCACGCATACTAAATGATCCTTCCTGCTGGATGCTAGTGATGTGTGCATCACGTTGCCTCATTGCCCCTTCATGCTCTCCTCTTTTATGCGTATCTTCCTCGTGCTCCGTCCCTGAATCCTCAGGATCAGATTGCTGATTTGATTTCTCCGACTCAGAGGCCTCATAATATGCCCACATCACTCTATTGGCTTTTCCTTTAGGTCTTAAGGGACAATCATGGTTGCATCATAGGGTCCCTTGCACTAGAAACATAAGTTCTTTTTGCACAAATCATTAAGTGTATCCCTATCTAGAGGTGCTGATGATTTGCCCTTAAAATCTGGTTTGTTCTTTTTAGAAAAAGATTTATTGTCTCGATATGAAGAAGATCCCTTTGATGAGTACTTGCTTTGTGGGGCTGCGAGTTCCATGCTCCTAGCCTTCTTCATTGCCTCCTGAAGTGTGGGAGGATCAAATGCTTTAATCCATCCTCGCATAGGCTCCAATAACCCCTCAATGAATAGCACCACCAATTGTCTCTCTGAGATGTTGGGCACCATTACTGATAGTTTCGGGAAGTCTCCAATATAGCTTTTCAAACTACCAACTTGCTTGAGCTGGGCCAAATCCCTGAAGTAGGATTCTGGATCCTTCTTATCAAAACATTCAATCAATCTGTCCACAAACTCCTGGTAAGATGTGATCTGGCTGTGTTGCAATGTAACTAGTCCATGATAGCACCATTCGTGTGCTGCTCCCTCTAGATGCAAAGTGGCATATTTGATAGCTTCCTCTTCTGTCATGGGTCGAAGAGCCAAGAAGGTATCCGAATTATGAATCCATGAATGTGCCATAGTCTTATCACTGCCATCAAACATGGGTATTGTAAGCTTATTAGTAGCGTGCTGGAGTTCCTTATTCTGATTCCTAGGTCTTCTCTCCTGTCGAGACCTATAGTAATCCATCCTTGATTGTACAAACTGATCAAAATGCATAAGCTCTTGTGCTTCAGGTGTCAATTGCTGCCATTCATCATGGGCAGCCATGTATGCATCAGCATAGGTTGGATTCTCAACCTCTTCAATATCCTCCTCAATTGGTTCATTTCTCAGGAATGTGGGCCGAGTAGGCCTATTTGCAGTGCGGGAGGGTGCCCTTGGCACTCTTCAGGGCCCAGCTACACTCCATCTTCCTAGACCTGAGGCTGTCTTCTAGGTAAATTCAACTGCTGCAAAGTATTTGCCAACTGTTGTAGGGCCCTAGCTACCTGTTGCTGACCAACTCGTAAATCTCTTAGAGTGTATCTCACTTCCCTGTCACCATTTCTATCAGTGTCTCTCCTCTCATCTCTGTGTGGACCCATGTCTGCTCTATCACCCATTTCAGCGAAAGGTTCCTCTGTAAATGGGTTTTCTTACCAATTCCCTACCTGTTTTGCTCTTCTACGGGTATAGTACCTATGATGACCTCTCATGTGATATTTTAACCCCCCAAGATGAAAATATCAGGGCTCTGATACCACTGTAACAATCCTTGCCCAACCTGCTCTTAATTATCTTAAGTCGCTGTCTTGTAATTTTGTCAAACACTTTGTAAGCAAAGTGCTTATTGCTGGTTTTTGTCATAGTTTTGATGATTTGTTTAAATGCCGATGGATTAAAGCTTCAAGAAGTTTTAAGAATGACAATGTTGAGTTCTAGATGCAGGGTTTTTGTTCTTTTCTATGCAATTAGATGAATTTACAAAGCAAACTAATCACTTACAGCTAATGGACATTGAGTCGAACAGTTGGCATGCAACTTACTATCTCAATTCAAATCTCAAAAGATAACCATAAATGATCAGCAACTTGTGATTCTTAATTGTATTGATGATTTGATACAATGCTCCACTAAACTAGCCAAGACTCTTGGCATAAACAAGAATTACAATTATATGGTATGTTGGTATGAAGGACATACACCTACAGCTGCAAATATAAACTATACTAAATGATGGATTGGATGCAATGAACCCTGGTGGGATTGAGGCGCCCTTGAGAATAGATGAAGGAGCAAGCAATTTCCTAGCGAAAGGATGATCTCCCAAGCCAAATCGAATTTTTCCCAGCCAGTTGCCCCTGTTTTGGTCTGATCTCAAATTAAAAATAATATGCACTGAATATGCGCTGCCTCAAGCATCTAATATCATCTCCATGCTCCAAGAAAGTGGACGCACCAAGCCAAGCAGAGAATCGATGCAAAATGGAACCCCCACAAGCAAAAATGTCCCTCCTAATGGCGTCCTTCCTTGACTGTAAATACTTGATTTTTATATCAGCTTTCTCTACAATGCAAACTGCTCTCTTAACCAAGGAAAAATCGATGCCAAGCTATATAGAAACCAACACTAAAGAGATAGCTATGCAACCTCCACAAATTCACCAAATCGATTTCTCCAAAATTGGCCAATGGCAACAAATTCTGCTCCAATTGAGATGACTGAAATATCACCTCCAAAATGCAACCCTTCAAGAGATATTTCACTCCCTCAGTTATGCTATCAATGAGAGTTATCGTTCCCAAAGACAAATTGATTCACTGCAGGAAACTCTAGGCTCCACCAGCATACCACATCAAAGACAACATCAAATCGGATAATTCACAATGGCAGCCCACACCTCCCTTTATACTCTTTTTCATTTGGGAAGCTTCTAGAAACATCATAATATTTTATTATTTTTTTTCCCCCTTTTAATATATAATATTTGCACTTTAATATAAAATAATGAATTATATCATAAAGCACAAATATAACATCATCTTGTAACATGAGGTTTCTAAAAATAGAACATTCTAATAAATCATTAGAAAACCTCCAGAATATGTTGCAACTTCCCCAAAGAAACCGACTGCCATTTGGGTGACTGCGGAGAGGACCCTCAAACCTTGCCGTATTAGCCTACGAGGGCCACTGATAGGCTAATCCTATTGAAAATACAATGTTTGACTAGAAGGGGACATTACAAATCTCTCCATTTAAAATTTACCTTCCCTTGACAAAGCCCCCTTGTTCTTGAGAGATCAAATTGGGGAGAAGTTTTTTTTCAGTGCTCCAAGCATTGATTTTGTATATAGTGTTATAGAGTGAGATTGGGCAGAAATCTGCAATGGAGGAGATGTTGGATTTTGGATTAAGAGCGACAAATATGCAGTTAAGCTCTTTGAGTTTTCTTTTAAAGTGGTGGATTTCATTCTTTACAATCACCTCCTTCTCGAGAAGATTCCAAAAAGTTTGATAGAAGATGACTGGAAAGCTGTTTGGACCTAGGGCTTTATGCCCTTTCATACTGAATAGTACTAATTGGATCTCCTCTGCGGTAAAGGGAGCTAAAAGAGCATCATTATGTGCAAGAGTGATAATTTTTGGGATGGCCTCAAGGAGGAATTCCTATAGGTGGTCAGAGTTGTTTGCAGAATCTGAAAGCAGGTGCTTAAAGAAATGAACTGCCTCGTGATGGATGGCTATAGGAGAATTGAGAGGCAGATTATCATGGTTGAGAATTTTGCTTACCTTATTCACTTGTCTTTGGCATGTGAATTTTTTTGGTATTCTTGTCTCCATCTGCTAACCAGATGTCTCTCGATTTTTATCTCTAGTATATTTCCTCCTTGGCGTAGATGTCATCTAATTTATGGGGTATGCTCTTTTCTTCACTGAGTAAAACACCAGTGCAATTCCCAGCTTGGATAGAGCTACTTATATCTGGTAGATCTTCCTCTGATTTTGGTTTGAAGATGAAGATGTTCTTGAAGGTAGTGTGGTTCCAATCCATAATGCAGCTATTGAGGAATTTTAATTTGAACATGAAGACAAATGTTTCGGTTCCATGAACCATAGGGCATTCCTTCCACCATATTTACACAAGATTAGGGAATCTCTTATCTTGTAGATACATAATTTCAAATTTGAAAGGGTAACTGTAAGGAGAAGTATCAAGAGAGATGTCTAGACTTACCAAAAAGTGGTTTGAGCCTGAGACTTTTAGATTGCGTGATTCAAAGACCCATGATGCTTCAAGCCAATTGCCTGTCACAAGAAATTTGTCTAGGCGCCCTGCTATCCTGCAAAACCCAGCATGTCTGTTGGTGCAAGTAAAAAGACCTTTCTTGGGAGGCAAATCTATTAGACTAGTTTTTGATACAAAATCCGTAAGGAGATTAGGAGATTGGGTTATGTGCAGTCTACTCCCTCTTTTGTCTTGATCCTAGAGAATCTCATTGAAATCCCCTCCTAAAAGAATTTTTGAATGTTGATGTTGTTAGAGACCCAGAAATTCTGTAGTTCTAACCGAGTCCTTTTGAGAAGAATATGGTTAGGGCCATAAACATTAGTGGATTTGAAATGAATTGATTTTGAAAAAATTCCAGAATTCACAGCATAATCAGTTTCTATTGGCTTGAACTAATGTGGCTGATATCTTCTTAGAGTTCCATGTAGCACCAATACCGCTAGAATCATCAGCTACATTAGTGCCTGGTGAATCCTAGAGAGGCCAATGCTGTTTAATCAGTGTGGAGAATTTTGCTGAAGACATTTTCTTTTCTTGCAAGAAGGCTATATCTGGACGAAGGAGCAAAAGTGGTTTTTTGACTAGCCTCTGCTTGCTAGGGGTGTTGAGGCCTCAAACATTCCAAGTGACGCACTTCATTTATACATTGGAGTGTCCTTCCTCCTCAGCCATAGAAAATAAGCATTGAGAGTTTTTTGATCTTCTTTACCTGCCTCCTATAGTGAATCTTTACAGAGATTGAGCTTGGATTGCTTGCCCCTAGTGCTGTGATACTTAACATTTGAACTACGGATTGTGCTGGAGGAGCGTGCAATGCTAAGAAAGCTTGAAGGTTTTGGGGTACAATCCAACTTAGAGTTAGAAGCAGAGGAAGCATAATCAATGAGGGAACATAGAGCATGTGAGAGGGAGGGGACCTCAAGAGGGGAAGGTGGAAGATGCGATGGGAGGCAAGGTGAATGAAGGAAAAGAGGAGGGAAAGAATGGATGAGGAGAGAGGATACTTGAATGGGGAGTGTGAGGAGAGGAACATAGCGGTAATGGGGCTGTCTGAGAAGGGAAAAGAGGGGGAAGAAGGGGGTGGAGGTGGAGGTGGAGGAGGAGGTGCTGGAGTGGCTAAAGACACACTAGGGGAACATTTTGGAGGAGGAGCAGGAAGAGAAATGTCTCTAGTTTGACAGGGTTGGCTGGACCTAATGCAATCTCTGCTAAGATGACTTGGTGCGTGGCAATGATAGCATTTGAAAGGCAGTGCTTTGAAATCAAGAGCTTGTTGCCACTGGCCAGAGAAGAACTAAGAAGAATGTGAGTAGGAAGAGGTTTGGATACATTGATTTTAGCACAAGTCTGAGCATATAGTGGCAGCTTGTGGGTCCCTAATGTCAAAAGAGACAAGCTCCCCAATTTTTGCAGCGATACCTTCGAGAATGGAGTGTTTCCAATAAATGGGAGGTAGCCCATATCATCTAATCCTGACTTATGCAAAGAGGTTGGCAGCCTTGGGAAGGGAAATGAGAACGAGGGCAAGAGGGAGGAGAGAGACGTTTAGGGAGGCCAAAAGATCATAGAGGACACCCACCTCTCCTAAACTCAGATTTCGACTCTTCCGCCCTTATGTGAACAATTTTGCTGGCATGGAATTGCGATGGCTGAGTGTGATGGCCAGAGGAGTAGGCATTGTTAGATATTAAAATATTGAAAATGGTTTGGATTGTCCACCCAGCTAGGAGCCTCCCTGCTATGAGAGTGATAGAATCTAGGATTGCCCCAAAAAGCAGGGCTCTCAAGTGACCAGAGTTGTCATGGCTATCAGCGAATTTGCCCAAAACGGCAATTTGCACAAACTTTTAATTTCTAAGGTGGAACATCTCAAGAGGTGAATATTGGAATACTATATTTAGGTTCAGCTCTCATATTGGGAAATATTCGAGTGTACCCTTAAATAATATTAGATAGTGTAAAGTTAAACCCACCATAAGGGTATTCTCTTGACCATGTTGAATATTTGGGAACATCAGTACCTTCCATATATCCCTGTCGTCATTTTTTTGTTGCTGGACATTTGGCTCTTTACATGTTGTATTAGAGTGGTGATTTTGGTGAGTTGCAACACAATTTAATCTTGGCTCAGGCATCAAATTTGAGTTATTCCAGGGCCATTGGAAGAAAAATTTCTTCCCATTTTTGAAATCAGTCATAATAGCTAATCTGCGTAGTATCGCCAAATTCCTGTTTGACTCTCTTATTGTGGAGAAGCCAAATTTTGGGTGCACGTGTGGTTTCATGTAAAATTCGATGCTATTATTTAGAAACGGGGTATATTAAAATATATGATCAGTATTAAGGGAGTTATTACCTGGAGGATTTGGCCTTCTTGTAGAGTCTCAAACCTTAGCAAAAAACGGAAAATCATCATATCTTTCAGTCAAACTAAGCAAATAAAATACTGGTTTTTCAATTTGAATTTGCTTGTTGACAGGTTTTTACATTCATATTTTTAGTAGGAAAGGAGATCTTTTGAATGCGAGGTTTCTATATTGGTTTCATCCTTAAGGATCCATCTCATTTGTTTATTTAATTTATATTTCTTTCTACGCTGTTATTACAAAACATCATCAATATCCTCTTTTGTTGTCAATTGATTTAAAACAGGGTGTTGCTTAGGTACTTCTTTGAGTTCTGCTCTATTTTTTATCTTTATGTTGGGCCGTCTTGGTTTCATTACTGCATACCTTGTATGCAAAACAATCTTGTGAAATATTCAAGTATATTTAAAAAAACACACATCTCATATTACATTATATATCAGGGAGATTAAATGGGATTAGCACATCAAGAGACAACAAAATCTATATAAACTAGGAAGATCAACATGGAAACTTTAGCACCCATGTACAGAGTATCAAAACCGTTCCGAAAGTGATTAATCTAGCCAAGGCTTGGGCAGCAAGATTGACTTTAAACATTGAAGATTCACCAAGGAGAAAGTTCAAGTCATCATCATTAAGCATTGTCTTGTGCATGTGCCTATGAATGTTAAAGCAAACAAAATCCTATTAGCATCAACAACATCAAAGATTCACCAGGTGAAAGTTAGATGCATCATCATTAAATGTTGCCTTGTGTCTGTACCTATAAAGAAATGGAAGTCCTATCAGCAAACAGTACTATGAATTTTTTTGTCATGTGATCATCTATCATTCATAGATGTGTTGTATCTTCCCTTCTGATGTAGGGGCCAGGGAGCAAAACTAATACATTTGACACAAGATCCAAGTCCAAAACAATTGTGTATCCTGACAATGCTGTAAAAACAGGTACTGTTTTTTCCTCCTTACATAGGGTGCACCCACCATTAGCCAGTCTGTATTTACACATTTTGGTCATGGTAACTAGACTATGATTTAGCAATAACCAGCCATGGAGCCTGGATTTAGAAGCGATTCATGATTCTGAAACAGCCTTACATATTTTTGCTAAGCCTTGAGGCAATCTTGGTCTAATCTTCTAATACTAGGGTTTGAATTTTGACAAATAAAGCATAAACAAAACTTTACTTCTAATGCTTCAATATGGATCCTTGCATCCATTTACATTTTAAATAGAATTGTGGCTGGAATTACTTTGCAGATTTCCTTAGAAGGTGTTTATGTAGGAGGATCGAAGTCTGTGTTTGTGATCAATCATTTTCCAGTCTAACAATTTGTTCAATTAGCTGCTCCAAAAGTCAATCCAGGAGTTAAAGCCCCTTCTAACTTGTCTCTTTCCTGCAAATGTGGAATTGTTTCTCGAACTGGCCATGAGGGTAGAAAAAGGTATAGATTTAATTGCCAGATCTTGCCTATTACCGAAATCTTCAAATTTGAAGTTTGCTTCCTTTGAAATTAACTACTAAGTGTGTTAATTCGAGTTGTAGAACCTGCTATCTTAAATACAATTAATCTCAAAATCTTGAACCCACAAATGACTGTTAGCTCAATTTGTAAAGCACCCACATTGGTATTTGGGAGGTCTTGGGTTCAAGTCCTACCCAATTCATTTTGGCTAGGTAATCAATACCATAATCTAGATACATATATATAAATAAATTTGGTTGTGTGAAGCTTATTAATGTAAAATGTCAACCTTAGAATCTACGTTACTGGAAACGCCCCTGGGGGTCCCATAAATGCTGGGGAAACGCTCCCATATACAGGAGCACGAGGGAAACACCTAGGGAGCATCCCTGGGCGTTTCCACGGCATTTCCTGCCTTATATATATATATATATATATTTCAATTTCGCCTAATGAAAAGTCAAACACGGACTTTAAAATACAATTAAAAACAAACTAAAGTGGATTCCCAACCTTAAAAGCAACATTCACACTCATTTAATCAAAATATAAAATACATTTACCTTTCATTGCATTTTTAACTCTCGTTGCACATTTGTTCACTCTTTTTCATTTTTTCAGTTGCGTAAGCTTGAAACTGCTTCCTTGTGCTAAACCTACACTATTACCTCAACCTATTTGGCACCAAGGAGCTTGAGTAACTTGCAAGGAAGAGGATTTGCCGATTTAAGGTAAGTTTTTAGTTTCGTGGCTTTTTTTTGGTTTTGTTTGTAACTAGTTTTAATTTTATTTTTTTTTGGTTATTGTTGTAAGTTTTAACCATTATTTCAACAAATACCAAATGCATTGATTATGTTTTAAGTTTTAATAGAAATATTCTTATTTTTTACCATGGGCTATAGGGATTTGTCAGAATGTCTCACGTTGAAAATGCTAGTTCAGTGGGCCAAGGGATAGCCCCTAAATTTGATTTACTAATGCCCCTTTGGAAGTATGTGATAGTATTAGAACAACTACTTGGCAAAGGTGTTTTCATTGGCTTTGCTCAAAGTGTAACTGTAAATACAAGAGCTCGTATAGTCGAGTGAAAGCCCATTTGTGTGTGATTCCTGGCATTGGAATCAAAGTTTGTAGATTTCCAAGCATAAATGGAATGTCCGGAAAGGGTTTGCCACAGAGAAAGATCCTTGCATAAGTCAAAGAGCAAGAAGACGTAGATGCCATTGTTAGGCAAAGATCGAAGCATCCTTTGAGAAAGAAAGAATCACCAACTGTTGATCCATCCCATGCTAATGTGGTGACCCCATTACACCTCTTTCTTGCTACACTTGTTGAGGCAAAAAAGGAAGAGGATTCACCTCTTGGTTGCAAGAGAACAAAAGATGTAGGCCCATTAAATAGGGCATTCCATAATGAATCTAGGAACATAGTTAAGTAGAGCATCTCACATTGACTTTATGCATGTGGGCTGCCATTTAATGTTGTTAGATCACCATACTGGCCCAAGTTATGAAATGGTGCACACCACCTTATTGACAAAATAAATAAACCACGTTGAAGATGCATTGAAGCCCATGAGGGATTCATGGATTGAAACAGGGGTGTCCATCATTTTCTATGAAGGAAAAGATACGACAAATAGGCCATTGATTAATGTGGTTGCAGTGAGCCTATAATATCTCGTTCAGGATAAAATACTGACTTTTGGAAATAAAACATTGAATTCTGAAAAAACCTTTATTTATTGCACACCAAATCAAATCTGAAACTCCATTCAAACCATTGATAAAATATTGTAAATACTCATATGTTGTCCAAGTAAATTCCTTATGCAATGTTGACAAAATTAAATAACATAATAAGTAAAGACTAAGTTCTTCAAATAAAACTTACAAACCCTATTTAGGGCTGCAATTTTTGTACCAAATGTATAAAAGACTGAATTTCCTACCAAACCCTAGCTGAAAATGTCCTTGAACATGTACGGATGGCTCTTGGAGTGGTACGGCCTACTACACTATAGCTGTACAATTGGGAACAACCTAATATGGTCACTGTACATATCCATACGGATCTGTACTTTCCCCCCTTGTTTGTAAATAACCTCTCAAATGAAATCCAAACCGTTTTATATACTCACCTTTTTAGTTATGAAGGTAGAGTTAGTGGATTATAAGGTCGGCCATCCTTTAGAAACACTTAAAGGATTTTTAAGACCTTTAAGTCAAAATGGGGCCTCCTTAATACAAAATTAGAAGAACTTAAGTAAAAACTTGCTTTTACCTTTTAAGGAGGGCAAATTAGTGTTTTCCATTTTACCTTTCTTCCCTTAGCCTAGGAAAAGCACCAAAAGAACTAGGCTAAAGGTCATGTCCGTGCTTAGGCCAAAAAGGGGGACATGACACTATAGGGGTTTGAGTTGGCTTCATGCCAACAATGATGGGGAAGTGAGGTAATATGAAAGGGAAATTTGGAATAGCCAAGGCAAACTTGGAACAACCAAGGTAGAGTAACATGGATGATTCAGATAGGGTTAGTTTGGAAAGATACGCCCAAAATCAAGAGCGGTTGATGAAAATGATTGTTGAATTCATCCAAACCATGAAGAATATGAATGGACTCAAGCCACACAATGGTGAAGGCAACACTTCAAGTACATATAACAACTTTCCTCTTCCACCTAGGGTGATAGTTGGATCTACACGAAAGCCTAATTAGCCCAACTTCCTTCGTAGGGAGGAAGTCATTCGAAAAAGGGAGGAACAACCTTCTATATAGAACGATGTGGCTGCAACTATGAGGAATATATGACTTTTCTACCTGCAATCAAAGAAGAAATGAGCCTTGCAGATTTCGTGGCATTGAAAAAAGCAAGTATGGTTCTAGGGCTGGTCATAAACCAAGGAACAATCCAAGAGATCTTCAACATGCCTTGAGAAAGGAAGAGAAAACAAATTTCCAAATTGTAAGAAGGGAGATATGAAGAAAAAAATGAGTTGCAAGTAATTTTGAAGGAAAATGATGGAAAGTCAAACCCTCATGAGAATTCGGAGGAAATCAAGGAGCAAGTGGAAAGTGGAGAACCTTTAGTAGAACATGTATGGTTCTTGATAAACACGAGGGTGGTGCCAAGGTAAGTGCCTCAAAAGTTCCTTCGAAATCTGAAAAAAGAAGTAAACAATTGGATTTCAGCCTAAGGTATGAAAATAAAAGTCATATTTTGGGTTTTTTGTTTCACACTAGGCCATTTCAGATTTATTGTTATCATGTACGGCATAGTGAAAATGATGATAGAGTGATGATCACTTTGAGTGGCAAAGAGCACATAGGTCCTTTCATACAAGTTCCAAATTGATTGTACAGGAAAGTTTGGGATCCGGGTGACCTTTGAAGATACAGGAAGGCATTTTCAGTCATTATATGGTCGATTTCAGCCCCTATATCACTGTCATTTTTGAATTTTGTGAAGAAGTTAAAATATAACAGCTGCTATCTTATTCTTTTTGCTGCTATGTGCAACAGAACCAGCGTCTTAACAATTTTTATAACAGTCAAAAGAGTATTTTCAGTCACAAAGTAGAAGGATGTTTTGCCTACCATCAATGAGGGATTGTTTGCAACTGTTATGGAAGAGTTTCTAGCCACCACAATTCTGATTATGAGCGAAAAATGCAATGGTACAGCTATAGCCATGTTTGAGACAACAAAAATGGACCTTTGAAAGTCAGTCACACAAATGGAAACTATGAAGAGGATGCAAAGCATGGGAGGAGAGTTGAACAACATGCCTACGAGGCATGGTGAAGCGGTTGAAGGAGTGGTGTGGAGAGTTCTTGATTTCATTGACATGTTTGTTCTATGTTTAGGATTGGGAACAACCCATATGAGTGTTGATAAAGAGACTCTTATGAGTCAAAGAGTGTATAGTTTGCATATGTCCAAGGAAAGTACAATATCAGTGACATGTGACAAGCAGGAGTGGGGGCAATTGAGTTTATGTTCAGTTCATAGTAACAATATGGAACCCATTGAAGCTCAAGGCTATGTTTATGAAGCAAGTGTTTGGGGTTGTAAGTTCTCAAGATTGAAGTGGGATTTAGGGATTTCAGAGATAATAGAAAATGGGCTTGCATTTACTTGAGGGCAAGCAAATTTGGGAAGGACAGACTGTAATGCCCGATTTTTTAAAATTAAAATATTATTATTATTAAAATAAAAAGTATTTTTAAATACTTTAAATAAAAGTAATAATATGCCTTAGTTGCCAAAAGTGAATATGTCAGCAACTCCTTTCTATTTTGATCTGTAATAAAGAAAGTGACTCCTCTAATTTGATATAAATCGGTCCTTAATTTAAAAAGCATATTGGAGGGAAAGGATATAAAAAGGGGAAGAAGGTTCATTTTGAAGATTCATGTTATGTTTTTGAATTGGGTTTTGAGTTTGAGCATGAAATGCTTGGCTTTCTCCATTGAAGACATCAACCTTCACTGGAAACTTGAAGATAAGGTCAAAAACCTTTAATCTTTCTTTGGACAACCTTAAGTTAGTGGTTTTATCGGGCATTAGTGGTCATTTTGAGGTGTGTAAACACCAATTTTGGGTTTAACGCAAGAGGAGCTTCCAGGTGTGTAGCAAATAGGTTTTGAGGATTGACAACTTGGTTGAAGAGCCCTAGAAGGGTAGCGAATGACCTAGGGTGGGCAGCGAGCCTCTTTGGATGGCAGCAAAACCCCTTTTGGGTTGGATGTAGCACTTCCAAGGCTGATTTCCAGCGTAATTGATATTTGAAGGACATAAAACATTTTTGGTTTTTTTATTATATTTTCCAGCCATATAATTGGCCTAAAAATCAGATTTGAATGGATAATGATTGGCTGTGATATTTCCTAATTTTGGTAATTATTTGAGGAATTAAATATTGTTTTTGTGCCCTAAATTGGCACTTTCAGAATTCTGCAATTTTCATGTGCTTAGGGTTTGAAAAGAAATTAAAAAATTTGTATGTATTGTTAGGGTTTGTTGGGAAACCCCTTTAGTTCTAATTCTGCCCTAAAATGGACATTACAAAAATTGGAGAATATGTATACCTTGATTGACACTTTTAATGAAAAACTTGCTTATTTTGAAAACATTTACGTCTCTAATGTTGATTTAAAATGTGATTTTTCTTCTCCTAGAGTGTATTGCTTTGCAACATCATTTTTCTACTCCGGTTTGAAAATAATGTAATCAAAGGGTTATAGCGGCGGTGGACTCGGTAAACATGCAAACAACATTGTTGAGCCCATTTCATTTAAAACTAATGCAAATTAAAAAGGTCTTGGATTTAATGCTTCTAAAACTAATGTTAAAACAAAGTCATATTGTCCTCATCGAAGGACATTGCATCATAATGCTTTTGCTTGTAAGGCTTTTTTGTGCTCATACTTTGATTAAAAATAGTAAACATTGTGAGCATTGTGGTACACAGGTATGATATTACTAAATGTTGGAAATTACATCCTTTTACATCTTGTGGTAAAACAAAACATGGCCTTTTGCATTGTTGGAAAACCGCTAAAGTTACTCATTCTAAATTTGAACAAATTTGGATTCCTAAAGTTATGGTGTTTTTTGGAGACAATGATGTGCCTTCTTTTGATAATTCTTCATTTGCATCATGTAGTACATCTTTTGTGAAAGGCAAAACATCTTCTTTGTCTTATGTTTGATAAGTTTAAAAACTTCAAATTTCTTATGTTTCTTGCTTTTGCGCTTACTTTTTCTTTTAAGTTGTCAAGGAAATATTTATTTGTTGGAGATAATTTTGCTTTTGACTAACTTCTTTTAACCGTACATGATTTAACACTTTGTTAAAAAAAAAATGAAAAAATATATGTATTATCAAGAAATCATAAATGTACAAATTCTGCTATGCCATGCATGGAAACTATTACTCCAAGCCTGGGTATTATAAACAAGTCTGATTATAACAACAACAAGCATCAATAAATCTTAAGTTTGATCTAGAGCTAGAATTTGACTAAGTTGTTCTTGAATTTTAGATGACCACCATTTCGGTGGAAGACCATAACACATAATATTGTTGTTATCAAGAGTCCAATTTGCCAATGCATCTGCCGCTTTATTTTGCTGTCGAGGGACATGGCTAAAGTGGCATTCGTCGAAGTTGCTTTCCATCCTTTGGATTCTTTCCACCTCCCTTAAGTCTACCAATTTCTACTCTTCCAAGGTAGAAACCATCAAAAGGTTAGTGATCAATAAAGAATTTGAGTCCACTTGAATCCTTTTCCAACCTACTTTTAATGCTTCTTGAAGACCTTTAACAACAACCTTAACTTCAGCAAGATTATTAGTAGCAACTTCCAACTTTTTTGAAAAAAAGAAGGCAACAGAACCATCAGAATCTCTACCTATCACCCCATACTTGCATTACCAGGATTCCCTCTGGATGCATCATCTGTATTCAACTTGCCCACCCTAGACGATGTATCCATTTTCCATTAACATGATCTTTTCTTCTTAGTGAATAAACAATAAGGAAGTTGTCTTTTTTGCTCTTTAGATTTACTTTTATTACATTAAATGTATGGATATCATATTTTATGGCATGATCATTTTTTAACTAAAGATTGCTGTAAGCTTGTGTGTTTCGCAGATATAGTGGATCATTTCTTGCTATCTCCTTTCGTGTTGGTCTTTGTTTCAAAACGGATTTGATCTTGTTGTTCGAAGAGAATTATTTGAGATTGTTGGTGATCACACTTTCATCTTCGCAAAACTTTTGGTGACACCCATTCTCTTCTCAAATCATTGTAATATTGTAATTCCACTCAAAGAAGGTTGTCATCAAGGGGGAATAACATGCAATATCAACTCACTTATTTGTTTAAGGTTTTCTCCTCTTTTGTTACCCCAAAATAAAGCTTAAGGGGGAGTGTTGGAGATTAACTTTTATTTTGGGTATATTAAATATACCCAAGTTGTGCATTTATTATCGTGTGAATTTATTATTCACATATTCCGGATTTATGAGGTGTCACATCTCTTTTGTTTCTTTTGAAGAGAATCTTGGAGCTCCATGTCACATATAACTGCTTTCACACTTGTACACACTTCCCTCTCATCTTATGGGGATTAGTGACACTAGACACATACTAAAAAGGTTGTGTAAGGCTATGATGAATTTTTTTATTAACTCCTTTTAGCTCACTAGCTCTATTTAAAGAGCTCTCTCCTCTCTTATTCCATATCTTTAGACACTCTTTCCCATCTCTTGAAGGTCATTCTTCTTTCTATTCTCTTATTTACTCTATTTATGAAGATTGTAATGTTGGAGAATGTTGATGTAAGTCTTTCGTCTTAATGCATGTGGGTTTTTTTCGTTGATTCGGTCTCCCCACTTATCACTTCGTGTCTTGCATTCTCTTGGTGTGACTTACTTTTGAGGTGATATCATTTGTTTTGTGAATTCATTTACTTCTTTTGACGTTATTTTGCAAGATCGTATCATTTATTTCTAACGAAATCACCTTAGCAATGATCTTGTAGAGAGTTACAAAGAGATATAGGCCTAAAGTCTTCAAAAGTGTTTGAGTCTTCTTTTTTAGGAATCATTGCAAGAAAAGTGGTATTAAAAGCACCCAAAATTTCACCATTTTTCGTAGATGACTCCACACAAGGTAGCAAATTGTCTTCTAGAAGCTCATAAAAGTCCATAAAGAACTTGATTTGCCAAACATCCAATCTTGGACATTTATCTTTTTGGAAAGAGCACCTCCTTCAATTCCTTTTCGGTCACAATCTCCAACAAGGACGTATATTGGTTGTCATCTGCAAATCTGGGAAAGAAAGTTGAGATTTCTCTAATTTTTGCTGTGTTAGCCCCTGTGTCTTCTTATAGAGTGAATGAAAATGAACTTTGCAGCCAATGCTATATCATTGAAAGTTGAAACTCTAGACCCATCTATGCCTTGGATATCCCATATAGTATTTGTATGTTTCCTTATATTGGAATAATTGTTAAAGAAACTAGTGTTCTCAACCCCTTTAGCTAACCAAACAATTCTACTTTTTTGCCTCTATTTTGCATTTTCCCAGTTCAACAGATCCCTTTTTGTGTCCAGAATTTTTAGCTCAAGAAACTCTTCTACAGAGAAACTCCCACTAGAGTTTGAGTTATAAAGATGAGAAATATGCCCTTTCACGTTTGTAAGTTCTGCTGGGTACTGTTGCTTGTATGTTTAACCCACTCCATTGTCAATTCTCTTTTAAGGATTTGCAGAACTGGAACATAGCATTACCTTCTTTTTCCATATTCACATGAACCCGTTCACTCATAGCCAAAGATATGTAGTCATTATTCTGCAGCCAGTGAGGATAATTTAAAAGGGGCAGGAGGTTTTTTTTGTCCCTTTCCAGCTGTAAATAGATTGGAGAGTGATCAGAGCAATCATTGGTTCCCATCCAAGATAATGATCTTATTGGCTTCTGCCATGAAATTGCCAGCCGCTAAAAAACGGCCAAGCCTTTTTGAAATCTCCTCATCTCCTAATCGGTTGTTCCTCCAGGTGGGTGACAATTTCACTGATTCCATATCGCATAAATTTGCATCTTCTATTTTATGCAAGAAAAAATCAGCTAAACGGTCCACTTTCCCCTTTACCCTTCAGATTTATCTATCATTTAAAGTGAGATTTAAATCTGCTCCCAAAATAACATTGTCCTTTCTAATACAATCCTGATTTAACCAATCCTTCTAGAACACCTTTCAATTATCATAAGGTCCATAGATATTGAAGATGGAAAAAGTCTTCCCAAAATCCAGAGAATTGATGTCTTTTCTGATGGCAGATGGAAGAATTTCAGAGGTGATAAGTCTATGGATTTTGTTCCAACCTCTGATTAGACCACTCGTCCTACCAGAAGAGTCCAGATCAATAAAATCCCACTCCTTTAAAACTCCTTTTGGAATTCCAATAGCTGAGCTGCCTGCATTTTCTGCATGCAGAGAACATCTGGTTTTTGATAGATAACATGTCTGCAAATAGCACCTTTTTTGTGGCTTGTGACGAGACCCCAAATATTTAGCGAAAAAATAATCTTTAAATAACCATCTGGGAGGCCATCCTTGCTCCAGGGGCTCCTTTACTTCTCTCTCAGCTTTTTGCTTTGCTAAACAAATGAAGGAATTCCTTCTCTGTCGAGAGATGAAATTGCTGCTGCCAGCATTTTCTTGTAACACTCCTTCCACTTCAGAGTCAGCTACCAGAGATTCAGAAGTTTTGTGTGACCTCGAGTTGTATCTAATCTTTTTCTGTCTCATATTTGGCTCTGTATTAACCCAGTCAGCTGACCTGCCCTCAACTTCCAGCAAAATAGAACCCCCACATTGTAAGAAACTGTCATTTGAAGACACCTTTCCACTATGCTTCTTAGAGATAATAGCCTTGTCTGTCATAGTGTCCAAAAGCCTTCTGAATTTGGTTCAACCAGTCCATTCTGAAAGTTCTGATAAGCAATATAATCTTTGGGGCCATCTTCCTTTCTAGATGGGGAGACCCTTTTGT
Source organism: Torreya grandis (assembly GCA_037957365.1). NCBI lineage: Eukaryota > Viridiplantae > Streptophyta > Pinopsida > Cupressales > Taxaceae > Torreya > Torreya grandis. The sequence continues at coordinate 2,739,626 of JARHVA010000619.1, forward strand.
CTAATGATGGTTGATAGCCTATATTTTCCTTTCCTAATTGCAGATTTTCCAAAAGGTCATGCTGTGTGCAGTTCAAGCCTGGTTCTACATCAGATTTTGATTGATCATTTGTTTCAAAATTTAAAACTTGAGGGCAAAACTCACTAGCCTTGTCACTAATATCTCCATCAATAATTGAATGGCATATAGAAGTCCCTGCAACCACAGTGGAAACTTTTCTAGGTACAGCTACTTCAGAGTAACAGGAAGTTTTTGGAGGAAAGACCCCTTTCCCTTTTGAGTCAGTTCCCTCCCCTCTTGTCAACAGCATGTGCTTTTCTTGAGGTGGTGATGCATTCTTTAGCACAGAACCAGAATGATCCTCAGCTTCTATCCTTCTATTGTATCCCAAAGGGCATTGATACTTTAAATGACCATGTGCTCTATATATGTTGCACCTGAAGGGAATGTTTGGATAATCAAGCTGATGTGAAAAAAACCAGTTGCCATATGCTATCTCAATAGATCCAGGGAGGTCTTTCCTCAGGTCCATTTCAACACACAATTTTGCTACAGATCCAACGTAGCAAAGTGCTCTATGAAATAAATCCTCCTTGAAATTTGCCTACCAGAGCTGTCTTTTGTAAGAGGAAATCTGCTCCAGGAGGACACCATCTTTAACCACTAATTTTAATTTTTCTGGTCTCTGTTTGATAATCTATGCCTTATTTCTTTTTGCAGCCGTTGTCTCAAATTTATTCTCTCTTTTAGCCGATTGTGAGTTATCCAGACCAGAAATATCTGCAGCGCGATCTCCGTGAAGCTCCACCACCACTAGTTTGATGTCGGAATCACCACATGATGGAAGGGGCTCCAAAGATAAAGTTTTAGTGGGAGAATGTCGTTTCTGCTGATCTCCAGGACGAGGACTAGTTGTGGCATTCTTCATAGATGGTGCTTCATTCAATGAGGAAAATGGCGGCCAAATGCCGTTAAAACTAGTGTGCCATAGGTTTGTTACAAGATGGAAACCTAGATTGTGGCCAATGTGAACCTTCAAATCTTTCCATAGATCCCATTTGATATAGCATTTGTGAAGCCATACAAAGACATTAGGTTAATCCATTTGGATCCACTACCTTCTTCATCCATACTTGAACATCTCATTAAGATGTGACATGACCTAGGAACACGATTGTAGCACATTTATGTAGCTTTTTAACTATCTTCTTGGCAACATTTACCTCCATAAGATTGGTGGACTGAAGCAAAATTCTCTATTATCTTCTTGAAATTAAACAATCTAAGATTTACTAGACTGAAGGGGTGAATGCCTAGGAGAATGTTACAATCAGGGTTTATGGACCTCATACAAATGAACAAAAGGGTGTTGATTCTGGAAGAACTGCATGAAGATTTTGGGAAACCCCCTCAACAACAGGACATGGGTTTGGACAAATCATTACTTTTTAAGATTTGAACCCAATAGAAGAGAAGGTTGAATGTAATGAAGACAGTGAAAGCCCACAAAATTTGACATTGAGAAAAAACATAGAAGAATTTAATGCTAAGAAAGAAAAACCTTCCTTATAATTGCTGCAGCTTGATTTTTGAGAATTGAAAAGTCATCAAGTTTGTAAGCTTGATATATATATATATTAAAATATTCTTGAAAAATCACTCTGTTGTCCATGCTTCTTCACCACTTATTTATCTTCATAGCAACCACAACCAATGGAGATACTCCTTTTAGATCAGAAAATTGTAACAGGATTCAACCTTCATAGTGGCTGTTGAGCATGCTTTCTGTTTTCTTCTGTAATATAGTGGCAGTAAAAAAATATTGACTACCTTGATGTAGTAATATAAATGGATAAAAAGACTCCACTTTCCTCTTTAATAGAGATCTTGGGTTTTACATCGCTGTTCAACAGATTGTTGCATATGAAATATAACTACTTTTCTAGAACATGTGATGATATTATTTTAATGAAATAGTGTTTTAATATATTTACATGCATTTGAGCTGAAATACTTGTACACGTTCCTTATGCTTTGGACTCTTGAATGATGCAGTTTGCCTTGCACTACTCTTGGTCAACAGAAGAACGTGCACGGCGAGCTTTGTTAAATGTTTCTACATTGCTTTGTCCAGGCGGCACTTTTTTTGGTCTTATGCCGGATGCAAATGTGACTGTTAGAAAGCTCTGTAAAGGTGCCACTTTCTTTCTAGACAAGTTTGCATCAGCAGTTTCCAAGTGGATTGAGTAGATTGTATTCCACAATCTTGAATTTCTAAAGGAAATGTAATAAGAATAGAGTCACACACAATAGGTTCACAAATATGTCTTATTAATGTCACAAATGGATTTCCTATTAGTTATTTAGTCTGATCTGAATGGTTTCCTAATGTGATCTTATTTAATGGTTCAGGAAAACATGTCTTCCCGTAAATTGTTGTGAATATGTCATTATGACTGGGTTCTAGTGGCAGCAAAGAGAAATTATTATTATTTTCACGTGTACATTGTTTGGATACCCCATTAAAATATAGAACGTGCTTTGAAAAACGATGATGGATCAAAAGTAGTTGAAAGTTCAACAATGAGAAGTGTTGAAGCATGGGTAATGCAATGTTATGTGAGTTATAAGGATCATTACAATTTCCTTTCTATATTTTCTTCGTTTTCTTTGGAAGACATTTGAAGAGGCTCGAGTGCTTCGTGTAAAACTAGATGCTTGGAAGACCACCATGATAGTAGGTACCTATGTTTGCAGAGGAATTTATTTCCCCCTATCACTTTGACAAATAATAAAGGATTTCATAGAAATGAACATATTGACTGGATGTCCTAGTAAATAACATATTCTTTTTGGGTAGGTCAAAAAATATTTTGATTGTAAGAAAGTATTCTTTTCTTTCACGTCATGAAGAGGAAACTTGATATTATTTTCAAAGATTGATGAGGTAAACAAAAACAGGAATTCATTTCTTTGTCCAATTGTGCCAAGTAAATATATAAAACCATAAAACATGCATTTATCCCATGTAAAACTGCACAAAACCAAAAACAAAAACAAAAACAAAGACTGTACAAAATTTTACCTATACCAAAACAGCTTACATATGGTGTCTGAAGTGTGACAATTGTCTCTTGGTCATGGGAATTTGAAGATGTTTGTCAGAACCAGTCTTGTGATGAAAGCCCAAATTGAAGGTAGATTTCTGTAAATTGCTGATTTTTTTTAACTGCAATATCTTACAGGGAAAACTTTCAGGAATTGTATATATTTTTTTGAAATTTAGAGATATTGATGAATCCTTTTCAATATTGTATTCTCAATTTCTTATGTTTACTGAAAATCTATAAATGCTTTTCTGATTTTTGTAAGACAATTTTTTACACACAACATTTGTAAATTCACAAAGAAATTATATGGTTATGTAGAAACTGAGGCAAACCTTCATTTCAATTGGCTAATGTGGAAAAATGTTAATAAAAATAGCCAACTGGGGAAATTAACCACTCAAAATTTCTCTGGCCTCTTATATTCCTTCTAGCTTATTTTTTGGACTATTTGGTATTACATGATCATTCTTCATATGTGGACTTATTTTTGGAAATATGTTGTTTTTCATTCTTGGGAAATATCAAGCTCTTAGATGATATTTCAATACGAGAACAAGCAACACAATATTATTCATATATCAAATCTTCATGTATGCTTTTATACTTGTATTATGTATGCCGGCGGCTTTTGTGAAGTTGCAACCAATATCCAAATGAACCTCACTGATAATCCATACGAAGTTCAAGGTAAATCGTTGACATTAAGAATTCGGCAGCTGAATTCCTTAGGCACGCCGCACAGCCTACCACAACCAGTAAACCACATTGTGAACCACTTCAATCAAGTAGCAAAGTTTTCCTTTTCCTTGTGCACGCCAATTTTTTCATCCTGTTCACAAGTTTCGAAAACAATAGACAGTTTGTAGCCTCTTAAAGTTTTCCTCTTCCTTGAGCATGTCAAATTATTCATCCTATCCACGAGTATAGAAAACAGTAGACAGTTAAACATGTTTATGGAACTACAGAACAAATGTGATCTTTCAGGACTGGCAGTGTCATGGCACACCCCCCTCTTTGTAGGGATCCTTAGGTGGAATGGTGTAGTAATAATGATCTTAATTGAATCAATTGGAATATTTAATTTCAGTTGTAATTCAGTTTTATAGTTTGTATGACTATAAATATACTTAAACATACCATAATGTGCTCACACTCTACATAAAAAAGACTTGCAAGAACACGAAGCCAGATTGTTGCGGGCACTTTACAGAGTAGAATGACAAACCAAATGCCGTTGAGGATGGTTTGACTTTAGACCCTCAAGAACCCACTCAGCCCTTTGCATTGTGAAGAATAAGGAAAAGTAAAATATTTGGCTCAAGACGAATATGCCACCTATAAAGAAGCTCGAAATTGCCACGTTCAGTTCAAGCCAAATATATCCAAACATTTGGCTGGGGCTGAGTATGTCATGCAGATGTGTCGCTCTCAAATTTTCTAAAATACAACAAAGGTGAAGAACAACTGTTCATATCAGAAGATGAAGCAGTTCTTCTTTCAACTATTGAGGTCAATCAGCTGCTGGTTCATATGCGATTAGTTGTAACCCGGATTATGCATAAATGCCCATGGGGAACTTGCAAAGAAAATCAAGGGATGTTGTATGCATTTTATAAGTGTAGGATATGTTATGAAATAGTTTGAGTAAGTTGCAGAGAAAGAAATAATAAGAATTGCAGATGTTGTAGACCCACAATGTTCTTGATGGGTCTAGAGGAGAGCATTGGATTGTAATCTTGTTGATTTTAGTTGACAAAAGGAGGCACAATCACAAAGTTGCTGGAGTTTTCCTACATTGGGTTTCTCCAGGATATGTTTTGTGCCTTCTTGTTATGTGATCCTATTTTATGTTGCTTGCTCAATTATTCATTTCTTTCATGCCGTTTTCATTTCTAGCACTGAAGCACACATTAGAATTATATGTTAAGCTGATATCAAGCATGGTTCTTGGTTGACACGTAGTATGTCACTGACAAGTTAAAATATCAACATATTTATTTTGGTACACCAATGAATTTGTGGATTGGAAGAATCACACATAGGTAGTAGCATATAAGAGTGTGAAATCTGATTTATAGCATTGTAGCCTTGTATTTGAGCATGTATGCATGCAAATTGAATGAAAGATGTATCCATAGCCATATCCTTCATCGAATTTAAGTCTTATCTACAACATAAAGCATTGGATCAGCACAAAGGCAAATTCCAAATCTGTGTTGAAGAATTGTAATTTGGAATATCCAAGTGAATCACATTGATGTTAAGAGATTCATTGATGTTTAGCAACAAAGTAAAGTTGTTTTCTCCACTATTTGACTTTTGACATTTATTTCCTATGACGAAGGAAATGAAAGTGACATTTTATGGAGAGATTCACCCCTGGTGTGCCAGATTTCTTAATGTGTGGAGTACACTTGGTTATTACTGTTGTCCCCAAAATGGATATATTTAGAAATGTTTCAAGTCTTTGGATTTGGAAGCAATAGCTGATATGTTAGCTTTCTTAGCTCATTTTGGGGGGAGTTCCTTTATTGTTGTTAAGGTGGCACGTGTACTCCACTTAATATTGTTTCAGTATGTAATATAAGATGCATGCTTTCTATGTTTGTCTGTATAAGCCTTAAGGGGACGATGATTTTGCAGGCAGGCATTGCTAGAATTGTGATTATGATGATATAGGCTGGCTCAAAACCCTGATTGTGTTGTAAACCCAACTGTAGCTGGATGCTGCTGCAAACCCTAGGTCTGGAAATAGACAAAATAGTAGTTCTGGAAAATTTTCTGCCATAAACTCTAGGTCTGAAAATAGACAAAAATTAAAATAGTAGTTCCGGAAAATTTTCTGCTATAAACCCTATGTCAGAAACTTTAAAATTCGAACTAGAATCTAAGATAAAACAGTTCCGAATCTGCCATAGTGTCTCACAACGGTCTGATTCCAAGAAACTGAAAGTTATGTAAAACTGCAAAATTTGACTCTGAAACTTATTTTTTTGAAAGTCCAAAGAGAACAAAACCTCAATAAATCTGGAAAATACTTAAAAGCAGTATATACCGGAAAAATGACTTTCCCGAGAGGGTTTGGTTTCTGACTCAGGCTGAATTCAAGACAGTATGGATGCTGCCTTGGCCCAGCACAATATTTGAGCTTGTGTACACGGACACGCTTTCACAAAAAAATACATTTCTCCACTCAATAAGAGTCTATTTATAACATTTTTCCCACTTAAAAGTTTTTTTTCCTTTTGCATGTAAAACATTTAGTCTTCTATATATATATATATAGAAGACTAAATGGACCCACAAGACTAGGCCCCACTGACCAACAAAAGATACAAAGTTAAAAGAGTTTTTAGTGGTTCCATAAAACCACTAAAACCAAAAAGCAAATGGACCCACAAGACTAGGCCCCACTGACCAACAAAAGATACAAAGTTAAAAGAGTTTTTAGTGGTTCCATTGGACCCATATCCCAAAAAGATGCTACTTACATAAAAAGATGGACTGAGCCCACCATCATAGAGTTAAAAAGCTTCATAACAGTCTCCCTTCCTTGAATTGCTTGGCCTTCAAAACAATTGTAAAGCTGGATGTTGAAATCTTTCAGAGTCTTTTTAACTTTTCTTGAGACGACTTCTCTTGATGCATGTTACCTCTTGGGTCAAATGGTAAATTTTGAGGTACTTTAACCAGTTTTATTTGTGGAGGACCCCTAAGAGCTCCAAGTTGTTACATTGTAGCGCACAAGGCAATTTATTTTAGTGTCTCCGTTTTTGTTAGTAAAGGACCTTCTATCAACAAGTTTGCATGTTGTTCTTGACTAGCCCATTCAACTTTGAAATCAACCTTAAGTAGGTTTTGTTAAGCACAAGCTTATATTGAGAGGGGGGGGGGTGAATCAGTATAAGATATATATTTTTTTGCTTTCGACTATTAATCTTAAATCCAAAACCTCAAATTACTCCGCAATTAATATATTCAAAGCAATCAAAGAATACAATGCAAAACCACACAATGCAAATAGACACAGATTTGCGTGAAAACGCTTTCGGGAGAAAACCACGGAGAAATATTCCTTTTATATATATCTCTTTTACAATGTTTGCAGGCACCAACCTATTGGAGACATCAATCCCAAAACAAGCACCAACTCGGTCAATTTGTGAGCATCCACCCACTGGAGACACCGATCTCTTTCGCCAAGCACCAACTTGGCCAATTCGCGAGCACCAACTCACAGGAGCACCAACCCCTAGACCATGAGGCACCGACCCCAAGACAAATCGATTCCATCGTCTGTGATTGCTTCTTCAATCGAATGATGACTTTGCTTCTCTTACACTTTCTCTCTCATTAATTTTCTTATATACTTTTTGCTCTTCTCTCTTTCACAATTCTCAAAGAATATTCTTCATTAAAATAAATCTACCCTTCATACTTCTTTTGTTAAAAGATATTCTATTTCATTTTCTGCTCTTCCTCTCTTCCTTCTCTCTCACACTTATATGATTTTCATTCAAATCAAATGCTTGTTATACTTCCACATCTCTTCTCCCTTATATAGCCTTTAAAGGATGTGTCCCATTCAAGAGATACCTCTTCACCAAAAGATGTGACAGTTGACATTTTCATCAACATTTTCGTTAACATTTTCATCGACATTTCCGTTCACTTCTGGCAACAATTTCGTTGAATTCCGTCGACAATTTCGTTCACTTCCGGCAACACTTCCGTTCACTTCCGGCAATAATTCCGTTCACTTCCGGCAACAATTCCGTTTGACATCTTCATTCATATCCGTTACAATTCCTTTGAAATCAATGAAAATTATTCCAACAATCTCCCCCTTTGTCATTGATGGCAACCTTCCAAAAAGATCTTTTCTGCAACTCCCCCTTGCTGTAACTACCTGTATTGCCATTCTCCCCCTTTGACATCAATGGCAAAGGGTCATTCAAGGAGCTGAAAAAAAAGTTTAGCTTCCCCTTAACCAATGCTTCTTTCTAGAATCTATCTGATAACTTAGATTCATTCAACATAGTTCTAGCCATCTCTTGAACTGTTCGATTTTTCCTTTCCACCACTCCATTTTGTTGTGGAGTCCTTGTAGCTGAGTAGTCTCTTAATTCCATGATCTTCGCAAAACTCAATGAATTCATTTGAAATAAACTCACCTCCTCGATTTGACCTTAGGCATTTTATTTTCAACTTAACCTATTTCTCATTAGCTTGACACATGACTCCATAGATCTCCATCAGCTCTTGATCTTACCTAAACCCATTCATACCTTGTCACTTGATCCTTGGACCTGACCTTGATGATTCCCTGCTTCATGACATTTTTGTCATGCAACATAGCCAAGACCCAACATGCATCCACCATGCTTCTTTTTTCTGTAAAGTGTCTCCTTGAAGCCTAGAAGAGACACCCCACACAAAGGGTCCTAGAACAAAGTGAACCCAGGAGATGCCCACAACTCCCTTGATACTTCCTTGATCCTCTTGCATCCATGAGACTGATTTCTTTCTCTTAGAATCCATTTAGGCATGTCTAACTTCTTTGACTCACTAACCTCAAAATCCATGATGTTCGTTTTCTCAACTCTTGCAATTGTCTTACCTTCCAACGCATTATCATTAGAAACTAATAATAGGGAATCTTGACAAGGCTCATGCTCAATTATAACAAGAGATTCTCTTTGATCTGCAGGCTGCTTAGGACTAGTATTCATTGCCTTTTCTACAACTCCTGATAGCAAGAGTTTCACACAACCCTTCCTATCTGATTCTTTCTCTACTGTAGAAAGTAATCCATTCTCACTCTTAGACTCAATCTGATCAACCTTTACTGTCTTAGGTCTCCAAACTTGAGTTTGGCCCTTCTCATATCTTCTAGGGGCTCCATAGCATTTGACATACCTGGAGGATCTCTTTAGTCCACTTGGACATAATTTAGCAATATGGCCAACCTTATGATACTAAAAGCAGGCAACATTTCTCATACCTTTTGCTTGAAGGTGACTGAGATCTCTCTTTGACAAATTGCTTCTCCTCAAATAGTCTCTTGCTCTATGTCCAACATGATGACAAACAAAACAATGGCCATGAAAAGAATTGGAAAACCTAAAAGCATTGGGCTGCCTGATTGGCTTCTTCAAATTGCCCTTAAAACTTGCATCCTTTTCACCTTGGACTGATATCTCATGATCTTTCTCAACCTTGATTATGAGCCTCTCATGCTTATCTTTCAAAGAACCTAACTTAGTCTTCAATTGATTACACTCTTCTTCTTTCATTTGTAGCTGACTTCTCAAATCTTCCTCAACTTGTTTAACTTTTTCGATTTGATTTTTCAGATCAACGATTACCTTGTTTGATTCCTCAAGGACTTGTGATGTCTTCGCTTTGAAGTCTCGATTCTCTTCTTCATATTTTCGGAGCTGTAACTTCAGTTTTTGATTCTTTTTCTTAAATGCTTTCATTTCTTCCAACGTGCAAATAAGTTCTTCTTTAAGGTTCATTTCACCTTCTTCTTCCATGTCTTCGTCTTCTTCCAAAATATCTTTGCTGGTGGTGGCATTTTCTTCAGTAGCCATGAACAAAATCTCTTCATTATCACTCCCAACATCACTTTCTTTGTTTTCTTTGGATTAGCTGCTATACCTCTTGGAGTATAGGTTTTTCTTTTGTTTCTCAAATCTTTGCTTGTCTTTGATCGGCTTGAATCCCCTTTTGTACTTTGGTTTGTTTCTCTCATCATCGCTATTTCCTTTATTTGAACATTTGGCTGCAAAATGACCAATTTTACTATAATTAAAGCATTTAAATGGTAACTTTTCTTTATATTTGCCCGATCCTTTCTTTAGCTTCTGCATGAATAGAGCTTCATTTTCATCTTCTCCACTACTTGAATTTTCACTTGATTTTGGTTCTTTGGTCTTCTCTTTCTTCGAGACCTTGAATGATGCTTGTTCTTCAACTGTCTCTTAGATTCGGTTCTCATTTCATATGCCGTAAGAATTCCATGGAGCTCATCCATTTTCATCGTGTTTAAATCCTTCATTTCTTCAATGGCGGAGACCTTCGCATCAAATCTCAAAGGTAGGGATCTCAGGACTTTCTGAACGATTACAGATTCTTCAATTTTCTCTTCGAGTCCTCGAATGACATTAACAATCTCATCGACACGAAGAAGATACCCAACAATGTTTTCATCATTCTTCATTTTTAAACTTTCAAACTGCCTCCGGTGGGTTTGGAGTTTTGCTTTTCTCACCTTACTATCACCTTCATAAATAGTGTTGAGTTTATCCCAAATCTCTTTTGCAGATTCACAATGCATAACCTTAACAAACTCATTTTCTGAAAGCCCGCATAAGATTGCATTCATAGCTTTCACATTGTTCTCACTGGCCTTTTTTCCGGTGGCATCCGTTGGTGCAATTTGTGGTGTTGTGTATCTTATTACCACTGCTTGCCAAATATCGAAACCTAGGGCCATCAAGTAAGTCTTCATCCTTATGCTCCAAAATGCGTAATTCATTCCATCGAACAAAGGAGCCTTTTTAGTGGAGAAACCATCCAACACTTGAGATCCTTCCATATGTGCTTTCCAAGATCTACCTTCTAGCAGTTGTGCTAACTTCGAAGGAACCGCCTCTAATACCAATTGTTAGAGGGGGGATGAATCAGTATAAGATATATTTTTTTTGCTTTCGACTATTAATCTTAAATCCAAAACCTCAAATTACTCCGCAATTAATATATTCAAAGCAATCAAAGAATACAATGCAAAACCACACAATGCAAATAAACACAGATTTGCGTGGAAACCCTTTCGGGAGAAAACCATGGAGAAATATTCCTTTTATATATCTCTTTTACAATGTTTGCAGGCACCAACCTACTGGAGACACCAATCCCCAAACCAAGCACCAAATTGGTTAATTTGTGAGCACCCACCCACCGGAGACACCGATCCCCTTCGCCAAGCACCAACTTGGCCAATTCGCGAGCACCAACTCACAGGAGCACCAACCCCTAGACTATGAGGCACCGACCCCAAGCCAAATCAATTCCATCGTCTATGATTGCTTCTTCAATCGAATGATGACTTTGCTTCTCTTACACTTTCTCCAATTAATTTTCTTATATACTTTCTGCTCTCCTCTCTTTCACAATTCTCAAAGAATATTCTTCATTAAAATAAATCTACCCTTCATACTTCTTTTGTTAAAAGATATTCTATTTCATTTTCTGCTCTTCCTCTCTTCCTTCTCTCTTACACTCATATGATCTTCATTCAAATCAAATGCTTGTTATACTTCCACATCTCCTCCCTTATATAGCCTTTAAAGGATGTGTCCCATTCAAGAGATACCTCTTCACCAAAAGATGTGACCGTTGACATTTCCGTCGACATTTCCGTTAACATTTCCATTGACATTTTCGTTCACTTCCGGCAACAATTCCGTTCACTTCCAGCAACACTTCCGTTCACTTCCGACAACACTTCCGTTCACTTCCTGCAACAATTCCGTTCACTTCCGACAACAATTCTGTTTGACATTTCCATTCATATCCGTTACAATTCCTTTGACATCAATGACAATTATTCCAATAGGGTTATTGCATGAAAGTGCTGTAAAATATGGACAAAATGTTTCACTCACGGATCCACAATTTGTGGGCTAAATACAGAAGCTGTTTTTTTTTCCTCCTTTTCATTCAAATAGTGCACTGGAGCAGGGGCATATGTGTGATGAGTTTGTAAATTGCTTGTAGCCTTCCCAATGCTTTTTGTTGAAGCCTCTTTCCTAAGGGCTTCTCCAACAATAGTTTTTGTACGAATATGGCAATTGCAATGATTGAACAAGCTTCCAACCACATTTTACTTGTTAGCCATGTGTTAATAACGAAGGTCACTATAGATATCCTCAACAACAGCATCATGGACTGAACTATTTTCACCCTTGCTCATAGCTTCCTCAACAAATTCTTCATGCTACAATAACCACTTCCTTTAATCCTCTTCATAGAGATTAACCTATTTGGAAAAGCTTTTATCAGGGGATTCTTCATTATAAGATTTCCATAAGCCTAGGTATTCTCAGAGTTTATTTGTAACATTTTCCCCAGTTTAGCTCTTTTACTATTTGCATGTGGGATAATTAGTTTTCTTACAAAAAGTAGAAATGGACCCACAAGACTAGGCCTCATTGACCAACAAAGGATACAAATTTAAGAGTTTTAATGGACCTATACAAGTGGTCCCATTGGTTGTAATTGCTATTTCGGTTTTGGACTAAGCCTTTGATGATTTTGGTCTGATTTGTACAGAGCTATTTACCTCTTTTCAGGCATTCTCCCCATCCTGTTGTTGATCTGCCCTCTTAAATAGGGCCACACGTTACCACTGCAGATTTTTGGGAAATTTGTGGCAGTGCCTTACGGCATGATGTGTCTTTTTTGAAAATCCACCGTGCCACCTTTTATGTCTATTTTTAGATTTTTTCAGGTCCCTATGTTATAGTTTAGTGACATGGTGACATATGCCTCCCTATCTTTTAGGTCTCCTAAATAATCTTATCCTTGGAACTCTTCTTAACTTTTGAACTATCTATACAACATTATCATACACACTCTTACTCTCTTCTATTGCACTGTCTACTATTTCTCATTGCTTCCTACAACCATCTACTTTAGAGTTATCAGATCTACAACTATCATAGGGGATTTTTTCCTTGATCTTGTTTGCATCTTATACTGCGCAACATTTTCACGGAGATTCTGCAAGGCTTGCCATTAGGGAGCACAAGGAGTTGCCATCTATTTGCTTCAGATTGGTAACACAATCCTTCCTCCCACAATATTGTCATACAACTAAAAATGCCTAACAATAGGTCAGTAGTTAGTGTACACATCTCTTGTGGAGCAGCTATGAGGTCTTCTTACTAAGTAGGGTGAAAATCATTATATTGCATATTGCGGGTTTGGGTTCATCTACTGATTCTAGCAATTTCATTGCATTAGGGCTTACCTTTTTGTGTTACATTCATATTGTTTATACAGGAATCCAAATGTTGTGAAAGTGCATTCTCCAACTCCTTTTATTTCAAAATATCAAAAAATACAAAAATGTTATCTAGATGCTGCTATCTTATTTTTCATTGGTAAAACAAGGGATTTTATTGGGGCCCTCATCCGTGAAAAGAAAAATACATATGCTTTGAGAAATTTAGAAAAGGGTCTTGTATGATAGATAAGTAAATATATTAATGTCCAACTAATGATCACAAAAGTAGGTCAAAGGGACTGCAGATTACATAAATGTGTCAAGAAAATACGGGAAACCAAAAAGGTCTCTGAAAACAAGAAAAAAAAAACAATGCTGAAAGAAATAGTATAAAACATGGCCAAGAGTGACCATGCCCCGAACCAAACCACCAAAGGACCCAACCCCGCTCGGGGCCAAAGAAGGGAGTAAAAGAAATGAGCAATCTCCAAGAATTTGTAAACATCGGGAGCATGCGGATGATCCCTAAGAAAGAAGAACTATGAGGGAACCCATCAAGAGTTTGATCCAACTCTCTTAGCATCCAAGGCCGACAAGAAGAAGCTCCGAATAGAAGTCTGACCCGAAGAAGGGAAGGTATGATTCCTGGTCTGTCCTCCAATCCCCTGTTGAGAAGGAAAAGTCCTCTGTGAAGGTCTGGTGGATCTAGTTTGTCTCTTGATGCTGTGTCTGAAGTGAATATGCTGATGAAAACTCGGGGAACTATGAATAGTGTCTCTGGGCCTCACTGATCTAGGATGTGGGGCTGTGCCGATGTCAATCTGTCGCTTAGTGCCTCTCCGCGAAGGTAGCACCGTGAAAAAGGAAGTAATCTGCTGAGTGGAGACTGGTTTAGTGGGTCTCTGAATAAAATGATCATGAAGCTTAAGAGCTTTCAGTATATATAAAGCCAAACATCTCTGGTCTTCATATCTGAAGAAGTCAGAAATAGTCTATGTCCTCCTAAATAGGCAGTAAAACCTCCCTCTGATCTCACAGTAGATGGGACAATGAAAGATGAAGTGCTCCTCGGACTCCATCTCCTAGATGCTGCATAACTAACAAATCATGTTTGCTCGATCTATCTGGTGATCTATCTCAATCCTAACACTGTGAGACCCCACTCAAAACTGTCCCAATGGGATGCGAAGAGAGTGCCTCCAATGGCAGAATGCATATTGTGGATGAATGGTAAGTCCGTCACTTAGCTCCAAGAAGTGCTCTGCATAAAATGCCATTTTAGGTCGTAACCCCACAGGAGGGTTTACCCAAGTAGCATGGATAAACTGTCTGTAAATATCAACCCTAATAATTCGGTTCAACTCCTGTCTAGTGGGTAGAAGATGAGTTGGTGCATCCAAGGAGTACAGAAATGGAGGAAGTCGGTCCACCCTGATTCCCACAAAGTCCAATAGATCAGAAACTCCTGCATACCAACAATGTCCATGGGTCGAAGGAGTTGAGAGAGCAAGATTCTTTGAAGAACAGTATGCTAAGTATGGGTATCTGTCACGTCCACTCGCAGAATCAGCAAACCTCCGTATGCGATGTATGAAAGTGATCAGATCAAATATAGGCTCCAATCTGAAGGGTTGGGCTCCAAACTCTGCAAGAATAATTTGTTGGGGAACTTTCAGCTTACATATGATCACGCAGCGAAGGAGAAGTGTCTAGACCCTCTCAACAACAACGCAATCATCCTCATGTAGAGAGGGCCACCAAACTACAGATCCACAACATATTTATAACAAAAAGGTGGCAATGCACAAAACAAAGGGTATACAACATAATTATATCGTATGATAGCATACTATACTAGTATACACTATCATAATTACATTATAACAAAAAGGTGGCAATGCACAAAACTAAGGGTATGCAAATTAAATGCCACTAGGGCCAACAAGACATTGCCCAAATAGAACCAGAGAAGTTAAAATTTTAATAGTAGGCTAAGATCACCAACGACAACATGGCTCAAACCATAAAGCAGTTGCCGATATAGGTTGCAAAAAAAGAGTTCAAAAATGAATTAACATTTTGTGTGTGGGGACTTACCCCAACAACCACTAGTACTAACAGGTTTCCCCCTCCTTCCCTAGTGATAATAACTCCAACTTCACTAGCCGAATGTTTGCCAAATGCCCTGCTACTCATGGTGCCCCCTGTAGCTCTATCTGGAGAAGCTTTTTTCTTTTTCTTCGTGGGGGAGAGGGAGAGCTCTACAATAGTAGCTTTTAGATCTTGGTCTTTTTACTTTGGCTCACGAAAATGATTGAGAAGATTTTTTCTTATGGAGGTATAATTCTAGTGAGTTATTCCAGTGAGTTATCCTTGGCCATAGAGATGTAACATACTTCTGAAGCAAAATTTGCATGCATGTGAGTTATCTATTGAAGGATGCGGTTTAATTTCCAGTTTTGGGTGCTACCCTTTATCATTGCATTTACGATCACCATTGAGTCACTTTCAACCTATAGTGAGGTTGATCCATGGGAAATCGCTAACTAGAGACCTTTGATTAGCGCTTTTGCTTTTGCCTCATTATTGGTGTCATAATGCATTTAAGTGGAGGAAGCTGCGATGAGGGTGCCTTGAGGCGAGCGAAGGATACATCCCAAATCGCCATTGTTGGGGCTACCCATCATCAAAATTGACCTTAAACTAGCCTACCTTGGGGGCGGACCATTTAGCCAAGGGTCGATCTTTACATTTGATTCTTGACCCATTAAAGAGGTGTTCATTTTGTTTATATTGCATTTTGTA
The DNA here is from genome assembly GCA_037957365.1 of Torreya grandis. Classification (NCBI taxonomy): domain Eukaryota; kingdom Viridiplantae; phylum Streptophyta; class Pinopsida; order Cupressales; family Taxaceae; genus Torreya; species Torreya grandis. The sequence goes on from JARHVA010000619.1 coordinate 2,755,556, forward strand.
CTTTGATTTATCATAACGAGTAGCATATATTGTATCCGTTGACAATTCTTCCACAGGACAGATTGTCTCTTGCCATTCGGAAAATTCACATCTCCATCTAAGGAAAGAAAGAATTCATTAGGAAGAATACATTGTTTTTCTTTGGTAAGGGCCTTTGCTACAACAACGAAATTTCTAAGGAATGGTTCATCAAAAAGGCTTTTGCTAACGACAGATCTTCGGAGAAGTGCTTAGGACATAAGTCCGAAGGAAATAACAAAGGGGAGCCTATAAGACAAAAGAAGTAATTCCTTCGGACTTTTTGTCCGAAGGAATACTTTGGAGAATCCAAAAGTCCATCCAAAGAAGCAAGGAAAAGCCAAGGCCCTTCGAAAGGGTCATTTTCAAGAAACCTGAAGGGCAGGGTACCCTTCGGAAGGTTCATTTTATCGGCCAAGAGACCATTTGCAAAAAATCCAAGGGGAAAATGACAAGAGGTAAAAGGCTGAAAGAAAGAGTCCATTACAGAAAACCCGAAGGGTATGTGCCCTTCGGAAAAGTCACATTTCATAATCCCGAAGGGCAGGAAGGACCTTTTCCTATTTTACTGAGGGGCCAGTGTAAAATACAAAGAGTCCTCCATTTGCCGAAGGGACATACAGAAAGCCCGAAGGGTCTTCTTCCCCTTCGGGAAAGTCTTTGTCGAGAAGATCGAAGGTCAATTTGGAAAGGTTCAGATTTAAACAAGGGAATGGTTCAAGCAAAATGCCGAAGCAATTCTTTCGTGTATTTTGCCCAAAAGAAAGGAGAGAACAAAGTGGTCGAGCTTCGGACTTTTTGTTTGAAGACAAATGCCAGAAGAAAATAAAGGGTCAAGACAGAAGTCCGAAAGATTTATTTCGAGAGATTTATCCGAATAAAAGAAAGACACATGGTTTCTTTTGTCCGAAGGAAATGGACAGAAATGACTCGGAAGGATAAGAAGCTTAAAGTCTGAAGAAGAATTTTGAAGGCCAAAGGAAGAGACCAAGATAATTCCTGCAGACATTTTGTCCGCAGGAAAATGACTCGACAGGAAAAGCCAAAGAGCAAAGGCCGAAGGATTAATTCCTTCAGGGTTTTTGTCCGAAGGAATTCCTTCAGACAAAAAGTTCGAAGAAATTAGGAGAGGCCCCCGCAAAAAACCCGACAGAACAAAAGCCCGAGCAAAGGAAAAAAAAACAGTATATCCTTCAGACCTTTTGTCCGAAGGAATACTTTGGAGGATATAACAGAGACAAGGACAATTCAAGCGGACAATTTGTCTGACGGAAATCATTCAGAGGGAAAGTCCAAACACAGAAAAGTCTGTAGGAACAAATTCGGGATAATTGGCAAGCATAAAGGCCGAAGGAAAGGTGGGAGCCATAATTCCGAAGGATTATTCGGAAAAGTTGCCACAGGAAAGTCTTAAGACAGGGCCGAGGAAATAAACCCGAGGCAAATGCAGGGTGAAACAAAAGATCCCAAGGAGATGGGACCAAAAGCATAAATTTCGAAGGAAATAAATCCGCAGACAGAAAAGCCTTGTTGATCATTTTGGTCCTACAGGCCAAAATCGGTCTCCTTCCCTTGCTGGTCTGAGTCATCAGTCGTGAATTTGGTTTGCACAAGCCTTTTGGCAAAAGGATGAACCAATTCAATGGTTCGACGTTGGGGTTCAACTACATGATCTTTCCCTAAAACTTTGAACTTGAACTTCAAACCATGGTTGGTTCAATCGGTTGGTTCAAAGTGTTTGGTTCAAGCAATTGGTTCAAGTTGGAAGGTTCAAAGGGGGTCTTCCAAAGCCCGAAGGACAAGTACCCTTGCGGAGGGCAGGGAACCCTTGCGGAGGAATCAAAGACAAGGCAAGGGCAGAGTTCTCCTTCGGAAAAAGGACAAGGCAAAGAAAGAAGAAAACGCTGAGGTTGAATTTCTTCGGAAGAAAATCCTGCGGGAATAAAAAGACAAGGCAAAATCTTCGGACAAAGTCCGAAAGAATTCCTTCGGACTTTTTGTCCGAATAAATTTGCCTGACAGAAAGCTGAAGACAGAAAGTCCGAAGGGAGAAACCCGAAGGAATTCACCTAGGGAAAAGCCTGACGGAAAAAAGGTAAGCAGAAAAAACATGAAGGAAACATATCCTTCGGACATTTTGTCCGAAGGATGTGACTACCAAAAGGAGCCCGAAGGACCCCGAAGGGCAGGTACCCTTGTGGGGGACTCTCGGCCAAAAATGAAGGGACCTTTCTCCAAGCCCTGAAGGGACCTTCCCTTCGGGAGAGTTAAAAGACAAAGTCCCAGGCAAAGGAAAAAAGGCCAAAGGAAAGAAAGCCGAAGAAATTGCCAAAGGGGATGACGTCCCCGAAGACGTCAAATTCAGGCCAATGAAATAGCCATTGATCTTTAAATGCTTGAGCGCCAACCCGAAGGAATTCAAAGGCCTTAAGGCCAAAAGGAAGAGACCGCCGAAAAGGGAGCCCAAAGAGCCAAAGATTGATAGAAGATAGCCCCGAGGGCTCAGATTGTTGGAAAGAGTCAAGAGAGAAAAAGACAAAACCAGGAAAAGACAAAGTTGGGAAAAGACAAAAGTTAAGAATGAATTCAGCAACTTGCTGATGAAAGAGCCCAAGGAGCCAGCAAAGGACGATAAGATAGCCCCGAGAGCTCAAATTCCAAGAAAAGACAAAGCCAGGAAGAGACAAAATGAATATGGACAAAACAACCCAGGTGGCAAAGGGGGGGCGAGTTCTCTAGCGGTTGACACAGTATCTGCCAAGTGGTCATCAAGGAGCACAAATAGTGAACGGCATGACCTGTTTTCTTCACTTTGCATTGTTGGGCAGACAAACCGTGTGAGTGCCTTGAAGGAGTGGTCTTGTTTGCAGACAAATTGTGCGGCCCATAATTTCACATATGACGTTTAATATATCTTAAATGCCTAAAGCCAAAACAGGAGCCGACACAACATTATCTATCAAGCGGCTTCCTCTTCCCAATGCTCGGAACGCACATGGGCCACTTGTAGAAGGGCGCCAAAAGACCTTTTTCTTCCTCTATATATTGTAAACTTCTCATTTTGAGAAGGGGATCTCTCATATTGTAAGGCGAAGCCTTGCCAATTTTCACCTGGAATCAATAGAATACGCATTTTTTACCTCTATTCTGGTTGAATATAACTCTGAGTGTGTCTGAGTGTTAGTCTTGTGTTCAGTCATTGCTTCTTAATGCTTTCACAAGCTTGATACCAATACCCCTGGTATAAGCAAAGCGCCATTCCTGCAGGTGACAAAAGAGCTGTATCTAGAGCGTAGAGGCAAAGGAAGGCTACTAGAGAGTGTGCTTTTCCTACAACGCCTATGGTAGGTTCTTTTATGTGTGTTTTCATTAAAGCCTCTATGTTAAGTTCCCTGCAGTCTGGTCCTTTTACCAGTTAAAGTGTATGTATGTGTTCTTATTGTTCAAAGTGTGAGTATGAGTAGATCAAACTTGTTTGGTGCATCACCAGCTTAGGTTAGGTTCTGTTTTTCAGTAATCCTTCTCCCTTTTCAACCCCCCTCTCATTATATATATATATTAGCCACATTACTGGAATAACTCAGATGCATCAGAGGGAGCTAGCCCTTATCTAGAGACTCTCCCCTCAGTTTTGCTAGACCCACAGGCAAGAGAGGAGTTTCCATTGTGATGCATGGAAGACGGGAGATCATCCTCTTGTCAAAGGTACAATCCACTATGTCAACAAGTCCATAGTTAGAAATCCGAAAGAATTAAGCCAAGGAGACAACAAGAAATCTGAAAGAAATGGAGGTTGACTGTGCAAAAAGGATAGAAAATGGATAATCCGATGGAGAGTTGAAAACAGAATATTCGAGGAAATATAGATAAAGATAATCCGAATATAGAATCCTGCCAGAAATAGATATGAACAGGCAGACCAGAATAAGACAAAATACATGCAAGCAAGGGCTATTTTCGAACACCGGTCAAAGCTTCAGTTGACTGGTTGTTGAAGTCTTGCTCATCTCCGAATCAACTCATCCGAAAGTCCAACTCAGCTTCAACCGGAGTTCTAAATTCGAATGTCGAGTTGACTGTTCGAGATTTAGAGTTGACTAATTGTTAAACGTCGCATCCACTAGGAGCTTTCCATGCGAAGGAGAATAATCTCTTCGTCCAACTCAGCTTATCAAACGGCCAACTCAGTGTTTCAACGTTCCAACTCGGCATCAAGTAGCTCACGTAGAGTTCTAAAATTGACATTGGCGTGGATTTCCATGCAAAAAGAGGTGGACAGTTCAGAACAAAGACAAGTTCACTTCCTCAAGCGCAAGAAGGTTCATGCAAAGACAAAAAAAATAAAACATATTTTATTGAAAGGCCAAGTCAGCCTTGAGTTAATCTAAGTTAATTCTTGTCTTCAAATTTTCAACGCCAAACTTTGGCTTTTGTGATTCTCTATAAAATGGCTTTCAGCGTTGATTAAAAATCCATCCCTCTTGGCTAGACCAGACTCTCCCATTGGTGAATTGTGTAACCACTTCGATCAATAGAAGGACTGTACTTTCAGATTTCAAGTGTTGGCATAGTATATATTCGTTCAGCAATTTGCATAAGTGGTAGATTTCTCTCCCTTCTCAAATTTTGATTCATACCTAGTTGCTAGATTATCCTTATGCAAGTCATGTTCAGTGTTCTTTACGTCTTTTGCTGAAACTGTAAGTGGATGTTAGGTGGCTGCAAAGTGTCTTGTATCAGACCTCTCTCCATCGTTTTCCCCCATGTTTTGGTCATTGGATCGGACCTCTTCATGAAATATTTATGCATAAGTGATTGATTGAAATTGAAGGTCTTCCTTTTCCCTTGTTTGTTCAGTGTTCAATGTTCCAAGTTGAGTGGATCAATCTTCTGGTGTATCACCCTTTTTAGGTAGGATTTCCCCTTAAAGTTTCTTTATCCCTTTTCCATGGTAGTTCACATCATAGAGTAGAGATCCTCATTGATACATCATACAGGAGCCAGCCTTCTCTGGAGGTTCTTCTCACCCTGGAGGCACCCACCCTCGTGAGAAGATCCCATTGTTTCAGCGGAATAGAGGACTGGCCATTTCACACACGTCTTCGATTTAGGGCGCAGCTCTAGGTTGACAACAGTATCTACATCCCTCCAAACCTCAAATCTACCTCTTGTCTTGTGTTTCCAGCAAGATCTTTGATCTCTAGTCTATATTGGTGCACCCCGTCATAATAGTTCTTAATCGCTATAGGTAATGTGAATAACCTTGCTTGTTGATTGCCTCATCTTGTTACATCCACGTTTTTGTATCTATAGGACTCATATACGCAAAAAAACATACATTAAAAGGGGGATTCAGCCCACTACCATAGAATAAAAAATGTTCATAACATTCCTATCATTGAAATGACACTGACTTGTGGCCATTATTGTAACATTTATCTATTTATGATTAGGTTGAACAAAATCACGAAGAAAAACCTTTATTTAATATAAATTATATTTTTGCAAGTGTATATATATAAGTGAGTGATTTTGCAGGCCAACATGGCTACAGTTGTGATTATGATAATATAGGACAACTTGGGACTGAAATTATTTAGATGAGATTTACTTATTGATCTGTAATTAGCCCTTTTGTTCTGATATCTAGTTCAGCAGTACGAATCTTACTTAGCTTATGCATGATTTAGCTTATGACTGATTTATATAAATATGTGCAGATTTATAGTATTATGCCTATCACTGTTCCATGGGGATGTGCCTTTGCCCTTTGGAGGCACATGTCACGCCCAATGCCGTTTCAGGGACAAGTACGAAATGTTCCCCGGCATCACCTGTTTTTTTTAATTTTATTTGTTGTCACCTGAATGCACCAACCCATTGCAGAAATTTGAGAAATATATATGTCTATGCACATATATTTTGGAGTTGTCCATATTGCAAAAATTATATGAAAGAAATGAGAAACAAACATGAAACATGGAAATGAAAAAATAAGCCACACAAGTAAAAGAACGTAAAATTTACTCTAGTGAAACCCAGTGTGGGAAAACTCCAACAAGTGGGGTTCTCCTTTCAATGCACAGTCACCAAGAAGGCAAGGTTACAAGCTGACAAGGCCATTGATACATAGAACATAGCTTCCTTGTTTTACATCCAATATGAATAAACTATTTTCTCTGCAATTACTCCTATTAACTGCAATTGAAAATCCAGCTCTAGATGGCTTTTCAGATGCCCTCCAAGACTCTTACTCAACCAAATTATGCTCGAAAAATGAAACCTCCAAACAGTGAATCAACTCAACATTTGGAATGCCAATTGATCCATCTTCAATCTGGATGGATGGTTTAAGTTTGTGTGTTATTCGGGATTGAATTGGTCATGTTTGAACACTTTAGTGGTATCTTGGTGTTGATTTTGGTCATGGCGAAATTCGTCATGTATTAACGAAGATGGGTTTGTTCTGGCAGAAACGCATCTCTATGTTATGTTTTTGAAAAGCAAAGATGGCAGAATGCCTTCTTGGCAGTACAAACTCCTTCCCAATTCCTTTCCAGCCTTCTTCCACTTGTTCTAGGCACCTGTACATTTTTCCTTGGTCATTTACATCAGCCCTTCTTTTGGCTTTGTTGGTGGTTACTTCCTTTCATAGGATTGATTTGTATTTTATGGTATTTGTATATGTTAACTTGTCTAGACTCTAGAGTTTACGCTTCTTATTTGGTTTTAGTGCTTCCTAGTTCTAGTTTTAGACACTTTCTTTGTATGGAATTCCTTATAGCATTCATGATTAAATTATTCAACTTGCTGTACCTTCTGAGTGCTACTGATGTATTTTGGTCCATTCATAGAATTGTTGTCACCAATGTTCCTAGTACCTGCCTCCAAATGTGGGACACGTTCTGCATCTAGGATGCTGGGGGTGTGTGGAGGATGTCAACAGATGGTCCCCCTGAAATGGGGAATGTCAAGAGATGTCCTCGTGGCATTGAGGCATTATTAGGTGTCTTCTGCCCTTGGAAATTAAAAATAATTAAAATGTTAAATTTTTATGCCCTATTTTTGGCAGCATGGTACCTGTAATTCTCGAAAGCACAAAAAAACCCTAAAATGTGTTTGGTAAATCAAATCGATCTCTGTTTTTTTGATGTTAGGACTTATGATTAGCTACATTGTCCAGACAACATAAATTAAAAAAGTGATTCATATTTTTCACTTTGAAACAGAACAAACTTACCTTATGGACAGTGAGTGGGAACAAAGAAGATAGTGAAATGTCGAGAAAAAAATCTGAAAAATGTCCAACAGTATTTTTTTCGTAAAAATGTCCTGTATTTTATTATATGCAGTTTTGTGTGGATCATCCCTCTCATTGCCCATGCACATCCCCCTATTCTCATGTTCCCTATCCATTGATCTTGACATAACATTGGCGGAAATCTTTTTCACATTGCTGCTGTCTTAATATTGTGATTGATTATAATACTTTGACTTCAATTCTTGAGAGTATTTGAAAAATCGCTTCAACGAGTCCAAATCTGATCATGTGTTTTTGACAATCTGAAAGGACCCGTCTGATTCCCATGTCTAGTCAAGTTTTAATATATTCTTTTCTTTTTTGATATGGCATTTATTAAAATAAAAATAAAATAGTCTCTATTTTTAGTCATATACAGAGGAAAAAAAAAAAAGAAACAAAAACAGTCATAGTCTCCATTTTTAGTTTCCCCATTTCTAGTTGGGAAAAAAAAAAGAAACAAAAACAGGATATAAAAGAAATTCCATGTTCCCAATGAAATGGATATGCTTAAGACTCTAAGAGCAATGGTGCTGAGAAGTGAGAGATTGAGGATAAATTATAGGTTATTGATTCACCCAAACAAATTAATAAGAAAATCTGTGCTTACAGTATGAAAATCCGTGATTACAGTTTTCGACTCTCAACACATGTCTAGGGCAAAGAAGGTACAGGCTTTGTGGGAAGTTCACGTGACATTACATTTCTGGAACATGCAAGGATGATGTATAAATGGCTTTTAAGTAGATATAATCTTGTCCTAGCATTTACATGAAGTGCCTTTGCAAGATGAGTGGACTTGCTCGTATTGTACAAACAAGTATTTTAGTCCAAATTTTAGCGTTTTAAATGTAGAGGAATGTATTTGGGGACTATGATTGTGACTTATGTCAAACTAGAACGTTAGACTCACTTTGACATGTTTCATGGCACGGGTCAGCAGCTCATGGTTTATCCATTGGAGCTATCTACAAATAAGTATAGTTCATCTTTCAAAGACTCGAGGTTGATTCTATGATGGAGTCACCAAAGATTAATAAACCCCGAAGTCAATATTCTTGAGGAGGATTTCTTCCCTTCTTGAAGCTCTTCACGCTAATTAGGGAAATGATGATCTATTTGCTTCTTCAATAGTGTACGTCATTGAGAGTGTCATGTCCCCTTCCAGTTGACATCTCGCAGAGTTGATGATTAGCCTATTATGTGACCTTCGTACGCTGATAGGATGGATAGAGGGTCATGATGGAGCTTGGCTTGACTTTGACTAGCAAAATTTTTTCAGTTGGCGTTCGTTCGGGCTCTTTCGGACACGTTTTCCGGAGCTCCTATTTTTTAGAGATTTTTGGCACTCAATGGAGCACCCCTGTCATGGTATGGTCATGTGCGGAATCACTCCCTTGTTCACCAGCTTCAGACGTTTTGAGAATCGGATATGTATTGAGGGAGATTAATATTTAATTGATTTGATTAAATATTAATTATTTGGCGTAATTTAATGACTTAGGCGTTTTGACCCAAAGGGGCACTTATTATGAAGGGGGCCGTTTTAATTATATTTTTATAATTAAAATTGTCTTAGACTATGAGGAAATTAAAAGAAAAAAAAACCCTAATTTTTAATTGTAAAACCTTAATTAGGGTAAGCGCACTTTTTCAAGGATATAAGGGTTTTTCATTGGTAAGAGCGCCATTCATGTTGAAGACAAAATTTTGCTAAGTATTTTTTGAGAAGATTGAGCCAAGGGTTTTCAGTATTCGACTTGCATTGGAGAACGTGCAATCTTCAGTGTGTGCAACTTAGAGGTTATGAAATATCAGCTCATCTATTGCCAGGCAGAGAGATAACTTCACACAGAGGTTATCATAGAGATTCACAGAGATTTATTTCAGCAGGGTTTGATCCAAAAATTATCCAGAACGAGATTCCTAGTAGTGGCACAATTTTCTAGGGTTCTGGAGTCCAGCTGTACCAGGCCGTACTGTATTTACTGCTGCTGTACGAAATTTACTGTTGTTGTATGCAGATTGGAGAAGTGCGCAGTTAGTAAAAGTGCGCAGCAGTCGCAGCCAACAGGGAGCGCAGAGACCGACATCGGCCGACTCACATACCGACATCGGCAGTATTATCCGACCAACCGTGGCAGTATAACTGACGTCGGCGACTGTGTTTTTGAAACAACCAGAGAAAAGCTTATTTATTGCAATCGTACCAGCTGTACTAGATCTAGGGTTTTCTTTCAGATTGCAAGAAAAATCAGGGTTTGAACAATATTTGATATTATTTTTATATGCATGTTAGAGAACTGATATTGTAATCATCTGGGAAGAATAATAATAATATAGTTTAAGCCCGAAGAAGGGTTTACTGCGTAAATATTTATTTATTTGAATTTATACGAATTTATCTTGCAAATTCGCATTCTCATTTTATTCATGTAAAAACACAAAAAAAATAAAATTACACAAAAACATTCAAAAAAACATACAGTTTCAGAATTCAGGAGAAACAGGGGTTTCTACAGTGGTATCAGAGCTAAATTCCTGCCATCCTGAGGGTTTAACCATCTTATGTAGCCACAAGAGTTTGGGTCACCCAGGTATTATACTCGCTGGAGAGCCTTGGTTGACAGGGAACAGGATTTGAGTAGGCAGCCGGAAGACATGGCTGACAGGATAGGTATTCCTCATAATCCTAGGGATCAGGACGACGCAGAGGTTTTACTTGCTCTCAGAGATCTACGAGCAGGGCAAAGGCAGTCTAACGAAGTATTACAGTAGTTGACAGAAGCACTGCAGAGATTGGGTACTCCGAGGAGACCGTCACCACATCGTGACGATGACAGGAGTGATGCAGGATCACGGAGAGCACTTAGGACTGCTTTCCGGACAACAGATAGGCCTACTAGGCCTACTTTTGTGAGGCAGGGGGCTGATGAGGTGATGGCAGGTGAGGAGCATGAGTTGTTTGTAGACACACTTATGGCAGCGAATGAGGAGTGGGAGTTATTATCACCTAAGGTCAGAGAGAGGATTACTTTTGATCGATTCATCACACAGAGGAGAGAGCATAACAGAGGTCGACAGGATTGGAGACCTAGACACGAGAATAATGATTTGAAGCATGCTACGAGCAGGCTCACACTAGCGATGTTCAACGGTAGTGGCAAGGTCACAGCGCAGAACTGGATTAGTAAGCTAGACACATTTCTCACGTTGCGTCCGATGGTTGAGAGAGATGCTATCAAATATGCGACACTGCATCTTGAGGGGGTAGCTCACGATTGGTGGCACCACGGGATGGTGACACTCCAGCATGATCGGATCACATCTTATCAGGAGTTTGTTGATACGCTGGTGGAACGATTTGACAGGAAGGATCCAGAATCCTATTTCAGGGAGTTGGCTCAGTTGCGCCAGAGTGGCAGTCTAGAGTCCTACATTGGTGACTTCCAGAAGTTATCAGTTATGGTTCCTGATATTTCAGAGAGGCGACTTGTAGTGCTCTTCATGGAGGGATTGACAGAACCATTGAGTGGTTGGATCAAAGGCTTTGATCCTCCTTCGTTACAGGAAGCTATGAAGAAGGCGCGTAGTATGGAGATGGCAGCCCCATCTAGTAAATTCAACTCCAGAGGTACTTCTTCATTCAGGGACAATAAGGGCTTCAACAGAAATAGAGAGAGATTAGATTTTAACAAAGAAAAATCAGATTTTAAGAATGATCCAAAGGGCAAACCAACAGCACCACCTTTGGATCGAGAGGCTCTTAACGATCTACACAGGTAGAAGCTTTGCTTCTACTGCAAAGGTCCCTATGATGCCAATCACGATAGACCTTTGAGGCCTAAGGGCAAGGCAAATCGAGTGATGTGGGCTTATTATGAGGATTCAGAATCAGAAGATTCCGAACAACAGGAGAGTTCTGAGGAGTCAGATGCAGAGGCTTCAGAGCCTAAGGCAGAGGCAGATTCAGAGCTTCAGATTCAGGAGGCACGCCTATCTAGCATTCAACAGGATGGTTCATTCAGACTCCGTGGAGTTTTGGCAGGGCAGAGGGTCACAACCCTTCTTGACACAGGAGCCACACATAATTTTATAGATGCTAGATTTGTGGAGAAGCGTGGACTCACTACCGAGGATTTCGAGGGCATTAGAGTTAAGGTGGCCGACGGTTACACTCTTAGGTGTGAGCGGATGATTAGAGACCTCCCATTGCGCTTGAACAACTGAGTTCAAGGCTGATTATTATGTGGTGAACATGGGGGATATAGATTTAGTCCTGGGCATGAAGTGGCTTCATTCCCTTGAGGAAGTCACTCTTCGTCCCAAAGACATGGAGATTCGTTTTGATGTTGATGGTAAGACATATTCTTAAGGCAATACGGGACAGCAACATCAAAACTATTTTTTTTCATTGGATGGAGAGGCTCATACGACACGACATGGTAGAGTGGGCTGCCGAGTGCACATTGGCACCAATACAGGAGGGACAGTAGAAGACTGAGTATCATCTTGACATTCAGCAGTTGAGAGTCAAGCATGATAAGGTATTCAGTGATATTCCACCAGGGAGACCTCCAGACAGGGTCATTGAGCACATTATTGAGCTTGAGGAGTGCGCTAAGCCGATTATGATTACTCCTTATTGGCATCCTAAGCGGTTGAAGGATGAGATCGAGAAAACAATCAAGGAGTTACTTGCTATGGGTCACATTCGGCCTAGCAAATCACCATTCGCTTCTTTAGTTGTTCTGGTGAAGAAGAAGGATGGCACCCTACGCATGTGCATTGACTACAGAGTCCTGAATAAGAGGACTATTAAAAACAGATATCCAATACCTCGTATCGATGAGCGTATTGATGAGCTCCATGGTGCATGCTACTTCACGAAGATAGACTTAAGGTCAGGATATCATCAGATCAGGAATCGTGAGCAGGACATTGAGAAGACTGCTTTCCGATGTCATTGTGGACACTATGAGTTTGTGGTGATGCCATTTGGGCTCACTAATGCGCCAGTGACATTTCAGTCCACCATGAACAGAGTCTTCCATTCACTGCTGAGGAGATTTGTACTTGTTTTCTTTGATGACATTCTTATATACAACAGGACTTGGCAGGAGCATTTGGCTCATCTGGAGACTGTGCTCAGTATTTTGGAGAGGGAGTCCTTGTATGTCAAGGAGTCCAAATGTGATTTGGGGATCACCGAATTGTTATACTTAGGTCATATTATCAGTGCAGAGGGAGTGCGGATGGATCCTGAGAAGATCTGCGCTATTATTGACTGGCCGATTTCGGCGAATCTTACACAGCGACGGGGATTTCTAGGTTTGTGTGGGTTTTATCGTAGATTCGTGAATGGTTATTCACGTCATGCAGCCCCTATGACAGATTTATTGAGAAAAGGTGCATTTTGTTGGACCCTTGAGGCACATGAGTGTTTCATGCGGTTTAAGGAGTTGATGACTACGTGCCTCGTGTTGGCACTACCTGATTTTTCGAAGCCTTTTGAACTTCAGTGCGATGCTTCAGGTGAGGGCATTGGAGCGGTGCTTATGCAGGACAAGCACCCTATAGTGTATGAGAGCCGTAAGCTCAGGGGACCAGAGAGACTTTACAACATTTATGATAAGGAGATGCTTGCTATAATGCATGCCTTTGCAAAATTTCGGCAATACCTTGTTGGCAGCAAATTTTGCATCAAAACTGACCACAACAGCGTGAGGCATTTCTTGGGGCAGCGAGATCTCAATGATCGTCAGCAGAAGTAGGTGAGCAAATTACAGGGATATGACTTTGACATCTCTTTCATCAAGGACACCCAAAATGTAGTGGCCGACGCTCTCTCACGTAGGCCTTATTTGAGTACTGTGGTTCGCATTACAGAGGACTGGAGACATGATTGTGGCAGAGTATGCCAAGGACTCATGGGCATCCAACGTTGTTGAGGGATCGACGATTGATACCAGATATACTCTTGTGAATGACTTGATCATTTACAAGAACAGGGTTTATTTGATCCCAGGATCAGTGGTGAAGAACATTATCATGCGAGCCTTTCATGATGTACCTACTGCAGGACATCTCGGGTATTTCAAAACCTATAGACAGATTCGAGAGAGATTCACATGGAAAGGACTTAAGGCAGATGTTCTTCAGTATGTGTGTGAGTGCCCTGTTTGTCAGCAGAACAAGCAGAACACGTACCCGACAGGATTATTGCAGCCACTTTCGATTCCTGACAGGAAGTGGGAATCCCTGTCGGTGGATTTCATTACAGGCTTGCCTAAAGCCCAAGGACGAGATTGCATATATGTAGTCGTGGATCGGTTAACAAAGTATGCCCATTTCTTTCTGATTACCACCACTTACATAGCTACACAGGTAGCAGAGGTCTTCTTCTGAGAGGTGTTTAGACTGCATGGTTGCCTCGAAGCATAGTGAGCGACAGGGATAGTCGGTTCTTGAGTCACTTCTGGCAGGAGGTGTTCAGAGTTTGTGGAACCGAGCTTACGCCGAGCACCAGTTACCACCCGCAGACCGATGAACAGACAGAGATAGTGAATAAATGGGTGGAAGGTTACCTCATGAACTATATTGCAGGGCAGCAAAAAGCATGGGTCAAGTGGATTCATTTGTGCAAGTATTGCTATAACACAACCTTCCACATGACCATACAAATGTCCCCTTTTATGGCGTTGTACGGGTATGAGGCGCCGAGTTTTTTGGATTTGCTATTGAGTGACAGTAGTGCCGAGTGTTGGAGACTTGTTGCAGGAGAGTCAGGATACTATGAGGGCTCTCAAGGAGAATATTTCCAGGGCACAGAATCAGCAAAAGCAGTACGCAGATCAGAAGAGGACAGAGAGATCTTTTGATGTGGGTGACATGGTTTATCTTATGTTGCAGCGTTACCGTCAGTCTACTCTTAGGAAGAGTGGGGCAGAGAAGCTTAAGCCACGTTATTACGGTCCTTTCAGAATCCTGAGGCGTGTTGGAGAGGTGGCTTATGAGCTAGAGCTTCCGACAGAGAGCAGGGTACACAATGTTTTTCATGTATCACGCCTCAAGAAGGCGTTGGGACACTGCGTGGTACCTTTTGCAATTTTACCTCCTTTAGATGAGGGAAAGTTGATTTTAGTACCTGAGTCTATCTTGGAGTACAGAGAGAGACAGTTGCGTAGGAGGACTATCAGAGAATATTTGGTAAAGTGGAGAGATTTGCCAGTGGAGGATGCTACATGGAAAAGCGAGGATATTTTGCAGCATCCAGAGTTGAGATTGCTTGAGGACAAGCAATTTCAGGAGGGGCGGACTGTCATGTCCCCTTCCAGTTGACATCTCGCAGAGTTGATGATTAGCTTATTATGCAACCCTCGTAGGCTGATAGGATGGATAGAGGGTCATGATGGAGCTTGGCTTGGCTTCGACTAGCAAAATTTTCCCAGTTGGCATTCGTTTGGGCTCTTTCAAACACGTTTGCCTGAGCTCCTATTTTTTAGGGATTTTTGGCACTCAGCGGAGCACCCCTGTTATGGTATGGTCATGTGCGAAATCACTCCCTTGTTCACCAGCTTCAGATGGTTCGAGAATCGGATATGTATTGAGGGAGATATTAATATTTAATTGATTTGATTAAATATTAATTATTTGGTGTAATTTAATGACTTAGGCGTTTTGACCCAAGGGGGCGCTCATTATGAAGGGGGCCGTTTTAATTATATTTTTATAATTAAAATTGTGTCTTAGACTGTGAGGAAATTAAAAGAAAAGAAAACCCTAATTTTTAATTGTAAAACCCTAATTAGGGTAAGTGCACTTTTTCAAGGATATAAGGGTTTCTCATTGGTAAGAGCGCCATTCATGTTGAAGACAAAATTTTGCTAAGTATTTTTTGAGAAGACTGAGCCAAGGGTTTTCAGTATTCGACTTGCATTGGAGAACGTGCAATCTTCAGTGTGTGCAATTCAGAGGTTGTGAAATATCAGCTGATCTATTGCTAGGCAGAGAGATAACTTCACACAGAGGTTATCACAGAGATTCACAGAGATTTATTTCAGCAGGGTTTGATCCATAAATTATCTAGAACGAGATTCCTAGTAGTGGCACAATTTTCTAGGGTTCTGGAGTCCAGTTGTACCAGGCTGTACTGTATTTACTGCTGCTGTACGGAATTTACTGCTGCTGTACGCAGATTGGAGAAGTGCGCAGTTAGCAGAAGCGCGCAACAATCGCAGCCATCAGGGAGCGCAGAGACCGACATTGGCCGACTCACATACCGACATCGACCGACTCACATACCAACATCGGCCGACTCACATACCGACATCGGCAGTATTATTCGACCGATCGCGGCAGTATAATCGACGTCGACGACTGTGTTTTTGAAACAGTAATCAGAGAAAAGCTTATTTATTGTAGTCGTACCAGTCGTACCAGATCTAGGATTTTCTTTCAGATTGCAGGAAAATAAGGTTTTGAACAATATTTGATATTATTTTTATATGCATGTTAGAGAACTGATATTGTAATCATCTGGAAAGAATAATAATAATATAGTTTAGTCTGAAGAAGGGTTTACTGCTTTAATATTTATTTATTTGAATTTATACGAATTTATCTTGCGAATTTGCATTCTCCTTTTATTCATGTAAAAACACAAAAAAAATCAAATTACACAAAAACATTCAAAAAAACATACAGTTTCAGAATTCAGGGGAAACAGGGGTTTCTACAATGGTATCAAAGCTAAATTCCTGTCATCCTGAGGGTTTAACCATCTTATGCAGCCACAAGAGTTTGGGTCACCCAGGTATTATACTTGCAAGAGAGCCTTGGTTGACAGGCAACAGGATTTGAGCAGGCAGTCGGAAGACATGGCTGACAGAATTGACAGGATAGGTATTCCTCATAATATGGACTGGCCGTCACACCAAAAGTCCCGGGATGATCTGGGTCCTCTTCCAGATCCATATGGCCATTCACTTCGGACCGTCGAGGCGCCACCCTTTGGGATCGCGATGCCGTTGACTCTTACTGGTTGGCTAGGAACCCGTCCGACCGCCGGAGGAACGTCCGGCAGGGCCCAGCACGGATCATCACAAACCACCGCGCCCAGAAGGTCTCGACCTCGAGACCTCGACTCTGATACCAATATGGACTGGCCGTCACACCAAAAGTCTCGGGATGATTTGGGTCCTCTTCCAGATCTATATGGCCAGTCACTTCGGACCGTCGAGGTGCCACCCTCTGGGATCGCGATGCCGTTGACTCTTACCGGCTAGCCAAGAACCCGTCTCGACCGCTAGAGGAACGTCCGGCGGGGCCCAACACGGATTATCACAGAGAGTGAGGTAACTAGGGCATTTTTCTTAGAAGCTTTCTTGTCCTGTTTTCATTTTCCTCTTCCTTGGAAGGATACTTGTGTGTAAAGATGTGAAAGCTTGGACCAAATAGGTATGGAATTTGGAAGGCCACGTGGACTTTTTTGTACTCTTGGAAGGCCACGTGGAATTTTTTGTACTCTTGGAAGGCCATGTGTTTTGAGGTTTTGGGACTCTTGGAAGGGGATATATATCAGCGAATTTTCAGAAAAGAGGAGGAATCACAATCCTCTTTTATGGGGTATAGGATATTGTAGGGATTTCAACGTATGTCTAGCCTTGTAGGTTTGGATTTGACACAGGGTCTCTGTTTAAGAGATGGTACCTGTTATGGCTTGAATTCCCTTTTCTAGTTGATTTTTTCAAAGATATTATGACTTGGTATCCGAATGGCCAATTGTTATGTCAAGAAAGAAAGAAATTATATTAATGTCCACAAATGACCAAAAGTAGGTCAATGGGATTGGAGGAAACAGCCATTAGCAATAGAAAATCCGTCAAGATTCAAATTATGTAAGAACCTTCCGTCAAATTTGAAAATCCAATGGCTTTTGTGAATGATCTATGTAAACATACCATATGCTTACTTTTCTTTTAAAATTGTAGATCATTAGGTTACATATCTCCCCTAAATGGGATAATTAGGGTGCAGATAGAGGGGAAAGGAAGAAGGAAAGACACACAGGGGAAACGAGAGAAACCAAAGGACAATGAGGAGGTAGGTTGGTAACAATTGGGAAAAAAGAAAACCAAAAGGCAAGAAGCAGTGGTCCACGAGGATGCATCCCCTGCCCTCTGGGGCTGTCCTGGATGTTCCTCCCATGTTCCCATTTTTTCTTATGCCCGAAGATGTTTTGGGAAATTTTTGGCACCCAAGAGGTGTTTCCTGTTTTAGCGGGGGGTACTTGGGAATGTTTTGATGTCCTAGGGACATTGTGGGATGCCCCCAGTCTGCTAAAAACGTCCTAGGGATGTCTTTAAGAGTTATTTAGAAAAAAAAACATATTTGTAAAACAAAAAAAAAAACAATGGGGGCATTTTCAAATAGTTATTTCAATGGTCACTGATAATATAACAATTAGATATTCGTGCTTACAATTTTATATAAGCATTTTAATGTTTCACTCCATTTTCGAGTTCAATTTTCAGTGGTTAATTTGAATGTTCATTGTTCAATGTTCAATGACATAGATGTTAATGTTATCAAAATTTCAGATTTTTAGGGTATTTAATGATTTGAAACAATATGATTTTAAAATTGAAAATTTATCAGCTTTTTAAATAATTTTATTGTATATATATATGAAAAAAATTCTCCTGGATTTTGAGGATGATATATATATATATATATATATATATATATATATATATATATATATAATTTTCCATCCGCAAAATCAAGGAGAATTTTTTCATCTTGGAAATACATCCGCATGTCCCAAAAACTCAGAGAAACATAAGCAAGAAGTCTCTTGTGAACAAATCTCTACAAGCCATGTTCAGGGTCCTATTGAAAAGGTTCTTGTTCTTGAGAATGCTTCTAAACAGGTTATATAGAATTAAGGCACCAAACTTCCATAGATATAACTGAAAAAACTATGCCGATCATTCCACATCTGGATAACACCTATGGCTTTTGTCTGTTCTTCAGGGTCTGGGAGAAAATCATGGCTAAAAAAGGAAGAGCTAAATATATTAAATATCAACATACTTTGGAAAGAGCTTTGCTTGATAAGGACCGTCATAATTCGTTATTGCAGGAAGAGGTAGCAGATTTTGTAATAGGTGATGCATTGTGTCTTTAGTATTCCAATGCCAACACAATTAGTAATGTTCTCGATCTTGTTAGCAACTTTTGGCATGCCAGAAAAAATGCAACATATGGTGGAACTCCAACAAGGAATGAGCAAGTGAACAATAGAGGCAACAGTACAAGGTGGGGAAAGTATTTGAAAGAAAGATTAGAAAAATCCAAAAGCTAAACCATGCAGCATCTCTATAGCTCTTTGTTGTCATTTTCAGCTTTTGAGAACTACTTAATAGCAGCTTCAAGAGAAACAAACCTAGAAAGCCTATGGTAGATCTGATGGTCTATGGATACTTTTAAAAAAAAAAGAAAAAGAAAAGAAAAGGATTTATATTATGGAAAGATCAAAAGATATATATTCTACTGTACCAGGCCAAGAAGCTATTGGTCCAGGCCTGGGCATTAGACACAGAAGCAAACATAGTCATCACAATCATTGATACAAATCTAACTCTATAATCTGTCGAGGGTCTTGTTGAAGCTTGCCGGACGACCATAGCGGCGGGGGACCAAAACAAGATGTATTCCCATTGTCAAGAGTCCAATAAATACTGCAAATGATTGAGGGCAGTAATTATACAATGTTCAATAAGTTCTTTTTGTTTTTACTGCAGCTGAAGGGCTGAAGTTTGGAAATGGTGTTTATTGGATATCTTTTGACGATAAATATGCAGAAAAGGTATGGCATATCAGAGCCTTTCCTATCTTGAATGTCTATGCTTATTTATGGTCCACTGGCAGCACTTTATATGCAGATATTTACTTTAGATTTGTATTTGACATCTAGTTTTCCCTTGTTTATATTTTGCAGAAGTTAAGTCTTCAAATCCTTTTGGGATTCAGTACACATTTCACTTGGAGGTATAAACGCAACTGTTGTCTTTTCTTTATATGCTGTATCATTTTGATTTGTTTTATTTAATTATTTGAATATATGGAGAAAGAAAACAAGATTGGAAAAGAAATGTCTCTACTTGCATACAAAATTGTTTCCGTTAGAATAACTCCTTGCTGATTGTCTGGTCAATAATTAAAATATCTGGTTCTGAAAGTTTTCCAGATATGTCATTGTGAACTGGTGTCAAAAAGCCTCAAACTTTTCTTGACCCCATAGACACAATCTGTGAGTTTTCAATTTATTAGTGCCCGTCTTGCAAGTCGAAATTTGGTTCTTAGTTCATCGTGCATAGGTGAAGGCAAATTAGGGAGGAGAGGCCAAGGTAATAAATTGACCAATGGGACTTATATGTTAGAAAAATGTTAAAATCAATTACAGGAATATTTAAATCTTCACTGATCATATGAAATATTCCGAGCCAATTTTTTTTTAAATTTTCAATTACAATCAGTAGAGCAATACACAGTGGTTAGGGTTAGCCTTAAACCAAAACAATACTGAAGCAACTCTAACCAAAATGTACACCAGGATTCCGAGGAGGGCAAAGTGTGAGCATTGGTCAGAGGTTCTGAATGCATAAACAGAGCTGGAAGGAACTCTAACCAGGAATGGCGCCGATGATGACGAGCATATGGTCAGAGGATCTTCTACTACTACAAGTACTGAAAAGAAACTCAACACCAAGTATGTGCTACCCAATCTAGTATGGAGTTGAGGCGACCATATGGCGGAGTGCTACGAATTACAATGCTAAAAGAAACTCAACACCAAGTATGTGCTACCCAATCCAATATGGAGTTGAGGCGACCATATGGCGGAGTGCTACGAATTACAATGCTATGAAGGGAAATAAGCAAGAATGCTGAAATACTCAACGTCAAGAATGTGCTTTCCAACCCGAGACGGAATGGGAGCTACCATATGACGGAGATATAAAGTATTACAATGCAGCTTCAGAATATAAGATAAGCATTACAAATCATGATTAAGCAAGATTAAAGAACTGTTGTCAATACTACTGTCAACGTACAATATGATAGAGAATTCGCTTGCCAAGAACATAGAGTTAGAACAATTCAACGAGCATTTAAATAGAGAATTCTCCTTGCTTAATGGAAATACCGAAACTGATTTCTTCTCTCAAAAAACAGATTCAAGATTCTGATCTGTTCAGATCTGCACCTATAAATGTAAAACCAGCAACCTGAGATTACACTAAAATGGACATATCTCTCACACAACTCATCCAATTGACATGAAACGAAAAGCAAAAGACCCTAATGATGAAGCCGCCCAAGATTGGAACACAAAACAGACCCAAAAGTTTCTATTTAATTTATGCACGAATCCCAAGGCAAACACAAATGGTATTGCCCAGCGAGAGGGGCGATTTGCCTTTAAAAATCACAGCCTTCATTAAAAAATATACAACTTACAGAAAAGGTTCGCCCTCACATCCAGAGAGATATAGACAATACCCATAATGAATTTTTTTGTCTTTTTTGACTTGTGAACAAAAACACAGTCTACTATGAGGAATATGAAATCCCTGAATTTCTCTAATATGCATAAACTGATCTATAAAACTACACACTGACTACAATGCACAAATCCCACTACAAAACAATCAGAGTACCCTATCTCACCACTAGTCACTATCTTTCAAGCGAGAAGCAATGGCAAGCTTGGAGGCTTTCATTCCTCGAAGCAATCCCAAAGCCAATCCAACAACATAACATTCCTGTAGCAAAAGATAATCCAAATGAGGACCAATGGCTTCTTTTTATAACATTTCTTCCTTGAAGTTGGCGCCCAACTTAAGCTTGGATTAAATCTTAATAAGAATTATAATTAATTCCTTCAATGAGGAGCCCACCCATAAAAAACATCTTTTAAAACAACTTAAAGTGGAGTAGCTAGGCCAAGGGGAAAGTCAATGTTAAAATATAACTTAAATCATGACTTAATTAAAATAATTCGACTTATCTCTCCATTTGTGCCCAAAGCCCAAAAATGAGTAAGCCAACTGATCAGACTGAATTTACTAAAAATAGTAAATTCCTGAAGATGCTCAGAATGCCAAGAACATATCCCTGTGAAGCTCTCTGAAAACTCAAAAAGAATCTGCCATTGAATCAACCAACCTCAAGCAAGAGCATCCTTCAAAACAAGAAACCCTGATTTTACCTTCCGAGTAGCCTACGGGTCTCAGGAATAGGCCAACGGTCACTAGAAAGATCATGCTCGAGAAGGGGACATTACATCATATAAAAATATGGCCTCAAATATGGTTCCAAGTTAATCTATAGAGGTTTTTCGATGTTTAGTGGGAGCTATGCATCGTTTTATGCTAGAGTGAATAATTTTGCGATCCAAATATATCCCATTAAACCTTCTTTCTTCAGTCTTCCTTTGGACTTATGATGATCTGGAGTTCATTCTAAGTTATTTCCTTGTTTGCGAGACTAATGGCAATTCCAAGCAACAACCTACCAGGGAAGTCTTAATCCTTTGATATTTTATGGAAATGTGGTGAGATGTACTCTTTGGTGATGTAATATTTTTAATTGAACATATATTTCACATTGGTGAAGATATTCCTTGTTAAGTTTGATTGTATACATGCAATTTCTATGTGACGGTACAGACAAAATGGAAAGTTTCGTGATCTACTATCTTTTCTAGTATTACATTTATTTCATTTTAAGAGACAATTGCACATCCCAAAATTTCAAGTATCATTTAGAGATACTTTTCTCATGTACTTTGGTGAAAATGAGACTTCCCAAGGAGAGATAGAAGAGGTGAAAAGGGCAAGGGAAAAAGTTCGCACCAGTGGGATAAGTTCTAGTTTACAGCATCGTCGTATGATCATATTAACTCAGCCTTTTTAATCAATCGTGTGGGTCCACATTTGCTACAACAGGGAACTGGTCTGTTCCACCACCCCTACTCTCCTTTTGTCGCTGTCTTTTGGTTTTCTTTTGCTCTCTGCCAGCTATCCAAAGCGTCAAACAAGTGAAAATTGTGGACTATGGTTAAATGTTCTAGTGGCAAGAAAACCATGGTTAAAGGGGAGGGTAAACCCTCAAGACAATGTAGACATGATGACCCATGGTATTACTGCAGATAAAACACAATTTCCTAAAGAAAACAAGTACACAAAAATCCTAGGGCTAGGGAAACTTGGTTCAAATAGTTTTGAGAGGGTTGTTGGATCCCAACTGCAGTTAACTAGTCCATTGGTCAAGAGCTTTTATTAGGAGGGTTTAAGCATCCCATGGGTTCAAACTTTACAGATTACAAGGGGGCCAGGAGAGTCTTACCTTAACATGCAGATAGAGAATACCACTCGATAATGGAGTTCTTTCTTACTAGGATACCAACAAGCAGACTCAGTTGACATGAATGAAAAGTTGGTTTTTGTGAACGCAAAACAGTATAGGGGAATTTGAAGGCACAGACAGATTCGTAGGATGAGGCACACTTAGAAAAAAAAATTGCTTGTGATTTTACTGAAAGCAACAAGAAACAATGCAACTGGCACTATTGAAATGCAACATTTTGTAGGGGATCAAATAGTGCTAGAAGAGGATAAAGGTAAAAAGAAAGAATCTTTTTTGCTTCAAGAGGACTTGGAGTCAAAACAAAACAAAACTGGAACTGTCACAACAAGCAAAGAGAAAAAAGAGGAAGGGTTTTAGGACAATAAAGACCCATACAACCCCACGACCACACCATTGCTATGGTCGTTAGAGCTTTATGTACAGAAACTCATGAGCATGGAAGAGAGGATTGAAACTATTGAAGCAATGGGACAACTTGAAGGTATAAATTTAAAGGAAATTACAAAAATCAGGTGGAACCTTGAAAGAGAAAACAAGTTGCTCAAGGAGCAAGTAATAAACCTGCAAAATAGTATGGATAGAGGGTAGTAGGAGCTGATCTCTCTAAAACAGGAATTATAACAAATGAAAGCAGCAAAAAAAAGTGTTCAGAGACAAAGAAAGTGACAGTACACAGTTAGAAGAAATGCAATCTGCACTTGCAAGCATGGAAATAAGAGAAAATCAACTAAGAGGACAAATAGAAGAGGCCACATCTTGGGACAAGTTGTAAATGGGCTATTAAATGTACAAAAACAAAAACAAATAATTGAGAAACAAATAAAAGAAGAAAAGGACAAACATGACAAGGTTGTAAATTTCATCATCAAAGGTTTGAAGGACTTTGAAGAGGAGAGAATGGATATTCTAGTAAGAGACTTCCTCCAGGACAAATCGAAATGGACAGGTTGTATTCAACAAGCGAATAGGATTGGAAAGAAAACAAAAGAAAGGAATAGACATGTAAGAGTGTCCTTGAGAAACATGGAAGATAAGAACGTGATCCTAAGGAACAGAGGATTGCTTAGAGGCACTCATATATACTTAGATGAAGATTTGACATTTACCCAACAAGAAGAACGAAGGAAGGAATGGGAGAAAGTGAAAACAACAAGAGATGCAGGAAAGTGGGCATGGATAAAAATGGGAAAGCTCAAATCATCGAGCGACTATCACACAAGAAATAGGAACTTGGGGCCCCACAGAAGTATCTACACATGTTAAGTTGGAATTGCAGAGGTTACCCATGGAGAAGAGGACCGGGGTTGGGGCCCATAGCAGAGGGGAAAGACATTATTATTCTTACGGAAACTCATGAACATGAGGGATGCAAAGTCCCAGACTTTGAAGGATATAACAAAATCTTAGTTTGAAATGAAGGGACTGAAACAGGTAAAGGGAATGGAGGGGTTACAGTGTTAATAAGAGAACAATGGGGTGGAATAGTTAAAGGAGAAAAAGAGGATCCAAACAAACAATTCATATGGTTGAAAATAACCGATAGGGAGGTAATAATCAGGTTGGCTGCTTGTTACTTTGCCTCAAAAGGTTCAAAATTCTACAAGAAGAGAAATCTGGACTGCGAAGATCCCTATGCATCTTTAAAGAAAGACTTTTTTGTTTTTAGCACCTGAGGAGAAATAATTTTAATTGGGGATTTTAATGCTGGGACAACAAACAATCAATGTCTGCAGTTGGTCAGTGAAGGAGGGGACAACAATCCTTTGCGGCTTGAGGAAAGTGGGGACCAACCTTGGGAAAGGACATCTCGTGATGGGAATGGTATTGTGACACATTTCGAAGCAGATCTTTTTGGTTTTTGTAGCTTGTATGGCATGGTTATTTGTAATGGTTTGAGAACTTGGCCAATGTCGAGTGGTATCACTTGTAAAACATACAATGGGCAAAGCGTGGTGGACTATGTAATCTGTTCTCAGAGATCTATGCCTAGGTTGCTGGAGTTCGATATTGGAGACTACCCTATTGAACTAAAATCCGATCATATGCCCCTCCTTGTTAAGCTTGGCATTCTCGGAAACATGCAACAAGGAGAGTAAGGCCAACACACGCAAAGGACAGTCCACTTGCAAAGGAAAATCCTCGTGAATCAGGAGCTCTTAACTGCTTTCCTTGAATAACACCTTCAGATCACAAAAAACAATGCAGCTGAAAAAGAAAACAATGACTAGTGAATATATTTGTAGCAAGATGATGATCCCTCTAATCCATCAAGCATTAAAGATTTGCAATAGATCCCAGTCTAAGAAGGGAGTTTCAAATACTTTCCCAACTCATCCGTGGTATGACAAAGAGTGCAAGGTAGCAAAAAGATCCCTCAAAAAGAATGAGACAATCAAAGAAATCAAGAAAAAGTATGAGAAATTGATAAAATCCAAGAAAGAGAGGTATGTGATCTCAAGGAGGAAAGAACTAATTGCCTTGGGTAAGCACAATCCCAAAAGATTTTGGAGAGAGCTGCAACAAAATAGAAAACCATATTACAGATACACAATGGTTAGAATATGCAAAACTTCTTTATGAACGACCACAAGAGAAAGGCTACCCTTCCATAATTAACACTCCAATCGAGCTCTTCTCGGTGGAAGATATTAAATAAGGTATAAAGAAGTTAGCATGTGGTAAAGTGCAAGATATTGATGGGCTACAAGTTGAATTTTTAAAGTGGGGCGCTGAGCCTCTTGCTCCACACATCAAAAGAATCTTTAACAACATCACATAGTGTGACTTTCCGGCAGAATGGACAACTAGCATCTTTATCCCTCTCTTCAAAAGTAGGGATATCAATAATCCTTCCAATTATTGCACCATCATGATCAACCCTCTTCTTGGAAAACTTTTTGGGAGCATGATAGAGCGCAGAATCAGTAGTTGGGCTGAAAAAGAAGGAAAAAGCAAAAGGGCAGCAGGTTTTAGACAAAGACACTACCATTGATCACTGCATAACCCTTAGGCACCTCATTGAAAAAGTTTGGGACACTCAAGGAGAGGAAGCCTTTTGTTGCTTTGTTGATTTTAAGAAAGCCTTTGACACGGTTCCTAGGGACAAACTATGGAATAAGATGGAGAAACTTGGTGTTCCTGATGAGTATAGAGCGATAGTGCATAAGCTTTATGAGCAGGTGAGGGCGAAAATCAGAACTAGAGAGGGTATGTCTGAATGCTTTGTAAACGACATCGGGGTCAAACAGGGCTGTTCTCTATCCCCCACTCTTTTTGGTTTATATATTGACAAACTTGAAGATTAGTTAACCAAAACCAATGGGTGGGAGGTATTCAACTGACAAGTTATGTGGTAAAGTTACTTTTGTATGTGGATGATCTTATTCAAATTGTAAAAACAGCTAATGATTTGAGCCAACATTTGAAAGCCTTGGAGCTCTTTTGCCATGAAGTTGGGATGCAAGTGAATATCAACAAGACCAAAGTCATGATTTTTTCACTAAAAAGGAAAAAGCAATAGGTTACTTTTGTTTTTGAAGGGAGCCTGTTGGAGATAGTGCAATAGTACAAATACTTGGGAATTGATTTATACAATAGACTTAGTTGGGAGACATGTAGATCTAAAAGAATCCAAGGTGGATGGAGAGCATCTTACCTTCTTCAGAACAGGTGTAGAAAAGTTGAATTATGGGATTGGATAACCAAAAAAACCCTTTTTGGTTTGTTGGTCACGTCGGTTGTCCTCCATGGTTGTGAGGTTTGGGGTGGTAGCATGTCAAATTACAAGTGGAAACAGTTAGAAAGAATTCAAAAACACCTAATCACTAGTAGCTTCAAAGTCAAAACGACAGTCCCCTACGAGATCCTTTTAACTGAAGCAGGAACGTTTCCAATGGAGGCTTCAGCATTAATCAACTTGCTAAGCTACTTAAAAAAGGTTAGAAACATGTATAGTCATCGCTGACCCAAAATGGTCGCAGAGGAGAAACTAGATCGGAGGAAGAAGACATGGATGAAGCAAAACAACAAATGGATGGCTAAGTGGTACATTAATTTGCAAGAATGTCCTAACATTAACGAGGAAATAAAGAAGTTTGTGTTAGAAAAATTCAGGACTACCATGTGGACAAATCAATTTGGTCGGAAAAAATACATTCCATTAAAGAATTCAATCCCACGTGGGAGCATGGTGAGAAGGCTTATATGCGAGCTGCTCTTAAAGGCAAGTCTAGGATTTTAGTGGCTCAATTGAGGACTGCGTCACATCATTTTAGGTGCAAAATTGGTAGATGGACGGTCCACAAAGAAGAGTGGGAAGAAAGAACTTGCATTTTCTGCAACAAAGGGGTGGTTGAAACTGAATGGCTTTTCATCATTGAATGCGTTGCGTATGCGGATGTTCGGAGTCAATATGAAAATAGTTTGAAAATAGGCAGCGTAAGTGAGCTTTTTGAGGAGTCTAGGCTTCACAATACAACTGGTTTATTGATCAAGTTTCATAGTAGAAGCTCTGATATCGAAAAGAACCTAAGAACATCTTGATGTTCCGACTCTTGGTCACTTAGACTGCTTGGTCTTGTGGACGTCATTAAAATCCTTCATTTCATTTCATTTACTTGTTATGAGTTAGGCTTAATTGAAAATACCAAACATTTCTAGGCCTTCAATGTCTTTAGCAATCCTTTTTTATAAATAAAGCACACCCTTGTCTCTCTTTACCAATGTTGCCAAGACCCACTTTAATTTTGATTTTGGATATTAAAAGTGAATTTTCAGAAGCCATCATCCTTCTAATAGAATAGAGGTAGGAGCAAAGGAGCTTGAATATCCTTTATGATAATATGGGTAGGTTTACTAAAATTTAAGACAACTATGTAATATTTGCCTTTCTATTAATTAACAAGGGAAAATGTTTAAACATGTGAATTTATGTTGCATTCTTGCAACTGTACTGATTGGACTTTGTATCCTTATTTATTCTCTCATCATTGGACATTATGTAATGCTTGGAAAGAGTAATTTATATGTAAAGTACGCTTTTCATTTATTATATTCTTTAGTCTTGATGATAAGGAACATGGTTACCAAGTTTGGAAATTTGGATCCATTCAAGAGGGCAAAAAATCCGAAAATTTGGGATTCTTGAAAAAGTTTGGAAAAATCCAATCCAGAATGTATACATATATATAATATGTGAGCATAGTTTTATAAATATGCAAAATTGACAAATATAATGAAAGCATTAATAAAGTAATATAAAATGTTAATATTATATAATATATATGGTTTGTGGACTTTTTTTTCCTTAGAAAACCCTATATATATATATATATATATATATACAAATACAAATCTGAAAAATAAACAGGTCCGACTTGGACAAACTTATTTGGGCCAGCCAAAAAATTGGGATTTGGGTGGATTTGGTAACTGTTGTCAACCTGGAGCTGCGCCCTAAATCGAAGACGTGCGTGAAAGGGCTAGTCCTCTATTCGGCTGAAACAATGGGATCTTCTCACGAGGGTGGGTGCTTCAACGGTGAGAAGAACCTTCAGAGAAGGCTGGTTCCTGTATGATGTATCAATGAGGATCTCTACTCTGTGCTGCGGACTACCATGGAAAAGGGAGAAGGAAACTTTAAGGGGAAATCCTACCTAAAAAGGGTGATACACCAGAAGATTGATCCACTCAACTTGGAACCTTGAACACTGAACAAACAAGGGAAAAGGAAGACCTTCGATTTCAATCAATCACTTAAGCATAAATATTTCATCAAGAGGTTCGATCCAATGACCAAAACGTGAGGGAAAACGATGGAGAGAGGTTTGATACAAGACGCTTTGCAGCCACCTAACATCCACTTACAACGTCAACATAAGACGTAAAGAACACTAAACATGACCTGCATAAGGATAATCTAGCAACTATGTATGAATCAGAATTTGGAAAGAGAGAGAAATCTACCACATGCAAATTGCTGAAGAAATATACACTATGCTAGCACTTGAAATTTGAAAGTACAGTCCTTCTATTGATTGAAAAGGTTACACAACTCACCAATGGCAGAGTCTGGTCTAGCCAAGAGGGATTCTTTTTTTTTTCTTTTTAATCAAGGCTGAAAGCCATTTTATAGAGAATTACAAAAGGCCAAAGATTGGCGTTGAAAATTTGAAGAGAAGGATTAACTTAGATTAACTCAAGGCTGACTTGGCCTTTCAATAAAATATGTTTTCTTTTGTCTTTGCATGAAGCTTCTTGCACTTGAGGAAGTGAAATTGTCTTTGTTTTGAACTGCCCACCTCTCTTTGCATGGAAATCCACGCCAATGTCAATTTTAGAACTCTACGTGAGCTGCTTGATGCCGAATTGGAACGTTGAAACGCTGAGTTAACCGTTTGGTAAGTTGAGTTGGACGAAGAGATTATTCTCCTTTGCATGGGAAACACCTAGTAGATGTGGCGTTTAACAATTAGTCAACTCTAAATCTGGGATAGTCAACTCGACATTCGAATTTGGAACTTCGGTTGAAGCCGAGTTGGACCCTCGGATGCGTGAGTTGATCCGGAGATGAACATGACTTCAATAATCAGTCAATTGAAGCTTTGACCGGCATTCAAAGATAGCCCCTGCTTGCATGTATTTCACCCTATTTTGGTCTACCTGTTCATGTCTATTTCTGGGGGGATTCTATACTCAAATGTATTTTTATTTATATCCGGTCTATATTTTCTCCATTTGGCCTTTCTTTCGGATTTCTGGTTTTACCCTCGTTTCAACGGTTACTTTCTGCGGTCAGAATTTGACGTCTCACGAGACGTCACCCTTTGGTATTTTCTCGGGCTTATTTCCTGTCAGGTCCCTTAGTCTTCTTATTTCCTTTAGGATTCTCTATTTGCAATTTCCTTCGGACCTCTTTTTATTCGGCTTTATCCTCCGAAGTATTCCTTCGGACGAAAAGTCCAAAGGAATTCCTTCGGACTTTTTTCCGAAGGGATACTTTCCTTTGCTTTGTGACTCTTCTCCACGGGCTTGTCTTTCTTGGCTTACACCTGCTAAGTCATTTTATTGCGGACAAAATGTCCGCAAGAATTATCTAGGTCTCCTTTGGCCTTCGAAATCCTCTTTGGGTTTATTTTATCGGGCTTTTTTGTGTGGCCATTTCTCTGAATTTCTTCAGACTTTTTGTCCGAAGGAATTCCTTCAGACAAAAAATCCGAAGGAATTCATTCTCCGTCTTTGCTTTTGTTTTCAACTTTTTTGAAGCTTTGGATTTTGAGGTCGGCTTTTTTTTGTATGGGCCTTTTGTAATTTCTCCAAATTCCTTCGGACTTGTCCGAAAGAATTAACCCTTCGCTTTTGCCTTCTCTTTGCTTGTTTTTCTTCGGACTTTTTGTCCGAAGGAATTAACCCTTTGCTTTTGCCTTCTCTTTGCCTGTTTTTCTTCGGACTTTCTTCTTTTGTAGTCTTCCGAATTTCTTCGGACTTTTTGTCTGAAGGAATTCCTTCGGACAAAAGTTCGAAGGAATTATCCCTTTGTCTTTTGCTCTAATTCCTGCAGAATGCCCTTCGAAAAAGTCACAGTGGTCCTGTCACTGACCAAGTGCCCTCCGCAAGGGCTAGTAGCTCTCTCACTGTGCCCTTCGGAAAAATTGTAGGGCATATGGGTTTTTGCAAAAGTCCCTAATTTGTTCTCGTACCATTCCCGAAGGGTAGGTGCCCTTCGGGATTGTTGAAAATGAGCCTTCCGAAGGGTCTTGGCTTTTCCTTGCTTGTTTGGGTGGACTTTTGGATTCTCCGAAGTATTCCTTCGGACAAAAAGTCCGAAGGAATTACTTCCTTTGTCTTATAGACTCCCCTTTGTTATTTCCTTCGGACAAATTGTCCTCAGCACCTCTCCGAAGACTTGTCCTTAGCAAAAAACCTTTTGGTAAACCATTCCTTCGGAATTTTCCTATTGTAGCAAAGGCCCCTTACCAAAGAAAAACAATGTATTCTTCCTAATGATCTCTTTCTTTCCTTGGATGGAGATGCGAATTTTCCAAACGACAAGAGACAATCTGCCCTGTGGAAGAATTGTCAACAGTAACTATTAAGGAAAGAGTAATTTTGGTACCACAACTAATAACCTAGCAGAGATCATGGCTGTGTACAAAGGCATGCAGGGGGCTTTGAAAAGTCACTGGGAAAACATTCAAATTGAATTGGATTCCAAAGTGATTGTTAGCTTGTTATCTAATTTGGAAGGTCACAGTTCAAACTGGCGGATGGCGAGAGAGGTTTGGAAAATAATAAGATTGTAGGAACAGTTTTAAGCGGTGCATTTTAGCCATATTCCTCGAGAACAAAATAAAGTGGCAGATAGGCTGGCTAACTGGGCCCTAGACAATCATAATTTTGTGTGCTTTGGACAAACACCTACATGGTGGTCCAACAAGATCCAAGAAGACATGGGGAACATTTTAAATTCGTATTCTTTATAATGAGTGCTTCTATTGGTCCTTTCTTGTATACTGCTTAGGGTTGGACAAATAGTTTTCAGGCCTGGCATAGTAGAATTTGTAATTTTGATTTATATCTAATATGATTGTGGTTCTGTTTTTTTTCTCAAAATTGCAATTATGAATTGGCTACTAATTGATGATATGAAAATTGATTCTCCTCATAAAACTTGAGTTTACATTGCATAGAGTTAAAGTAAAACATAAACATGCATTTAGTGTTATACGGTTTTAGTTCTTGCACCATATAGGGAAATGCAAGTCCAAGAACTAATGTAAGCTTCTTGATCATTATTCAATACTTTGAGTACTATCTTATTATTTTAAACATTGCTAGGATCAATGGTTGTATGTACATATGTTTTGGACTCTCTTATTATAACCAGTTCTATCTTAAACCTACGTTAATGGATACTATTGTATAGGGTCCCATACATGATATGATATGCTAACGGGTATAGATATGGGTTCGATACGTAGGGGATACAAGTAGGATACACCCTACCTGTATCCCCTATGTATCTGACAATCACACATTCCATTTATTATCCCCTTTAAATGTATTTTTTATTTTCAATTCCATTTAACAAAAAAGTCAAACTTGGGCTTCAAAAAACAATCAAACATTCCAAACTTGTTGCCGCTTCGTACC
This sequence comes from Torreya grandis, assembly GCA_037957365.1. Taxonomy (NCBI): domain Eukaryota; kingdom Viridiplantae; phylum Streptophyta; class Pinopsida; order Cupressales; family Taxaceae; genus Torreya; species Torreya grandis. Next base: position 2,787,462 of record JARHVA010000619.1, read on the forward strand.
GTATCCCCGCTCCCTGCTGTTTTCGTGACCCTAGGCTGCCGTATCCAATAACATAGGCTATAGGGATTTGTCGAAATGTTCGTGCTGCAAGTGCTAGTTTGGTGGGCCAAGGGATAGCTTTCAAAGCCGATCCATGAGCGCCTCATTGGAAGTATGTGACAATGTTAAAACAACTGCCAGGTGGAGGGTGTTTTCTTTGGCCTTGCTCAGAGTGTAACTATAAATACAAGAGCTCGTATAGTCGAGTGAAAGCCAAACATAAATGGAATTAAATCTTGTGGTGGGCCAAACATAAATGAAAATTCAAGAAAAGGCTTGCCACAAGGAAAGATCTTTGCATACATCAAAGAGCCAGAATAAGCAGATGCCATTGTCGGGCAAAGATCAAAACATCCTTTGAGAAAGAAATGATCTACATGTATTGAGCCACATGTTGATTCATCTCGTGCTAATGTCATGACTCCATCACACCCATTTCTTTTGATACCCATCGTGGCCCCAAAGGAAGAGGATTAACCTCTTAGTCGCTGTTGATGCTGTGGATTGCACCTTTGAGAATGCGGCACAATGGAGACTCCTCTCTTGCCTGTGGGTTTTGCAAAAACTAAAGAGAGAATCTCTAGATAAGGGCTAGCTCCCTTTGATGCATCTTTGAGTTATTCCAGTAACATTTGCTAATATATATATATAATGGGGGGGTTGAAAAGAGAGAAGGATTACTGAAGCAGAACCTAAACTAAACAGTGATGCACCAAAAATGGTTGATCTACTTAGCTTGAATATACACTTTCCACCAAGAACAAGCTGATATACACTTCATTTGATATGAGAAATTCTTCTGCATCAGTGAGCTAGGGGTCCTTTGGAGATACAGGGAGGAAGAACTACCAGAGGTGTTCTAAGACACACTATGGCACCCTCTTCACATGCGCCTATACTCTGCTGTGGACACTTCTGGCTAACCTGCAAACGAAGAACTCAACATACATTAGACATGCTGGAATCATTTTGTGAAAGCATGAAGGAAAATGACTTAACACAAGACAAAGCCATAGACATGCAAAAGTGCAAGCTCAAATGGAGGCAAAAATGCTTCTTTTTGATTCAAGGTAAATTTCGGCAGAGCTCCGCCTTACAAGCTAAGAGATATCTTTTATCAAATGAGAGATTACAATATATAGCCTTTTAGAAAAGACTTTGGTGCTTTCTGGAAATAAGTGACCCATGCTGCGTTGAATGCCTTGGGAAGAGGAAGTCGCTGTTGCTGATATCATTCTCCTAGAAACGACCTGCTAGAACCATGCTGTGTAGTCGCCCAGTCTTGACTTTAGCGCTTAAAACGTATTACATGCTATTGTAGAAGCATGAGTCGCCCAATGTTTTAATGACAGGACCGCCCCTTTTGTCTGCAAACAAGACCGCTTTTTAAAGAGATTCACGCGGTTGTCTGCTCATTAATGCAAAATGAGGAAAAAAAGGCCGTGTCATTCACTGTTCGCGTTCCTTGATGACCACTTGGCAGAGACTGTTTCAATTGCTGGAATAACTCCTCTGCCGACGCTTTTTTTTTGCCACCTGGGCTGTTTTGTCTGCTTCTGCGCTTGGCTCTTTGGGCTCCTTTCTTGGCGGGTCGCTAAATTCACTCTTGACTTTTGTCTTTTCCTAGTTTTGTCTTTTGTCATCCCTTGGCTCCTTCTAGCAATCTGAGCCCTCGGGGCTATCTTCTATCAATCTTTGGCTCTTTGGGCTCCTTCCTCATCGGGTTCTTCCTTTTGGCCTTAAGCCCTTTGAATTCCTTCAGGGTCACGCTCAAGCATTTAAAAATCAATAGCTCTTTGCAGAGGCAGAAGTTGACGTTTGTGCAACCGTCATCAATTTCTTCGGATCATTTCCTTCGGACCCTGTATGTGGGATTTTGTTTGGGACACCTTCCAATAGAATTGACCTTTTGGGCCTTTCATTTGGTCCACCTCGCTGTTGAAAGATCCTTTGAAGGAGATGTAGAGGACACTTTCCCAAGAAACGTACCCTTCGAGGAAATTGTTTAGGGCACTTTCTCCATAAGAATTTGGCCTTTAAAACTTTCTGCATTTGAATAATTCCCTTCGATACTTGTGTGGAGCACTTGGTCAAGGAAAGAAGCCCTTCGGAAACTTGCAAGTGGACCGTTTATCTGAGAGACATCCCCTTCGGGTTTTGAAAAGGTCCCTTTCATGGTCGTCGATAGCCCCCCCGCAAGGGCACCTACCCTTCGGGGAACTTTGGGCGGCCTTGGTCTTCCAATCCTTCGGACAAAATGTTTGAAGGAAATGTCCCCTTCAATGTTTTGGCCCTTTTCTTTCGGGCGAATTCTTTTGGTCAAAAGTCCGAAGGAATTCCTTTGGGCTTTTTGTCCGAAAGAATTTGCCTAGTTCGTTTTGCCGTGGGATTTTCTCCCCAAAGAATTCCTTGTTTGTTTCCTTGCTTTGTGAATTTTTTCGGACAAAATGTCCGAAGGAATTCCTTCGGGCATTTTGCCCAAAGAAATTCAACCTTTGTGAATTTATTTTGCCTTAGCATTTTCGAAGGAGAACTCACCTTTTCTTGGCTCTTTCAAATTTGTTCCCTGCCCTCCGCAAGGGCACTTTTGGGTCCAGAATGGCCCTCCGCAGCTTGCTGATGGTCCATTTTGTGCCTGACTGCCCTCCGCAAGGTACTTGTCCTTCGGGCTTTGGAAGACCCCCATTGAACCTTCCGATTTGAACTAATTGCTTGAACCAACTCTTTGAACGAAACCGACTGAACCAACGGATTGAACCAGCAGATTGAACCAACTGATTGAAACAACAATGGTTCAAAGTTCAAGTTCAAAGTTCTTGGAAAGATCATGCCATTGAACCCCGATGTCGAACCATTGAACTGGTTCATCATTTTGCCGAAAGTTTGTCTAAGGCATTTGCACAAAGCGAAAAGCTCCATACTGAACCGAAACCTGTAGGTCCTTAGATCTTTTCAATGTTTTTATAAGAACAGGGCTTATTACAAAGAAAAAAGGAATTTTGCAGAAGGTGGGTACTTGACTAGACTGAGGGTTCAGAATGGTAGGGAAGTAAGGAGACTGATTTTGCCCTGCAGGGCCAAAATGGTCAACAAATTGGCGATTCCCAGGGGAAGCATGCTTGCTATGCTTAGAAACCAGTAGCCTCAAAGTGCATTGGGCGCGGAGTTAGAACGCAGCTTGAAAAAGGTTAGCAACAACATTGAGATATCCAAGAATCAATCATGAAGTTTTTACCCCAAACACAAAGGAAAACACACACAAGGCTCAAAAACACTACCTGTGCAGACAACACTTAGAGAAAACAGGAAAAAAAAACTGAAAGCAAACTACTATGTACAGCTAACCAGGTATATGTGCCTCCCTCCTAGATCAAAGGGAAAACTTCTTAAGTCTACTTCATGGCAAGAAAATTTATGGTGCCAGACAAGTCGTTGAATGGAATGGAGACTTGGTGACTTGCTCTTCTTGCCTGCTACCTTGATTGGCTCGTATCCAAATGAATCGGGGGCAAACATGCTTCCAACATATATGTATTCTTCTTGTTCTTGGAAGCTTGCCTTCTGCTGGTTTTTCATGCTGGTGTGTTTCATCAAGAAATCAATCGCTGCTGGCTCATCACCATAAGCCCTTTGATATGCATTGTGGATTGGCTTGTCTCCAGCTTCGTTGAAAACTTCGTCAAACTGATCCTCTGCTTCATCATGGCTTTCTTGAAGAAAGGTGACTGTTGTGATGTCTGAAATGAGATCACAGACTGATTGCTCATCCCATAGAACATCACCTTCTTGCTCAAGGTTCTCTTCTTCAAAGCTTTCCTCAAGATGGACAGGCCTCTCCTTTTCTTGCTCAACAACTAGAGTCTCTAGTTCAAAGACATCCTCCTGGTTCTCCTCCAACTCGAGTTCCATGGCATGGTCATCCTCCTCATCAAAGCAACAAGGAAGTTCATTAAACAAGTGGGGAGAGAGCACCATGCTTACCTTCCTCTTCATATTGCTGGAATATCCGCATGTATGCATGACCCGTGTCTTCTCCCTTGTTGATGATGTTTTCAAAAGGAACATCCATGATGATTTCATCTTCATTGTCGCTCATGATAGCCTCTTGGGCAGCCGCAAATTGGATCCTCTCTTCTTCACTTGCTTCCTACAAAATAGGTTCCTCCTTGAGAAGGGATGAAGTAGAACGCTGATGGTTAAACTCACGTGGAAGAGGAGGCAGTGATTGAGCTAGAATCAAATGATTCTCTTCCTTCCATTTAGCCAGCACTTCATCTATATCAGATGTGGCCTGATAGTTGTCTTGAAGGAGTGTAGATGGGGTGTGTTCAGATATAGGATCTTCTACTTGATCTGAACCGTCCATCACACTTTGGCTGAGGAATCTCATTCTAGACTCCAACTTTGCAATTTTCCTGGCTATATTTTTTTGGAAGAGCCTTTCTTGGAGCTCATAGGAATCATCATGGAAATGGGGAGTGCATGAAGGCTGCCATGGAGTAAAAGAAGCTTCTTGAGGAAGGGTGGGAGGGACTTGAAAAGGACTAGCCTCATTTTGTACCTCACACTCTCGGACAATGTCTTTCTCCTCCTTGCTGCTCCATGACTCGACTACTTTACTCCAGCTCATGATATTAAGACTGGAAGTCTCCTTTTGGGGTGATGGGGCTGCAATGTGAGAGGGTAGTGAGGGTTTGGATTCCACTTCCCTTGCTGCCAACATAGACTGTTGCATTTGAAGAATTGCCAATTCAATCTGCTTAAACACAAGATTAGCCTTAAACACAAGATTTACTGTTTCAAAACTCTTCTCAACATGATTGGGGAAAGAACTTTGACAGGGTTGACTTGGCTCATGAGCAGGGGCAGCGTATGTCTGATATGAAACTTGGGGCAGCGGGTATGCAGGTTGATAGACTTGGTATGGCTGCCTCTCATGAATACTCAGCTTCTCTTCCAAAGATGGAATCAAACCACTCACATCCAGCATCTCACTTGTAAGCCTTTGCCAATTGGCTCTTTCAATAGGAGTCCATTCACTCTTAACCAGATCTAATGCATTTCTCACTTGATGAATGGAATGATCAGGTATTTCTTGGCCACATCCCCTTCTAGTGTCAAGCTCCACTACATACTTTTCATATCCTAGCAGTGCTTGTTTGAAGGTGGAAATGGGTTGATTGGCAAAAAGATTAGGTTGAGTAGGAGAAGTAACACATTGAGAAGACTGGGCAGAAGACTGATATAGCTCATGACAGGGCTGAGACTGGTCATATTGGACTCGATAAGGATCAACACAAGGCTGATAAGGATCATACCCAGGTTGGCCAAGGACTTGCTCAAATTGAGGAAGAGGCAGAGCCCGAAATATTTCACCAGCCTGCAAAGGGCAAAACTCATAACTGTATGCATCCTTGTTGCTTGAGATGGTTCCATGAACAACCTGAGCTTGATCAAAATTATATGAAGGAAAACAAGGTCCATGGCTCTGAGCAATGGAATTATGCATACCAAAATGCGATTTCTTGATGGCACCAGGGCTGCTTAACCAGCTGATTCAACTCAGAGTCGCCATTGGTGTTGATGAAAAAGCCTCCAAACGCTGGTTGGTTGAAGAACACACCAAAATTCTTCAACTCTCTGGATAAAAACTAGTTTGTCCCACCGGGCATGCCAAAAACTGTTGACGATGTGGATTGCACCCTTGAGAGAAGGCTGGGCTTCTCTCTTCCACGTAGCACAATGGAGACTCCTCTCTTGTCTGTGGGTTTGGCAAAACTGAGGGGAGAATCTCTAGATAAGGGCTAGCTCCCTTTGATGCATCTCTGAGTTATTCCAGTAACATTTGCTAATATATATATATATATATATAATGGGGGGTTTGTAAAGAGAGAAGGATTACTGAAGCAAAACCTAAACTAAACGGTGATGCACCAAAAATGGTTGATCTATTTAGCTTGAATATACACTTTCCACCAAGAAGCTGATATACACTTCATTTGATATGAGAAATTCTTCTGCATCAGTGAGCTAGGGCTCCTTTGGAGATATAGGGAGAAAAAACTACCAGAGGTGTTCTATGGCAGCTTGTTCACATGCGCCTATACCCTGTTGTGGACACTTCTGGCTAACCTGCAAACGAAAAACTCAAAATACATTAGACATGCTGGAATCATTCTAAGAAATCATGAAGGAAAATGACTTAACACAAAACAAAGCCATAGACATATGCAAAAGTGCAAGCTCAAATGGAGGCAAAAATGCTTCTTTTTGATTCAAGGTAAATTTCGGTAGAGCTCCGCCTTACAAGCTGAGAGATATCTTTTCTCAAATGAGAGATTACAATATATAGCCTTTTAGAAAAGACTTTGGCGCTTTCTGAAAATAAGTGACCCATGATGCGTTGAATGCCTTGGGAAGAGGAAGTCGCTGTTGCTGATATCATCCTCCTAGAAATGGCCTGCTAGAACCATGCTGTGTAGTCGCCCAGTCTTGACTTTAGCGCTTAAAATGTATTAAACGCTATTGCAGAAGCATGAGTCGCCCGATGTTTTAATGACAAGGCCGCCCCTTTTGTCTGCAAACAAGACCGCTTCTTAAAGAGATTCACGCAGTTGTCTGCTCATTAATGCAAAATGAGGAAAAACAGGCCGCGTCATTCACTGTTTGCATTCCTTGATGATCACTTGGCAGAGATTGTTTCAATTGCTGGAATAACTCCTCTGCCAACGCTTTCCTTTTGCCACTTGGGCTGTTTTGTCAGCTTCTGCGCTTGGCTCTTTGGGCTCCTTTCTTGGCGGGTCACTGAGTTCACTCTTGACTTTTGTCTTTTCCTAGTTTTGTCTTTTGTCATCCCTTGGCTCCTTCTGGCAATCTGAGCCCTCAGGGCTATCTTCTATCAATCTTTGGCTCTTTGGGCTCCTTCCTCAGCGGGCTCTTCCTTTTGGCTTTAAGCCCTTTGAATTCCTTTGGGTTCGCGCTCAAGCATTTAAAAATCAACAGCGATTTGCTGAGGCAGAAGTTGACGTTTGTGCAACCGTCATCAATTTCTTCGGATCATTTCCTTCAGACCCTGTATGTGGGATTTTGTTTGGGACACCTTCCAATAGAATTGACCTTTTGGGCCTTTCATTTGGTTCACCTCGTTGTTGAAAGATCCTTTGAAGGAGATGTGGAGGACACTTCCCCAAGAAACGTACCCTTTAGAGAAATTGTTTGGGGCAGTTTCTCCATAAGAATTTGGCCTTTAGAACTTTCTGCATTTGAATAATTCCCTTCGAGACTTGTGTGGAGCACTTGGTCAAGGAAAAAAGCCCTTCAGAAACTTGCAAGTGGACCATTTCTCTGAGAGACATCCCCTTCGGGTCTTGAAAAGGTCCCTTTCACGGTCGTCGAGAGCCCCCCGCAAGGGCACCTGCCCTTCGGGTACTTTGGGCGGCCTTGGTCTTCAAATCCTTCAGAGATTTTGTCCAAAGGAAATGTCCCCTCCAATGTTTTGGCCCCTTTATTTCGGGCGAATTCTTTCGAGCAAAAGTCTGAAGGAATTCCTTTGGGTTTTTTGTCCGAAAGAATTTGCCTAGTTCGTTTTGCCGCGTGATTTTCTCCCCAAAGAATTCCTTGTTTGTTTCCTTGCTTTGTGAATTTCTTCGGACAAAATGTCCGAAGGAATTCCTTCAGGCATTTTGCCTGAAGAAATTCAACCTTTGTGAATTTCTGTTGCCTTAGCATTTTCGAAGGAAAACTCACCTTTTCTTGGCTCTTTCAAATCTGTTCCTTGCCCTCTGCAAGGGCACTTTTGGGTCTAGAATGGCGCTCCGCAGCTTGTTGGAATGGTCCATTTTGTGCCTGACTGCCCTCCGCAAGGTACTTGTCCTTCGGGCTTTGGAAGACCCCCTTTGAACCTTCCGATTTGAACCAATTGCTTGAGCCAACACTTTGAACCAAACCGACTGAACCAACCGATTGAACCAACAATGGTTCAAAGTTCAAGTTCAAAGTTCTTTGAAAGATCATGCCGTTGAACCCCGACGTTGAACCATTGAACTGGTTCATCCTTTTGCCGAAAGTTTGTCTAAGGCATTTGCACAAAGCGAAAAGCTCCATACTGAACCGAAACTTGTAGGTCCTTAGATCTTTTCAATGTTTTTATAAGAACAGGGCTTATTACAAAGAAAAAAGGAATTTTGCAGAAGGTGGGTACTTGACTAGACTGAGGGTTCAGAATGGTAGGGAAGGAAGGAGACCGATTTTGGCCTGCAAGGCCAAAATGGTCAACAGTCGCAAGAGAAGAAAAGATTCATACGCATTGGAAAGGGCATTCCAAAATCATTTTAGGGACATAGTGAAGTAGAGCATTGCGCATTGTGTTTACGCATGTGGGCTGCCATTTAATGTTGTTAGATCACCATATTGGTAGAATATGTTGAGATCGATTAATGATACCCCTAAAGGGTTCACCGGATTAGGGTATGAAAAGGTGAGCACGACCTTGTTGATAAAAGAAAGAAACCATGTTGAAGATGCATTGAAGCCCATTAGGGATATGTGGATCAAATGAAATATCCCTTTTAAGGCCAAATTAAACAATTTATGGAATTTGTAGAAACGCTAACCTCAATTTGCATAATTATGAAAAGATCGATTTAGGCATGAAAATAAAATTCAGGCTTCATAGAAACCCTCACAAAAATATGGAAATTCAATCAATTCATTTATCACATCAAACCTGAATTTTTTGAATAATTTATAGGCTTGAAAATCAGGGTAAATTACAGTTGATTGTATGAATGACGAAACACAAAAAATCACCAATCAAACAGTGCTCTAGCTGAGATTTGACCCCTCTAGGTAGGTTATTGCCCTCCAAAAGGCTTCTGTGCATTGCGTCATAGCTCAAAAGGCAGCCCTAGCTGCTACATCCACCTCCTAAGGCTCCAAAACTATTGTGCCACACTCCAAATGTGCCCTAGATGCCTGAAACGCTAATGTTCTATCCAACTGTGACCCTTGAACGAACTCACCAAGAATAATTTAGAGTTATCGTCCCCAAATCTGAAATCTAATGAGGGTTTTTGTTCTCAATGACTGAACATGTAAACGTGCATGCTTAACTCAAAAGAATTAATTGGTAATAGATGATAGATGCCGAAAATGGACCTCTCCACGTCCCTCTATACCTTTTTCTCTCCAAAACAACTCCAAAAGTGGGACGCTCCAAGGGCTAAAATAATTATTTAAAAACTAACCCTTTTTACTTCCAAAATAGAAAAGTTGCTGACATGAAGACACTTTGGCAACTTAAAAAAGAAAAGAACCATGTTTCCCTTATTTCTTCTCCCCTTAGCCGATGGGAAACCAAAATAAAAAGGCTAAGGGTCTTCACTCTCTCTAAACCCGAGAAGGGGACGTGACAGTCCTTCCCTCTCAAAATTGCTTGTCCTCAAGCAATTTCAAGCTAGGATGCTGCAAAATAGCTACCCCTTCCCAAGTAGCATTCTCAATGGGCAAGTCTTTCCAACAAACCAAATACTCCATGATGCTCTTGCTCCTTAGCTTCCTTTTTCGAACCTCTATAATAGACTCTAGGATCAAAATCAGCTTGCCCTTATCATCTAAGGGTGGTAATCAACGGAAGGAGTGATACGTTGTCCTAGTCCCTTTTTGAGGCACGAAACATTAAACACATTGTGGATCCAACTATGCACAGGCAGCTCAACTCATATGCAACCTCTCCAACCCTCCTCTGAATTTTGTAAGAACCACAGAAGCGGGGTTTAAGTTTTTCTACCCCCTATGCTTGAGAGATGACTATCTATAGGGTTGCAATCTCAAAAATACCATGTTACCTACCTCAAAAATCCTCTCCAACTGGTGTTGGTTTGCATATAACTTCTGCTAGTTTTGGGCATGATGGAGGTTCTCCTTGAACACTTCCAGTATATCATGACTCTGTTGTACTAAATCCTTGGCCCTCAACACTCTATTATCTGTCAAGACCAAATCCACAAAATAAAGTGCATGATACCTATACAAAGCCTTAAAGGGCGACATACCAATGGACATGTGATATGACATATTTTAGCAATGTTCATCTATGTACAACCACTTAATCCAAGTTGATTGCTGCTCTGCAACATAGTTTTGTAGGTATTCTTCAATCCATTTATTTACTATCTCCGTTTGCCTATCGGTTTGCAGATGATAGCTAGTGCTAGGAGTCAATTATATGCTCGTTAAACAGAAGAGTTCTTGAGAAAAAAATCTCAAAAGCCTGGTGTCCTTGTCACTCACAATGTTTCTAGGCAGCCCATGAAGTCTAAGAACTCCCTTGAAAAAAATATCAGCCACTAAAGGTGCATTGCACTTTGCTGGAATAGGGAAAAAGTGAACTATCAACCACCACAAACATACAAATCTTACCTTGAACCATGGGGAGTCCCGTGATGAAATCCATGGAGATACTTTCTCATTTTTGAGTGGGAATGGGCAGGGGATGCAACAAGCCAGCTGGAAAAACTTGTTCAACCTTATTTTGTTGGCAAGTGAGGCACTCCCATACTTTCTCATTTTTGAGTGGAAATGGGCAAGGGATGCAACAAGCCAGCTGGAAAAACTTGTTCAATCTTATGTTGTTGGCAAGTGAGGCACTCCCATATGTATTGAAGGACCTCCCCTTGAGTCCCTTCCAAAAGAATCTTTCCCTTGTTTGTATGCTTTGAAATACCCTGGATGTCCATCCAAGGGCGTGTCATGAATAGCTCTCATTAATTTATGTTTCATCTTAGTTTTAGGGGCCAAAAAGATCCTTTTTTTAAAGAAAATCAGACCATCTATTACCTTGTACCTCTCATCTTTGCTTTTACCTTCAAGGACAACAGTAGTAAATTCATTCTTTGCATACTCAGCTGTTATAAAAACCTTCCAGTCCGCTCTAATTTCAGTCATGGAACAAAGAGTAGGCTTCCTAGACAATGCATCAACAACTACATTGTTCTTCCCTTTGACATACTCAATATCAAAGTCATAGGATTGGAGTTTGTTTACCCATTTATGTTGCTTATCACTCAAATCAGTTTGGCTAAGAAAATATTTTAGACTATTGTGATCTGTTTTGATCGCAAACTTGTCACAAATTAGATATTGCCTGAATTTGGCCAAAGCATGCAGGATGGTCAGCATTTCCTTATAAATGGAGATCCTACGCTCCATTTCTTTGAATTTACAGCTTTTAAAGGCTATAGGATGACTTTTTTGCATTAAAACAACCCCTATACCTTCCCTGAAGCATCACATTTCAGCACAAAAGAAATGGAGATATCAGGAACAAAAAGTACCAAGCATGAACTCATCACTTGAATTTATCAAATGTTATTTGGACTGTTTTAGACCAGCTGAAAGCCCCCTTTTTGGTTAAATCCATCAATGGAACACCAAGATGAGAAAAACATTTGACAAACCGTCTATAGTCGCTACACAAACTCAAAAACCCTCTCAAATGTGTCATGGTGGCAGGTGGAGGCCAATCCATGATTGCTTGGATCTTTTGTTGATCCACATAGACCCCTTGGGCATTAATCATGTCCTAAATATAAAATTTTAGGCATTCCAAAACCAAATTTAGACTCTTCTGCAAAGCGTGCTTGCTGCCCCAAAATTCCCAGCACTATGTCCAAGTGTTGTAGATGTTCTTCCCATGTTTTACTGTACACTAGGATGTCATCAAAGAAGACCAACACAAACTTCCTTGAGTGTTGTCTAAAGACATTGTTGATACAAGATTGGAATGTAGGTGGAGCATTAATTAATCCAAAGGGCATGACCAAAAATTCATAGTGCCCATAATGACATCTAAAAGTTGTATTTTGAACATCTATTACTCGAATTTGGTGATATCCGGTCCTCAAGTCAATCTTGTAAAATTAGATGGCCCTATGTAGCTCATCAATCAATTCATCAATCCTAGGTATGGGATACCTAGTTTTGATGGTCTTTTTGTTCAAAAAGCGATAGTCTATGTACATTCTCATAGTTCCATCCTTCTTCACTAGGACAACTAAAGAAGCAAAGGACTAGAACTAGGTCTTATATGCCCCATATCCAAGAGCTCTTTGATGGATTTCTCAATCTCTTCCTTGTAGACTCTAGGATGGTGGTATGGAATGGTTATTACCGCTTTAATTTCACGGTCCAACTCAGTGATATGCTGAAAACCTCTTTCTGGTGTAATCCATGTGGAATGCTAATGAAAACCTTGGCATGCTTATGAAGGATGGGTTGGATATCCTTATGATGTTGCTGCTATTCCAAATTCTGATTTGTAGAACTCACAAAACACTCGGCTGCCCAAACAATCTGCCCTCTATGAAAAGCCCTTTCCATCATTTTCATTGTTACTACCATAAGGGCTCCATTAACCATACCACACAATACTTTTTCTTTACTTGCTGATTTGAACTTCAGCGCACCATAGTTTGGTAGTTTGGAGTGACTTTTCCTAGAGAATGCAACCATTACTCCCCAAGGACTAAGTTGGTCTCACCAACCCCAACCACATAGAAATCATCCTCAATCTTATGCCTTCCCATAATAATATTTAGATTCTTGAATTTTCATTGTGCGTGGAATGGTATAGCCATCCGCCAAGGTTACATTGAAGCCTTTGAAATCTACAGCTTGTAGCCCACATTTAGATGCTAAGCCTTCATCAATGAAATTGTGGGTTGCTCACTATCAATTACCACTGTTACTTTCTTACCTTGCAACACTTCTCTCAATCTAAAAGGATGATATCTAGGAGCACTGGACAATGTGGCTAGGGTTCCATCTATGTAGTCACCCTCTTCTTTCCTTTTTTACTCCTTTTCATTAGGGGTTGCCCCTTCTTCTCAATCTGATACCACCTCAATGTAATGAACTTGCCCTTTGCTAAGGCAATAGTGATCCGATGTCCAAGGATCTTTGCAAGTGAAGCACAAATTTCTCCTTGTTAACTCATTCCTTAATTCCACTTCTTTGTTTGTCTTTGGCAGCTCCTTTTGCTTTCCATTATCTTGCTGATATGGCCTTCTTTGCTGTCCATATGGGGCTGCCCTTGGCTGCTTAGAAAATTCAGTCCTAGGCTATCCAAAAGGAGGTGTCCTTAGTTGTCCAAAAGGCAGAAATTTGCCCTTCAAGATTGAAAGCCTTTTTGATGGCTTCTTGAAGGGAACAAGGGTTGAAAGCCTTGACCAAACCCTTAGTGGGTCAATCGACCCTTCCACAAACAAAACCACAAGTCTCCTTTCGGAAACATCCGGTAGTGATGGACCGGTACTATCATTGAAACTCTTTGAAAATCAATTACAATCATTCACGGAATTTTTGTTTCAGCTGCGCCAACTCCCTAAAATGGACTTCCGGATCAGTACTATCAAACCTCTCAATCAACCTGTTTTCAAACTCATCATAAGAGTTGATGAGGTTGTGCCCTTGTGTGACCAAACCATGGTACCACCACTCATGTGTCGTGCCCTCAAGATGTAAAGTAGCAAATATGATGGCTTCTTCCATCATAGGTCGGAGAGAAAGGTATGTATCCACCTTTTGGATCGAATCTCAAGCAGTACTTGGTAGAACCATCAAATGTAGAAAGCATGAGCTTTCCCAAAACTTGTTGAAGATCCCTTTGATTATTCGAAGGTCTAGGATCAGCCCTAGGTCCCTCTTTGTTCCTCTTCAACTACAAGAAATTAGTGAGACTCATTTCTCCTTTAATCTTAGGGGAAGAGTCATGTATTCTACATAACTAGCAACAATATCATCCATTATTGAAGGCTGCATCTCCACATCAGGAATGGCTTCCTCTCTACCAAGGAAGTTAGGCTAGAAAGGGCTAGCTGTAGATCCAACAGTCGTTCTTTGTGTAGGAGGGTTGGCTTCTAAATCACTCCCCTTACCATTAGATGGATGGAAAGTATTCGTGCCCCACATGGAGCGAATCATTTTAGCCATCATATCTGTCATACGCTCTTGATTTTGAGCAAACTTCTCAAATCGAACACAATTTGCATTTAAATCATCCATATTCTTGTGCCCTAGTTGTTCAAACTCTTCCCTTTTTTGTTCTAGCCCTTTTCTTTTCTGTCTTTCGTAATATATAACCTTTGTCATTGTTTGGTTGTAGGCAACCTTGAAAACGACTCATTCCCCACAGCTGGCAAGGAGATGGCTTTGATACCACTGAAATATCCCTTTTAGGGCCAAATTAACAATTTTGAAATTTGTAAAAACCCTAACCAAAAATTGCAGAATTCTGAAAAGATCTACTGAGTCATTAAAAATAAAATTCGGACTTTACAGAAACCCTCACAAAAATATGGAAATTCAATCAATTCATTTATCACATCAAATCAGAATTTTTTGAATAAATTATAGGCTTGAAAATCATAATAAATTACAGGTGCTTGTAGGAATGCCAAAACCCAAAAATCCACCAATTGAACAGTCCTCCAACTGAGATTTGACCCCTCTAGGTAAGTCATTGCCCTCTAAAAGGCCTCTATGCACTGCGTCACACCTCAAAAGGCAGTTCTAGTTGTTGCATCAGCCTCCCAAGGCTCCCAAACTACTGTGCCACACTCCAAATGTGTCCTAGATGCTTGAAATGAAGATGTTCTGTCCAACTATGACCCTTGAATGAAGTCACCAAGAAGAATTGAGGGTTTTCATCCCCAAATCTGAAAGCTAATGAGGGTTTTTGTCCTCAATCGCTGAACATGCAAGAAAGCATGCTTAACTCAAAGTAACTAATTGATAATAGATGATAGATATTGAAAAAGGACCTTTTCACCTCCTTTTATACCATTTTCCCTCAAAAAACAACCCCAAAAGTGGGACGCTCCAAGGGTTAAAATAATATATGTAAAAAGTGACCCTTTTGACTTTTCAAAATAGAAAAGTTGCTGACATGAAGCTACTTTGGCAACTTAAAAAAGAAAAGAACTATGTTTCCCTTTTTCCTTCACCCCTTAGCCGATAGGAAACCAAAATAAAAAGGCTAAAGGTCTTCACCCTCTCTAAACTCGAGAAGGGGACATGACATCGAAACAGGGACGTCCATCGTTTCCGATAGATGGAAAGATAGGGCAAATAGACCATTGATTAATGTGGTCACTGTGAGCCCTAAAGGGGCAATGTTTTTGAGGGCCATTGATTGTGAGGGATAGGTGAAGGATGCATGACACATTGCCGACATCTTGATAGAGTCTGTTAAGGCGATGGGGCCCCAAAATGTTGTCGAAGTTATAACCATAGTTACCAGGTTCGGTCGCATCTGGATGAAATCCGGAATTTTTCGCATTTTTTTGACCTTCCGGATTAATGCGTTCGGTTCGGTCTATTTTTTAATGTATTTTTTGGCTATCGTCGTTTTTTTAATATCAGCGAAGGATTATGCCCTAGCTCTGTATTTTTTTGGCTATCGTCATTTATACTGTGCTTTGCAAGTCGGTCGAGTCCATCCCCAGATGCATCGAGCCCTAACCGAAGTCGCCATATATCTATCCATTCGCACTCAATAATGGGGATGCGGGCAGGGCGCTGTATGAGCAGTCACATCCATGTTTGGCTCTGTGAGAAGGGGGAAATGGCCTTGTTGTACCCACTCTTGTCTCCGGTGGGGTTTGCTCTCTCTTTCGACTGGACTGTGCGTAGCTAGCTGTGTGAGGTAAGCCTTTTGTTTTTTATTTTTTTATATGGTTCGATTGATTTTTTTAGTTTTTTTCCTAATCATTTTTTAACTTTCATTTATTTTTTTTATTTTTAGTTTTACTTTTATTATTATTATTATTTATTTGTTATTTTTATATATATTTTTTTAACTTTTATTTTATCTTTATTATTATTATTTATTTATTTATTTGTTATATATATATATATATATATATATAATTCTATATGTATATACTTTTTGCGTTTTATTTTTAATTTTTAAAAAAAGTTTTTGTTATATATATATATTAATTTTATATAATTATTTGTTTTTTATTTTTGTTTATCTTTATGGTTTGATTTATGTATTTTGTTTTATTTTTTGTTTTTCTTTTTTTATTTTAGGTAGTGTTGTAGGGAGACGCGTCTCCTTACTCTCGAACGTGTCTCTGGTTCCGGACGTGTTTCGGATACGAGAGACGGGTAGGGAGACGTCTGCAACCCCCCTCATGTCGAATGGCTTGTCGTACCACAAATAATATTGCCAAGGGGATTACTAGACGTTACACTATTACAATTGTTGGAGGTCTGGATATTCACCATAGTTACCAGGTTCGGCCGCATTTGGGCCAAATGCGGAAAAATGCACATTTTTTTCGGCTCGCAGATTAATACATGCGGGTTTGGAGTCTTCGGACTATTTTTTGTTATTAAAAAATTTTAACATTAAAAAAACACAAAACCCTAAAAAGCGCAAGTCATTGAATGTGGAAACCCTAAAAAGGGACGGTCGTTTATCCGCGGGAACCCTAAAAATTCAGTAGTAATGGGTAGTGGATCATTGAATGAGACAAAAATCCGACGGCAAGTGCAAATCCGACGGTAATTTCCCAGTGACTGCGAGTGTAACGACTACGAGTGTAAAATTAATATTCAATGTTCATTCCTTACTAGATTAAAATATTTTACATACATATATATATATATATTTATTTATTTATTTATATATATATATATATTTTTTTTTTAATTTTTAATTTTTTTTTTTTATTATTTTTTATTTTTTTTTCCAAACCGGATTTTACCGGATTTTTTCGAACCTTTTCAAGAATTCCCCATTTCCGCATTTTTTTGGCCTCCGGAACGCATCCGGATTTCCGAACCTGGTAACTATGGTTATAACAGACAATGCAAATAATTGTAAAGTTGCGGGCATGTTGGTTGAGACAAGGTATGGGCACATATTTTGGCCACCTTATGCCATTCATTCCCTCAACCTTGTGTTGCAAAAATTGGGGACCAAAATTGATTGGATCAAACAAATTTATGAGGAGGTGAGCGAGATCCAAATGTTCATAAGCAACCATCAAATGTCTCAAGGCATCTTCATGGCGTTCTCAAAGTTGCAGTTGTTGAAAGTATTGTTTTTTTAAATCATTCATGAATCATGTATATTTTTGATTTAATTTTATAAGTCTGTAATTTGTAGGATTTTTATTTTTGAACATTTTTTTAGTTTTATTCGTTTCAATTTTGTATTAGATTGTTGAGACTCAGTTTGACTCACACACTCGTCTTGCCTCACACACACTCGTCTTGCCTCACATACACTCCTCTTGAGATGACTTGTCAAGGTGTGTGAGGCATTGAGCATAATGATTATCAACAACCTTTGGAGTGTATGGAGGCAGACAAATAGTGAAAGGGCCACAAAGGTGAAAGGGTGGATTATTGATGATGTGTGGTTGGAACGTGTGGATTATTTGCTTAGTTTTACCGAGCCCATCATGAGTATGTTGAGATTTGCAGATATGGATCATCCATGTTTGGGTGAGATTTATGATGGAATCAACTCAATGACTAAGATTATTGGGTCCATCATAAAAGCCAAAGATCAAGATCCTACGAAGATTTTCTTCAAGGAATTGCAGTCGCATCTGATGGAAAGGTGGAACAAAATGACCACCCCATCATCACATCTTCTTGCTTTTGCCTTGATGCCTAAATACTATAGCAAAAAAAAATCTTTTCTTTGCTCGGGAGGGGTGCACCATATAGGGCTGTTGAGGTTGATGAGGAATATAAAGCGACATTCTCTAGACTCTTCCCCGATCTAGAAGTAGAAGACATCGTTATGGAAGAGTTTGGGCATTTTATAACCTCTACAAATAACTCTTTGGTGTTATTCGTGATAAGTACAAGAAGGTCGCTCACTTGTCGTGGTACCTCCATGGGCAAGCATCCACCCACCTCCAACCACTTGCAATAAAAAGTATATCACAAATAAGCTTTTTTTTTTAACTCTCTACCCTTCTTTTCGATGTTTTGTTTTAACTTTTAACTTTTATAAATTCTAATTGACTTTGTGGCTTGTCTCAATAGGTTGCAAGTTCCTCCTCAGCTGAGCGGAAATGGGGTACCTACTCATTTATCCACTTAGTTAAGTGCAACAAGTAGGCAACAAAAAAAGCAGAGGATTTGGTCTATGTGCATTCCAACTTGCGTCTTCTCACACACAAACATGATTACAAGGGGCAACAAAGTGTTGTGATGTGGATCCAGAGTCTATTGACTTGGATGCCTCTATTGCCTACCTTTCATTGCTCAACACGGAGCTAGATGGTGCTATTGACAATTTTGCCCCCACAGGGCAAATTGTCACCCCTACTATTCGGAACTTTGCTATGGTGCCAAGTTTGTCTTGTGAATCAGTTTTGGGGTTCTTAAATGTGCTTTTGTAGCCACCCAAGTGGCCATCTATAGCAATTTGAAAGGGTTTTCCTCCTCTTCTAAGCATCACGTACAGCCAAAAGCCAAGACATACAAGTTGTAAGTTTATTTATTTTATCTTCCCAAGGATTTTGTCGGGTTATAAGAGGTGGACTATTTCTTCGAACATTTTGTCCGAGAGAAAGAGCTCTCAAAGGACTGTGTAAAAGTCTGAAAAAATGACTAAGTGGTAGTCATTTTAAATTTATTTTCTTCGGACTTTTTGTCCGAAGGAAAAGGAAAAACATAGTTGAAAAGACTTGAAGGGAACCTACCCTTCGAGAAGGTCTAATTCAAAAGTCTCAAAGGGTATGTACCCTTCAAGTTGGTTCACTTCATGGTTTTTGTTGACGCGGCGGATTGCACCCTTGGCAGGAGGCTGAGCTCCTGCCTTCCACGCGCAACAATGGAAAGCCCTTCGAGAAGGTCTAATTCAAAAGTCTCGAAGGGTATGTACCCTTCAAGTTGGTTCACTTTATGGTTTTTGTTGACGTAGCGGATTGCACCCTTGGCAGGGGGCTGAGCTCTTGTCTTCCACGCGCAACAATGGAAACTCCCCTCTTGCCTATGGGCCTAGCAAAACTGGGGGAAGAGTCTCTAGATAAGGGCTAGCTCCTTTTGATGTATCTCCGAGGCCCTGGATTTTCTACTGCTAACAATGGGAGGGGTGAAAAGAGAAGGATGTTGAAAACAGAACCTAAACTAAACGGTGATACACCAAAAAAGTTTGATCTACTTAGCCCAAACATACACTTTCCACCAAGAACAAGCTCATATACACTTCATTTGATATGAGGGACTCTTTTGCATTAGTGAGCTAGGGGTTTGTGGAGATACAGGGAAGAAGAACTACTAGAGGCTTTCTAAGACGCACTATGGCAGTCTGTTCACATGCGTCTATACTCTGTTGTAGACACTTATGGCAGACCTGCAAAAGAAAAAACTTCACAATACACTAGACATACTAGAATCGTTCTGTGAAAGCATAAAGAAAATGACAACACAAAACAAAAACATAGACATATACAAGCTCAAATAGAGGTAAAAATGCTGTCTTGATTCAAGGTAAAATCTCGCAGATTTCTGCCTTACAAGCCAAGAGATCTTTGGGCAGAGCTTTGCCTTACAGGCTAAGAGATTTTTTTCTCAAATGAGAAGTTTACAATATATATATATATATATATAGAGAGAGAGAGAGAGAAGAAGTAACGCTCCCCTTTTGGAAAAGACTTTGGCGCCCTTTTTTACAAGTGGCCCATGTGTGTTAAGAGCGTTGGGAAGTGGAAGTCGCTGTTGCTGATATCATCCTTTTAGAAGAGGCCTGCTAGAACCATCATGTGTCGGCTGCCAGTTTTGACCTTGGCGTTCAAATATTAATATGAAAGCATGGGCCGCGCCTCTTTTTCTGCAAACAAGACTGCTCCTTCAAGATACTCACGCGATTTGTCTGCTCATTAATGTAAAGTGAAGAAAACGGGTCGCGCCGTTCGTTGTTTGCGCCCCTTGATGACCACTTGGCAAATACTGTGTCAACCGCTGGAGTAACTCCTTGAGTCGACACCTTCCTTTGCCACTTGGACTGTTTTGTCCGTTTCTGCACTTTGTCTTTTCTAGCTCCGTGAGTACTCGGGGCTATTTTCCCAGCGTTGCTGGCTCCTTGGGCTCTTCTCTCAGCGGCTCTTCCTTTTGGCCTTTTTAGCTTCCTTTCCTTCGGGCTTTTGAGAAAGGTCCTTTTGGCAGCCGAGAGTCCCCCGCAAGGGCACCTGCCCTTCGGGGTCCTTCGGCGGCCTTGCTCCTCAAATCCTTTAGACAAAATCCTTCGGACATTTTGTCCGAAGGATTTTTTATTGTCTTTCCGGCTTATTCTTTTTCCGTTGGCTTTTCTTTCGGCCATTTTTCCCGCGGCTCTTTCTCCGAATTTCTTCGGACTTTTTGTTCGAAGGAATTCCTTTGGACAAAAGTCTGAAGAAAATCATTTCCTGCCTTTGCCTTAGTCTTTTTATTGTCGCGGGATTTTCTTCCGAAGGATTTCTTCAGACAAAATGTCCGAAGGAATTCCTTCTATCTTTGCCTTGCAGAAATTTCCTTCAGATAGAAAGTCCGAAGGAATTCTTTGCCTGTCTTCCTTCCCTTTAAGTGCTTTCCTGCCCTTTGCAAGCACTGTTTGGCCTCTAAAATTGCCTTTCGGAAAAGTTGCAAAGGTCCTTTTGTCGCCTAAGTGTTGGGAACTTGTCTCTTTCCTGCAGAGTCCGTAGAAACAAGCCTGTAGAGTCTGTAGAAATCAGCCTACAGAGTCCGTAGAAACAACCCTGCAGAGTTTGTAGAAACAAGACTTGTGCAAAAATCAAATTTCATTGGCTCAGAACAATAGGGGAAAAGGGGGACCGACTTTGGCCTGCAAGACCAAAATGGTCCACAGTTTTCAAATCAAGACAATTCATCCGAAGGACAATTTCAAAAAACTTGGGTGCGTTTCAAAAACCTCGGGCGCCCTTCAAAAAGCCTTGGTGCCCTTCAAAAACACCGAAGGGCAACTGCCCTTGCGGACGGCACTCAGGGGGCGAGAGGACCTTTCATTTTTTCCAAAGGGTCATTTTCAGAAACCCCGAAGGCTATGTGATGTGCTCTTGCGGGGGGCACTTCAAGTACGAATAAGACCTTGGCGAAAGTTTCGAAGGACAAAATCAATTTTTTCGAAGGACACCTGCCCTTGCGAAGGGCACTTGGTCGGTGGCAGGATCCTTTCAAAAGTTCCAAAAGGCACTTTTGAGGACAAATAGCCTTTGCGGAGGGCACTATGCAGTGAAGTGGACCTTTTCCATTCTTTTGAAGGGCACTTTTGGAAGAACCTTAACCTTGCGGAAGGCACCCAAACGACTAAAAGGACCAAATCAAAAAGCCTGAAGGGCATTTTTGGGAAGCAGAAGCCCTTGCGGAGGGCACCTTCATAAAGCGAAGGACAAAAACAAAGTTCCTGAAGGGCACTTGCCCTTCGGGGAAAGATAGCCAAAGGAGATGAATTCCTTCAGACAAAAAGTCTGAAGGAATTCAGAAAAAGACCCGACGGAAGATATAACCGGGGAAGAGTCCAATAGAAATAAAGCAAAGGCACAAGGAAATGAATTCCTTCGGACTTTTGACCAAAGGAATTCCTTCGGACAAAAGGTCTGAAGGAATTCGGGAGGGACAAAAAGCCCAATAGAAAACACAGAGGCCCGACCAAAATAAAGCCCGAATCCCGAATTAAAGCAAAACACGGGAAAAGCCAGAGAAAACACGAAGTGAATTGAGCATGATCAATAGCATGAACAAAGACGTAAGCAAAAACATGACTGAACCAGAATTGAACAAGAAGACAAATGCAAAATAAAGACAAAGACAGGATGAACAAAGATCATGCACAGACTAACGTGAGTGACTCCAACGAAGTGAACACGTTTAAGAAAACAAGCATTCTTCAGTTCTGAAAATAGAGTTGTCTTGCATGATGAACGGGCAAAGTGTTGAACGTTTCAAACAACGAGAAATTTCATGACGCACTCTTGTTTGTCTCAAAGCTTGAAATGTTCTGGCGGTTCAAACATAATTTGTAATTTGGCATTTGCATTGATTTCATGGAAAAGGGAGACTTTCAAACGTTCTAGCAGTTCGAATGGATTTGACTACTCTTGTTTTGGAGTTAACTGGTTTTCAAGTCAAGACATCTATTCGTAGATTTTATGCATCCAAAGCTTGTTGTCTTTTTCTTTTTCAACGCAAGGAATTTTCATGCAAAAAAAGATAGACTTTTGTAAAGGTTGAGTTGGTTTGAGTTTACTCCATCTCTATTTTTTAACGCCAATCTCTTGGTTTTTTGTAATTTTCTATATTAATGGTTTTTCAACCTTGTAAAATTCATCCCTCTTGGTAAGACCAGACTTTGCCATTGGTGAGTTGTGTAACCTCTTTAATCAATAGGACTGTACTTTCAAATTTCAAGCGCTGGCATGGTGTACATTCATTCAACAATTTGCATACATGGTAATTTTTCTCCCTTTCCAAATTCTGATTTGTATCTAGTTGTTAGTTTATCATGTTATACAGGTCATGTTCAGTGTTTTATGTCTTTTGTTGAAGCTGTAAGTGGCTGTTAGGTGGCTGCATAGTGTCTTGTATCAGACCTCTCTCTATCGTTTTCCCTCATGTTTTTGTCATTGGATCGAACCTTCTCATAAAATACTTATGCATAGTGATCAATTGAAATCAAAGGTCTTCTTTTTTCCTTGTTTGTTCAATGTTCAAGGTTCTAAGTAGGGTGGATCAACATTCTGGTGTATCACTGTCATTAGGTAGGATTTCCCCTTCAAGTTTCTTTCTCCCTTTTCCATGGTAGTTCGCAACATAGAGTAGAGATCCTCATTGATACATTTAACAGGGACCGGCCTTCTTTGGAGGTTCTTCTCACCATTGAGGCACCCACCCTCGTGAGAAGATCCCATTGTCTCAACTGGAGAGAGGATTAGCTATTTCAGCACGTCTTCAATTCAGGGTGCAACTCCAGGTTGACAACAGGTGCTTCATGTGACCTGCATAGTGGAGCTAGTGGGAGTGGTGCTACTACTACTTGTGGTTCTAATGAACCACATGATGGTGTGTTTGATGAAGACATTAAAGTTGAAGCTGAATATGAATATAGTGAAATTTGAATAATGAATATGCTGATTTATCTGTCTTTGTCCATACATTGTAACATTTGCACTATGTACTTGTTATAAGACTAATCTAAGTTTGACCATTGAATATTATGATATTTGGTATTGAGTTATTAGTATGTTTTGTGGGAATTAAACTTATTTTGTTTCTTCTATGCATATTATGTGGTTAAATATTGCTTATATGGCTATAGTTTTTATATTCTTAATTATATATATATATATATATATATATATATATATTTGTATGCCATATCCAAAAATATATCCAGCCCCCCAAAAAAATCCCCATGTCCACGCATCTGATTCTCATACCCCTATCCGTATTGGCTACTTAGTCTTAAACAAATTATGGTAGTATCCTGTCCAGAAATGTTCCACTTTTTCTTGCCCAAAAGAATATGATTAGTATATTATAGAAGGAAACAGCCCGGTAAGATTACAGGACATTGAGATTAACATTCTGAGCATATAAGATTGATGTCTTATATCAAAAATGGATTTTAAAAACAGAATAAGAAACAGACTGTGTCTGTCACACTTATTGGTCCTGGTATGATAAATGCAAAACATTTAATGATGCCAGTTTTCAAAATTTCCGCCTATCGCACCAATGCTAAATCCAGAACCATGAAACCAAAAGTAAAAGTGATAGATAAACACAAGAAAATTCTAAGCAATTTCATAAATTTGTATTTACGGTACAATCAGCACTTTGAGGATTCTCTTCAAATTTGTAACTGTTACAATAAACTGTTGTTTGATAGTGAGAAGATTGACACCGAATGGTCTATTCTCAATAACAAGGCAGGCATGAGTTTCTTCTGGGTTTAGAACATTAGCTGAGGAACAATTATGGCTGTCTCTAGCAGCTTGAGATTCAAAACGCAAGACCTGTTTATTCATAATTTGCATTGCATGAGAAGGCTCCTCCACTAGGACGTACTTCTCCTCACAAGATTTACAGCTAAAAACTGCTCAATTGTGTCAAGACAGTGTTTTCTGCAGTCAAATAATGATTCCTTCTGCGGCAGATGATTGTTAAAATGTTTTTCCAATGCAAACAACTTCATGCTCACTAATGAGACACACCTCTGGACTATTTGCATGCTATAATTGGAATTACGGGTACTTTGGTTTAGCAACGGGGAAACGAGTAGATGGTAGTTTATATTTCTAAGGCAGAAGCATATGAGAAGGGCAGTTGCAGATTATGGAGTTTACTAGAACTCTATGTCCATGTGCTACTGATACTATTTGGAACACTTTCATGTAATCTTTGTATGGTATTCTGCATGAACTCAGCAGGAGTAAGGCTGAAGTAAGCTTCCTTTGTCATCATGAAGATTGTTGAGGCTAAGGGCAAGTTTCCGACGTGAAAGGTCCTTGGTATAACTTTCTTGTCATACACAAGGGCAAGTCGTTTCTTATAGGCTTGATTCTTTTCATAAGCTTTCAGTCTTTTTTCATCAAGTCTATCAAGTTGAACCGGGTGAGTGGTCCTATATTCATCGTTACTCCAAAGATTGTCAAAGTGATATGTTCAGCTAACTAAGCCACCAATATCATTCACTGGTCAAACTGACTAGGTAACTTGAAGACACTCTTATCACTCCTTATATGACATGCTGCAGCAAGAATAGAATATGTGGGACAATGCAAGGATCTATGGAGGTTGCAGAAGGGTTCTAAGGTGATCTGAACACCTTAGGATCATGAACAGTTGAAGAAGGTTCCTAAAACAGAGAAGATTTAAAGAACAGTTTGCTCAATGACAAAACCACCAGATACAACAGGGGTGGTAGTTGCATTATTGTCACGGCGGTTTCCCTTATGTCGGGATGGTTATGGTAGTGGCATGGTGGTAACGTTTGTGTCATTGTGGTGGTGTTTGTGAAATGGTGATTTTTCCTTGGTCACCGTAACGGTTCTGCCTGAATCAGACCGTAAAGAAGAGTAACAGCAGTAAATGGTCTTTCCAGTTCATTCTTGCCAAGTTTTGATATGTACACCCTTAAAGGGTCTAAAAAAGGTATTCTTGGTTAAGAGTTCTAGGGAGTTGTAGCATTTAGTGTAGTACGAAAGTACATTGAAGCAAGTTGCAGAGAATAGCAAGTTGTAACGAGACTGTTGATATATTGTTGGTTTCCTTGGAGGCCTCAAGAAGGCAATAAGCTTTTAATATTGAAAAATGATGGTGGCAAGAGAAGACAAAGGCTCACTCTTCAAGAGTTTTCCTGCATTGGGTATGTCTAGGGCAAATTCCCTTGCGTTTCCAATTTTTTTCTTGTTTAATTTTATGTATACAACGATCCACAGAAACAACAGCACTGTTAAAAATATGAACTAGATTAAATTTTATTCAATCATGGAGAGTTTTTTATGCATGTTGGTTCTCCGACAAATGTGGAGTCAACCCTCATCTTATCTCTCTTACAAATTCTCAATCTTTCTACTCTAGATTAGTTGTTACAACAACTCATACACTCAGTCACACACCTAATTACATGTCTAATATAATTATTACAACATGTACTATGTTGTACTAAGTTACTAACACACTAAGAAATATCTAATATTCCCCTCTTTAGTACAAACATAGTCCAAAGTGAAAGAAAGGTACTACAAGAGAACTGGGACATACTCGAGTTCAAGACAAACAACATTGGATGGGAATATATCGTCAATCCAATATGAAATACCCCTTTCTGGACAAGATGAAGTTTTTTGATTGAGTTTCAATTTTGTAGATATTCTATTTTTGTAAATTGTATATGTAACATTGCATGAACAATAAATAACTACTCAAATGGGAATTATGCATGAACAGACCACTATACTTAGAGGTTAACTTCACTTTGTCTGGACTGAGATTTATACTGGTTTGTATTTCAGACTTTGCAATGTTGATCTGAGCATAAATAGGACTGTTATTGGACAGATTTGAGCAAGAAACAATTGCAACAGTGCCCAGAAATAGATCACAAACTTATCAGAAATTTATATCAGATTAATACTTGTTCAGAAATAATTACCAGACTAGTTCTAAATTCAGCATAACCTTCAATGGTGGATTACAACATTCTCAGAGTGATAGCAGACCATAGAAACATAAACTGACTTCTGTTTCCAGATAGGACAATACATGAAATGCCCAGAAAGGAGTAGCAACTTAATAATGATAGCAACAACTAACAGAATAATTGATATAAATTATTACAGGGGTAAGTTGATGGCTCTCAGAGCTGGTAACTGTTGTCAACCTGGTGCTGCATCCTGATTCAAAGACGTGCACGAAACAGCAGTCCTCTATCCGGCTGAAACAATGGGATCTTCTCACGAGGATGGGTGCCTCAACAGAGAGAAGAACCTCCAGAGAAGGCTGGTTCCTGTATGATGTATCAATTAGGATCTCTACTCTACGCTGCAGACTACTGTGGAAAAGGGAGAAGGGAAACTTAAAGGGGAAATCCTACCTAAAGGGGGGTGATACACCAGAATTTTGATCCACTCAACTTGGAACCTTGAACACTCAACGAACAAGGGGAAATGAAGACCTATGATTTCAATCAATCACTTATGCATAAGTATTTCGTGGAGAGGTTCGATCCAATGGCCAAAACCTGAGGGAAAACGATGGAGAGAGGTCTGATACAAGACACTTTGCAGCCACTTAACATCCACTTACAGCTTCAGCAAGGACATAAAGAACACTTTAACATGACCTGCACAAGGATAATCTAGCAACTAGGTATGAAACATAATTTGGGAAGGGAGAGAAATCTACCACTTATGCAAATTGCTGAATAAAAATATACTCTATGCCAACACTTGAAATCTGAAAGTATAGTCCTTATTGATCGAAGAGGTTACACAACTCACCAATGGCAGAGTCTGGTCTAACCAAAAGAGATTGGATGGTTTTTAATCAAGGCTGAAAGCCTTTATATAGAAAATTAGAAGAGGCCAAAGATTGGCATAGAAACTTGAAGAGAAAGATTCACTTTGGTTAACTCAAGGCTTTACTTGGCCTTTCAATAAAATATATTTTCTCTTTTGTCCTAGCATGAAGCTTCTTCGTTTGATGAAGCGAACTTATCTTTGTTATGAACTATCCACCTCTTTTTACATGGAAATCCACGCAAATGCTAAATTTAGAACTCCATGTGAATTGCTTGATTGCCGAGTTGTAGCGTTTGAAACTGAGTTAACTGTTATTTAAGCTGAGTTGGACGAAGAGATCATTTTTCTTCGCATGGAAAGCTTCTAGTGGATGCGGCGTTTTAATCAATTAGTCAACTCTAAATCTGGAAAGTCAACTCGTTGTTCGAATTCGGAACTCCTGCTGAAGCTGAGTTAGACCTTCGGATGCATGGGTTGACTGGAGATGAACAGGATTTTAATAATTAGTCAACTGAAGCTTTGACCGATTATTCGAAAATAGCTCCGATGTTCAAAAATAGCTCTTGTTTGCATGTATTCTGTCCTATTCTGGTTTGCTGTTCGTGTCTATTTCTGGCGGGATTCTATATTTGGATGTATTTGTCTATATTTTTACCCGTTTGACCTTTTCTTTCGGAATTTTGGTTGTATCCTTGTTCCAACGGTTACTTCCCGCGGTCAAAATTTGACGGCTAGTGGGACGTCACCTTGGTCATTTTCTCTTTCGGACTTCTCTGTATATATTTCCTGCTTCCTTCGGACTTTATTTCCCGCGTCTCTCTTCGGACTTCTCTCCCTTCGGATACCTTCTTTTGTTGCGGGCTTTTTCCGGCGGTCTTTTCTCCGAATTCCTTGGGACTTTTTGTCCGAAGGATATCTTCTTGCTTCCTTGCTTTTTCTGCGGCCTTTCTACATGTCATATTTTCCCGTGGACCCTTGGGCTTTTTCCCTTTGTATTTTGCCGTCGGACTTTCTTCGGGCTTTGCTTTGTGCAAGCCTTCCGAATTTCTTCGGACTTTTTGTCCGAAGGAATTCCTTAGGACAAAAGTCCGAAAGAATTCATTTTCTCTCCTGCCTTAGCTTTTTGTCTTTTGGCCTCCGTGGACACTTCCGAATTTCTTCAGACTTTTTGTCCGAAGGAATTCCTTCGGACAAAAGTCCGAAGGATATCTCTTTGCTTTTTCTCTCCGAAATGCGTCATTCGGGATTTCAAATGCGTCCTTCAGCCGACCAAGTGCCCTTCAGCACCGACCAAGTGCCCTTCAACACCGACCAAGTGCCCTCCACAAGGGCATTTAGCTCTCCCCTTTTGCCCTTCGAAAAAATTGGAGGACACTCGGTTATTTGCCAAGGTTCTTCCTTTTGGTCTTGTGCCTTCCCGAAGGGTAGGTACCCTTCGAGAATATTGAAAACAATACTTCCGAAGGGATCTCCTTCTGCCTTCCAAAGCCCTTTTTGCAATTCTACGGACTTTTGGCAAATTCTACAGACTTTTTGCAATTCTACGGACTTTTTGCAAATTCTACGGACTTTCTGAAAGAATTATTCTTTCAGCTTTTTTTTCTTTTGGGTTGACTTTTGCAACGCTGTGGGAGTTCCCTTTGTAAACTCTCCGAAGTATTCCTTCGGACAAAAGTTCGAAGGAATTACTTCCTTTGTTTTAGGCTTTTCTTTGTCATTTCCATTGCTTTGTGCCATTTCTAACCCTTTCGTTTTGATTTTTTGGCTCCTCCTTGGTCCTTTATCCTTGTCTAATTTCCCGCGGACTCAAGTCCTTTGCAAATGAGTTATTTCAATTGGTCTACCTCCTGCCTAATGTATTATTTCTTCTTTGGCTAGAGACGTGAATTTTCCGTATGGTAAGAGATAATCTGACTTGTGGAAGAGTTGTCAACAGTAACAAGCTGCCATAGCTGAGTACAACTTGCTTTAGTGTATGAGACAAATTATTATCGGCTACTGCTGGACAAACCAAATTGTCTTTACCTGACTGGACATTCATTGGTAATTTGTCTTATTCTCACCCTTGACAGCTCCACGATCTTCCTTAATATATTCTTGCAAACTTATTAATTACGATTCCCTTTGCTGACTCAACCTTTGAATATTCAAAAGTTTATCCCATTCTATTTTATTCTTATCTTGCTCTGTATTTTATCTCTTCCGAATATTATTATGGTGCACTTTGCTACACCAAGCAGCTTTCGACAGGTCTAAGTGGAGTCTTTGGCAGAAACACTATGACTCATCATATTTGCAGTAGGCTTCAAACTTCAAACGGTCCGACTCCTCAACACTGTTTGACTTTGGACTGTCTTGCAATTGGCAGTCAATAAGCTTCGACTCCATGTGCCATGTTGGTCTTATTGTTGCAATTACACCATTTTTTTCCCTTCTAAAGGCTGCGCATAATATTATGTAATGAAATCGTGGACAGTGGGTGACTGTGAATGAGACAAACCGTGGCTTGTATTTATCTCCAACCAATCGTGCCCTTCAGCATAGACGCGCCTCCCTTATAATGTTGAATCGTTGGGTGATATCCTTGCTACGATGCCCAATATTAAATATTGTAGCTATTCTCAAAGTCGTGGCAGAAATAGGAATAAGTTGGCCATGCAAAGTAATATTAGTTTATGCTTTTGTCCCTCTGATTTCCAGTTTAAATATATCTGAATAATATTCAATTGGACATTTATACCTGATAACACTGTTTAATTTTGATTGGACTGGTCATGCCGTCTTATATGCAATCTGATTTATTAAATAAACCCAATGTGAACTCTGTTGTGAATCCACCCCTGAAAAGAGCTAGGTTTTTGTCCAACCCTTTTCCAATCTGCTGAAGGTTTTCGTCCTTAGAGATATAGTCGAATCAGAGATTCAAGCTTTGCCATAATGCATCATAAATATTACTCAACAATTGGATGCCAAATGCCTTGCCCTCAACTCCTTTTAAAGGCTCCAATGAATTTTCTAGAAGAAGCCAACTTGCAACTAACTCTAGCTTCTAGAAGAAACTTATTTAATAAAGTAATTTTTTTAATATTTTATTATTCCCATTTTATTTTAATTAAGATAATTAATTAAAGTCATCTATTTGAAATAATATTAATTTTTGGACAACTTAAAATAATTAAATCACTTTATCAAAATTTTGGGGACATCATAGTCCTCCCTTCTCGGTGATTGCTTGTCCTTAAGCAATCCGCACCTGAATATCCAACACCAACTTCCGGATCCCATATCAATCTCAGAAATTTGCAAACTCTACTATCTGAAACACTATGCTGCAAGATATTTGCGAATAATTTCTTCTTAACTCTCCTAGATAGTAGTGTGATAATTCTCAACATGTAATCAGCAAACTCACCATCACATACCTTAGTCTTCGCAGAAGACCGTTGCGCTACTCTGATTATCATACTCTCCAAATCCCCATAAGGATGATGACTCATAATTGGAAGTGAAAATTTCATGCAACATATAGAATCATTTACCTCATCATTCATAAAATGAGCCTCCATCCTCTTTGCTATCTCTACACTTGGATCACCATCTGCTAAATCTCTCAATACAATCTTCTACCCATTTGCTGTAAACTCTAGCTCCATTTGCTAAAAATACTGTATATATCAATCGAGTGACTGTAGCCACTAAATACTGTAAACAATATCAGATTCATCAATCCCAACCGCATAAAAATCATCAATGACCACATAATCATTCAACTACACACTCAACTGAGGAACCTTCTTAGTACAATTTATTTTAAAGCCGTCAACCATCATAACCCTAAAACCTGGAAATTCCTCACCCTGCAATCCCTTCTTCACAACCAATCCCCCGTCAATGATGTTGTGAGTAGCTCCACTGTCAATCAGACAAGTGACTCGATGTCCCTTAAAAACTCCTCTCACTCGAAAAGGATGATACTTAGGAACCCCTGATAGTGCCACAATAGTACCATGAGCTATAACTCATGTGTTAGCATCATTGTGTGGTCACTTTTCATGATCACTATCTGAACCCGTGTCCACCTCATAGGTATCGGAATGGACCTCTATGTAATGCACCTTGCCTTTTCCAAGGCAACCGTGGCCAGGCTCCTAGGGCTCCTTGCAGGTGAAGCATCAATTTTTCTTGCGCAGTTCATTTCTGGATCCCTGTTCAGGGTTTTATGGGGGGTTCTTTTGCTGATTGAAACCCTTTTGTTTTGACTGAAATTCACTGAAGGTCTTTCTTTGAGGTTGGAAGGGAGGTGTAGTCTCCAAATCAAGGGCTAGGCCAATGGTGTCATGTAGTGTACTGGGCTTATGAGCCTTCACCAAACCCCTCAATCTATCACTCAAACCCTCGACAGACAACATAGTAACTCGCCTCTCAGTCATATCAGGAACCATGACTGCTATTTTTTGGAACTCATTGATGTAGGCCTCAACATGTCCAACCTGCTTCAGTTGAGCCAAATCCCTGTAATAGACCTCAACATTCTTCCGATCAAAATGTGCTATCAGTTTATTGACAAACTCCTCATATGAATGTATCAAGGCATGATCCTGTGATACTAACCCATGGTGCCACGAGTCATATGCTACACCCTCCAGATGCGTAGTAGCAAATTGTATAGCCTTATCTTTCTCCATAGGTTTCAAGGACATGAATGTGTCAAGTTTATGCACCCATGATCTGGCCCTTATCTTCTCGCTTCCATCGATGCTCGGTAAAGGAACCTTATTCGATGCTTCCCTATATTCTTTGGGTTGAGTGCCTTGTTCTATTTGCCTTTTGGGACCCCTGTCTTGCCTTTCCAATCTGAATTCGGCTTTATCTTTTTGCTGATTCATACACTGTTTCAGATTAATTAATTGTCTTACATCAAGTGGAAGAGCTCTGTATTCATCATAGGTCACCATTACATCATTAGTGATGTGCGTCTCTTCCTCTTATCTCCGGAATTGCTTCTTCTTCAATTTGCCTTGGCACAAATGTGGGATGTAAAGGCTGATCAGTTCTTGTGCTCGCTGTCTTAACAGCGTTAGAGGCTGCTCTACCTCGTTCTCCTTGTCCAACTTTGCTTCTGCTGTGACTAGTACTTGACCTTCTCGATCTTGTAGGATCCACTCTCATTTGACCCATGGCTGTAATCATACTATCTTGGAATTGCTGTAGCATTTGCTGCTGCTGCTGGGCAAAGTTGGTCAATAAATTATTAAGCTGATTATTCAAATCCTTAGGTAGGCTTCCATCCCTTCCTTCACCAATTTCAACTTCAACTGGGTTAATTGCAGACACTTCTACCTGTTGTCTTGACCTACTTCTGGTGAAATATCTGTGTGATCCTGCCTCTCTAGAGTGCATAGAATCAAATCAACTGGCATGCAATAACCCACTTTCACAACTGATCAAAAAGGCAACATGCAATCATCTGGGTATCCTCCAAACTGACATGCAATGCTAAAACCCCAATAGACTGGCAAAATTACCAGCTATGATACCACCGAAATATCCCTTTCTAGATGAGATGAAGTTTTTTGATTGAGTTTCAATTTGGTAGATATTCTTTTTTTGCAAATTGTATATATAACATTGCATGAACAATAAATAACTATTCAAATGGGAATTATGCATGAACAGACCACTATACTCAGAGGTTAACTGCACTTTATTTGGACTGAGATTTATACTGGTTTGTATTTCAGACTTTGCAATGTTGATTTGAGCATAAGACTGTTATTGGACAGATTTGAGCAAGAAACAAGTGTAGCAGTGCCCAGAAATAGATCACAAACTTATCAGAAATTTATATCAGATTAATACTTGCTCAGAAATAATTATCAGAGTAGTTCTAAACCCATCATAACCTTCAATGGTGGATTACAACATTCTCAAAGTGATAGCAGACCATAGAAACTTAAACTGACTTCTGTTTCCAGACAGGGCAATACATGAAATGCCCAGAAAGGAGTAGCAACTTAATAATGATAGCAACAACTAACGTAATGACTGATATAAGTTATTACAGGGGTAAGTTGATGGCTCTCAGACTTGGTAACAAGCTGCCATAGCTGAGGACTTGCTTTAGTGTATGAGACAAATTATTATCGACGACTACTGGACAAGCCAATTTGTCTTTACTTGACTGCACATTCATTGGTAATTTGTCTTATTCTCATCCTTGACAGCGCCATGATCTTCCTTAATATATTCTTGTAAACTTATTAACTGTGATTCCCTTTGCTGACTCAACCTTTGAATATTCAAAAGCTTGTCTCATTCTATTTTATTCTTATTTGCTTGTGCTGTATTTTATTTCTTCCAAATATTATTATGGTGCACTTTGCTACACCAAGCAGCGCTCGACAGGACTACATGGAGTCTTTGGCAGAAACACTATGACTCATATCATATTTGCAGTAGGCTTCAATCTTCAACTGGTCCGACTCCTCAATAATGTTTGACTTTGAACTGTCTTGCAATTGGTAGTCACTAAGCTTTGACTCTTTCATGTGCCACACTTGTCTTATTGTTGTGATGACACCATTCTTTTCCCTTCTAAAGTTTGTGAATAATATTATGTAATGAAATCGTGGACAGTGGATGACTGTGAATGAGACAAAACCGTGGGTTGTCTTTATCTCCAACCAATCGTGCTCTGCAGCATAGACGTGCCTCCCTTATAATGTTGAATAGCTGGGTAATATCCCTGCTATGGCGCCCAATATTAAATATTGTAGCTATTTTCAAAGTCGTGGCAGAAATAGGAATAAGCCGACCATGCAAAGTAATATTAGTTTATGCTTCCATCCCTCTAATTTCTAGTTTAAATATATCTGAATAATATTTAGTTGGACATTTATACTTGATAACACTGTTTAATTTTCACTGTACTGGTCATGCCGTCTTATATGCAATCTGATTTATCGAATAAGCCCAATGTGAACTCCATTGTGAATCCACTCCCGAAAAGAGTTAGGTTTTTGTCCAACCCTTTTCCAATCTGTTGAAGGTTTTTGTCCTCAGAGATTTAACCAAATCAGAGATTCAAGCTTTGCCATAATGCATCATAAATATTACTCAACAATTGGATGCCAAATGCCTTGCCCTCAACTCCTTTTAAAGGCTCCAATGAATCTTCTAGAAGAAGCCACCTTGCAACTAACTCCAGCTTCTAGAAGAAACTTATTTAATAAAGTGATTTTTTTAATATTTTATTATTCCCACTTTATTTTAATTAAGTTAATTAATTAAAGTCATCCTTTTGAAATAATATTAATTTTTGGACAACTTAAATTAATTAAATCACTTTATCAAATTTTTGGGGACATTACACAATAGGGGTAGTACGAAGTAGGACATGCACTTAGTTCATACAAATTAAACTGTAGCGGGAACGGCCTCACTACCACTGTGATCAAGCCATTCAGGGATAGGAGCACACGCTAATCCAACATAATACAAACAAATGTGGATAGGGACAAACACGCTATGTAGTCTTTAGAATTGTGAATAGACAAACATAGTTCACAACAATATTAGTCGGACTAAGTCGTGATGACCTTTACAATAAGCAAATAGGGACATACATGCTACTCATTGCAGGTGTGGTATGGGCCTCCACTCTCATTTCAAATATGCTCCTTTGGTTGCCTAGGCCTCATCGAGATGGTACAAATCAGGGTAGTGTGATAGAGTTCTCACTATTCCTTCAGTGGGTGTTGGACACCTCACTGACAATGTATTTGTAGCTACTGTATTTGATTATTGCCACTTGATCATGAACATCAAAACAATTACCACTGCTACTAAAACACCATTCTTGGCTTAGTCTTTTTGGCGCAAGCTTATGTATCGTTTGCAATTAGAGTACATTATCATTGTAACTGATGATTAAAAATCTCTTTAGCTATGTATCTTTTAGGTGCTTCGTTTTTCCATTGTAGCAAATTGAAAATCTCCGAGTTAACATCAAATTTGAGATCATGATTGGCCACCTTTGTCTATTTCCTCCATTCCCTTGTATGCTCAATTGACTAGATCAAATTGCATGGTTTTGTGCATCTATGAGCAAAACATTTCCCCACAAAATGGACATACATATTCAATTGGATGTCGGGTTTTCCAGATAATTCGTCTTTACAAATATTTTGACTTTGACTTTGACTTTGACTTCAGGGAAATGATGCACAACAAGTTTATTATAAATATCGACACTAAACGACTATCAAGGCTAACAAATCTATTACACTATTTCTCAGGTTGACAAATTTATTGATTGCCACTGTACACAATAGTCTTAAAGTATAACAACTATTGACTTAATTTTTTTTAACAAAACTATTTTTTTTAATAGATCACCTATTTTGATTTTCTAAAATACTAAAAAAAAACAAAAACAAAAACAAATAAACAAAAACAAAACAAACGAAGTGACTAACTTTAACAAAATTTTTACAAACAATATTAACTAGACAACACAACCTAAAACATCAAACTATAACATAAAGCTTATAAGCCAAGCATATAGCTTTTAATTGACATGGACATTGGTCCTTCGGTTAGTGGATGCAAACAGTGGTCAAATTTGAAGGGCTGATTTAATTTCAAGCTGAAGGGTATTTATGCATCCAACACTTCAGTAATGAAAAGTTGTAAAAAATAGTTGCGCTTCGATTGACAAGAGTAAATTTATTATGCGTGTCACTAAAAGAATGAACTATAGAAGCTTAGATTTCTATTTGTTGGAGAACGATTCAAACAAACAAAAATAACATATTTATTTATGTAACTTATATCGCTGGTTACAAACTTCTACTAAAAAATTTCTTTCCAAGACCACAACAGTGTGTTTCATACACCACAATACACAATTTATTTATTTACTAATAGTTAGCCCGAATGTGCAATTTATTTATATTTGTTTAAATCAAGTTAAAAAAATACTAAATAAAATTTTGGAAATGCAATTTTTAGAATTCATTCAATGATATTATAGTATTCAGCCAAAAAGGTACAACAATCATAATTCATAACATCTTACTTTATACAAATCAAATGTACTGCTATTTTCCAAGGATGAGCTAAAAGAAAACATTTAAATTGCATAATTGGTTTGAATAAAATCTATGTAATTTTACACTTACAATATCAACTCGAATATTCATAATTTTCATATCCATCTGGGTTGTTTCACAGTAATTCCTTCGTATGTCAAGACCCAGTCTATGTACTTACTGAGCCCATCCATTAATGGGTATCCATACCCACCCCAACCATCGATTGGAGATGGAAATAGGAATGCAGTAGCCAACTTGGAGTATACAACTAAAACCAACAACGTGATGCAAAATAGCCCTAGGTACAAGAAGGGGTATATTCAAAACCAAGGTTTATCAATACACATTAAACCCAATAAAGTAATTTCAAAGAAAAAACATTTTAAGTTCCCAAACCTCAATTGGTCTTACAAATGGAGTTCTAAAACTTTCAAGGGTCTCATGACCTTCAACATCCTTTCAGTTTGCATTCAGATGACAACAGAATCCATTTGAATCATGTCTCTAACTCAATGTTGGTTGGTTTCTTACTCACAAAATAATTCAAAATCTAAAACGGACAAATCAAATAACACAAAAATGATATAAGACTATCCCACCATCAAAAGATGAAAAACAGAAAATTAAGTTTGCAAAAGAAAGAAAAAAGGTTTAGCTATGAGGTGATCATACTGCATTATGCTTTTATTTTTCCTTGTATACATTACCTTTGCCACTGCACAACAAACTTTTAAGACCAACTTAGCTCATTGTTGTTGCATCTGCACTCAATCCAACAAAGATATGAGTGGTACCAGTTCCTAATCTAGTAATAAAACATATATAAATGTAAATGTTGTATTAATGATTATAAACACTTTTAAATAATATTCAAATATTTTGAAAGTCTCTAAAATGTCAAAAATAAAGTAAAATACCTTCAAAATAAACATCCTTAGATTTTTTCATATCCTTTTTCTAAGTTAGCGTCTTCATAGGAAGCTCAACATTCTCATGTTGCTTCTTAGCTAAATTACTTCTTTTTGGCATCATTTTATTGTAGGTAAATTAAATAAAAAATCAATTCTAATCAACTATCACTTCACTTACAAAATATTGATCACTAAAAGTATGAACTATAAAAGCTTGAATTTTAATTTGTTGGAGAATGATTTAAACATACAAAAATAAAATATATATTGATTTAACTACATCACTGGTTTCAAATTTTTATTCAAAAATTTCCTTTCAAGACCACAACTATTGCGTTGAATCATTCTCATAAACCACAATACACAATTTATTTATTTACTAGCAACTGCCCCAAAGGTGCAATTCATTTATTTTTGTTTAAATCAAATTAAACAAAAGTACTTAATAAAATTCTGAAAATGCAACCTTTAAAATTTATCTAATGATATTATAGCAGTCACCCAAAAGGATATACAAATCATAATTCATAACATCTTACTTTATACAAATCAAATATACTACTATGTTTCAAGGACGAATTAAAAGAAAACATTTAAATCACATAATTGGGTTGAATAAAATCTAAATATGCAACATTACGCTTACAATATTAACTCGAATATTCATAACTTCAATATCCAGCTGGTTCATTTCTCGGTAATTCCTCTATATGCCAAGACTTAATCCATGCACCTACTGAGCCCATCCATTAGTGGCTATCCCTACCCACCCCAACCATCGATTGGAGATGGAAGTCGGAATGCAATAGCCAACTTGGAGCATACAACTAAAACCAACAACGTGATGCAGAATAGCCACTGGTACAAGGTGTATAGTCTAAACCAAGGTTTTTTAATACACACTAAACACAATAAATATTAAAACAATCTAACTCATTACTGTTGCATCCGCACCCAATCCAACAAGAAGGGTATAAGAGTACCTGTTCATAGTCTAATCATAAAACATATATAAATATTGTATTAATGATTATAAATAGTTGTAATTAATATTTAAATATTCTGAAAGTCTCCAAAATGTCAAAAATAAAGTAAAATAGCTTCAAAATAATCATTCTACGATTTTTTCATATCCTTTATCTAAGTAAGCATCTTCAAAGGAAGCTCCACATTTTCATGTTGCTTCTCAACGAAATTACTTTTTTTTGTCATCTTTTTATTGCAGATAAATTATAAAAAAATCAATTCCAATCAACTTTCAGTTACAAAATGTTGATCACTAAAAGTATGAATTATAGAAGCTTAGATTTCAATTTGTTGGAGAATGATTTAAACATACAAAAATAAAATATATATTTATTTAATTTATATCATTGGTTGCGACTCCTTTTCAATTTTTTTTTCGATACTACAACTATTGTGGTGTTTTTGTTTTCTTCTATTCTTCTACTCTAAATTGTTGTACTAATGGATCTATTGGTTTAGAGGAAAAGGCCTTTGCGCTTTTATATGCTTCCATACATCAAAAATAACATTTCAATTTACCTCATTTAGAGTATGAGGTGCACAAAGGGAAAGAAACATTAACATATCCAATGTTTTCAAAGAAAGTCTAAATCGATGATCATTTTTTACCCTGTTTAACTTTGAGAAACCTCTTTCACATACTTGCTGGAATAACAATAATAGCTTGTCATAGCTACATTAAACATGAAAACCCTTCAAACTATTCAATTTCAACCCCACAAAGATCTCATGTTCCAAATATATGTTTTTTTGGTATGATTTATAAATAGTACAAATAAATTCATCCATCTCACTTAAACATTTGATAGTATTTATAATAGGCGAGTTGTCATTACTAAATTTTTCACATAAACATGTTAACCATCTTTTTGTTTGACGGTCTCTATCATCCATATGATCATAATAATTATGAGGACTGAACAACTTAGTAGCATTAAATATAAGTAAATATGTGAACCTTACGTCTAGAGAGTCAATAACTTTCACTATAAAACTTTTTTCTAATACAATGCAATCATGTAGTGTCCCTGATCTTTGTGAGTTAGGCAAACTTTCAAATCTCAATGGATGTATATTTATTATACCTTCTCCATTTGCAAACTCAAGAGTTTCTGCTTGTGATCTATTTAAAAATGATGAAATATGTATTATACCTGTCCAAAATATGTCTTTGAAATCTTCTACGAAACATGTCAATAGTAATATCTAAGGTAGTGCCAATGGAAGTAATGCCAACATGGTTGTCTTGAAACTTTGTATTCAACTTATTTAACTTTAAAAACACGTTTGCAAGTAAATGGATACAAAATTGTACTTGAAAAATTCTTGCTAAATCATACTTTTTTTCTCTTCTAACTTTCATTTTTAAAACAAAATAGGCATGAGTTTAACAAGCCTTTCTATGACCTTTCCTCTAGAGAACCATTTAATTTGATGAATTTGTAACACCTCTAACTGACTGATTTGAAATGACTTTGTTAGATCTCTTAATGCTTCATGTCTTTTAGTAGATTTTTTAAGTCATGAGTAAATTTTGTTTGCAAATTTGTCAATAAATTGTAGCTCTGAAAAATAAGATGAAGCATTATTTGCCGCTAATGCTTCTCGATGAGCTATGCAATGAATATATAATAATTGAAGAGCATCTCGACGAAGCTTATTAGATAAACCTTTATAGATACCCCTCATAGTAGAAACCCCATTAGATCCAAATCCAACTAATTTCATCAAAGATAAATTCATCTTTGCTAAAAGAATTATCACGGCGTTAGACATAGACTAACTTGTTCCATCCTTTATTTGAAGGTGTATAAATTTTGTTACATATTTATCTCTTCTTTCATTTGTTAAATATATAATGTAAACTATCAAATTTTGCTATATAGTTTGATCAGTACTTTCTTCAATTAAAATTGAGTAAAATGAACTACGAAAAATTTCATCTTTTAACTTTCTCCAATATACTTCTTTTGCAGTTTGTAAAAACTCTTTTTTAGGTGTGGTATTTGTATATGCAGAGTATTCATTTGTTAGAGGCATGTGTGGAGTGCCTTTATACTTGTTTAAGTCACAAATTGGCTTATAGAGTTCTAAAAGTAAATCATATATGGCAACAAAATACATATTTTCTATCACATATTTGATTCTCTCCTCCTCAACATCTACCATTAGTTTTACATGTTTGGTAATTAAAATACTAATTCGTTTTTCTCCCTCCAAAAATTGAAAAGTAAATTTATAAGGCTCTGATTCTGCATGCATTTTTAAACCGCTAACTTGAAAGGTGGTACTCTCATTTTTTGCAAATCGGGTTTTTTCTTATATTTTACACACTAAGAACATTTTATCCTTTCAACACCATTGCAGTCTTTTACAGCGTAAATCTATGAAAATTTTATTTTTCAGTTGGATTTGAATGTTCTTATCTGATGCTTGTTCCTCTTTTTGAATCTGTTCTCCATTTGATTCTTAGTTTTTTTCATGCAAATGAACATCAAAGTCTTTATTTCTGGACTGACATCGTTGATTAGAATCTTGACAGATATGAAATGCATTAAGTGATAATTGTTTTTTATCCTTCTTAAGATGACCAATAGAAGCCATTTTCTCACAATTTATACCTACTCAATAAAAAAATGAAAATAAATATAAAAGTATAAAATAAATAAATCTCATATACCAGTGTAATATAATTTATTTCACTATAATAATATTATATATTCATAATAATATTATTATAAATAGATATAATAATATTATAATAATTATAATACCATATATATATACACACCTGCGCGATACTATTGTTCTTACCAAAAGCCATTATTTTGACTTGTTTTCATTGACAGCCAATAAAAATTAACTGTTGGTAAGAAAATAAAAACACTTGGGAATGTCTGCTGGAAAGTATGAATAGTTTATGCATTTCCCAGTTGCCACCAAACAGTCAATAGCATGTATGACATGCGGCCAATAAAATAGTTTTATTTCTTTTATTTTTCTAGGAATCTTTAAACAACACTTGAAACATAGTTGATATTTGCCGCAATTCTGAATTCTTTTCCCATGGTGAAGCCGCAACTTGGCACTTGTTATTAAAACAAAATATTAAATAAAAATATAATAACATTTTTGCATTTTTCTCTTAATAATTTTTTTAAATTTGGGAACAATTACAATATATGGAGTGTTCAGATAAAAATAATGTTCAAAATGTATAAAAATAGAGTTAAATTTAGAGAAAGTTATAGCGTATGTAAGGGTCTAACAATGTATATTACTCATAATGCACTGGGATGTACATAATATTTTACAAAACTAAATATATTTTGTAGTTTATTGGTCATTTATGAAATAAAAAATTAGGTGAAATCTATTAAGTATCCCTTGTTCTTAAACGTATTTAAATTTGGGAAAAGGTAGAAGTGCAACACATACAATGATTTGATGAGAATAACATTCATGTTACACCAAAGTATATTTATTAAATAGCTTTGAGAAGTATTTGAATTTTATAAAAGTTGTAGTGTATGAAACAATATATATGCCCTGTTACTAATTAGCCAAACATGTTAGACATATTCTATGACTAGAATACTTTATAAAAATATAAATGCTGCTAAAATCGTTTCCAAATTCCATGGACAAAATAATCTCAATAAAAAACTTTTATGTTTTATTAATTTATAATAGAAAGGGTTTAAGATTAGAATTTAAAATCATTTCCAAAATCATTTATAATCTCAATAAAAAACTTTTATGTTTTATTAATTTATAATAGGGAAGGGTTTAAAATCATTTCCAAATTTGAAAATGTTATTCTTCTAAAAGTATTGAGAACTTTAAGATTTAAGTACAGAATGGCTATCAAAATACAGTAGTATAAATAAGTTGATGTAATAAGTATACACTTAGCCTTACAATAACAATAAATGAGTTGTATTGTTTCATTTGTATGAGACCAATTTCTTTTTGAATTAGTTTTATAAATATATATAATAATATAAAATTATATATATATATATATATATAAAATACTAATTTACTGTGAGATTGTTAATTACAGTGAGATTGATTTTATCTATTTATAATGCTAAATCGAGATTGGTAATTTATACTTAGATTGGTAATGGTCTCATAAAAATGAAACAAATACACACACACACACACACACATATATCTTCACAATACACTGCAAATTAGTATTATAAATATATATAAAATTGACACTATATATAATATAACAAAATATTTCAAAATACCCAAAATTGCACTTGTCAGTGCCCTATAATACTCAAAATATCCAAAATGGTTCAGGATCGACTTTTGTTAAATTTGTAGCACGTCTTGGTCATTTTTGTAGATAAATACTAAGCCACTATGATACAATAAATCAATAAAGATTTCTATACACTTCCCCGGCCCCCTTCTAAAGCTGAACGTAATGGACGCTGTCTTGGTTGAGTGTTACTAAAAATGGGCTTTGGTAAGCTTTTTTTAAAGAAAGAATTTGGGGAGGTTTAGAATCTCAGAGTAATACTTGCTTAAGAAATTAGGAAGGTTCATCAGTATTTCCCTGAATCTGCAAACTACAATCAATCTCCGTAAATAGCCTTGAACCTTGCACAAATCCAATTGGTTTACATTTATCCCCTCCAACATGTGCGTTTATTGTTAGAGTTATATAAGTGTTGAAATCCTGCACTAGCTTAACCTGTTAAGACTTAGAGTAATGGTGATTTGAAAATTTGAATTTCGCTGAATACTCCGTAGTGTGCACTTGTAGATTGACAAACCATTAAAATAAATTTAGCTAAATTGAAATGTATTGTGAATCTGACTTGTGAGAGATAGAGTAGTTCTAACTCCACGCCCCCACTCCCAATAGCTACCGCCATTATTAATTGCTGGCAATTGGCAATGGCATTAAAATGAATTTAGCAAATTAGTTGGGCCACCGGCATCGATTGGTAGTGGAAGAGCAAGGACAATTTACAACTACATGTTTTAGTGGAATGCATTATGCCATTAACAAGTTTTAGCTGATTTTTTTAAAACAATTTAAAGTTTTAGCAAAAATGTGGGAATTTCGTCACATAAATGCCATTAATATGGGTGGCATCACAGTGTGAGTATTGGAATATGGGAGTTGGTAGTTGTTCAAGTTGCCCGTTTAAAAATGTCCAAGTGGCACGTGCCACGACCACCTAGACACCCAGTCACCGACTTAATATCTACCACTTACCAATCCAGACGAGTATTTTTAAACTGGACCCTTCTTTTGTCATTTTAATAATGACTTCATACTTCTATATTATCACACAATTTATGGATTTTAAGTTTTTTTTTACAACCATTTTTTAATATTTACTTCTCTGATAGGTTTGGAGCCCTTAGACAGGGTAGGACGGGTTCAAATTTGACCACTGGATGCAAATGGAATGGAGCGCACAGGGGCTTGATGAAAAACAATGTGCATGTGGAACATGGAACATGGATGGTGGACTGTGGCAGTGGTCAAATTTGAACCCGTCCTAGCCCGTCTAAGGGCTCCAAACTCATTAGAGAAGTGTATATTAAAAAATGGCCATAAAAAAAAACTTAAAATCCATAAATTGTGTGACAATATAAAAGTATGAAGTCATTATTAAAATGACAAAAGAAGGGTCCAATTTAAAAATGCTCGTGCAGGCTAGTAAGTGGTAGATGGTGAGTCGATGATTGGGTGCTTGGGTGGTTGTGGCCCCTGCCACTTGGGAATTTATGAACAGTCAAACTTGAAACAACTACCCACTCCCAGACTCCAGTACCCACATTGTGATGCCACCCAAATTAATTGCATTTATGTGACACAAAATTCTCACATTTACACTAAAACTTTTAAGTTTTAAAAAAATCGACTAAAACTTTTTAATGACATAATGCATTGTGCTAAAACTTGTCATTGCCCTTCCACTACCAATCGGCAGGATGACCCAACTAATTTGCTAAATTCGTTTTAATGCCATTGCCAGGTGCCAGCAATTAATAATGGCGGAGGCTATTGGGAGTGGGGCACGGGCTTAGGACTACTCTGTCTCTCACAAGTCATAAATTCACAATGCATTTCAATTTAGCTAAATTTATTTTAATGGTCTGTTAGTCTGCGAGTGCACACTATGGAGTATTCACCAAAATTCTAATTTTTGAATCACCATTGCTTGAGTCTTAATAGGCTAAGCTAGTGCAGGATTTTAACACTTTTGTAACTCTAACAATAAATGCACATGTTCAAGGGGATAAATGTAAACCAGTTGGATTTGTGCAAGGCTCAACGCTGTTTACGGAGATTGATTGCAATTTGTAGATCCAGGGAAATACTGAACCTGACCAATTTCTTAAGCAATATTAATCTGAGATTCTGATCCTCCCCAAATTCATCTTGAAAAAAAACTTAACAAAGTCTGTTTTTAGTAA
The DNA here is from genome assembly GCA_037957365.1 of Torreya grandis. Taxonomy (NCBI): domain Eukaryota; kingdom Viridiplantae; phylum Streptophyta; class Pinopsida; order Cupressales; family Taxaceae; genus Torreya; species Torreya grandis. The sequence goes on from JARHVA010000619.1 coordinate 2,832,039, forward strand.
CCTTCAACCATGATAGTCTCCATTCCGTTCAACTTTAAAGGGGGGCCGAGGAAGTGTATAAATTTTTTTACTGATTTATTGTATCATAGGGGTTTAGTATTTATCTATAGAAATGACTAGGTCGTGTCACAAATTTAACAACAGTCGACCTTGGACCATTTTGATTATTTTAAGGCACTGACGGGGGCAATTTTGGATATTTTGAAAGATTTTGTTTATATTATATATATAGTTTTGATTTTATATATATTTATAATATTAATTTATAGTGAACTGTGAATATATATATATATATATATATATATATATATATATATATATATATATTACTAATTTGCAGTGTGTATATATATATGTTTCATTTTTATGAGACTATTATCAATCCGAGTGTAAATTACCAATCACAATTCTCACTATAAATTAGTATTATAAATATATAAAACCAATCTCACTATAATATTATTATATATAGTTTTATGATACTAATCTCACTTTAAATTAGTCTTATAAACATATATAAAATTGAAACTATATATATATAAATATAATAGTATTAAATTAATTATATATATATATAGAATTAATTTAATATTATTATATATATAGTTTCATATAATAATATTAAATTAATTAATTTAATACTATTATATGAAATTATATATTAATCTCACTTTAAATTAGTCTTATAAATATATATAAAAATGAAACAATATATATAAAATTAATTAATTTTATATATATATATATATATATTTCATATAATAATATTAAATTAATTTTATATATAATTTCATATAATAGTATTAAATTAATTAATTATATATATAATTAATTAATTTAATATTATATATTTAATTTCATATAATAATATTAAATTAATTAATTATATATATAATTAATTAATTTAATACTACTATATGAAACACTATATATATATAATAATAATAATATTAAATTATATTTTTTGTTTCATATAATAATATTAAATTAATTAATTATATCAAATAATATTAAATTATATATTTTGTTTCATATAATAGTATTAAATTAATTAATTAATTTAATACTATTGTATGAATATATATATATATTCATACAATAATATTAAATTAATTAATTATATATATAAAATATATACTTAATTAATTTAATACTATTGTATGAAACTAACTATATATAAAGTTTCATACAATAGTATTGAATTAATTTATTATATATATATATATATATATATATATATATATATATATATATATATATATATATAATTAATTAATTAATTAATTTAATACTATTATATTGTTTCATTTTTATATATATTTATAAAATTACTTTAAAGTGAGAATAGTTTTATAAAAATATATAATAAAATTATAGTGAGATTGGTTTTATATATTTATAATATTAATTTATAATGAGATTCATGATTGGGAATTTACACTTAGATTGGTAATAGTTTTATATATATAATTAATTAATTAATTTAATACTATTATATTGTTTCATTTTTATATATATTTATAAAATTAATTTAAAGTGAGATTAGTTTTATAAAACTATATATAATAGAATTATAGTGAGATTGGTTTTATATATTTATAATATTAATTTATAGTGAGATTCATGATTGGGAATTTACACTTAGATTGGTAATAGTTTTATAAAAATGAAACAAATATATATTTAAAATATTAATTCAAAGGGAGATTGGTCTCATAAAAATGAAACAATACAATTCATATATTATTATTGTAAAACAAAGTGTATACTTATTACATCAATTTATTTATGCTAATATATTTTGTTGGCCATTTTGTACTTAAATCCTAAAATTCTCAACATTTCTAAAAAAAAAAACATTTTAAATTTTGGAAAAGATTTTAAACCCTTTCCACTATAAATTAATAAAACATAAAAGTTTTTTTATTGAAACTATAAATGATTTTGGAAATGATTTTAAATCCTAATCTTAAACCCTTTCCATTATAAATTAATAAAATATATTTTTTTCAATTGAGAGTATTTTGTTCATGAAATTTTGGAAATAGTTTTAATAGCATTTGTATTTTAATAAAATATTCTAATCATAAAATATGTCTAGTATGTTTGGCTTATTAGTAGTAGGGCATATATATATTGTTTCATACATTACAACTTTTATAAAATTTAAATACTTCTCAAGGCTATACAATAGATACACTTTGGTGTACCATGAATGTTATTGATCCAAAACTCAAAAGTTTTGGTTGAAAGATAATTCAAGAAACAAGAACAACACAATTCAAATAATGTTATCTCTGAGAAGAGATGTTTTATTGATCAAATTTGCAGACCCAAACATATGCCTATCTCTGAGAAGAGATGTCTGATTTTCATTTCGGGTTACATATTTATTTATACATGTTTTGAAGGTGAGGGGAGGATGTGGAAAGTCACCAATCTCGAGGGAGATGAATTGGTTCGACTTCTACGATTTACAACAATACAGAATTCGAGGAATTACTATTTTTAGAAACTTACTATTTTTAGACTGCATTACTAAAATTGAAATTTGGGGCACTTCCATTGGGTTTGCGGGGGGTCAAACTTCATTGAGCGGATCTCAATGCCATCTCACCGCGTTCTCCTTTTTAACTTTCCAACGGTTCAAACGGCGAGTCAATTGGAGCTACGGTGCAAAAATTATGGCTCCCGAAAGTTCTGTCATCAATTGAAATGGACCCATCCCCTGAATTGTCCCCAAAATTGTTACCTAGATCAGTTATTCTCATCAAACCATTATATATGTTCTACTTACACCTTTCCCCAAATTTAAATACGTTTAAGAATAAGGAATACTTAATAAATTTCACCTAATTTTTTATTTCATAAACAATCAATAAACTACAAAATATCTTTAGTTTTGTAAACATTATATTTATACAACATCTCCTCTTGAGTGAATTTGAGTTACAAAATTGAAAGAATTAGCATCTCTATAAATTTCTGCTAAAGCCATAATTATTAGCAATTAGTTACAAGCTTGTTGCATAAAGCCTGATTTTATAGCTTCTTGTGATATAATTCTGGATACATCGGGCTACTTAAATTATTAATGGCATCTCAAGAATGGGACCGGAGATGCAATATTTTGACCTTCCTTGGGTGTATTTTGACCTTCCTTGGGGGTACACTCTCAATTGCGATCAAGCAGCTATTGTATTTAAAAACCTTTTTCTTGTGTGTTACCATTCAATCCGAAAACCTTTTTTTTTTTTTGGCGTTTCCATTCACTGGCCAACTTTGTGCATTTATGGAATTCTTAATTTTTTCAAAGTTGTTGAGAAATGACATGTATTTTCTATTTGATTTTTTTTTATCTTTATTATTTTAAATTTCTATGTATAAACTGATTGCAATTTTATTGTTCTACTCGTTAATTAGTCGAGTTTCCGTTCTGTTTGGATGTATGACTGGATCGTACTCAACAAATTGAATATGTAGTTAAAACTTAAAGGTTTGCACGTTTCAGATCACCATAATATCTAAAGATTAGAAAATGATTGTGGACATGATTTTAATTTTTTATCATTGATAATGGGAAAAATGATTGTGGACATGATATTTGTCATTGATAATGGGAAATATAACTTGCTAATTAGTTTTAATACATGTTTCAGGATGCGGTTGATTGCCCAGAATCGCTTGTACCCTTTCATAAATTCAAAGAACTAGCAGAAGAGGTTGGTTTGACATTTATATTGGAGACCGATTTTTTACACATTTAATTTTGATTTATGCATGCTTACATTGAACACATGTCTATATGTTTTGTCGTAAAAGTCCACCTTATATTGTGATTTTTCTTGTTCTTTGCTTGTTTTTTGTCTGCTTTATGGTGAGATTCACTCAAACTGATTACTCTTTTATTTGGGATAATTTTTCATGATTTCCCTGTTTATTTGTATCTGTCTTTTCCTCTTTAATTTTTCTTACTTGTAATGGGGTCCCCTTTGTCCTACCATGTTGTACTTTTTCAATTTTGTTATTTGTAGTTAGGCTCCTTCATTATCTGACTTATGAATATTGGCTGAATACGTTTGGTGCCACTGTGTCGTGGCAGTATGGGCTGGAGATTATTTTCAAGATGAATTCACATGAATTTGTGCATGAATGCATAAAAAGTCCAGAATTTGCAGAATTGATGCGGAGATTAGGTGCTCTGGGTGATGGAAGTGGAGATGGAAGCAAGTATTTTATCTTTATTTCAATTTGTTCCATTATTACATTATTCTCCTTTTCATCTAGTCTTTCAAGTATTCTTATCCTTGCTGCATTTCTAGAGAAGTGATTTTCCCTCTATCAGCTTTGGGATATCTCCGTCTATATTATTTTGCCACGATCAGGCCCATATCTACATATGTTTACTAGAAAGTTAATACCACTCTGAAATAATATTGTGTTTTGATTAGTCCACAAAAAAATACTGTACATGCACCATGTAAATTTGTTTCTCTGCATAATTACCATCTGCTTCAATCTTCAAGTATAATTCTTTAGATGAATTTCAGAAACCGCTCCTGGTACAATGGAATTCTGGGCTGGAATTTGTTTGAAACATTTTAGGAAATTTTGGAAATGCTTGCAGCAGTTTCCAGCTGTTTTCCAGGAGTTTCTGGAAGTTTCCTGATCTGGAACTCAGTTTTCTAGAATATAATTCAAGTTTTGAATATATATTCCAGGAGCTTCCAAAAGTTTCAGATTCTGTTTTCATGAGTTTCTAGAAGTTTCCACTGTTTGTGATACCATTTCCTGCTGATTCCGTGTTTCCTTTATAAGTCTACCCCAAACTTTCTGAAATTTCCTGAATCAGTTATCCCTGCATCTGAAACTTGCATTTCTGGAGTTTTGAAGCTCCTGTTCCAATCTAAGGTGCAACATAACTATGTTGGCTTACGAAGAGTATGAACTATGCTGCCATGAAACATTTGTGACATATATAGTATGTGCTTCCCCTAACACATATGTTATTTTTTATGTTTGACAGGTAGAATTTGGCAGAAACCTGTATAGGAAGAGGGAATGATTTTAAGGTGGTAAAACAAGAATGCATATGAAATTAATTAAAATGTTCACTAAACTTTTATGTTGTTGAGAATGCCATAATCACGGAGAGCTATTATTTTGATAAAATATCTAGGTTTGAGAGGTTTTGAAACTATTTCTCGTGTGTGGGTTATCTTTATACTCCTATGAGGTGTGAGGTGTGGATGTGGAATTTATAAGAACTAACATGGAAACTATTAGATTGTATTAAAGTGTATAAATGCTGTGTTTTTTCAGATGCATTGACTTAAGTTTCATGTATTAATAGTTTGTTTATCAAACTAATATTAATCAGTCAATATTAATCAGTCAATAGGGGAATATAGAAGGGCCCATTCTTTCATTACCACCGAATGGAATTGTATTTATAGCTGACCCCCATTCTTTCTCGCAGAGACGAGGATAGAATGGATTAGAAGTGTTTCACGGACTTATGTGAAACAAAGCTATTGCCTTATCATGAAGGGATAAAGCCATAGGTTCTCCATTGTGCTAAAGTGTATTAATGCTGTTCTTTCTGATGCATTGACTTATTTCATCTGTTAATAGTTTGCAAATCAAACTAATTTTTATCAGTCAATACTGATTAAGGTTGTAGCTAAGAGGAGTATAGAAGGGCCCATTTTTTCATTGCCATTGAATGGAATTGTCTTTGTAGCTGACCCCTATTCTTTTTTGTAGAGATGAGGATAGAATGGATAGAAGTGTTATATTGCCTTATGTGAAACAAAGCTATTGCGTTATTACTGTGTTGCAATGGTACGCCCCGCCATCCCACCGCGCCTGCCCCCTCGCCCGCGACGCCTCTTGTCTGGAGATGCCTCTGGCACGGGGACGTCCTGAGCATCCCTGGAGGCTCCCGTGGCTGTGCCGAAAACTTCTGGCATGGCCACGGGGGCCTCTGGACGTCCCTGGGAGGTTTACGATGTGGAAAATTAAAAAAAACACTAATAAACATAAAAAAAACTTAGAAAACTAAGACCAGATGTGACAGTTTCCTTTTTATTTTATTTTAGGTTTTTATTTTTATTTTTTTTATTTTAAAATTTAATTTAATTTTATGTTTTGTTTTAAATTTTTTAATTATATTTAAAAAATAATATAATTTTTTCAATAGGTTTTTATTTATTTTATTTAATTATTTAATTTTATTTTTATTTTCATGATTTTTTTAATTTTTAATTTTTATTTTTATAATTATATTTTAAATATTTTATAATTTTTATTAATTATAGTTTATAATTTTATAAGTTATAAGTTTCTATTTATTATCATATTATATTAATATTAAAAAATTTAAATTAAACTTTAATATTTATTTGGATAATTTTTTTTTAAATTTTAATTTGTTAATTTTTATTATTAATAATTTTTTTATTGTTTATAATATATATATATATATATATATAATATAATACTTATTTTAATAATTTATTTTTTATATTTTAATTTTTAAATTAAGAAACCTTAAAATGCTGCAATGTATTTGCAATGTCTACTTTGAACATTTTGAAGCAATGAATGAATAAACATTATGTATTTTCAAGTGTTTTGCTAAAAAATGAGTAATATGTATTGTCTATATATATAGACGTACCCAGGGCGTATCCAAATCAAGGTTCTAGAAAAATGGCGTACCCACGTACCCGTACCCGTATCCAAACAACATAGCGTTATTATAAAGGGATAAAGCCACAGGTTCTCCACTGTGCTAAATAACAATCTAATTGTGAAAGAAATAAATTACAAGGGATAAAAACTGCCCCACTCGCACAATAAATAGTTTTCAATGTACAACCAATATCACTGTTGAATAAAAATCCAGCATATGAGACAAATAGCAACAGGGACAGATGCAACGAAACAGGACTTGACCTGCCCGACACTGATTTGATACTGAATTAAACTATATGCATAGCTGAAGATGGGGTAAATTTGATTTTTTCTTCTCCCTCTCTTCTGGTAAAATCCTTGTTGGGGAAATAAGATTGCCAACAGGAGAACTAGAAGAATAACTGAAGCAAAAGACAAAACTATCTACAGCTGTTGAAAGGAGCACAAGAACTAAAATTGGATGTCAAGAATAATCTTTTTAACTCCACTTATATAGATATTCCAATGATGGAGAAACTTAGGTGACTCATCTTAAGTTACAAGGAAAGAGTTCTAATTTGCAGACTCGTGGCTCTACATCCTCTCCAAACTGTCTTAAGGACTGGATAAAAGAAAAGCTTGACTAGCATAAGAGGTCGAAAGCAGACAGTAACACAGTGTCTATAATTCTCTTTGCTATGAATGCAGACACAGACTGTTTGTTTCGAGGGAGCGCATATTCATGAATAGAGCAGGTCTCTTCGTGAAGTATTGTACAATAGGTTTCAATCCCACAAAGGAACTGCCTACCATCGAGCCAGTATGGGTCAGATTGTTTGCTTTACCTACAGTCTGGAATGGAACAGCGTTATAAACGACAGCCTATGAGAATTAACTTGTGTGCCTAGACTCAGCACGGACAGAAAAATCACTAGATATACAAGAAATATACATCAATCTCATTCTAGAAAATCTGCTTCCAGAAAAAATCATATTAAGGATGTGGGTCATCTATTGGAACAACCAGGAGACTAAAACATCCCAGTTAAGTGCAGGGGGTGTCATGAATATGGGCGCACATGCAAAACAAATGCAAGGCAGCTCCTTCCAAGATGACATGACCTTGAGTAGACAAGAGCAGCAGACATCTTCCCAAATGGTGTCAGCAGAAGAAGGAAAATATACCAAACACGCTAATGAGCAACAACAGCAAGAACCCAGCCAGCAAAACCAAGAGCAATTGGAAGTAAAGTAAAACACAGATGATAAATCTTCATGTACTTTAATGAGAAGAAAAAAAGGCCTTAAGAAATAAATCGAGGTCTTGAAGCACTGATTCAAGAAAATGAAGAAAACACAGTCAAAGACCAAGAGGAAAGGAATGAAACTTTAGATCGGTCTGCTGAAAGAACTCTTACCAGTCACTTCATTGATCAAGCTTTCTATAATCAGAGATAGAGAATAAAAGCAGCATTTGATGGCAAACGCATGGGAGTGCTTCAAGCAAAAGTAACATATCCGGCGGATCAAGGAGAGGGATTGAAATCCAAATTTTCTCATATATCTGTAAACAACCGAAGAAACAGAAATCATATTAATACCACTTAAACAGCAGAAAGTACCACAAGCAATAAAGCAGAGGAAATTGAAGAATCGTTTAGAAATTATTTCATCCAGTCTATGTCTGAACTTTTGGTGCATAAGTGCTTATGCTCTTCTATTATATACATCACATGTGACGTATATAATAGAGCAACAATCAACCAACATTAGGAGGCTGAGGGATTTTAGGTGCTCGACCTTTAGGTTAAGGAGTGAGTATGATGAGGGCCTTAAAACTGCTTTATCACATTGGAGTTTCATTGATGGTTGAGGAGGAGAATTCTGCTTCACATCTGATCTACATACCTGTCTGGGTAAAAATACTCTAGTCTGTTGTCTGAGGAACTACATTCACTGGCTTAATCTTGCTACACAATGCACACCATGGAATTATTGATGCATGGACTGGCGATAATGATCAATGAGATGCTAAGCTCGGATAGGAAGGGGATTTGAAATTGACTCAACGCACTTGTCCTGTACGAGAATGAGCCGATCCGGAAGATAATGTTAAAAGAGCACCTGTTCAAAATTCATTCCTACTGTCCATCATAATTGAACAATAATGCCAATTTCTGAGGGGCTCAAGGAGGCAGTAGTTTCCTTATAGTGAGACAATGCTCTAGATTCTGATGGATGCCCCTCCAATCCCGCCAAAGGTGCTTGGATATTATTAGAAAACACTTACTGGCCACATTCAATGAGCCCTGAAGAATGCAAAAATTTCTTCCAGAGCCTAATTTTACACATCATTCTTGTTCACAAAAATGTCGGCCCAGGAAATCCAGAGCAGCTATAAAAATAATTTTATGCAATACCTCTTATCAAATCATCTTAAGGATCATCAAAAGGTTTCCACCATTGCTCTCTCATATCATCTCAAAGGCTCAGTATGAATTCATAAACATAATTTCTACACACAAATACAATCGAAAATTGGATATGATGTTAAACTGGGATTGCAGAAAAGCATTTCTGTAACCAGGTATAATTTTGAGATTGGAATAACTGAACAAATTCTATATCCTTTTAGTTGGCAATCATATGATCACCAAATCCTGAAATTTTACCTGCATTTGCACCTGTTTCCATAGAACCCAAAATCACAGGGTTCGTTTTAAAGTATATGTAACGGCATAAGCTTGCTTCAATAACTCTTAAGGAATTAATGCAGTAGTAGGTGAATGGTTTTGTTAATAATTTTGTAATCATTGAGGGTATTCTGAGCTTGATAGATAAAATCCTTGGGGTTCATTATATTCGGAACAAAAAAAAAAAAAAATCATGCTTGGGTTCGTATTTTAGGAAATTTACTGAGTTAATGAGCATCTGAATACACTGGAGGTATCGCTAAAGGAAAATGGGCATTCTTGCATCGCCTTATTCAAATTGGAGATAGTATTGTTTTAATAAATGGTAGCATCATCACGAACCTTACTTATTTTGTTTAAACATATCAAGCTCGTTTTTTATTGACTGGCTTGCATTGCTGTTCATTTCTAGTGGAATTGTATGGCACATGCCCATGTTGAATACTCCTATAAGCACCAGTATCCCAGCCATGTGACACCTTCTGTTGGACTTTAATCAGCCCTTGCAGCCTTCTGCCTCACAATATTGGATTATCTAAAAACCCTCTTTCTCCTTTTTCCTTTCTTATTATGTTTTTTTTAATATATTGATTGCTTACATGACAAGTGTTATGGCTGCAAGACAGCAGCAGTGCCATAAATCCTGCTGCCTGATTCTACCATAGAGCACTTGAACATAAAACATTGCATACAAAAGATATACAAAACTTTTTATAAAAAATAACATTGCACAAAATCACATATATAGGAATGTTTCTGTTATTCTGGAATCATGTATGTGGTCTCAACATAATCTGGCTCAACACGTGAATGGAGATCCCTTGATCTATCTACCCATAGAGTACCTATAGAGGACTTTGTTGTATTGGCGGTTGACCACAAACATCTCCTCGTAACTTTACCATAACAATCACTAATCACAAAATTAAAACAGGGGATATAGGTGCATTAAATCTGATTCGAGCATTGCTTAATTAAACTCAATCTTTTTAGTTATTAACTCATTGTAGATAAAGGTATGTCACTGAACTATTGTCTATAAAAACCAAGTTGCTCCATTCCTAATGCAAGTTGTCAGAGCTTGTGATTGTCCTTATGCAATTGTCCCTATTTAAGTCAAGGCGTCTTGCTAAAACAATGATTTTTTTTTTTTTAACGGATATGATAACTGTCTTAAAACAACAAAATAATAATGATTATATAGGAATGTTTGGTCTTTCCCTTAGAGAAGTTGGATCAATCATGCATATTTTCATCCATTAGGTGTGGAATTAGACCCTACACAGGCTACATCTTAGATCTCATCCATGTTGGCTCCATACATAGGTTGTTTCTTATATTTATTTGGTCATAGTGTCCTTGTATGCAATTTTTGTGGTTTCTGTCTTAATGTAAATATGTAAATCATCTCAACAAAGCACTCTTTATGGGGAAAATAAATTCTATTTTATACCAGAGAACAATAAAATTACACCTGAAAATAGACTGGAGAATAAACTAAATGGGTAGGTACCTTCCTTGAAAGTTTCCTGTTCTAACATTGGTTATCAGGGCCAACATGTTACCCTTGTCAATAAGCTCAAGGGAGTACACTTCTTTCCTTATAAATCCTGATAAATACATTTTATTTGTGGATTGGATAGGTGGGTCTTCTTTAAAACCTGTGAATTGTCCTAGATGAAGGTTGGAAGCCTTACCATTAAATGTTGTCTTACGTCTTTGTCTCCAGTGGAATATGATGCCCATCGAGCAAACGTTGCTTTATAGTTATTTATTATGCTATCAAATCATCAAACAGGTCTCCTGAAATATCTCTTTTCCAACTAAGTTGTTCAACAAAGAGGATGGCACATTCTGCGGAGTTCTGTCTCAAAAGGCTTGCTTAACTCAGCACTGTCAAAAGACACGTTTGTTTGATTCCTCTTTCAGAAAATAGCCGCAAATTTTGCTGGAAACACCCAGTTTGTGAAGCCTAACCTTGATGACTAGACTGTGAATAACAGTGATACAATCCGAGACACAGGATTAAAAGGCCAAAATTGTCTTCTGTATGTTTGCAAATTGATCCGTCTTTAATGCACTATAGCCTGTCCACAATGTTGGATATTTGTCCAAACTTAGAATAGAGCTTCCTTTTCTTGCATTTTAAAAGAGTCTTTAACTTCCATCTTCAATCCTGCTCCTGCATGTACAGCTTATTTTACACAAGTTTGAATTAGAGACCTTTTGCAGAGTTCAAGGTGTTATTATCTATGATTGACAAGTTTTGGATAGGATTCAGACCTCTTTTCAACCATGCATTCCTTTTCTTATGCAACCCTAAAAATACCGAACTCTTGTGGAGCCTATTCTTTGCAAAATTCTGACGTTATCTCAACTGGCACGAAGGAGATTGAAAATTCCGGACACATATTGCTTCTCCTAAAGTCCTAATTTTCCTTGGTTCCAAAGTTTCATGGTATTTCATTGAATGTGGTCTGCCAGGCCTGCTGAACACCGATCCTGACATCTTCAAGGAGTCATCATCTCAATCAACTTTCTTATCCCAAAAGGCTCTTTGTTACCTGCAACATGAATACCAGTCTTGAACCAATATTTGACAAAACTTTGCCACGGTTCATCTCAACATATCACTTTATAACTGTCCATTTCGCAGCAAAAACAACTCTCTAAGAATGACTATTAGTTAAGCAAGTGTTCCCTTTGTGATTGGGAACAGTGCAAAATTTGGGTCATTGTAAGTAGGCATTCTCTCCCTTTTTTCCTCATAAGAATCTTCTAGGGACCATTTCCAGCTTCTTGTACCCAGCTAATGTTGCGAGAAGGCGGGAATAAAAGGGAAAAAGAAGCAACAGATCATATTATAATGCCCACAAGCAGCCAAAATAGGTCAACGTGTCTTAAAATACATAGTGAAGCTATAACAACCAAATATATGTAAGAGTCAACTCTTTTTAAAAGTCTAAGTAGAAAAACTAAAGAGTAGAAGGCTTAAAAGGTTTAAGAGAAACCTTCAAAAGGAAGAAAGTTGACATTTGGTACGATGGTTTACTGCTAGGAGAAAAAATAGGATATACTTAGCAGAAATGTCATTACTACCAAAGATCAACATATGGTCTCCAAAAGCAAGGGCCCTCTAGAAAATGAGCTTTCCGGCCTATGGGCAATAATAGGAGGACTATTTAAAACTTTGCTTTCAAATTTATCTATGGCTCACCAAAATTGCTGAATAGGGTTACCTGTAGCGGCAAAGGGGACTCCAGGTCTAGCCCTTATGATGTGCACCGGATACACGTCCTTCCACTTTCTTGAAAGCCACGTAAGGCAGTTCTCTTAACCAATAATATGTCTTGTGTTTTCTCTTCCCCAATTCTTGCTTCTATTGCTTGTGCAAATTCATAAAGGCACTGCAGTCCCTTCTACTGGGTTATGAAGAGCTTTGAGGTTAGTGTGAAACCATTAGTGTAGTATACATTAAGCTATTAATTGCCCTTGATACTGACCTTGAATCTAAGCTGCTTCTAGGAATAATCAAGACCATCCATTGCGATGACGTGCAAGTAAGGAGCAAGGGTGCCCTTGGAGAGACCATCCTTGTATTGACCTTTGGTGGTGGGTGGCCTTGGAGAGACTACCATTCACACAGTTTGGTAGAAGCATTAGAGTGTATCATTATGAAAATATATCTTGATTGAACTGCATTGTATCCTTTTTATTTCTGGCATTACAGGTCTAGCTTCTAGAGCTTTCTTTAGGGATAGTCGGATCTTAGATAAGAGATTGGATTGTTATTTAATGCAAATAGATATAAAACTTTTAAGCCCTCTTGTAATTAGATATCGAGTTGGTTCTCAAGAATAAATAGACTATAAACAGATTATATTGTCTTCTTATATTAATCTTATAGTTTCATATATTTTTAACTTTTATTAATATATTTGTTTAGGATTTACTATGAGCCCTTATTTTAACCCTAATGTGTTTAGTTTATTACTATGCTCCACGGGGACGCGTCCTGGGTGTTTAAGTTTATTTAGAAATTTCTATTTTTTATTGTGTGATGTGTTCAATTTTTTATTTTTTTTAAAGCTTCTTGACTTAAGATTTCAAAGTGCTATTTTTTCCCCTGCCCTAAAATAATTTTTTTAAACTATATATTGTGGTTTTTGTTTGTTTATTTAATTATTTTTCTTATTTTGATTTGTTTAAGGATTTTTTTATTTTTTTTAAAGTTTATTTATATTTTTAAAATCTAAATATTAATTTTTATATATCATTTTAATATCCTTCCCCACGCTGTCCTCAAAATCTGGGATGCCATCCCCAAAACCATCTTTCATCATCCCCCCTGTCTTCGAGACATGTGGAACACCGGTTTATTATTAGTTCTAATTTTAATTTTAACCAACTATTTCTATTTTTAACCATCTTATATTAAGTAACTTAGATATTAATCCAAGTTTGTCGTTTTTATTTTTTTAATTTTAATTATTAAGGCTATGTATGATGGGATTCTAGGTGTAACTAATATTCCAACCTTTATATCTATTAGTGTTACTGTTATGTTGCATATTCTCAATAGTCTCATTTAAGTGATGCTTTACATAGTGATCTTCTAAGGCTAACCCTTTTGCTTTAAAACTGCCAATGGCGCATTTCATTGTAAGAGTGTTTTTTATTTGGCTAAAGAATATATTTCCTTTGTCATACTTAATGTTCTTATCATGTTCTTTAATCCTAGTTTGGACCGATCTTTCTATTTTCCCATATGTTTTTAGGGTATCGATGGGTAAGAAAGTAGTTTCAATTACTTTTATTTTCAAAATTTTAGATATCTTATCAATTGTGTTTTTTTATGTATAATAAAAATGCATTTCTTTTTTTATCTACTTGTTCATGCTCATTTTGAATTTAATGTTGGGGTTCTTTTTGAGTTACGTCGGGATGTGTCATAGACGTCTCGAGGATGGGGACAAAACATCCCCCCTTGTCCCGAAAATCGAGAAACAAATGGGGACGTCCTCAAGATTTTGCCTAAAAACATTCAGCATCAGGGATGCCATGATGTCACTAGGATGGTCGAGGGATGTCCCAAGACGTCACAAAAACCACGACACTACTTTTTAACTGCTTTTTGTAGTCGGTACAATGAGTCCTTGTTCAATGATATATAATGAAGAATGGTTTGGTTATACATGCTGAAGCTTTAAGGCAATTTTAATACTGTGTGTTTTGACTCTCAGCGAGTTTATCTTTCCTAATATTCAATTTTATTGTCAGTATTTTGTTGGCATAATTATCCTTTTTTGGGCACCAAGGCATGGCCCCTTGATAGAGTCCCATGCCATTAAGCCAAAAAAAAAAGCAAAAAAACGAAATGGCCAAACACTCAACATGCAAGCCTTACAGTTTAAATATGCCTAAACATTCAACAAATAGTTAGCAAAGTCTCATGAATGGCTAAACAAACAACACATAATTAACAAGTTCTTGAATCGCTGAAAATCAGCATATAACTATGCTAGAAGTGAGTGAAATGATTTTAATTATCTCCACAAAACCCAATGGTCTATAGGACCACACTTTGTCATAGTTGTCTCAACCCCTTGTTAAAACATAACTTGAAGATCGGGTTTTTTTTTAAGGAGGTGTTCCTTCTTTTATTGATTTGAGTTAGTAGCTCCCCCAACTCTTGTATTCTCGTCTCTTCAAATTGATCCCACGTAGCATTACTTCTCAATATTTCTGTATACTTGACCCAGATGTTATTGTAGGTTGGGCATTCTAGGATTAAGTGCTTCTCTGTCTCTATTGCTCCTATGGTGCAAAACAAACATATCCTATATTCCCATTCGTACTCTTGCTCGTCTACTTGTCTTGCATTTGACCCTATGAGAACTAGTTCTTATTTGAGTTATGATTGTCTTCTCCCTTCATTTGATTTAAGCTTTCTTGTCATGTTCACTCAATCACTTTTTTTGGGGGGCCTTAGCATGTTGATATATCATGTACTCTTCTTTGCTCTAAGTTTGGCAATGTACTTAGTACTTATATTGAGTAATGAAATCTTTATTTATATTTCATGATTTTGAATTATGGCATTATTAGATGAATTATTGGAACAATTATTGTATTTAGTATTTTTTTTTTTAAAATTTCAACTTTTTGTTTTATAGATTCTTGAGGGTTTTTGAGTCTCTTCCCTGCAATAAAAATTACTCCAAAATAATACCCATTTGCCTCGGATGAAAATCCACGAGGAAACGAAGAAACAAAACTTGGCTATACTAGCCCAGACCCAACAAGGGGAGAACAAACAAGCCTAAGGAATACAAAAAACTCATAGAAGCCTTACAAAAAATGTGAACATAACAATTCAGCGAAAAACCCAAAAACCAACAAGTGAAGGAGCACCATGGACACAAGGACACGGGGGAGAGAGAAATCTTAGGGGGCAACTTCATACTCCTATCCTTGAACCGAAAACAGTGACTGCGAATCTCCTAAAGAATCCAGTGCTCCAACCTCCACTGCATCCCTTTCACTATGCCCATCCACCTCTTCCTCGACCACCCAAACACCACCCAAACTCAAAGCCCTTAAGACAAAATCCAAAGGAGCTTGCATAGCACTAGAAACAACCCGCCTAGGGGGGGCTCGGTACCAGAACCACTTGCAGGGGATCTTGTCGGGGGTGGCATTAATAGGTCACCCCCGTACAACCTACACAAAAAACACACTGCAGCCAAAACCCAAGTAGAGATCCACATGCCAGAATAGCAGAGAGGGAGGGGAGAGGAGCCCGCAGGGAAGCCACATCCAGCTGTGCCACCATCCTACCACCCGTCGAAGGAGATTAAAGGAGTCTTTGCAAATATTAACAAAAGACAGCCACACACAACCATTCTTTTGGCTCACAGAACATTGAAAGGGGGATTAAACCAAAGTTTTCAACACCGGAGAGAGGTCTAGCTTTTAGACGGCAAGCCATCAATGGCTTCATTCCACCCGACCCTATATCGTGGCTTGATCAGTCTCTACACCACCTACCTAGCCAAGCCCTTATCATACGAAGCCAAAAGGAAATTGGAGATGAACAGAGAAGTGAGATCGGAATTAACTTTGACATGAAAGGGTGTCTCAAGATAAACCATACCAATAATTTCTTCGACAGGCTCCAGAACTTGCCCTGACTGAATGACAAACACTTCCTTGATCCTAGCCACACGTTGCCCTCAAATGCCATCTCTTTTTTCTGCTCCCACCCTAGTCAATTGCTTATGAATAGCAATCTGCATTGTGTTCCATTTGAGACTTAATCCCGGTTCCAACGCTTGGTGTCAGTAGTGACGAAGAAATGAATGCACATTGCATAGGAAGAACAACTTAATTAAGACTAATTTCCTAGCCTATGCCATGACGTGTGTGGTATGCCAACAATCATAGGGGAGCGTGCCAAAAATGATTAAAACAACCGCCACCAAATCTTTCATCATTCCCCCCAATCAATCATAAAAGGTTTTTAAGTTTATAAAAGCGTCGGAGGGGCCTCCGCCCAGGGCTTCCAAGAATTATCAATTTTGATCTCTTCAACCTGCGAGATGCCTTGGTTGGTCAAAAAATCCACAATTGAATTAGTCTTTTGATAACAAGAATATTCTCAAAAATATTCATCAATGACAAAGTATGAAAGTGCGAAAATAAAAAAATTACAAGACAAAGTTACCTCTCAAGGTGCAAACCACAAATGAGATAAGAATTTTAAAGTGGGAAACCGAATGTATCGGAGAAAAATCCATTTGATCTTATTAGAAGGTTTACTACCAAAATCTCCACAAGTACAAAATTGAATCAATGGCACAAGAGAAGAAGAAAGAGAGCTATGAGTTTCTAGTGAGCAAATGAGAGAAATGACTCTTTTATAGAGCTAGAGGAAAAGAATGGGAGTTACAAGAAATCACATTATTATCTTACAAGCCTCCTATGTGTGTGCCACTTGTGGCCTAGTCTTTTAGAAAGTGAAGGGAGGTGTGTGCCAAGTAGGTGAAAGGGTTACTCATGCAAGTAACTCCCAAATCCTAAAGGAGTATGAAGAGGTGAGTGACACCTCATGAAATCATGATTTATGTGAATTAATAATTCAAATAAATAAAAATGTTACACACAAAAAGGGAGTGTAGGATAAAATAAATTATCTTAAATAAAAGGTAATCTTAACACTCCCCCATAAACTTTATTTAAGGGTTTACAAACAAAAAAGAAGGGAGAAAATATCACTTATTCTCCCCCTTGATGAGAACTTTCTTCAATCCTAATTTGTTACCAAAGAATACAAACTTTTCTGTACATATTGGCTTAGTGAAGATATCAACAATTTGTTCTACAATACGACAAAAAGAGAGAAGAATTTGATTGTCTTCAAGAAGTTTGCGCTGAAAGTGATTTTGATTCCCAATGTGCTTGCACCTTACGTGGAAAACTGGGTTTTTTGCTAAGGCAATGGCACTTTGATTATCACAAAAAATCAGAGTAGCCGAATGTTTTGGGTTGCCCAAATTTGCAAAAAGTTTTCTAAGCCAAATAATTACCTTTGTAACATGATTACAAGCTTTATACTCAGCGTCTATGGAAGATAAAGATACAGTAGTCTGCTTTTTACTATTCTATGAAATAGTGCTGGAACCCAAAGAAAAATAATAACCACTTGTGGATCTATGATCATTAGGATCACTAGCCCAAACAAAATCTACATAATCTGCCAAAGAGAAATTGCTATTCGAGGTGTACTCGATGCCAAAAGTTAGAGTACCTTTAATATAATGAAGAATTCTTTTAGCAGCTTTAAAATGAGTAGTTTGAGGTTTAGACATGAAATGAGAAATCAATCCAACATAAAAGACAATATTAGGACGAGTATGAGTAAGATCATTTAAACTGCGAACTAATTGTCTATAAAAAATTGGATCTATAATTTCTGTTTGCATATTATTGAGTGATTCGACACCAAGTTTACAAGGGGTAGCAACAGGGTTGCAATCTAACATATTAAATCTAGATAACAAGTCATATGCATATTTAGATTAAGAAATAGAAATGCTATCTTGTTTTTGTCAAACTTGAATGCTTAAAAAGTAATGTAAGAGACCCAAATCAGTTATTTCAAAGGTATTTTTCAAAGCATTTTTAGTGCAAGAAATCATTGATCTATTACTACCAGTTACGATTAAGTCATCAACATACAAAACAATGATAATTATGCCATTTGGAGTGTTCTTGACAAAAAAATTAGGATCATTAGAACTAAGAGTGAAGCCTTGAAGTATAAAAAATTGATAGATTTTAGAGTATCATTCTCTAAGAGATTGTTTCAAACCATAAATAACTTTGTTCAACTTGCAAACAAGACGTTCATTGCCTTAATAAAACTAGGGGGTTGATACATGTAAATTTCTTCATGCAAGTCACTATTTAAGAAAACACTCTGAACATCTATTTGATAAATAGGCCAATGCATGTGAGCAATTCAAGCTAAAACAACTTTAATTGTGGGCATCTTAGTTACAAGTACAAAAGTTTCATTATAGTTAATTCTTTTAATTTGAGAGAAACCTCTAACAACTAATCTAACTTTATATTTTTCAATTTGATTATCAAAATTGAAATTAGTTTTAAACAACCATTTGCAACTTAACAAATGATGTCCTTTAGGGAGGGGGACTAAGTCCCAAGTATTATTGGAAATCAAAGAGTTGTATTTATCATGCATTGCTTTTTCCCAATGAGGGTGATCTTGAGCTTGTTTTAGAGTTTGAAGATCATTATTGTTCATAAGTTTAGACATCAAAGCATAATTACAAAATTGTTGCCTAGTTCTACGAGTATCATTAAGATCTACATCAATTTTCGAATCCTCTATAGCAGTCTTAGTCCATTTAAGCATAGCTTTGGGTGGAGTAAGACTAGAAGGAGAAGAAACTTTAGGAACAACTTCATTATGCACCACATTATTATGATCATCACTTGTTTCAAAAGGAAAAGAAGAAAAACTATATCAAGAGAATCCGAATTAGAAGCACAATCTCAAGTACACAATTTTCAGCAATGTTAACATCCTTTTTAATCTTGATTTTGTTAGTTTGAAGATCATACACCCTATAAGCTTTAGATGATTCATCATAACCAACAAAGATAAAAGTGTCTGCTTTAGAATCTAACTTATTACGTTTTTCGATTGGAATATAAGCAAATGCATTACAACTAAAAACACGTAAATACTTCAAATTAGGTTTTTTACCACTCCAAGCTTCTTCAGGGGTAATATTTAAAATAACTTTAGTGGGAGTCCTATTGATTAGATAAACACCACAATACATTTTTTCAGCGCAAAATTTATAATGCATATTTTTAGCATGCAACATACACTTAGCTATTTCAGTGATAGTCCTATGTTTATGTTCAACAACATCATTTTGCTCAGATGTTTAGGAAACGGTTTTCTTATGTTTAATACCATGTTTACAATATGCAAAGAAATCATTGTTAACATATTCAATACCATTATCAGTGTGTAATTTGCATAAAGAATAATGAGATCGTTTTTCAACAAAGGCATGAAACTCAATAAAAGTGTCTAAAACTTGATTTTTAATTTTTAAGAAGTAAATTCAAACTCGTCTAGTGTAATCATCAACAAAAGTTAAATCATACTTTGCACCATTAGTAGGAGTTTGCATAGGGCCTAAGAGATCACTATGAACTAAATGAAACTTTTCAGTAGCATGCCAAGAGTGATTCTTAGAAAAAGATTCTATATGAATTTTATCAGTCATACAACCACTACAAACAAAATCAGTGAAAAAAATTTCAAGCAAACCTTGCACCATATTAAGTTTATTCATAAGTGCAATACTTTAGTAATTAATGTCCTAGTATTTCATGCCACAAGTTAACATCATTAGAAGTAAGCAAATCATGAGAAGAGGAAGAAGAGAATCCTATAAACTTGAACAAATTATCATTGTCTAAAAAAGCAGTAGTAACTACTTGAAAATCTTGCTTAGTAGATTTAACATATAAGTGTCATTGAAAAATTCTATTTTATAGTCCTGTTTGCATAATTGAGGATCAAAAAGTAAATACAATTTTAAATAAGGGATTAGCAAGAATCAACAATCCATTCAACAAGAGAAACACACAAAGCACAAATAAAAGCAGTTCTAGTATTAAATTTTTATTTAGCTTGAGTTTTAGTGTTACTAGTGATCACTGTCTTTGATCTTAAGTTTTTCATTTTTGATATCACGTTTCTTCTTAAAGCAGTGATCTTCATCATGAGTGTTTTTGTCACAATAATTACATTAATTTTTTCTTAGGTTTTGAGTTAGATTTTTGATCTTTCTTATCATGTGTATTATTGGACTTAACATGTTCTTTGTCATTCTTGTGTTGGTGTTTAGAAACAAAAGCATGTCCATTAGTCTTAAGACTACCAAATTGAATTAACTTTTGTTCTTCTTGACGCAACAAAGTACAAAATAATTCAAATGTCAACAAAACAGTTAAAGTAGGAAAAACTAGTTGCGAATGAATATTTGTAGTAAACCGTTAAAGAGATCGAGGCAAACACTTTTTCATGATAATATGATTCAAATTCAAATATGAAAGTTTAACGCCTAAACCAACTAACTGAGAATGCAAAGAGTGAAATTTAATTAATAAATCATCCATAGTTTTGAAGTCATTATACTTTAAATCAGACAATTGATCTTGAATTTGAATTTTACGAGATTCATTTACGTCATAAACAAATTTAAGCTTAGACCATGTAGTGGATGCAAGAAGACAACCATCAATATGCACATGCAATTCGGGGGTCATGGCCATGTCAATCAATCCTAAGGCCTCGTCATTTTTTGCTTGCCATTTTTTTGAACTTCATCGCAGGTGTCTTTATATCAAGTTTGAGGTACGTGTGTTGAACACAACTATTAACTGAGAGGGGTGGTGAGTCAGTAGATGAGTTAAAACTAGTTGATTAAAATTTTTAGAATAGATATCAAATTATATGCATATTAAAAAACAAATATAGAAGCACACACACACAAAAGCACATACACCAGATTTATACGTGGAAAACCCAAAAGAAAAAACTACGATGAGAATCGCTGCTAGAATCTACTGTTTTAATTTAGCCTCACAGTTAGATCACCTCACTGGCAAAACCACACTGGTTACATTCAAGGACATCTATCCTTAGGAGACACCAATTCCCTAACTGAGTACCAACTCAATTTTTCTGAAGGCACCTACCAATCATAACTATGGAGCTACAACTCTAGTGTATAAGACAGATTCACAAATGAATCTAGTTCAGTTTCTTTGTTACAAGTATAGTCTGTAACTTTTCACTCTTGGCTTATTTTGTGTATGCCTATTCTCCTTCTTTGCTTAAAATTTGCACATTCTCTATGTGCCCTTTTTTTCTGTCTACTCAATCTCTATTCCTCTGACTTTTACTCTATGTCTGCATAAGTCTGGATATATTCTGTTTAGACACACTTCATTTCCTTTTTCTGTCTTTTACTCTATCTTTATTCGTCTAGATAGACGACCTTTTCTTTTCTTCTTTGCCTTACTAGTTCTTTGTCGTTATAGCTTCTGTTTTACACAGTCCATTTACACTAGCTACTTTGGCCTCTCTTCCTTTGTATCTTTTATATATTCTTTGTTTGACACATCAACATCCTCTTCTTGCCTCTATATCTCTCTCTATGCTATAATGGTCTGTGTCTATATATTCTATTAGACACACTTCGTATTGCTCACATGCTTAGGTTCAATGATAGTCTGAGCAATCGCAAAATGATAGCCTTTGACTCTCTTAAAATTGCAACGACAACAGCAGTAGCAGCAAAAAGCAAATTACAATGTTCAAGATGTCGTATATGTATAGACAATGCAACTTAGGGTTTTCTATCTTCAATGGCATTCACACTTCAGCTGCAATTAAACGGTTCTCATTAAAAGCGATTTTGACTTATGCTCTTTCCCGTGTCTCGGTTCATGCATCACATTGCAATGGTCAAGTCTCTTTACTATGTTTGGCAACTGTTGGATTTATCTCATAAATGCACCTCTTTAATCGATGATTGATCGGTTGGATCAATCAATCTCGGGCTCCGTGTAGATTTTTCGAGCTCACCGTTTATCTGGGCATGTCTTTAAACGAGGATTATTCATCTTGTCATCGGCGCCATTCATTGTCTATCTTGAACCGTCAGATATTTTCATTTTTTAAAACAAAACCGTCGATCTCTCTTGCATTAACCATCGAGCTCTTTCTCGCATCTCGATATTTTCTATATGATTGATTTGCTTTCGCTCCTTTCAATTATATTCGATATGCTCGATCTTGAATCCCGCCTTGATCCTTTGGCAATAATGCAAGTGTCTTATACTTCAACTGAGATATCCTTCAGAACCTTTTTAAATGTCCACTTGCCCTAGATTCTTTCCAAAACAATCCAAGTGATCCTTGAGAAGCTTTGTAATGGTTCTTGTGTCCTCTGCAATTGTCCTTCGGCACTTGTGGAAGTGCCCTATGTCTTTCGGTGAATGCTCAAGTGTCCTTTCCCTCCATTTGAACTACCCCTTCGAATAAATTGTTGTGGGCTTTTTGTCCAAGTCCCCTTTGGGACAATTTCCGTGGACTTTTTGTCTGGGTCCCCTTCGGGACAATTTCCGCGGACTTTTTGTCTGGGTCCCCCTCGGGACAATTTTCGCAAACTTTTTGTCCGAGTCCCCTTTCGGCACTTTTGTTTAGGACATGTACCCTTCGGGGCTTTGCAAATGTACCCTTCGGCTTTTTTGTAAAGGTCCACATACCCTTCGGCTTTTTTGCAAAAGTACTCTTCGAAAATTTTGTTCGGGTCCACTTGCCCTTTGGATTTTTTGCAACGCTCCCTTCGGAGGCTTTGAGCAGTCCACATACCCTTCGGGTTTTCTGAAAAGATCCCTTCGGCTTTTTGAACGGTTCACTTACCCTTTGGACTTTTTGAAACGACCCCTTTGGGATTTTTTGGACGGTCCACTACCCTTCAGCGTTTTCAAAAAGTACCTTTCGGAACTTTTGCATGGGATCATTTCCTTCGGGACAAATTTTCAAAAGAATTGCCTATAACAATATTTTGAAAAGAATAGACCAAGTCGAAAATTGGCTAAGTGTGAAGACCAAAACGAATGTTCTTGACAACAACATACTTTGGGTTTTTCGCATTGCTTTACTTATAAGATTGAAAGAAGTAAAGTTACTTGGTAAACTCGATTTACTCTTGAGGCAAAGACCCATTCGAGTTTCTCAACTTGCTTGACTTCACTAGACCAATTCGGGTTCTTTGCATGACTTTACTCATAAAGTTCATAAGTAAAGCAGTGAAAGCACTTGACAATCCCAATTTACTCCACTAGACCCATTCGTGTTCTTGAGATTGCTTAGCTTATAAAAATGAACGCAGCTAAGTCGTTCTGGAAACCCGATTAACTCACCAAGACCCATTCAGGTTCTTGATATTTCGGGTTCTTTGCATGACTTTACTTATAAAGTTCATAAGTAAAGCAGTGAAAGCACTTGACAATCCCAATTTACTCCACTAGACCCATTCGTGTTCTTGAGATTGCTTAGCTTATAAAAATGAACGCAGCTAAGTCGTTCTGGAAACCTGATTAACTCACCAAGACCCATTCAGGTTCTTGACATTGCTTTACTTACTTTATAAGTAGAAGCACTTCACAAACTCGATTCACTCCACCAGACCAAGTTGGTTTCTTGACATTGCTTTACTTGTTTTATAAGTAGAAGCACTTCACAACCCTGATTTACTCCACAAGTTTGTTCAACTCAACCTTTGACATTAATGCATGATAGCACATGCTCCCTTTGACATCAATGACAATTCTTCAGACCTCAATGACTATGTCGAACACCGTGCAATCTACTACACACACTAAGTGTTTAAAAGTGAATATGTATTGCATATGCGATTTTCATAAATGGTAATTGGTAGACGTGAGTTTAAATTCAGAGAACAATTGAGTCATTGTGCCGTGAAAGCTCACCTAATCCCGAAAAGCGAATTTGCAAAACAAATCACGTAAATGAAGAAGGTGCGAAGGAGGGACAAGAATGCCAATAACAAGGCTTAGCCAAAGTGCAACAAAGATGTCAAGGAAGAAATGGGAGTCGGAAAAATGATAAAGAATTGCAAAAAGCAATAACAAGATGGTTATAAAATCTTCCAAGTTGTAATGGAAAAGATAATTACAACTATATTAAAAGCTTTTGGTTACATGAACTTTAAGCAAAATAAAATGTTGTGAATTGATATAATGAAAATTTTAAATGCTCACAAAGAGTTAAAGAACAATGATTTTCTTGAAAAAGAAAAAAAACTACATTGAATAGTTTTGTTGGAAGAGACTTTAAAAAAACTTTAAGAGAAATTAAAGTTTTTTTTTTTTAACTCTTAAATGAAACACTTTGAATTGAATTGAATTGAATGAGTTTTAATAACGTCCACGAGACCAAATAGTCTATGGGACCGAGTGTCAAGACCATTAGAAGTTCTTCAGATTCCTTTTGATGTCATCCCGCCTCCTATGAATCTTTACCAACAGCCGGGCCGAGTTGTGTAGCCTCTCTTCCTCAAATAGCTCACTAAAACTGCCCACATTCACGTTGTAATCTTGCTGCATACGGATATCCTTGTATGCATCGCACTCACTAATGAAGTGTCGTTCAGTTTCAACCGCTCTATCACTGTAGAAAATGCAAGTCCTATCTTCCCATCTTTCCTTGGGAACCGTCCATCTACCAGTTTCACACCTAAGATGGTGTGAACCGGTTCTCGATTGTGCCACTAGGAGCCTAGCTTTACCTTTAAGTTCGGCACTTAGGTATGGTTTATTCCCATGCTCCCAAGTGGGATTGAACTCTTTGATATAATGCATTTTTTTACTCCCAATCTGATTTGTCCACATGGCAGTCCTGAATTTTTCTAACACAAATTTTTTTATTTCCTCCTTGGAGTTAGGGCACTCATGTAACTTAATGTCCCATTTTCCCAACCACTTGATGTTTTGCTTCATCCACGTCTTCTTCCTCCGATTTAACACCTCGTTCACCACCATTTTGGGCCACCGGTGATTCCCCATGTTTTCAACCTTTTTTAGGTAGCTTAGTAACTGTGAAATCGCTGTAGCTTCCATTGAGAAAGTATTGGCTTCCGCCAAGAGGATCTCATATGGAACAGTTGCTTTAACTTTAAGACTACTGGTGATAAGATGTTTTTGAATTCTTTCCATTTGTCTCCATTTGTGATTTGACATGCTGCTTCCCCAAACCTCACAACCGTAGAGGACAACCGGTGTGACCAGCAAACCAAAAAGGGTTTTCTTGGTTTTCCAGTCCCAAAGTTCTGCTTTCCTACACTTGTTCTGGAGAAGGTAAGAAGCTCTCCAACCTCCTTGAATCTTTTTCGCCTTGCAAGTTTTCCAACTTAGCCTATTATGAAAAACAATGCCAAGATACTTGTATTCTTCAACAATTTCCAACGGGCTACCTTCGAACATAAAATTAGTTTGTTGTTTCCTTTTTAGAGAGAAGATCATGACTTTAGTCTTGCTAATGTTCACTTGCATCCTGACATCTTGGCAAAATAGCTCTAAAGCTTTCAAATAATCCCTCAAACCATGGGCAGTTTTTGCTATAAGAATAAGATCATCTGCATATAAAAGTAGCTTTACTACAAAATTGGCCAACTAGGTGCCACCTTCGGTTTTATTTATCCATTCTTCAAGTTTGTCAATTTAAAGGCCAAACAAAGTGGGGGAGAGTGGGCACCCTTGCTTGACCCCGATGTTGCTGCCGAAGCATTCAAACATGCCTTCTCTAGTTCTGATTTTTTCTCTAACACGCTCATAAAGTTTGTGAACAACTGCTCTAAACTTAACGGGACCCCCATTTCTTCCATCCTTTTCTAGAGTTGGTCTCTAGGAACTGTGTCAAAAGCTTTTTTAAAATCCACAAAACAACAATAAGCTTCCCCACCTTGGGTGTTCCAAGCTTTTTCAATCAAATGCCGAAGAGTAATACAGTGATCAATGGTAGAGTGCCTTGGTCTAAAACCAACCTGTCCCTTTGCTCTTTTCCCTTCTTTTTCTGCCAACTGCTGATTTTACGTTCGATCAAGCTCCCAAATAACTTTCCAAGAAGAGGGTTGACCATGATAGTACAATAGTTAGAGGGATTATTGATATCCCCACTCTTGAAGAGAGGGATAACGACACTAGTTGTCCACTCCACTGGAAATCCCCATTGTGTGACCTCATTAAAAATTCTTTTGATGTGCGGAGCAAGGTGTTCAGCTCCCCACTTTAAGAATTCAGCTTGCAGCCCATCAATGCCCTGTGCTTTACCATTTGCTAATTTCTTTATACCCTGTTTGATCTTCTCATCCGAGAAGAGCTCGGTTGACGTGCTAACATTGGGAGGGAGGGTTTCCTCATGTTCACGCTCATAAAGTAGTTCTGCATACTCTAACTATTGAGATTCTGTGATATTATTTTCTGTATGTTTCTTCTCTTGCTGTAGCTCCCTCCAAAAACCTTTGGGATTGTGCTTACCTAACTCTATTAGCTCCTTAGTATAACAAATTTTTCTTTCTTGGCTTTTAACAACTTCGCGTAGTTTTTCTTGTTTTCTTTGTTTGGCTCGCTCTCTTTGTAGGATCTTTTTGCTGCTTTGCACTCTTCATCATACCAGGGGTTAGCTGGGAAAGTGTTAGAGACTCCTTTCCGAGGCTTGGATTTCTTGCAAACATTTAGAGCTTTGTGAATCAAAGGGACCAACAAACTACTGTCAATGTGTTTCCTCGTAATATTGTTTTCCTTGAGCCCAACATTGTTTTTGGTCATCTCAATGTGTTGTCCAAGGGCAGTAGTAAAGAGTTCCTGGTTTTTTTAATTCAAAATGATTTTACCATGTTGATTAGTTGTCATAACCTTGTGTTGAGCTTGCCTTTCACCTTGCTTGTTTGTGAGAAAGCCAAACTTAACCAAAAGGGGCATATGCTCAGACTTCATCTCCATAGGGCATTCTCCTATAACAAACTCCAGCAACTTAGCAATCGAATTTTTAGAGCAGATGACATAATCAACCACACTTTGACCATTGTAGGTTTTGCATGTAATACCCCCAAATCTTGGCCAAGCTCTTGTACCGTTACATATAACCATGTCATACAAACTACAAAGTCCCAAAAGTTCGGCACCGAAGTGCGTCACACTGCCTTTTCCATCTTGTGACATTCTTTTCCAAAGTTGGTCCCCACCCTCTTCTAGCCATAAGGGATTGCTATCCTCTCTATCTTCTCTTTCCATTTGAAGAGATTGATTGTTGGCGGTTTTAGCATTGAAGTCTCCTATTAAAACAATTTCCCCTGATGTGCTAAAAACAGAGATAGTGTATAAAGCCACCATTATGTGTTTTTATGTTGTTTATTTTTATAAACTAAAAACACTAAATGAAGATATATATATATATATATACAATGGTCTAATCCTTACTTTCTTTGTGTGTTTTCCTTACTTCAAACGCATTGCAGTTTGCTATATTTAAACCCCATATATATATATATATATATATATATATATATATATATAATCCTTACTTTCTTTGTGTGTTTGAAGGAAAACACACAAAGAAAGTAAGGATTAGATATATATATTCCTTACTTTCTTTGTGTGTTTGAAGGAAAACACACAAAGAAAGTAAGGATTAGATATATTCTTTGTGTTTGAAGGAAAACACACAAAAAAAGTAAGGATTAGATATATATATCTAATCCTTACTTTCTTTGTGTGTTTTCCTTCAAACACACAAAGAAAGTAAGGATTATATATATATATATATATATATATATATATATATATATATATGGGGTTTAAATATAGCAAACTACAATGCGTTTGAAGTAAGGAATATATATACAATGGTCTAATCCTTACTTTGTGTGTTTTCCTTACTTCAAACGCATTGCAGTTTGCTATATTTAAACCCCATATATATATATATATATATATATATATAATCCTTACTTTCTTTGTGTGTTTTCCTTACTTCAAACGCATTGCAGTTTGCTATATATATATATATGGGGTTTAAATATAGCAAACTGCAATGCGTTTGAAGTAAGGAAAACACACAAAGAAAGTAAGGATTATATATATATATATATATATATATATATATATATATATATATGGGGTTTAAATATAGCAAACTGCAATGCGTTTGAAGTAAGGAAAACACACAAAGAAAGTAAGGATTATATATATATATATGGGGTTTAAATATAGCAAACTGCAATGCGTTTGAAGTAAGGAAAACACACAAAGAAAGTTAGGATTAGATATATATGGGGTTTAAATATAGCAAACTGCAATGCGTTTGAAGTAAGGAAAACACACAAAGAAAGTAAGGATTATATATATATATGGGGTTTAAATATAGCAAACTGCAATGCGTTTGAAGTAAGGAAAACACACAAAGAAAGTTAGGATTAGATATATATGGGGTTTAAATATAGCAAACTGCAATGCGTTTGAAGTAAGGAAAACACACAAAGAAAGTACGGATTAGACCATTGTGTTGAACTATCTAAGATGGTGTTAAGGCACAAGAGACTAGAAAAAATAAATTTGAATGGAAAACGTATCTACATGGCACGAAAATGGCCCCTGCAAACCTGACAGAAGGTGGAATACCAAAGAACAAATGATTAATGCTCTTGCAATGCACGATGCACCTACAGAATGCTATGCACTTGCTAAAAGAACAAACTAAAAATAGTTTTTTCTTTTAATATTGGAACGCTTATGCCCTGGAGAAAAAATGCCGACCAAAGACCAATAGAGATGTTAGGAAGGACACGAGGGCTCTAGAGGGAAAAGAAGAGCACGGAAGAAAAACAAAACCAGGCAAAAAAACTAGTATGACACTAGAGAACATGACCCCTAGGTGCAAGGAGAGCAAAGGGTGGATAGAGAAAAAAAGAGGAACTGAATGGCTGAGGTGAAACACAAACCCGGAGAGACTATAGAAGAAACCAGCAGCAAATCCCAAAAAAAATTCAGACCTAGAGCAACTAGGTAAAAACGAGGAAAAGTTAGAAAAGAAGGAAAGTGACTTACAAGGCTGCAAGTGGTAGGGTGATGCCAAACAAAGAAATATTTTAACAATATATCAATAAATCAGCTATAAAGAGCTAAAGTCTGAGAAAAAACTTAGAATTAAAACTGGTAGAACAGGGATAGTTACAAAAGTGAACAAGTAAAAAAAATCTGATGAAAAAAATCAGAAAGCTGAACTAAGAGGATATATTTGTTTTTGCTTGATGTGTTTACAAAAAAAATTGACTTGGAGCGCATGCACCAACTAAGAGGAGATAAAATGTTCCTTTCAATTAACTTGCAACAATAGATTAGAGACTAATAAAGTCAAGCAAATAGAGAGAAATGGATTTAAAAAGATAGCAAGGGTGGAGCCCTTGAAAAAAAAAATCGTAAAATCTCTCAAAAATCTGCACATCCTCAAAAAAATGTCAATAAGATGAATTTAGCTCTAATACCACGAAAGATTTATCTCAAGAATTTTCATCAATGATGAAGTATAAAAGTGTGAAAATAAAGAAATCACAAGACAAAGTTACCTCTCAAGGTGCAAACCACAAATGAGACAAAAATTTTAAAGTGGAAAATCGAACATATCGGAGAAAAATCCATGTGATCTTATTAGAAGGCTTGCTACCAAAATCTCCACAAGTACAAGATTGAATTAAGAGTACAAGAGAAGAAGAAAGAGAGCTATGAGTTTCTAGTGAGAAAAGGAGGAGAGGAAGGGCTCTTTTATAGATGTAGAAGAAAAGAATGAGAGTTACAAGGAATCCCATTATTACCTTAGAAGCCTCTTATGTATGTGTCACTTGTGGACTAGTCCCTTAGAAAGTGAAGGAAGGTGTGTGCCAAGTGGGGGAAGGGGTTACTCATTCAAGTAACTCCTAAATCCTAAAGGAGCACAAAGAAGTGAGTGACACATCATGGAATCGGATTTATGTGAATTAATAATTCACATAAATTAAAATTCTACACACAAAAAGGGAACTAAGGATAAAATAAATTATCCTAAATAAAGGGTAATCCTAACGCCTTGGTTGACCAAGAAATTTGCAATTGAATTAGCCTCTTGATAACAATGCGAAGCCTCCTGGAAAGAAAATGAATCCAAGGTTTCCCAAGCATGGCTGAGGATATTCTTAATGTGCCAAGCGCACGCCCTCCGATTCCATAGGGCCTAGATCAAAATCAAGGAATCACCCTCGAAGATCAACTTCTCAATGTTGCATTGGTCCTCCAAATCTACCCCCAAGGCGACTACCTAAGTCTCAGCTTCATTATTGGTCTCGTTGACCAATTTGAGAGAAGCGGCATGAGGGACCCTGCATAGTCTTTGATGACACAACCAGCGCCAAAAGCACCAAGATTTGCCCTTGTGGCCCCATTGAAATTGAGCTTGAAGAAACCTGGAGGAGGTGGGATCCAATCTGAATGTGCAATCCTTAAAGCCCTTTTCCAGAAATGCTAGACCCATTAACGGGAATTTCAATTTATTTTTGTTCAAGTTATTTTTTTTATAATTATTTGTATTTTAAAGATTTCAATATATCTTTTGATTGGTAAAACGAGGGTTTTATTGGTCCCTCACCCATGAAAGGAAAAATACATTTGCTTTAAAAATAAAGAAAGCTCTCTTTTGACAGAGAATACAACACGATTACAACGTGCTAAAGTATACTATACACTCATAATTACATTATAACAAAAGGTGATGCAACGAAACATGGGGCATGCAATTGAATGGTCCCCAAACGTTACCAGAGAAACTAAAATTTTTGTAATTGGTTTGCATCACGATCGGCAAAAACATTTTTAAGGGTAAGGCTGACAAATGAAAGTCTAGGCTAATAATTTTATGTGTGGAGGAATTACCCTAGCCACCTTCAGAAACAACAGGGTCTCCCCATCCATCCTTGATGCTAGCAGCTCCACCTTTGCTCTTCAGATCTTCATCGAAAGCCTTACTACTCGTAGCACCGCCTATAGGTCATGTTGGAGCAACTTTTTTTTTTTTTTTCATAGGGGGAACTCGACATAAGTACTCCACTTAGGCCCACAAAACCGACTAAGAAACCTTTTTAGTATCATTGACCTGTTCTATAACTATCATTCGCCATTCTTTTCTTTTGCGCCTTTTGCACTTAGGTTTCAGATCTGATAGAGAGGAGACACAGGAAGACTTGTTGGAGACAGGTCCTTAGCTTTAGCCTTGGGAGGAGCCTTACTATGGGTCAGGGTCATGGAAGAACCAAAAGAATTGATTTTGAGAGAGGTTGTGAACTTGTGGAACACTTTACATGTCTCCTCACAGTTTTTTCATTTTTTGTTCAAGAATTGTTAGTCATTCTCAAGTTGTCAAAGTATTCCTTCCAGAGGGTTCTCCATTGGGCGCCTATATAGGATTTCTTGGGCTAGGGATTTTTTAGTGAGCAAAGAGGGATCACCAAAGGGGACAAGGATGAAAGAGTGGTGGAAATCAATCTAGATGGGGTGTAGGTTAGAAAGGGCGAGCAAAGTTGAAAGAGGATGGTCCAAGCATAAGAGGGGTCCCTCAAGATTACCTTCTCATTGTGGTGTTGTCAACCTGGAGTTGCACCCTGAAACGAAGACGTGTTGAAATGGCTAATCCTATTTCTAGTTGAAACAATGGGATCTTCTCACGAGGGTGGGTGCCTCAATGGTGAGAAGAACCTCCAAAGAAGGCTGATTCCTGTAAAATGTATCTATGAGGATCTCTACTCTGCATTGTGGACTACCATGGAAAAGGGAGAAATAAACTTGAAGGGGAAATCCTACCTAATGACGGTGATACACCAGAATGTTGATCCACTCTACTTGGAACCTTGAACACTTAATCAAACAAGGGAAAGGGAAGACCTTTGATTTCAATTGATCACTATGCATAAGTATTTCATGAGAAGGTTCGATCGAATGACAAAACGTGAGGGAAAACGATGGAGAGAGGTCTGATACAAGACACTTTGCAGCCACCTAACATCCACTTACAGCTTCAGCAAAAGACATATAAAACACTGAACATAACCTGCATAACATGATAAACTAGCAACTAGATACAAATCAAAATTTGGGAAAGGAGAGAAATCTACCATGTATGCAAATCGCTGAATGAATGTACACTATGCCAGCATTTGAACTCTGAAAGAACAGTCTTTCTATTGATTAAAGAGGTTACACAACTCACCAATGACAGAGTTTGGTCTTACCAAGAGGGATGGATTTTACAAGGCTGAAAAACCATTAATATAGAAAATTACGAAAAACCAAGAGATTGGCGTTGGAAAATAGAGGGAGTAAACTCAAACCAACTCAGCCTTTACAAAAGTCTACTTTGTCTTGCATGAAAATTCCTTGCGTTGAAAAAGAAGAAGACAAGCTTCGGATGCATGAAATCTACGAATAGATGACTTGACTCGAAAATCAATCAACTCCAAAACAAGAGTAGCCAAATCCACTCGAACTGTTGGAATGTTTGAAAGTCTCCCCTTTGCATGAAAACAATGCAAATGCCAAATTAATAATTACATTTGAACCGCCGAAACGTTTCAAGCTTTGAGACAAACGAGAGTGCGTGCATGAAATTTTTGGCTGTTGGAAACGTTCAACACTTTGCCCATTCATCATGCAAGACAACTCTATTTTCAGAACTAAATCATGCTTGTTTTCTTAAACGTGTTCACTTCGTTGGAGTCACTCACATTAGTTTGTGCAATGATCTTTGTTCATCCTGCCTTTGTCTTTATTCTGCGTTTGTTTTATTCACTATTCATGCTGATGTCCATGTTCAGTTCTGCTTCAGTCTTTGCTTATGCCTCTATTTCTGCGTTTGTCTTACTTCTTGTTCAGTCTTGTTTGTGCTTACGTCTCTGTTCATGCTATTGATCATGCTCAGTTCACTTCGTGTTTTCTTTGGGTTTTCTCGTGTTCTGCTTTAATTTGGGATTCGGGCTTTATTTTGGTTCTTGTCATTTGTTCAAATTGTCCGAAGAACTCTCTATCTCTTCTCTTTCCTGAGCTTGGCATTTCTTTTTCTCTTTTTTTGGCCTTTGTTTACGCTCTAGCCTTCAGGCTTTTGGTTCTTTGCTTGTGGCTTTGTCTTTTCAATTGGGCTTTTTGTCCCTCCCGAATTTCTTCGAACAAAAAGTCCAAAAGAATTCATTTCCTTGTGCCTTTGTTTTATCTTTATCGGGCTTTTCCCCGAGTATATCCTCCGTTGGGTCCTTTTATGAATTCCTTTGACTATCTTTCCCCAAAGGGCATGTGCCCTTCGAGAACTTTGTTTTTGTCCTTCGCTTTATGAAGGTGCCCTCCGTAAGGGTAAGGTTCTTTCAAAAGTGCCCTTCGGAAGAATGGAAAAGGTCCACTTCACTGCATAGTGCCATCCGCAAGGGCTATTTGTCCTCAAAAGTGCCTTTTGGAACTTTTGAAAGGGCCCTGCCACCGACCAAGTGCCCTCCGCAAGGGCAGGTGTCCTTCGGAAAAATTGATTTTGTCCTTTAGAACTTTTGCCAAGGTCTTCTTCGTGCTTGAAGTGTTCCCCGCAAGGGCACATACCCTTAGAGGTTTCCGAAAATGACCCCTCGGGAAACATGAAAGGTCCTCTTGCCACCTGAGTGCTCTCCACAAGGGTAGTTGCCCTTCGGGCTTTTTGGAGGGCACCCGGGCTTTTTGAAGGGCACGCGGGTTTTTTGAAATTGGCCTTCGGATGAATTGTCTGCATCTTTAGAAACATAAAGTGAACCAACCCAAAGGGTACATACCCTTGGGGACTTTTGAATTGGACCTTCCTGAAGGGCAGGTGCCCTTCGGGTCTTTTCAACTATACCTTTCCTTTTCCTTCGGACAAAAGTCTGAAGAAAATAAACTTTAAACGACTGCCACTTAGTCATTTTTTTGGACTTTTACATAGTCCTTTGAAAGCTCTTTCTCTCGGGCAAAATGTCCGAAGAAATAGTCCACCTCTTATAGCCCGAAAAAATCCTTGGGAAGACAATAAATAAACTTACAGCTTGTATGTCTTGGATTTTGGCTGTACGTGATGCTTAGAAGAGGAGGAAAACCCTTTCAAACTGCTATAGATGGTCACTTGGGTGGCTGCAAATGCACATTTAAGAATGCCAAAACTGATTCACAAGACAAACTTGGCACCATAGCAAAGTTCCGAATAGTAGGGGTGACAATTTGCCCTGTGGGGGCAAAATTGTCAACATGTGGTAATCTTGTTAGTTTTTGGTCACTTGCAAAGCATTATGAGCCTTTTGCACAACAAGAGGATACATGCCGCACAGCTTTGAAGACCACAATGCGCACTTCACAACATGTAAGTTTCAAAGCTTTTGTTGCTGCGAGGTTGAGGGGAAGCATTGATTTGTGCCAAATTTTTTGATAATCATCTCACTATTGTTTGGTGCAACTTTGCATACTGCAAATCACAACCTTCACACAATCTGTGCAACCTACATAGTATTGCACTACTCCAAGTTGTCTTGCATCATCCTAATGGCTTACCCCAGATAGGTGGCATCACAATCAACTTCCTTGAACAATGCTTCACTCGATTGACACACCTTGATGTAGTGCATGGCACAAGGACTTCTACATAGGTTGATCTTCACACCAACCTTTGCACGATCGTTCCAACATATTGGTGTTTCTCCTAGGCATTGTCAACTTGATTGGAACACCTCAAGTTGAGGCAAGGCACTAAGGAAAAATTGTGCATACTGCACAACACCGCACATGCTCGTGCGTCATGTTCAAATTGTGCATCACTGTAATAGTGTGCACCACCTGTGCAACCTCCAAGGCACCCTTACACGATTGTGCAACCCAAGAAGCATACCACACAACAATTCGGTTTTGTGCATGACTTAGTGCCATCCATGATATATTGTGTACTACAGAAAAACTCACAATACCTTTGCATGCTTCCGTAGCGCCTTGCAACATATCGCACATTAGCCTAGCTTTGTGCACGACACATCGGTCACGTGGAAACTCGGCACCATGTCGTGTCATTCCAGGTGACACTTCAAGAGCTCGTGCCATGTCAAAGTACCTATCGGCATATCATGTGCTTCGTAGGCCAACCATTACACTTGCAAGAAGTCCACCTATCACTCGGGCTGAAGATGATCTATTTTTGTAACCGTCCTCTTTAATAATCATCATCTATTGTATTTGCCTTCTGTAATAGTGTATATTAACATCCATTCGACCTCGAGGACATGGAGAGAACAAATGAACATAGTCATCTCTCTCACATGCTAGCATGTCTTTAGTATCAAATATCTGTTGATCATTGTAATCACGTTCTAGACTAGGAAAGTCAACTAGGAAGAATCTCCTCCTTTCTAATCACGAGAATTATCATTCTCAGCGTTTTTGATCATTCATGTCTAGATGAATCAATAAGGATGTGTCTCCCCTTTCTGATCACATGAATCATTCTTAGTCTTACTTTGTACTTTATGCATATGTATTATACTCTATTATTTCCGTTGAATAGAAGTAACATTATTTTGTAAATCTTTCCACATTCAAATGTGTAATGGTTGTTCTGCATCTTGTTTAGATTCCATTCCATGTTCAACTATTTTGCAAATCTGTGTGAACAAAACAGTCTAGTTTAAATAGTTGTAGTTTGTTCTTCGTGCACCTCAGGGTTGCCACACAAATCATTGGTGTTAGAGTTACAAGTCTATCACATCGTCATATCATTTGTTGTCTACACTAAATTGGAGAATCAATACCAAACATGCTCATCTCTTTGTTGTTATAGTCATGGGCAAATTGAGCAAGAAGTAAAACAATCCTCATTTGAAAGTGTCCCTTTTGGAATCTCTGGATGAGAAAAAGTGCTTGCTCAAAGAGATCCAACATCTCCAATGCTAGAATCAATAGTTCTAAGATGCTCTTTAGTCCAAGGAAAAAGCTTCAGTCTTGTCATGGAGCAGCTAACGGATCTCATGGCATGCAATGTTTATCTTGTTGATGCTATCCTTGATGTTATTGTGCAAGATGAGGATGGATGTACTCACGCTGATGACAATTTTGCCCCACAAGTCAAATTGTCATCCCTACTATTCAGAACTCTGCATATTGTGCCAGTTTGTCTTGTGAATCAGTTTTGGGTACTGAATAATGAAAAGGAAAAGGTTTTGCAAAGTTCAATCAAGCCTAAATGCATGCCTACAGCAACCCAAGGAGCCATCTACAGCCAAGTATCAGCCAAGGAAAGAGCCTACAGCTAGGTAAAGTTTTGGTCATTCAAATGATTCGAAGGGGCGTTCTAGTTTTTACATTTGGCAATGTCCAGCTTCAACCATCCTTAAGGTTAACCTACAACCTTGTAGGTTCGCTTATGAATGAAGGCGAGTGTTTTCTTTCGGACACCTACGAAATACAGGTTTGTTTTCAGACTTACACTATTCTCTTTCCCAAGTGTTTTCTTTCCAAAGTCTTGTCTTCTCAAAATTTTACCGGGCTAAGAGATGGAAATTTCCTCCGACTTTTTGTTCGAGGGAAAAGATTTTTCAAAGGACTTGGGAGAAGTCCGAGAGAATTTCAAAGGGGCAATTTATAAAGTATTCAATTCCTTTGGACTTTTTGTCTGAAGGAATTAAGGAGACAAAAAATCCAAAGGTGTGGAAAACATGAAGTCCGAAGGAATGATAGTTACAAAAAACCCGGGTTCCTTACAAAAAGCCCGGGTGCCCTTCAATTTTTCCAAAAAGCCAGTTCCGAAGGACACCTGCCCTTGCGGAGGGCACTTGGTCGGTGAAGTGGACCTTTCCAATTTTCTCGAAGGGCACAAAGGAGAGATAGAAGCCTTTGTGGAGGGCAATTGGTCGGTGGAGTGGACCTTTCCAATTTTCTCAAAGGGCACTTGGCCGGTGGCAGGACCCCACAAAGGAGAAAAATTCCTTCGGACAAAAAGTCCAAAGAAATTCGGGAGAAAGAAAAAACCCGGGATAAATAGAATAAAGACAAAGGGGATGCAAGACAAAAGTCCGCAGCGTCCAAAAAGTCTGCAGAAAATACAAAGGTGTGGAAAACATAAAGTCTGAGGGAAATAGAAACAATGGAAGAATTCCGAAAGAATTCAAGAAGGGCTAGAAACAAAGAATTTCGAAAGAATTCAAGGGAGATAACACAAAGCCCGCGGTAACTTGAAAGTAGAAAACTCGAAGGAAAGAATGATCATAATAGGAAATTGGAAAGAAATAGAGACAAAAGGGGATGCAAGACAAAAGTCCGCAGAAAATCCGAGACCAAAGGAAATCCACAGATAACAAAGGAATATCCGAAAGAATTAGGCTAAGGGGTTGAAACAGGATAATAGACCAAATATAGATAAGATTATCAAAAAATACAATCCCGCCAAAAATAGACAAGCCACGAACAGGCCAGACCAAAATAAGAGAAAATACATGCAAGTAAAGGCTATTTTCGGTTGATCGGTCAAAGCTTTAGTTGACTGGTTGTTGAAGTCAAGCTCATCTTCGGGTCAAACTCGTGCTTTCAAACGTTCCAACTCAGCTTCCAACGTTTCAATTCGAGTTCTAATTTTAGCATGGCATGGATTTTATGCATGCTCTTGTTTATCTCATGCTTTCACACGATCAAACGACTCAAGAGGAAGTCCATATTTGGAGGTGGGCATAGCATTTTTGCATGATAAGAGTTTGAATTTCAACAAGCTCACTGTCCATTTCCTCTAACGCCAAGGAGCTTCATGCAAGACAAATAGATTTTTGTAAACGCTGAGTTGGATGGATTTAGCCTCTCTCCTATTTTTTCAACGCCAACTCTTGGCTGTTGTAATTTTCTATATAAGTTGGTTTTCAGCCTTGAATTGTATTCCTCTCTTGGCAAGACCAAACTCTGCCATTGATGAGTTGTGTAACCTCTTCAATCAATAGGATTGTACTTTCAGATTTCAAGTGCTGGCATAGTGTATATTCATTCAGCGATTTGCAGTAGTAGATTTCTCTCCCTTCCCAAATTTTGATTCGTATCTAGTTGCTAGCTCATCATATTATGCAGGTCATGTTCAGTGTTCTATATGTCTTTTTGCTGAAGCTGTAAGTGGATGTTAGGTGGCTACAAAGTGTCTTGTATCAGACCTCTCTCCATCGTTTTCCCTCACAATTGGGTCATTGAATCGAACCTTCTCATGAAATATTTATGCATAGTGATAAATTGAAATCAAAGGTCTTTTTCCTTTGTTTGATTCAGTGTTCAAGGTTCCAAGTAGAGTGGATCAATATTTTGGTGTGTCACCGTCATTAGGTAGGATTTCCCTTTCAAGTTTCTTTCTCCCTTTTCCATGGTAGATTCACAGCACAGAGTAGAGATCCAGTGATACATCTTACAGGAACCAACTTTCTCTGGAGTTTCTTCTCACCATTGAGGCACCCACCCTCGTGAGAAGATCTCATTGTTTCAACTGGAGAGAGGATTGGCCATTTCAGCAAGTCTTTGATTCAGGGTGCAACTCCAGGTTGACAACACACGCCATTCAAAATCTATAGAGAGAACTTTGCACAAAGGAAGGAGAACTAGCTCGACTTGAAGTCGAGTCTTCACGGTTCCAATCTCTTGATCAAGCAGTTATTGGCATGCCACCGCCTAATTGTGACGTGGTGCACAGACAATGACAAATGAAAGTGTCCCTTTTTGGAATATTTTGATGAGAACAAATGCTTGCTCAAAGAGATCCGACATCTCCAACACCAAAATCAACAATCTGCAAGATACTCTCCAGTCCAAGGAGAAAAGCTTCAACCTTGTCATGGAGAAACTAATGGATCTCATGGCACGCAATGTTCTTCTCGCTGACCCTATCCTCAATTGTCTTGTTCAAGTTGAGGATAAATGTACTCAAGCCATGTAGAAGCTATAGAAAGAACTTTGCACAAAGGAAGAGGAACCAACTCGACTTGAAGCCAAGTGTGTATGGTTCCAAGCATAGTGTTGAGACTCGGCGAGTACTCACAGTTTTGAGCCCGAGTCGATCAAGCCGAGGCCTTGCTGAGTTTTTTTTGCAGACTCACGAGTCCTATCACAGGACTCGCCGAGTCTGATAAAAACCCCCATTTTTTAAAAAAGTGCAAAAAAAAAACTCGCAATAAAGTGAAAAAGTAAAAACCTAAACCTAAGAGGCATTCTAACATCCTCAAAGTGCCATTCATTCATTCTAACTTTGTTTTCATGAGCCCATTCCATTTTTCATTTTCTTACATTGTGATCAAATCATTCAGAATTTCAAATTTGTTTTTTTTGCTACAAAGGGGCTGATTGCTAGTGTGCAAAGGTAGGTTTAGCCACAAGTGAGGGTATTGTTGGAGCCTTGGAGGCTAGAGCTTCAAGGCATTGGTTGTTTTTAAGTGCATTGGCTAATCCAAAGCTTCAAGTCAAAGTGTGTGCATTGTGGATTGTGTGTGGCTCTACATTGTTGGACTTGGAGTCTTAGAGCTGATTCAAGTGTGCATCTACAAGAGGTAAATTGCATGAACACTTCTGTTTTATTTCTCTTATTTCCTAACATTTTCTTCTTCATTACACTTTTTTTTTTCTTGTGATATGTATTATGAACTATGGTTATTGTTGTTTTTCTATTCTATGTTTTTTCTTGTTATATATTTAAAGTATGCAAAGTTAAATGTTTACCCTATGGTCCTTACCATTAATTTTTGTTTATTTACAATGTAGGTTTTTGGGTCTTACTGTCCTACGGTTACCATGACAAGAGGATCAAAACATTCGAAAGACCCTGCTTGGAAGCATGGCATTGAGGGTTTAAAGAAAGGGCATGTGACTTGCAAATATTGTGGGGTTGAGTTTCTTGGTGGCAGCATTAATTGCTTAAAATATCACCTTGCCCACATACGTAAGCGTGAGGTTGCAATATGTCCCACCGTAGAGCCTAAGGTTATAAGGGAGATCACAACTCAGTTGGAGAGCTTTCATGAAAAGGAGTTAAAGGAGATGCAAAACCAACAAATCGTTGTTGCCTCCAAATCCAAACCCATGCCTCCAATTCCTGGATTGAGTTCGAGTAGCATTGGCCCTAGAGAGCGTAGTTTGGCGAGTTGGTTCATCCCGCACAGTGCTCTTGGTTCCCAACCATCACTGGAAAGCACAGGTTGGAACAATGACAAACATGTAGCTGCGAGAAGTGTAGTGGGTGACTTTGGTACTATTGTGACATTCATTTTCATGTGGCGATGTAATAATTAATATCATATTTTTTTGATTTCTTCTACATTAAGAATAAAAAATTATGAATTTAGAATAATAATGTAATCCTAAGAATCTAAATATGTTTATTAATTATAAAATGTTTTTTTTTATATTTAATTTCTAAATTTTATTTTTTTGGCATTTTAGATCGCTCTATTGACAAACACTAGTGGATGCTATCATTGTTGCTGGTCGGGGGTTCAAAGCTCCCTCTATTGATGATTTAAGTGGGCCAATTTTGTCTGATAAAGTTGCTGATGTGAAATCAATCATTGATGAGCAACGAGTTGTTTGGAGGAATAAGGGCTGCACTATCATTTTCTTCTTCATTACATATTTTTTTTCTTGTGATATGTATTATGAACCATGGTTATTGTTGTTTTTCTATTCTATGTTTTTTCTTGTTATATATTT
Source organism: Torreya grandis (assembly GCA_037957365.1). Taxonomy (NCBI): domain Eukaryota; kingdom Viridiplantae; phylum Streptophyta; class Pinopsida; order Cupressales; family Taxaceae; genus Torreya; species Torreya grandis. The sequence goes on from JARHVA010000619.1 coordinate 2,873,318, forward strand.
AAAATTTGCAAAGTTAAATGTTAACCCTACGGTCCTTACCATTAATTTTTGTTTATGTACAATGAAGGTTTTTGGGTCCTATTGTTACCATGACAGGAAAATCAAAACATCTGAAAGACCTTGCTTGGAAGCATGGCATTGAGGGTTTAAATAAAGGGCATGTGACTTGCAAATATTGTGGGGTTGAGTTTCTTGGTGGCGGCATTAACTGCCTAAAATATCACCTTGCCCGCATACCTAAGCGTGATGTTGCAATATGTCCTACCGCAGAGCCTGAGGTTATAAGGGAGATCACAACTCAGTTGGAGAGCTTTCATGAAAAGGAGTTAAAGGAGAAGCAAAACCAACAAATTGATGTTGCTTCCAAATCCAAACCCATGCCTTCAATTCCTGGATCGAGTTCAAGTAGCATTGGCCCTAGAGAGTGTAGTTTGGCAAGTTGGTTCATCCCACACAGTGCTCCTGGTTCCCAACCATCACTGGAAATCACAGGTTGGAACAGGGACAAACATGTAGCTGGGAGAAGTGTAGTGGGTGACTTTTGGTACTATTGTGACATTCCTTTTTATGCGGTGAGGTAATAATTAATATCATATTTTTCTGATTTCTTCTACATTAAGAATAAAAAAAATTAAGAATTTAGAAGAATAATGTAATTCTAAGAATATAAATATGTTTATTAATTATAAAATATTTTTTTATATTTAAATTCTAAATTTTATTTTTTTGGTATTTTAGATCGCCCTATTGACAAGCGCTAGTGGATGCTATCGCCGTTGCTGGTCAGGGGTTCAAAGCTCCCTCTATTGATGATTTAAAGGGGCCAATTTTGTCTGATAAAGTTGTTGATGTGAAATCAATCATTGATGAGCAACGAGTTATTTGGAGGAATAAGGGCTGCACTATCATGTCTGATGGATGGACAGATAGAAAAAAGAGAACATCGCTGAATTTCTTGCTTTCTTCTACAGGTGGGACTATCGTCTTGAAGTCCATTAATGCCTCTAGGAGAATTAAAAATGCTGATTACTTATGTGGCATTTTTGAAGAAGTTATTGCAGAGGTGGGTGAAGAAAGTGTGGTACAAGTAGTCATGGATAATGCAACAAATTATGTTGCTGCAGGTAGGCTACTCATGCAAAGGCACCCCTCGATCTTTTGGACTCCTTGCTCAGCGCATTGCATCGATTTGATGCTAGAGGATATTGGGAAAATAGAGTGGGTCATGCCGATTGTGGAGCAAGGTCGTAATATTTGTAAGTACATCTACAACCATGCTTAGGTCCTCTCTTTAATGAGAGAGTTCATGGACAAGGTGCTGGTCCGACCTGGTGTAACCCATTTTGCAATCTCTTTCATCACCTTGCAATCTTTGCTACAATCAAAAGCTTCGTTGAAGCAAATGTTTGTTAGTGAGAAATAGAGCGAGTCTTCATATGCAAAGACTATTGGTAGGGTTGCTATTAAAGAGTGGTTATTTGATGAGTCCCACTTTTGGGTGCCAGCAAAAGAGATTGTAAATGTAAGTAAGTTTAAATTGCTTGAATTTTCATTTTCTTTGTTTAAAAATGTTATGTAATTTATTTATTTTATTTAGTACTTAGAGTCAATGTTATCAGTTCGTTTTTAGTTCCACCGATACGGCGATTTTTTTTTCCTTGGGTTCATTATTGGGTTCATCCATACAAAAAATATATAAAAAATAAAAAATATAGAAATTCTACCCTGATACATAGGAAATATAAAAATCTTAGCCTGATAATGAGAAAATTAGAAAAATAAGAGCCAAGTGTTTTTCCTTTTGTCACTTTGTTCTTCTCATTTGTGTTGGAGAATACTTTTGCATTTGGCTTTTAGGGTTGAGGAAGGTGTTTTTAATTATTTAAATGTGTTGGGTTTGGTGAAAAAGGAAAATAAAAATAAAAATAATTTTTTTTCCCCAGCTTTTGGGTGCAGATGACTGCCGGTTCGCTGCCCCAACGCCCAGGGTTCGCCCCTGGGCACTCAGGTGAGTTGGAGATTCTTCCTGGTCCCCAACTCACTTGGGTGCCCAGGGGCCAACCCTGGGCATTGGGGCAGCGAACCGGACCCCGCACCAGCATCGGGTTCAACTTGGCTGGAAGAACCCCAACGCACCCAGGTGCCCAAGGGCGAACCCTGGCCGTTGGGGCAGCGAACCAAACCTTGCACTAGTGCCGGGTTCGAACCTGGGTGCCCAATGCAGGCCTAGTGCCACGAACCGGTAACGTTGCTTAGAGTTATAATTCTAAATTACATTTTTTAATATTTGTTATAGGCTACCGAACCATTGGTTTCTCTCCTCCGTGTGGTTGATGGAGAAAAGCCCGTAATGGGCTATATCTATGAGGGCATGGACCGAGCCAAAGAGCAAATAAAAATTATCTATGCCATGTTTGAAGCTAAGTATATGCCCATTTGGGATATCATTGACCAACGGTGGATAAGACAACTCCATAGGCCACTTCATGCTTGTGCCTACTTTTTGAACCATCCAATTCCTTGAGACTTTTAAAGCTGATGAGGAGGTTATGAGCGGCCTTTACACAGTCATAGTGGTCATGGAGACAAATGTGCAGACAAGGGTGAAGATTATGTCCGAGATTGAGATCTACAAACAAGCACTAGGAGATGTCTTTTCTCAAGATATTTGAAAGGCAGTTAGGACAACAATCAAGCCAGGGAAATTTTGAGTTAAATGATCAATATTTTCCATTTTTTTATTGTTTTTTCATGTTTTTTGGAATTGAAATCTTCAAAGGATTGCTATTCAAGTGCTAAGCCAACCATGCAATGCTTATGGGTGTGAATGCAATTGGAGTATGTTTGAGCACATACACTCCAAAAAGCGCAATAGGTTGTCAATACAAAGGTTGAATGACCTTGTATTTGTGCATTACAACCTTTGCCTCTGTCACAAGAAGATTATAGGGGATGAGGAAGACTTATACCCCATTGAGCTAGAGGAATATGATCCGCAATCAGAGTGGATCACAAAGGATGACAACTATGTCTTTACAAAGGAGGACCATGAATGGGTTGATAAGGCTGATCACGACGCAGAGCTTGTAGCATTGGGAGAGGAGCGAGCTCATACATCTAGGATAAAGATGTTTTGGTAGACAGTGATACCACGAGGGCGGGTACAATGGCTGCAGCTGCTTTGACGTATAACAAATGTCATAGGCTCCAACGTGCTGGAGCTTGTGTTAAGAGGACAAGTGATGCATGCTCTTCTCAACCTTAGATGTATCTTTTTATATTATGTTTTTGTTGATGCCATCGCCATGGATTTTTAAATCCATATTTTGTATGTAAAAAACAATTTGATGAATATAAAAACAACTCCTATTTAATATTAGTTCTCAACTTTCAAATGTCAAGTTCAATTGTTCAATTGAAAACATTCAATATCACATTTACTTATTTGTGTATACATGTGTATGTTAGATCTAATTAACTAGTTGAGTGTATTTTTTAAGTGGTTTTGATATGGAATGCATTTTAATAGTTTTTCCTCCTAAAATTCACTATTTTTAATGATTTTTTAAAATTTGCCGAGTCTTGTCGAGTCTGAGTTCAAGGAAAAAAAGACTTGTCGAGTCTTTGCCGAGTCCGAGTCTCAACACTATGGTTCCAAGTGCTTGATCAAGCAGTCATCAACACGCCACCATGCCTAGTACATGCGATGCACAAACAACGACAAATGAGAATCTGGTAAGCCCCTGCCATTCCCCACAAATTTGCTTCAACATGCTTGTTTGGCAGTTTCGAGAAATACACCCAAGGAATTGGTTATAAGCTATTGAATTAAATGGGCTATGAAAGCCAAGGCATAGGAAAAAATGGCCTTAGGCATCATCAGTCCTCTATCGACAGAGATGAGACATTGCAATGCAAGTCTTGGATACATCGGTTGCAATGCAAGAAGAGAAGGTTTCATACACTTCTCCTTGCAATCAATCAAAACGATGTTTCCACATCGTGCTCTGCATCAAAAGGTGCAGGTGTTTCCACTTGTGCACCAAGTACTTTAAAAGTTTAACCCAACATCTCTCTCATAGAGCTGAAGAAGACACACAAGCATCCCAACAATGCTTTACGCAATCTATTTTAAAACAAGTGAAATCCTCTCAGTAGCCCTCTGTGCAGAAGCATCCTTAGGCATGCATGTAGGCGTCCCAATGACAACCTATGCAACAATGTCAAACGTAGTGTACATCTCGAAAGCAACCTATACAACAACAATTTGAGGAACACCACTTTTTCTCAATTGTTCTAGTTGTGAAGACATTATCAACAAATACACACAACACACTCTAGTTACATGTAGCCATTGCCAACACAATAGTCATATAGTGGAACAGTGTTAGGATTTCCATCCTCATGGCCTTTGTGGAAGAAGCAACCTTTTCCAATCCATTTGTTGATTCTTAGACATCAAACCAAAAAGGACTGCGCATTCACTGATACTAAATTGTTGGTGGAAGGACCTTGACAGTAGGGGAAAGATCACCTCCTCACTAAAGTGCATTTGCAAGTGCACAAATTTCAATATTTGTAACATGTTAGATAACAACACCTCATGTTACATTGATATCTACATAGTGCACATTGTTTCTACAGGGCATTTTGTATCAACACCTCTATGGTTCTTTGTCATTAGGAGGTTCTTTGTTTCAGTTTTTATAGTTCATCTGTTTCATAGTTATTCTTAGAGCTAGAACACATGAGGTTTCTGAACTTCAGTCCTGTATTGCAAGGTGTTGATATTAGACATCAAGCTCACGTTGCACTACACAACCTTGGTATCAAGTGCTACCCCAATTAGATTACCCCAAGATTTGCAAGGTTGGTATCTTACTCGTGCTATTTTGATTTGGTATACCCTAAAATCTGTGCTACTACAAAATTGGTATCACACTTGTGCTATTTTGATTTGGTCTACCTTAAAATCTGTGCTACTACAAAATTGGTATCAAGCTTGTGCTATTCTGATTGGTGTAATGTCCCCTTCTAACTAGTATTCAGACATTGTTGGAGTTTGGCCTTATCATTGGACCCTCGTAGGCGAAGGAGTTGATGAGAGGGTTGTTTGGGCACTAGCTTGTGGCTTCACATTTGATTTTTTATGGTTTTGGGGTGAGATAATGTATTTCTCATGTTATAATGTTTATTTGCACTTTATATTATAATAATATTTTAACATTATTAAAGTGCAATTAAATATTATTTTAAAAGGGAGAATCTTCTAGAAGGAGCCAACCCCTCTTGGTGAAAAAGAATAAATAGAGGGCTAGGCTCATTGTTTCACATCCAGTACATGACATTTGCTTTGATGAATTACTTGTGGAGCCTAGGGTTTCTGCAGATTTCTACTTCAGTTATTGAGAATGGTCACTCTCTTTGATTGGCATAATTGAGGTGGTGAAAGATCCTCCGAAGGGTTGCATAATTTGGGTGAGAGATGCTTTAGTCTTTCACATTGGGGTTTATTGCTTCAGCATTCATGGAGGTCGATTGGGTGTGGAGTCTCAGCTTTGTGCCTTTTGACTTCTATTTTAGCATCATTTTTGTTGAGGAGAGAAGGGCATTCCATTTGAGAGTATTTGGAGTGAATTTTGGAGAGATTGAAGGTGACATGAACAGTGCTGTGAATAATAATATGAACAGTGTCATGAACAGTAACATAAACAATGCTATGAATAGTAACTTGAACAGTGCATGCTACAGTGCGTGAACAGTGTTGACAACAGCTAAGCATCATTCCAAACTCATTCGAGCAACATAGGTGATCAGGTTTGAAGGCAAATAATATTAGTTTGAAGGAGTATCGATGCATTTTGTGGTCTGCATCTACAGCAGCAATTTAAGTACAAATCGTGGGCTCATTGGTTGACCAGGTTCTCCTCATTTCTACTTAAAGTCTGTCATTATATCATTGTCATAGGTTGCATTGTTTCAGTCATTAGCTCACTGTCCTATCAGTATATGTCATGCCAAAATTACAATCAAAGTTTGAAGTATAATCGCTGTCATTAATGTTGTGTTGCTATGTAAATGTCCTTGAATGCCAAATCATTGTAATCAGATTATTGAGCATTGTAATCAGTTGTATGCAAATCAGAATTCCAGTTCTGAATATCAAGATGAAGTTGAAAGGTTGCATAGCATATGTTTGACAAAATGCCTTTTAGCTGAAGCTTCATATTTGCATAAGTTTCAGTCTTAATATAGGTGGGAGTTCGCATGTCAATTGTTTGATATATTGTCATATGGCTGTAGCTGTACATGCATTTCATTTTTAGTCACTTAGAGTTGTGAAGTTTGCATGTTAAGTGTTGTAAAAGTACCTCTTAGCTGTAGATGTTCATTCATATAGCTGCATATCATTTCCAGCCATCATATAGTTTGAGAAAGTCAAAAAATTACCTTGCATTACATTTCAATTTATTTGCAGTCATTTGGCAAACTTGTAAGTTATTTTATGCATCTTATAATCACTCAAAAAGCGGGAAGCCAAACAAGAAAACATTTACCAATTGGAAAGAGATTGTTTGCCAACTGTTTGACAAAATTCCTAGGTGTTCATACGAAAAATTAAAGGCCAAAATTGCAAGGGTCTTTACAATTGGTCTATCCTAGAATTATCGTCATTACAACAATGGCATCATTCTTTTGAGTTTGCTATGTTTCCAGAGCGTGAAACGTCCATCTAACATGGATATGCTTCATTTGGAATCCGCTCTTGCATACAAGGAATTTTCACACATACCTCTAGAAGGTAGCATGGGTAAACATGCATACCTATTATGTGTTAGAGTACAAGGATATGACATACATCCTTTGGCATTAACAGGCATCCATAGAAGATTTTACACTAGGCTACTAGGAACAATGGTACACTCGAGCATCTTCAAACTCAGTTTCTACAACTACAGGGGAACACAATACGCCATACCATTGCATAAGCAGTTTGCCACATTAGACTGTAGTCAAGTAGATATACATTTCTTCTCAGGGATTTGGAATCCTTCATTTCTTCTCAGGTCGAGTCAACATCAACATGCCATTAGATTTTTTGAAATGGAGCATTAGGTCAACACCATCACCTATAAGCTCAAAACTAACAACAATGGGGATCATTGCTCTCTAAGGGGTGAGGAATGATCCAAACACATGAGGGGTTCGTTAAGACTAACTTCTCATTGTGGTACTCTTTTCAATTTGTGGTCACTTGTAGAGCATTCTACGACTTGTGTGTAGCGGAAGGATACAAATTGCACAAATCTAAAAAACCACAATGCACACTTTTCCCAATAGGTGCAGGTTCTTTCCCCATGCAATTTTTTTGATGAGCAATCTCAACGTTGTTTGGTGCAACTCTATGTACTACACAACACAAACTTCACACAACCTACACAGTATTGTGCCACTCCAAGTTCACTTGTGCCATACGAATGGCTTACCCCAGATAGGCGGCATCATAGTTAGTGTTCCTTGAGCAACGCTTTATTAATGGCACACCCTAAGGTAGTGCAAGACATTACGGAGTTCTACACAAGTTGATCTTCACATCAACCTCTGTGCCATTGTTCCAACATACTGACACTTCTCCTAGGCATTGCTCAGCTTGATTGGAACATCCCAAGTTGATGCATGACATTAAGGAAACATTGTGCATACCACACAATGTTGTGCATGCTCTTGTGTCTCTTGCATCTTTTGCATCACCGTGGCAGTGCACGTCACCCATGCAACCTTCCTGACACCCTTGAGTGCTTGCACAATGCCAAGAAACATACCGTACAACAATCGAGTTTTGTTTTTGACTTAACATCATTTGTGACATCTCGCACTTGCACACAAATCACGGTACACTTGTGCGCTTTTGTAGTGCCTTGCAACATATGTCACACCATACTGGGTGGCACTTCAAGAGCTCTCACTATGTCAAAGTACATGTCAGCATACTATGCACTCGGGAGTTCAAGTGTTACAATTGCAAGAAGTCCAACCATCACTCGGATAGAAGATGAATCGTTCTTGTAATTGTCTTGTAATATTGTATATCAACATCCATTTGACCCCAAGGAGGACGCTGAGAGAATGAATGGACATGGCCATCTCTCTCACATGTTAGCATGCCTTGATTATCTAACATCTGTTCATCATTGCAATCATGGTCCAAACTAGGCAAGTTAGTTAGGAAGTGTTTGCCCCTTTCTAATCATGGGAATTATCATTCTCAGCGTTTCTAGTCATTCACAATTTAGATAAATCAGTTAGGATGTCTCTCCCTTACTGATCACAAGAATTCTCATTCTTAGTCTAATTGTGTATTGTATGCATATGTACTATACCCTATTCCTTCCATTGAATAGAAGTTGCATTATTTTGCCAATCTCTTCGCATTCAAATGTGTATTGGTGGATTTGCATCTTGTTTAGCTTCCATTGCATGTTCTAAAATTATGCTACTCTATTCAAACAAATCTGTATTGTTTAAATAGTTGTAGTTTGTCCTCCATGCACCTCTTGGGTACTGTACAAATTTGAGGAAACCAGATTTTCACCTTGAATTGGAAGACTGACATGGCAGGAATTATTGTGAGCAATTTGTGGAAAAGGTTCTCTCTGACGGAGTTGTTATAACGCTTTTGACGCTTTCAATATCGCTGATACCACCTGCTCCTAGGATTTAATGAACAAGATCCTTGCCCATGCCATCGAGAAAGAAGCCCCTGTGGAGCATTCATGAGGTGGAAAATACCCAAAGAAGCGATTATCATTGGAGGTGGCCATTGAACTTTGAGCAGAGGATTCAAGGTTCTGAGGACAACAAATGGGTAGGGAATGAGGAAAAGGGATGTTGATTGCAGATAAGAGAACAACAAAGGGGGAAGAAGGCTTCAACCAACAATTAACACTTTGAGAAAAGTCTTGTCACTCCTCCTTTGCAAGGTGCTAACTCTCACATTAGTCGTGAGTGGTAGCCTGGTAGGGGTGCTTCCAGCTTGCCAATTGTAAAAATGTGATCAATCTCCATGTTATGATTGTGGAGAGTTATTATGAGAAAACCTCCCTTTTTTCTTTATTTTTTAAAATAAGGATCCATTTCTTTTGCTTGAAAGGTTAGAGGAGGGGTGTTTCGTCTTGTATGTCTATAGAGATGAGCTCCCTTTGTCTAGGCTAGTCGGTCAAAAGAGAGCCTTTGATTTTAGAAAAGACTCCCATGTCTGCCTTAAGCTTGCTAGTGTGTCAATGGGGTGGTTTGCTTCACGAGAACAGTGAGTGAAGGAGATGTTCTCAAACTATGTTTTCTTCTCAAAGATCTGTTGAAGGATGTAATTTAGTTTCCATATTGGGTGCTACCCTTTGTCATTGTGTTTATAACATCACCATAGAGTCACCTTCAACCTCTAAAGAGGTTGGTCCTTGGGCATTTGCTAGCTTGAGACCTTTGGTCAGCGCTATAGTTTTTGCTTCATTATTGGTGTTGTAGGGCATGAAGGTGGAGGAAGCTAGAATGAGGGCGCCTTGAGGCAAGTGGAGGATGCATCCCACATTTTGAATCCTAGGGTTGCTTCTCGAAGCACCATCAAAGTTGAGCTTAAACCAACCTACCTTTGGGCTGGCCCATCTAGCTAAGGATCAATCTTTACATTTTACTCTTGACTTATTAACAAGGTGTAAAGATTTAAATATGAATTTTAATATGTTTTTTTAATAGACATGCCATCCCCAAAATCCATAACTTTTTTTGCCGTCCCCGAAATCTTGTCCCCTCATCTCCGAGATGTAGGTTACAATGGGTTCTTTTCTTGCATTTTGGAATGCTTTGCTTTTTTTTTTGTTATTGTGTAGCTATTCTTTTAAAATACAGTTGTAAGTTATTTTCTGTCTCGAAATGTTCCTTGTCAGCAATCTTGATGTCTCCAGGACACCAGCCTTTTTTGCTATATGATAATGGAAATCTGCCTTATGGTATAAATCATTGTATGTTTTCTTTCCGTATGCCTCATGTGTGAAAGTACCATTTTCCTTCCTTCTCAAAAGGACATCAAGAAATGGAATAAAATCCTCTACCTCCAATTCCATTGTGAATTGCATGTGTCGCAAATATTATTGAGTTGTATAAGGAAATATTCAATTGTCTTTACCATGATGCTAGTATACACTAGTGTCATCCACAAAGCTTTTCCACCATTCTAGTTTCATTGGGTAAGTTTCGTTTCCTCTCTTCTCAAAATATTCCATAAATAAGTTTTCTATTATTGGTGAAGGGGTGATCCCATTGTTATGCCTTCTCCCTGTTCATATATGTCCCCATCAAAGCTAAAGAAGGTTGATCTTAACATAATCCCACCAATTTTGTTGTTTCATCATCTGTGATCCACTTAATGATTTTAATAGCTTCATCAATCAAAATCTTTGTGAAGAGTGACACCACATCAAAGCTAGTCACTGTTGACAATTTTGCCCCCACAGCAAATTGTCACCCCTACTATTTGGAACTTTGCTATGGTGCCAAGTTTGTCTTGTGAATCAGTTTTGGGGTTCTTAAATGTGCATTTGCAGCCACCCAAGTGATAATCTACAACAGTTTGAAAGGGTTTGCCACCTCTTCTAAGCATCACGTACAGCCAAAAGCCAAGACATACAAGCTGTAAATTCATTTATTTTGTCTTCCCAAGGATTTTTTCGGGCTATAAGAGGTGGACTATTTCTTCGTACATTTTGTCTGAGAGAAAGAGCTCTTAAAGGACTGTGTAAAAGTCCGAAAAAATGACTAAGTGGCAATCGTTCAAAGTTTATTTCTTTCAAACATTCTGTCCGAAGGAAAAAGGGAAAAGCACATTTGAAAACAGGAAGGTCCAATTCAAAAGTCCCAAAGGGTATGTACCCTTCGGGTTGGTTCACTTTATGGTTTTTTAGTCAAGACAAGTTTTGAAGGACAGTTTCAAAAACCTTGGGTGCCCTTCAAAAAGCCCGAGTGCCCTTCAAAAACCCTGGGTGCCCTACAATTCTTTCGAAGGGCACTTTTGAAGGCAGACATACCCTTGCGAAGGGCACTTGGTCAGCGAAGTGGACCTTTACAATTCTTTCGAAGGGCTGTTCTGGAAGAACCTTGCCCTTGCGAAAGGCACCCAGGCGATAGACAGGGCCAAATCAAAAACCTCAAAGGGCATTTTTGAGAAGCAGAAGCCCTTGCGGAGGGCACCTTCATAAAAGCAAAGGACACTTTATGAAAAGGTCCGACAGAGGATATTCCCGAGAAAAAAGCCCGATAGAAATAAAAACAGAGGCAAAGAAGGAAAATGAGAAAATTTCAGGAAATCCTTCGAAATAATTGTCAAACAGGAAATTCATGGGAATATGAAGTCAACAAAAAGTCCAAAGGAATTCGGGAGGACAAAAAGCCCGATAGAAGACAAGGGCGTAAGCAAAGGCCAAAAAAGAGAAGGAAATGCCAAGCCCGGGAAATAGAAGACACAGAGAGTCCTTCAGACAAAAACTAAAATAAACCCTGAATCCTGAATTAAAGCAGAACATGGGAAAAGCCAGAGAAAACATGAAGTGAACTGAGCATGAACAAATGCAGAAACAGAGACGTTAGCACAAACAAGATTGAGTCAGAACTGAACAAGAAGTAAGACAAACACAGAAATAAAGGCAGGATGAACAAAGTTCATGCACAGACTAACGTGAGTGACTCCAATGAAGTGAACGCATTTAAGAAAACAAGCATGCTTCAATTCTGAAAATAGAGTTGTCTTGCATGATGAACGTGCAAAGCGTTGAATGTTTCAAGCAAAAGAAATTCCATACACGCACTCTTGTTTGTCTCAAAGCTTGAAACGTTCTGGCGGTTCAAACGTAATTCTTAATTTGGCATTTGCATTGATTTCACGCAAAGGGGAGACTTTCAAATGTTCCAACAGTTGGAGTGAATTTAACTACTCTTGTTTTGGAGTTGACTAGTTTTCAAGTCGAGACTTCTATTCGTAGATTTCATGCATCCAAAGCTTGTCTTCTTCTTTTTCAACGCCAAGGATTCTTCATGCAAGACAGTGAGGTATAAGCCAAGGAAAGACAAATTTGGAAGACTCATGCAACGCAATTTGGACTTGGGCTAATGAAGAGTTAACTTCCTCTCCTATTTCCAACACCAATCTCTTGGATTTTTGTATTTTTCTATATTAATGGCTTTTCAGCCTTGTAAAATCATCCCTCTCTTGGTGAGACCAGACTCTGCCATTGATGAGTTGTGTAACCTCTTTAATCAATAGGATTGTACTTTCAGATTTCAAGTGCTGGCATATTGTACATTCATTCAGTAATTTGCATACGTGGTAGATTTCTCTCCCTTCCCAAATTTTGATTCGTACTTAGTTGCTAGTTTATCATGTTATGTAGGTCATGTTCAGTGTTTTATATGTCTTTTGCTGAAGCTGTAAGTGGATGTTAGATGGCTGCAAAGTGTCTTGTATCAGACCTCTCTCCATCGTTTTCCCTCACATTTTGTCATTGGATCAAACCTTCTCATGAAATACTTATGCATAGTGATCAATTGAAATCAAAGGCCTTCCTTTTCTCTTGTTTGATTCAGTGTTCAAGGTTCTAAGTAGGGTGGATCAACATTTTGGTGTATTGCCGTCATTAGATAGGATTTCCTCTTCAAGTTTCTCTCTCCCTTTTCCATGGTAGTCTGCAACGCAGAGTAGAGATCCTCATTGATACATCTTACAGGAACCAACCTTCTCTAGAGGTTCTTTTCACCATTTGAGGCATCCACCCTCGTGAGAAGATCCCATTGTTTCAACTGGAGAGAGGATTAGCCATTTCAGCACGTCTTCGTTTCAGGGTGCAACTCCAGGTTGACAACAATAACCGTTCCTTGATTATCCACTTTTTATTCTTTTATGAACTCAACGAAGGTATACGAATCTTTTATGTATGAAGTAGTGTTACCTATTAGTGGTTTTAAATTTTAGTCAAGGTGACTAAATAGACTTCAAATTGATGTTTCATGCCCCATTCTCGCTACATGCCAAGCCAACAAACATTCAATTTTCAGTTGAATAGAGATGAGAACAGACTTCAAATTGTTGAAGTGATAGAATCATTTCACCCTATAGATGTTTTTGAAAACTCCCAATGAGGATGGGAAGTGATTTTTTAAATGGATTATTGGTCTAGCAAAGCTAGTATATTTTTCAAGGCAGATGAAGAACTCCCCTCTATGGCCCCGGTCTGGGTTAGGCTTTTTGGACTTCCAACTGAATATTGGAATAATAATGTGTTTATGGCAATTGGCAATACACTAGGTACTTTCATGATGATGGCGGATCTAACATTACAATTGGAACAAATGGTCTATGCCCGTATATGTGTCTTGCTGGACCTAAATCAGCCATTACCCACAAAAATTTATCTAGCAGTTGAGGATGATCTTTGGGATCAGGGGGTGGATTATGAGAATATACCATTTATATGCCGTATTTGTCATGAATATGGCCACCTACTAAAAGACTGCCCATGAAAAGTTTCAGAGATCCCAAAGGAACAACAGCCCCAAGAAGATTTTGTTACACCAAAGAAAAAGAAAACAGCGAGAAAAATTGACCAGGAAACTCAGAATATCAGGAATAACAATGGATTTGAAAGCCTTCACCCTGATAATGAGAATACAGAATTTGAAGATCTCATGGACTCTCAGATTCTAGAAACACAGATGAAGTACCTAATCAACTCACAATATATCAAGCACCACAAAAGCGGGAAAGAAATAGGGCAGTAATGAAAAGCTATCATCAAAAAATTAAGTTTCAAGATCAATTGGAGAATCAGCAGCAGCAGGGTTCAGGAAATGAAAAAAAGGAGCAGCCATTATTATTAATGGATAATTCTTTGGAGCAGCAATCAGATCAACCCTTGGGAATAGCTCAGGAAAAAAAAACTGAAAATGTACACCAATAATAAGGTTTGCCATAGATCAAAGTAGTTGAATCTTCAAAAAGGTCAAAAGTTGAGTCAAACTGGGGCAGCCAGGGATTTGTTTCAATTATTCAATCAACCATCACAATGAAGGCGATCACATGGAATATAAGAGGGCTGAAAGGTAGCCCTTCTAAAATAATGGAAATACAAAGATTACGCTATACACATCATCCTCTTATGATATTTCTTCAAGAAACTAAAGCTTTGGTTGAACTTTCAACAGTCATAGCAGAAAAAATATGGCCCAAGGCACAAAATCCATCTATAGGATCTCAAGGAGCATCCGGAGGAGTTTTGACTATTTGGGATCCCAATCTCATTACTATGCTAAGTTTGAGTAGTAATAGAGAAATTTTAATGATGCATGTGCACTCTAAGGTGGATGGCCAGCAATTTTTACTTTTAAATATTTATGCTTGCACTACAATCAAAGAGATGGCTCAATGGCAGCATATAGAGGTATTGATAAATTCTTGTCCCAATGTTCCAGTTATCCTTAGAGTAGATTTCAAATCATTCTTAACTAACATGAAAAATGAGGGGGAAATCCACACCTAGATTCCAGCTCATTTAATATGACTAAATTTATACATTCCCTGCAGTTGGTAGATGTTCCAACTGAAAATGGGATAGTGACATGGTCTAATAGAAGGCAGGGATCATAATGGATCTTGGAACGATTGGACAGATTTCTAATTTCTGAAGAATGGTGGCGGAAGGAATATATTTCTAAAGCATACATTCTAAATAACTCTAGTTCGACCATTGGCCTATCTTTATGGAAATAGGAAAATCTCATCCATGTCATGCACCTTTTTTATTCCAATTAATGTGGCTTTGGCATGAAAATATTGATCAACTCATAAATCAGTGGTGGATGGAAGGAAAGCCTAAGCATGGGACACAAATGTTTTCTTTTGCCAAGAGATTCAATCTTTGAAAGTTAAATTGAAAAAATGGAATTGGACGGAGTTTGGAGATATCAAGGAAAAAAGAAACAAATACTAGAGAAGTTAGAAGAGTTGAATATTACTCTTAGAACTTTTGGATGCACTGAGGAACTTTTGAGTCAAGAGCTTCGTATGAAAAGTAACTCACATGAATTGGAGACCAGAGAAGAAATTATGTGCAGACAAAAATCTAGAGTCCAATGGTTAAAAGAAGATGATAAAATTCTGCCTTCTTTCATAAATCATTGTTGACAAGAACTGATAATTACAGAGGTTCTCTTGCTAAGGATGATGCTACGAAAGAGTATTCTTTGACAGGCATGCAACAAATTGTAGAACAGTACTTCCAAAAGCTTTACCAATCCCAATCTCTTGATAGATCAGCTCAACAAACAATATTATAGCATCTACCACGTCTTATCATGGATCAAGATAATGAGAAACTTACTAACCCAATCTCTGAAAAGGAATTGCAACAAGTGGTGTTTGAAATGAAAAAAGGCAAAACTCTAGGATCATATGGATTTCCCATTGAATTCTATCAAACATTCTGGGACATCCTCAATAATGATCTTCTCAATGTAATAGAAGAGGCCAGTACAGCAAAAACAATGATGAAGGAAATTAATAAGGCATTTATAACTCTTATTCCTAAAACGGGTGAAGTAGAAGACATTTTAGGATTCATACCTATAGCTCTATGTAATGTCCTTCACAAAATAATCACTAAAATAATGGCAGAAAGGTTGAAACCTCTTTTGGGGAAGATCATATCTATAAGGAACAAGGCGGATTTGTTCGAGGACGACAAATTCGTGATGTTCTTTTGGCTCAGGAAGCATTACATTCTATGGAACTTCAGAAATCTCCTTCGATGTTTACAAGGCTTGATTTATCCAAAGCCCATGATAGAGTTGATTGGGATTTTTCTTTGCTAGGTGTTGGTTCAGTTTGGTTTCTTAGAAGAGTGGCAAGAATGGGTAAAAGCTTGCTTATCATCAGTTTCCTTTTTTGTTTTGGTTAATGGTAATCCTTCCCAGCTTTTCTTGCCTTCTAGAGGAATACGCCAAGGAGATCCACTATCCCCATTTTTATTCATTATTCTGGTGGAATGCCTTGGAAGATTGTTGTCCACAACTTTTACGAATCACAAGATAAATGGAATCAAACTGGCTAAAAGTGTTCATCCTCTTACTCATCTATAGTTTGTGGATGACTCCACGCTTTTGGGGAAAGCAACTTGCTTGGAAGCTCAACAGTTGCAGAAACTTCTCATGTTGTTTTCTAAGGCCACAGGGCAGGTAATCAATCATGATAAATCTAGTATAATATTCTTTCACCGCTCTCGAAGACAGGAGCATCATATTCTTAATATTCCTCATTTCAGACGTGGCTCTCTTTCACTTCGATATTTGGGGGTGCCTCTAGCATCCAATTAGATCAAAGATTGGCAGTGGATCATAAATAAAGCTGAATTAAAACTGCAGAAGTGGACTAATAAATGACTCTCCAAAGGAGGAAAAATGGTATTGGTCAAAGTAGCTCTTCAAGCCTTACCAATATGTCTCCTCCATTTTGAATCTTCCAGGGAAGATTTATGAAGCACTTAGACTCTTATCTGCCAAAGGTTCTTATGGAGTGGCTTACAACACAAAAGAAAGTGGTCTTTAGTTAAATGGGAAAATCTGTCTTTCCAAGCAAGATGGAGGGTTGGGATTTCATTCTTCTTATAAACATCATAAAGCTTTAGCAGCTAAATTATATTGGAGACTGATAACAAATCCAAATGAGCTATGGGCTGTAAATATTAGAGCCAAATATGCAGAAAACAATCCCCCAGAAACACTTATTAGGCTATCCCTTCCTCCAAAGGGATCTCCTATACTTGTTGTTCTCTAAGTAGGGGAAGAACTCATTAAAAAACACTTATTTTGGATTGTTAAGGATGGTAGAACAACTAATTTTTGGATGGGCATCCACCAATCATTACCCAGTATCCAGAACTACAACATGTAATGAAAGTAATGCATGAAAAGGTATGGATTAAGGTCGATCATGATTGTAAGGACATTAATCATTCCTGGGAAATAGGCAAGTGTTGGAAATCCACTCTGGAATGGCTAGTTCAAATGGAAGTTGAACAATTAGCTCAGATTAATACTTTGCTTTTGGCACGTCCTCTATCAATATCATCCAAGCCGGATGAATTGGCATGGGGGAGACATGCTTCAGGAGATTATACAGTATCTAGAGGATATGATTCCTTACAAACTAGCACTGTTCACCCACTTAAGGATATATTTAAACAACTTTGGCAACTGGCAGTTTGGCCCAATGTGAGTTTTTTTGTTTAGCTAATTTTAAAAAGAAGAGTTCTAACTGGGGATAATCTAATGAGGCAGGGTTTTTATGGGCCTTTTTGGTGTGTCTTATGCTCTGAAAATGAGGAAACCATTTCTCATTTATTTCTACATTGCTCATGGGTCGTTTACTTATGGAAGCTCTTATCCCAGTTGTTGAACCTTCAATGGAGAAATATTCAGTCATTAGAGCAGCTGATTAGAGATTGGCAACAACATTTACCCAAAGGTCAGCATCTTAAGCCGGTGTTTTGGGCTGCAATTACTTCACTGTTATGGAATGTTTGGAAAGAAAGAAATCATCGAATTTTTCAGCAGGATAGAAGACACATCAATTATGTCTGGGAAAAAATTAAAACCAATCTAGCTAAAACTATCAGGCACCAGATTGGGTTGCCTTAGATTCTAACTCCAAATTGGGAACATTTATGTCACCAGATATCCATACAATCTAATACTTCCATAAGGTTTGCTGTTCGGTCAAAAAAAACAAATACATAGGGACAAAATTTGGACAGCACCACCAATTGGATTTGGAAAAGTGAATACAGATGGAGCCTCGAGAGGTAACCCTGGCCAAGCAAGTATAGGGGTATTGGAAGATTGTCTGATGGAACAATAGCTTTTCTGTTTGCAGAAAAAGTGGGGATTATGATTAATAATTTAGCAGAGATAAAGGCTGTCGACAAAGGTATGCAAGAGGCTTTGAAACTGGGACGGCAGCAGATTCAAATTGAATCGGATTCTAATATTATTGTAGGCTTATTATCTGATCCCGAA
Organism: Torreya grandis; assembly: GCA_037957365.1. Classification (NCBI taxonomy): domain Eukaryota; kingdom Viridiplantae; phylum Streptophyta; class Pinopsida; order Cupressales; family Taxaceae; genus Torreya; species Torreya grandis. Next base: position 2,891,429 of record JARHVA010000619.1, read on the forward strand.
TATTATCCTAGCAAAAATTGGAAAATTGCTAGAGACATGGAAAAAATTGGGAAGTGACAATCTTAGTTCCAGGAGGTACAATTTGTACATGTTCTCGGAGAAAGAAACACTGAAGCTGATGGATTGGTTGATTGGGCTCTAGATAATCAGAATATTATTTGCTATGGTTGGTTTACCCCCGATGTGGTGGCCAACTAAGTGGCAAAGGGACTTGATAACCATTCTCAACTTAAACTTCAAATGATGCAGACTCACTTGTTCTCTTTTGTGCGTAATGCCTAGGCTTGGACTATTAGCTTCCAAACTTGGCATAGTAGAATTGTATTCTTTGAATTTTCTATAATATAAGTTGCTGTTTTTTTTGTTTTTTTTTTTCAAAAAGCTAGTATATTTTTCTTTGAGAATCTTTTTTCAGGCTGGGATTGGTTTTTGACTGGCTCACTTGACATGGTGAAATGATCGCCACTACCAAGTGGTATCATGTTACTATTCAATTTAATTTGAAATACTTTCCGTTTCAAGTTGTTTGGTTTCCGAGACAATAGTTGCATGACAAAGAAGGTTAAACTAGTACAGTATTTGTATGTCTTGCAGGAAGCCAGGGCTTAATTTAGTTCCAATTATTGATAATAAGACGAGCATTGTAAATATATTTAGGACTGGATAAGTCATTTAGATTTTCATGTATTATATTTCAACACAAGGCTACATTGTTATTATAATAGAATAACAGATTACATTGTTGTTACATTGAACTCTTTTTCACAATCTGTTTGTGCAGTAGAGTCACATGAACTTCAATGATTAATCTTCTCTCTCTTTTACAGATACACTATCAGATGATGAATGGGAGGTGGCATATCTGTACTTGGTGTTTGTCTTGAAAAAGGTAATTTATATGACAACTATTTAGCATATTGATGACCAAGAGTTAAAAAGAGTTGGTGCCTTTTCTTCTCTGGATGTTTTAGAAATTGTAATAAGGCTAACACTATTTTCATCTCCATTTATATGGAAATATTTGGTTAGAAAGATTAATCCTCGTATTTGTTATAACCCACGGAAATGTATATAGTGTGGCTAGTGTATTTTGGGCTGAGTCATTTTAAAGAATCATGGGGTGAAAAATTACAAAGACCCTTGAGATCTATTTGATTGGTAAATAGGCATCATATTATCACTGGTGAATCATACAAAATCTAGTAGTAAAATCATGCATAATTGCATGTATTTGAGTTAAGTGAAGTTGCAAAGTGCAAATTACAAACTTGAAAAACATAGACTACTAGTAACTTTGTATGCTGGCATTCCCTGCTAGTAAGTTGATACATTAATAGACGTGTACAAACAAAATAGGCTACAAAAGGTGAAATAGCAGATCCAAACCCTCCAATTTGCTTTCTGCCACTAGTTATGACTTTACTGAGATTACTGCCAAATAAGCTAGTTAAGGTCATTAATTTCTTAATGCATGTCCATGTGGAAAGCAAAAACTGCTGTTAGAAATTGGGAGGATTCTCAAGGACTACACGAGGATGGTCCTCTGTGCAAATTGAGGTAGAAGCCAGAGGATGAGAAACTGAAACTGATAATGGAGGATGCGGTAATACTCCTTGCTGCATAGGATGCTGTTTAGCATATTGCAAAAGGTGAGCCTCCAAAGCTTAGGGATCAATTGCAGTAGCCAGACAATCAATTTCTGAGACAAGCAATCTAATATGAGTTCTAACAAAATAAGCTCTCTCATTTTGTTCCCCATATTGAGCAATGGTTGTTGAATTCTGAAATACATGCTATTGGTAATGGTGGACATGTTTTGACATGCACAGGCATTTCCAGGATCTTCTGGCTATAGAAAGAGATGCATGCATAACCTGAAATGAATAGGGACCTAGGTGATGCCCAGGGAAGATGTGAGTTGCAGAAATAGGAGCCGGAAGCTGTAGAGATAGTAGAGGAAGGGATGAAAACAGCATAGATGTCCAAGTGAGGGATAGAAATTGTTGGAAGTGGAGCAGTGTGTTAAGATGATGAAAATGGCAAGATGCATAAAGATATCTGTGAAAGAGTAATTACAGAGAAAATAACATAGAAAAGTTGCAAGGAAAAAAAAACAGACCATTATTACAACACATATGGTGGGTTTGCATGGATGGCCTCAACTATGTAAAACATATGTATCTAGCATATACGTGCTCAGCACTCTAAAGGAGGCCCCTTATTATTTGCTCCTGTTTCATTCAGATATTCTGAAACCCTGTGGCCCGATACTTTATTGTTGGGAAGTAGACAATACCACAAGACTGGTAGGGACAACTCAGAAGCGGGGAGGGGAGTTTTAATAGTGGTGCATGGAAGGAAAATTTGAAGTAAAACAGAGGTGCAGAAACCAGACGAAGCTTGTGGGGTGAATGGAAATAGATTGTTCATGTGTAATAAGTGCCCATGAACTAGAAGCCTGCACGGGGTGTTGGGGGAGGCAACTGTGCAAATTTATTATTCAAATCATTTGAGAGAGACTGTCAGGAAGTTGTAAGAGGACTTGATAAAGACTACCATTAGACATGACCCCATGAACCAAAAGCTTTCGTGGGGAGCTGGGGGAGGAAATTATACAAATTTGTTATTCAAATCTTTTGAGAGAGATTGTTGCGAAGTGATAAGAGGGCTTGATAAAGCCTATTATTGGACATGATCAAAGTTTAATTAAGTACGTGTAATTTTCTTGCTATAATATCTGTTTACAGAAATGTATTTTTATAATCCCACCAGAGCAATGTGCACAAACACTGCAAGGCGATTCGGATATTTTTAAGGAGATCAAGGCTTCATTAACGAGCACAAAATTTACAACTATGATCTTGAGGCATCCAGAGAATAAACAGATCAGAAGTATGGTTCAGCTGGTGCAGTAAAACCAAAACAAGGGACAAAATTCATGCTGTTGTAGACTGTGAAGATCTTAGCGTAGGGGAGTACAATAAAGAGCAAAAGACCATTTGGTGTTAGCACAAGGTGTAGAAAAACGTGAACCTGTGGCATGAAATGGAACAGCTACGAGGAAGCTAGAGATTTTAAGGTCACGTTCCTTCAAAAGTCTGAAAACTGAAAGGAAGAGCCTTTCGGACAATTTTTTCCAACATTATAAGGAGTATAATTTTCTTTTAGATAAAATTTTAAGTACAACATTGATATCGACGACAACCTCATGGCCATGTATTGATAGCTTGCTTTTTTTTCCATCCAAATTGAGCAGCTGCACAAAATGATCAACAATATTCTATACATATTTTCCCTCACCATGCTTGATTCTGTGTATCTGAGGGAGAGATACTAGTCAATGCAAATGGTTTCACTCTTAACATGTAGATCAGACCATATTTTTATTATTAGGTTAAGTGGCTGAGTGATCGACAATTTCCTACATACACGCTTTCTTTGTTTTCATTTGAAGGAGACCGAATGTTCTTATTGAATTTTAAATGTGCCAGAGAGGCCAAGGAGAAGCCCCTAAGAAGAATACACAGCGCAGACAACCAGGTCCGATAAGAAAGGAAGATGTTATGTATCTTAATTGATGACAACAATCACAAAGTTCTTATCTGCTCGTATGGGACAAATAAAGAACTGCAAAGTTTTAACTTCTGTATTTTCCATTCTGGGTGTAGATAGCCTCAAGTTATTCTCAACATCAAGCAAGCATGGCATGTTGTTCCTGTGTAAATGTGATTAAACATTTGATGAGAAGAAACGTACCGCTTATGCTCATCTTTGAATTGTAAGGTGCTCAATTGTGGTGTTTATTCCTTTTTTCACCAAACAGATGTTAAACATATCGAACATGAATTCAATACCATGTGGCGAAGAGTTCTTTTTATGTTTTGTTCAAATGAATTCTACGCAATTCTTATGTGTTGAAGATGGTTGATCTTCACGAGGCATACCATTTATTTGTTGGTGTCTGTCGTCAATCTCAACGTCAAATTTGCAAAGCTTAGCTGAAACATCTATTTTCTTTGTAAATAGTTGACTAGAAACCTAAAACTCTTATGTTTGGCCCTTTACTGATAATGGCCAGCTCTGTTCTACATTTAATACCTGTAACAACTTATGGCACGGGAAGTAGAAGGATTACATTGTTTAAAATCGGAAGTATCGTTCCATTTACTTACTATCCTTGTTTTATATAAGACATGCGAGTGAGTTATTTTTCAAAGATTTGCAGCTTCAAACATAGTAGTTTGACAGTTTGCTTCAGCAAAATTATTATGCACATGAAAATGTGTTTGACCCCAATTTTTGTGGAATGGCCTATTTTCCATGCATTGTTGTTTGCTGTACGGAATTCAAATCATGTTCAGTTTGAAGTTTTATTTTGGTAAGGAGTATTGCTACAACAACACTTTGGATTCATTTTTGCTGTTATTATTTTGGTAAGGAGTAATGCTACTACACCACTTTGGATTCATTTTTGCTGTTATTATTTTGGTAAGGAGCAATGCTACTACACCACATTGGATTCATTTTTGCTGTTATGTATTGACGAGAAATAACCTATTTAGGACATTTTGCTTGTGACAACAAATTTATCATGTTCCACATCTCACTATAAGGAATAATATTATGGTTATGGGTGTGTAGATTATGAAGGTTCAGTACAATTTCAAAATCAGTAAAAGATGTTTGGCTACAAAACGACCCTATGGGCACTTATGCCCATATTGAATTAGGGATCAATAACTTGTTAATTCATCCCTAGTGGATCCACAAGAAGTTAAGTTACTCCTGGTTTCTCCTTGATGTCGTGTGTTTTTACTTGCTATGGGTATGTTTTTACTTTTGTGGACTTAAACGTTTAAGTTTGTGATTGGTGTTATAATGGTTCTTCTTGGGCATTGTTATATAAGAATTCCCAGAACTCAAATAGTTTTCTCAGCTTTAATGAATGTTTGAACATATTGGCATAACTCAAATAGTTACAAGTGTATACGCGTTAAATTTGCTTTAGTAACATTTATTTGAGAGTGGTGCTGTAATGGTTCTTTTTGGACATTGTTCGATGAGAATGGCCACAATTCGAATAGTTTTCTCAGCACCAATGACTGTTTGAACATATTGGAATAACTCAAATAGTTAGGAGTGTATGCACATTAAATATGCTTTATTAACAATTATTTTGTTCAAGATTTGTTGGTGCATTAATCTCTCATATTCTAGATTAATGTGGGTCAGTTTTGAGCCAACTAGGAGTAGAATCATTCTTATCTTTTAAAAATATTGAATTATATTTTGGTTGATTAATTACATAAGAAGAGTAGTTACTTCTATTGTTATTTATATGCAACGATAACAATGACGACAAATTTAATAACTCATCAATGATTTCCATTTAGGAAAATATTTATAAATAACACATTTAAGAGATTAAAAAATCAATACCTATAATCAATGCATAACATTTACAAATAAAATTCATAATAATTAAATGGCATTTATACATCAAGGCATAACAATGTTATAACCATCATAATCTAAAGTTATGAATCCAATAGCACTTATTAAACATCAATTTCATCAACAATTACAAGGTCAAATGATATTTTCAAACCAATGCATAACAATATTATAGTTATCATAATCAGTGTTATGAATCCAATAGCAAACTATTAAACATCAACATCGAATAAAGTTTCAAGAGTTGTCATATAAAAAATTGTCTAAGCTACTATTTAAAATTCTAGTCATATAGACCATCCTCTATATTATCATGATCATTGTTGACATCATTGTCATCATTACCATTGCTAGAGTCGCGTGATCGAAAAAATATTCTTCTTAATTTGTATTCTCCCGAATGCAACTCATTACTTGCAAAACGTGTTGTTCATCTTAGGTTATTTTGTGATGGATTTGTTGAAAAATTCAAATGTAATTTTTATGAATTCTATATTTGAATTTTATCCATTTTATTTATTTTTTAAAATGTGAAGCATCATTTTTTTTTTTTTTTCAATTAACAAATTACTTATTTGGAGGCCTTTTGTTGTGTCAATGAACTTCGCAAGGGCATTCCAATCTTATTTTGTTGCTGCCTCAAAGTGGTCTTCGAGTGGCACTATACATTGAGATTTTGTTTTTAATGAATAGGAAAACAAAATCTTTATAAGCAATTAAGAATGAACCAAAAAACCACAAAATACGATTGCAAAATTATACATAAAAATTTACATGTTTTTATGATAAATAGATGCGACCCATTCTTTATGATGAAAATATTTTTCTCCTATGTGGGTGTGTGTTCAAATATCTTTAATTGAACAAACATAAAAAGTGAATATTGGATTACACAACTTAAATTAAAAACATAAAATATGAAATATATACATGAATATGATGTGATTTAGTTTACACAATTGATCAACACTCCCCTTGGGCCTTTTGGGCATGTGTGATATAGGTTCTTTTCAACCCTTTTGTTGTTGCCTTTAAATAACCATATTTTCTTTGGTTTTGTCCCTTTTTTTGTTGTACATTGTTCATTTTTAATCACATGTCTTAGCCCCACACTATAGATTTGCCCTTGATTTTTTTTGCACACTACATCTCTTTACCTCCTAAGGCCATCACCAATTAATGGAAGTGTCTTCTTGGTATGAATTTCCTATAAAATGGTATCATTATAGCATAGGTAATGTCTTTCTACTCTTGGGGAAAATTTGGTCAATTTAGATAGATTAGTTAGTTGTGATTGGCAATGTGCCTAATCATGTATTGCAAATGAGATGGATAATTCTTATTTGATTTATTTTTCCACACATCATCAAGGTCATTGAACCAAACAAAGTACAATTTTGCTCCCATGTGAACTTATGTGGTATGATAGGAATGGTAGAAGGTTGTGAGGTTTTATTTTTTCATTATTTAGTAAAGGAAAGCCATTATCAATTTAAATAGCCATCCATCCATACACAATGTTTTCAGGGCTAGTGTTCTATACAAAATAAATGCTCTCCAATTTGATGAAGGTTTGTGGGTGTTTTTGTACAAACGATAAAACGATCTCAATTGGAAAAAATATATAAATACAAGCAAACTAACTTAAAACACAAAAAGATAATAGCATGACCGTTTTTTTCTATTTTGAAACCAATGGTAAAAGTAACTTACCTCGCATTTGTTCTCTTCTTTTACAATTACATTTTCAAAATTATGCTCATACCATTCATTTATATCATGCGCTTGGTCTTAATCTTTTTACCCTTTTATTTAAATATTTCTTCTACAAGTCTTTTGTTCTCAAATTTTATGTAAGAAAATTTAAAAAAAAAAACTTATAAATCTAAGATAATATAACAAATTTAGGAAAATCAGATATAAATAACAATTGTATGTTTTGAAATACAATTTTCAATTTTTAATTTTTTTTTTAAAAAAACCCTGTTATTCTTGAACCCTTATAAATCAAAATGAGTAATTTTGGACCGTAATTTTGTTTTAAGATTGCATTATTTTTGGATATTGTGGTGTCTTAATACCACTTATTATGTAATTGCATCATATAATTTTAATTTTAAATTTTGAAGTGAATATATATATATATATATATATATATATATATATATATATATATATATATATATATATATATATATATATATAATAAAATATTTAAATTAATTTATATTTATGTCATTCACATTAAATTATATTGACAATGATATAAATGGTAATTATTTTTATAACTTTTAAATTATTAAAAGAGTCATCAGGTGACAAAATAATATTGTGTCCTAATTTTTTATATTTTAGAGTCATATATTTTAAAGTGTTCTAAACAATTAAAAAAATGATTTTAGTTATTAAGAAATCAATAAAATATGCATATTTTAGTTTGTATAAATTAATTTATATTTATGTCATTCACATTAAATTATATTGACAATGATATAAATGGTAATTATTTTTATAACTTTTAAATTATTATATATATATATATATATATATATATATATATATATATATATGCGCAATAAGTGCACGTTAAAAATAAATTTGTTAAATATTTTGTTAGGGTATATTTTTAATTATTTTATGAAATGTTTATGTGTTTTAAAATGGGACATAATATTATGCTTTGATTTTATTATAACATTTTTATTCATTAATTAGAATCATTAAAACATAATTTAATCTATTTAAATAATAGATTGAAATTAATAATAAATTAGATGGTTAAAAAAAAAATGACTAAAAAAATGTTAAAAAATATGAATTTATAAATAAATAATAAATTAAAAGCTACAACCTATTTCATTCAATTATAAGAAAACATGTATACACAACTAATAACTAATCATCATTTGTTATTTCCATAATAACATGTTTGTACCTATATTTTTGATTCCCCAATTTTTTAAAATAAAAAGTAAGATTTCTTTCCTTATTATGTATGAAAAGTTTTTCAAAATCTAAACATTTTGACCTAAGAAATCTAACATTTTGACTTAAAAATTCTCATTAATTTTTATTTTGATATTTGGTTTTTTTATATTTTTACAAAGTCTATAACATTAAAGATAATAAAGTTAATGTTTTGTTTTTTAATTTTTCTTTAATTTAGATTTCATGTTAAAAAATCATTACTCATTTTGAAAAATGATTTTCTAGTGGAATTCATTACATCTTGTATATGATTTATATGCCATATTAAAATGTTCTACAAAGAAAAAAGATAAAAAGGTTAGATGAATGATATGTACTTACATATTCAACTATAAAGTCATAAATAAGATTCCCAATCTAATCATATATATATATATATATATATAAAAGAAAATAATAACATTTTAAATATTTATTATATCTTTTTATTAAATTAAAAAATAATTTAAAATTGATTATTGATTAAAAAATAAAAATTTGTATATAATTTTTTTATTGAAATTTATACATTAAAAAGTGAAGCAAAATATTGAATTTGTTAAATTAAATAATTAAATCAAACACATAATATTTTAGTATCGATAATTTATTAAAAAATAAAAAATATACATCAATGTGAGACATAATCAAATGGTCATTCTTATAGATTTAGATAGAGACTTGTATAGAAAAATATATATTAATCCCAATTCACTTAAATACCATACTTGCAAGGTATAACACTTCCCATATCTCATTATGCAGTCATAAAGGAGATTCTTGCATGAGTCAAGTTTTAAACACACCCATATCAATAAAAATTACTAGACATTGATCTAGTACATAATCAATTGGTCATTCTTGTATATTTGCATAGAGACTTGTGAAGGACAACGTCTATTAGGCCCAATCCACTTGAGTACTAAATTTGTAACATATACCACTTCCCATATTCGAATATGTAGTCGTAATGGAGATTCTTGCATGACTCACTTTGTAGATACACAAACACTAATCGTAATTATTAGAAATCAATTAAGTACATAATCAATTGGTCATTCTTGTATATTTTCATATAGAATTGTGAACAACAAGATACATTAGTCCTAATTGAATTGAGTAATGCACTTGCAGAGTATACAAATTCCCATATTCGACTATGTAGTCATAATGGATGCTCTTGCATGACTCATCTTACAAACACATACATACCAATGGAAATTAATAGACACCAATATAATATGCAAGCAATTGGTCATTCTCATAGATTTTCATACAGACTTGTGAAATACAATATCGATCAATCTCGATCCATTTGAGCAATATTCTTGCCAAGTATAAAATATCCCATATTTGGTTATGTAGTCATAATGGAGATTCTTGCTTAACTAACCTTGAAGACACATGTACTGATAAAAATGACTAGACATCAATTCAATATGTAATCAATTGGTCATTCTCTTAATTTTTCTCATAGGCTTACAAAGGAAAAGATCTACTAGTCTCAATCAAATTTAGTACTACATTACAAGTTATTTCACTTCCCATATCAGAATATGTAGTTGTAAGGGATGTTCTTGCATGACTCACCTTGTAGACACATCCAATCTAATGGATAATACTAAACATCTATCTAGTATGTAATTAATTAGTCATTCTTGTAGATTTTCATAGAGACTTGTAAAAGACAAGATCTATTGGTCTCAATCCACTTGAGGACTACACCTATAAGGTATTTAACAATTCCCATAATTGTAAATAAAGTCGTAATAGATATTGTTACATGAATCACCTTGCAGAAACACCCATATCAATGGAAATTACTAGACATTGATCCAATACATAATCAATTGTTCATTCTTGTATATTTTCATAGACTCACAAACTTGACAAGAATTATCAACCCTGATCCACTTCAATAATGTACCTAGAAAGTACACTTGTCTTCATCATGGGAATCTCGGTCACACCCATATTGATGGGAATGAATACACATTTGATCTTGAAATCTTATAAATATGGTGATTAATGTTATCCACATGCAAGCATAGTTTTAACTGCATGAAGTGTTGCACATGTAATTGTGAATAACTACTTTACCCTGAAAGTGGTAGGATTAAACATGTATGAAGGTGATTTTAATATTACAATACAACAATTTTGGGATGAAATCTGAATATAAAAAGAAGAAATGGATTTATTGAGGAGACACTATGGCAATTTTGTGCATTCATGAAAATAGAATGTGTTGACGCCTATATCTAGTGACAAGCACTTGACAATGTTAATTCTTGACACATCTTGAACCACTTGAATTATGATCCAATACATTACTCTTATTCTCCATTTCTCTAATCCATTGATCTATATGCAAGCTTGACCCTTTGTTTTCCATCACCGTTACACAATAATTTCTTAGTCAATGCTCAAAACTACCATATATCACTCTCAAATTGATTCCAACCTTAGGATAATTTCCCCGAATTTTATAGAACAAGTCTGAACTAATCAAACATGTTTGTTTTTGCAGACCTGTCTACCTAGTGTGGCCTCATTCTCACACCATTTAATGGATAGTTTACTAATTCAAAATATCCATTTGGGTCTTCTTGCATGTTTTACAAGGTTGGCCAAATGAAATTATTCAAAAGGTTTCATTATATAAGCAAATCAAAACCTCATTTCAAAGGAACTTGAATTCTATCTAGCATCTAATTTTCACAATATTACACATTGAGAAAAGTTATCATATTCTTCTCAAATTCAATATCAATCATTAGAAGCAGTGTCAAATCAAGTATGAAGCACCTCAAATCAAGTCAAGAGTTAGCATTGTCAAGTATCAAAGCCAAATTTTTAGCTGCACGTATATAGTCAAGGAACACAATTGCACATTCACTCTAGGTGGGAAAACTACATGTGGATTGATTTTCTCCTCAAAGTATTTGAATATGCAGGCAAAAATAAATCATAAAATGGGGTGCTTGGGGTCAGCTCAAACCATTACACTCCCCCTCTTTTTTTTTAGGTTTCTAGCTTTCACAAGTACCCCTAGGATTTCCAAGAAAAATAGAAGAAAAATATTTGAATATATCACCCCTCTCAGTAGACAAGTATAAAAGGTGACATAATCACAGATTCATCACAGTTAAAGCATAAAATTTCATAGTCAATGAACATGACTGGTTTGTGTTGTTGTCTAAGGAGCACAAACCCATCCAAACAAAGTCAAAAAAAAATTATTCATGATTATGAGATACAAAAGTCCTATCTTATTATGATTTCCACTACAAGACATCAGTTACAGTCAACCAAAAAAGTTAAGTATCTCATTATTGGTTACACTTATTATTTTTAGTATATGCCACTTGTCAATTTTACTTTCAATCAATTTCGCTTTACATTCTGATCTATGGTTAAACGTCATATATTACAATTTAAATAGATCTATCAGGTTTATAACTATTAAAAAATATTTATTTGTTAAATAAAAGATATTGGTTAACCCATACATGTTTTTCAAGCATTGTTTTTTTAATTTTTGTTATAGGGTTTCAACTAAATTCATGATTCCCATACACTAAAGAAATTTTTTATCTTCCTTTATTAGATTTGATTGAGTTGTGCTCTAGGATTTATCTTTGACCTAGGGGTTTCATATTGAATTCCCAATTTACATGCATAAACATATTTTATTTTATTGGATTTCAATTTTTTTTCTTTCTTTTATTTTGATTTTTAGAACTATGTTCTGACAGTTGTAAAACTCTTAAGAGCTATTGTTTTGAGAAAAACAATCATTAGTTTTACTTGAGCCATGGTGTAAAGGGTACTTCTTCAATACTCAAGCCATTAGACAACATTGTATACATAATTTGATTTATACGTATCCATTTATCAGAAACACATAGGGTTTTTAATATTCAAACCATAGGAAACCTCTTGACAAATTTTTTTGTAGTGTACTAATAAGTGATTAGCCCTAAGAAGTTAATCTCAATGTTCCTCAGACATGGGATAGTGTGACTAAGAGATGGTGGAATCTTACGTATCTATTTCTCCTTTGGGCCTTATTCACTATTCATGACTGGGTTCAATATATCTAAGAGCCTACAAATCAAACACACCTTATATAGTTGCACCCTTGCTGCCATTTGAAAACTCAGAGTTTCATAGTCAAATCATGAAAATATTGAATGAATTTTGATTTTATATTTTGATTTGGCCAATGAGGTTCATCATCATATTCTATGTTGTATTCTAGGGTGTTATTTAGATTCACTATTTATTTTCATTAAACAAAATCAAATATCATAAAATTAATAAAATGAATAATGTACAATATCAATCCTTCCTCAACTCATATTGCTATAATATTATATCAAGCCTTGACTCTCCTAAGATACATGAACCATTAAATTATTTTTTGTAAAGTATAACTTGGGGACAAGAACAATTGTACATTTCAAATTTGACAATGCATACTACACATCCTATTAATGGACTTATCATGACTAATAAAACTAATACAGAGTAATCAAGTGAAATTAATGACAAATAATTTATTGAATATATTAACATCAATGCACATAATATTGACACATTATTATACATTGCAAGAGATGAAAAAAATAAAATGGCTCAAGCTTCTACATTGGAATAACAATATGATCCATTTCGTGATCTTAATCAAGTTAGTACTTCCACTTCATGTGTCTTAATTTATGCTATTGCTTATGTTTTTGTATCAACACCTCCAATTGCATATGTGACACCGTCCCTAGGTGTGGGGGAATCATAAGGCTTATAACAAATCAATATGCTTTTTTTTACACATGCATCATACACATCTCCTTTGATAATTACACATGGTTCATCACCAACCTCACGTAATGCACACTCTATTGAGTAGATTATTATAAAACTACATGCAAAGGTATTACAATTAGACTAAGGTGTCTCTAAATCTAGACATTCAATGGATTCCCATCATTTGCTTCATAATCCTTTGGCACATGAGCTAACATCTTACCTGTTGGATGAATATTTTGTCAATCAGCTAACTGATTGAGCAAAATAGGTCTCTTCACCATAGTAAGGGAGATTGGTCGGCCAAATGTGCAAGTATACTACATCAGAGGTGGACAAATCTCTCCTCTCATCAAGGGGAGGTTCCCTATAAATATGTAGGAGTTATATACTATATATATAAGCAAAAAATAACACTCAGGGGTAGGACTACACCATCCATCTCTCTTTTTTCAGAGATGATGTTTACAGAAAAAGAAGAAAATCTTGGTGAAAACACTAAAAATACTTCTCTTTTTTCAAAAGTGATCTTGCAGGAAACAATAGGAGTTTCTTTCAGGTAGTGACAGGTAACTAGTAACAAGGGCGTAGTAACCAGCATGATGAAATGGAACACAAAGTCTCCACTTCAACTTCCCAAAGAGTGAAATACGAAGGATAATGGGAAATCAAAAACTATTGGGTGAATATTTTGTCAACAACTAACTGCTGAGCAAAATAGGTCTCTTCACCACAGCAGTGGATATTGGTTGGCCAAATGTGTAGATATACTACATCAGAGGTGGACAAATCTCTCCTCTCATCAAGGGGAGGTTCCCTATAAATATGTAGGAGCTATATACTATATATAAAAGTAAAAACTAACACTCAGGGGTAGGACTACACCATCCATCTCTCTTTTTTCAGAGATGATGTTTACAGACAAAGGAGAAAATTTTAGTGAAAACACTGAAGGCACTTCTCTTCTTTTAGAAGTGATCTTGCAGAAAATAGTAGGAGTTCATTTCAGGTAGTGACAAGTAACTAGTAATAAGGGCACAGTAACCAGTAGGATGAAATGGAACACAAAGTCTCCACCTCAACTACCCAAAGAATGAAAAATGAAGGATAATGGGGGCACAAAGTCATCCCAAAATGATTCACATAGAAAAAAACTAAAAACACACACTGAAAGCAATTGATAACAGCACAAAGTCTGAAAGTAACTGGCTTCAGGACATCTTCCTCTTTACTTCCACTAGTTCTGCTTATTTCAATAAAATGAACAAGAACGCATTTAGGAAACAGACATAAGAACAATCTCCTAAAATGACACAAGCTATAATAACACAAAGTCTAAAATTAACTTGCGTTCTCATTCAAATAAAGTAATATGATCAACAATCTGAGCTCAAAGTCTCAGATTCACCTTTCAATTTGGGTAGAGTTTTGCTTCTATAAATGAAAATATCTCTTTTGCATAATACAAGAGATTACAATGTATATCAGCCAAGAAAGGCTTGGCACTTTTTCCTATGGGACGGCCCATGCTGCATTCAATGCCTTGAATGCATTTTCAATTCTGTCAAAGGGGCCATGCCTAGAACAGTGCATTGCCTTAACTATGGCATGTCCATTCATCTTATATGTCTCCTCCTTAGCATGGGTTGTCTGGTCCTTTTCCTAATGTCTATGCAGTTGTCCCCTTTTGCCATTACTTCATGGAAGAAAAAAGGCCACGTTCTTGATTTGGTGTGCTCAGATGACCACTTGATCCACTATTTCACTTACTAGAAATAACTCTCTTGTAGATATTTCTATTTTTTTTGTATTCTTCTCCCTTTCCTATAGCAATTTGAGCTCTCGGTCTCTCTTCAGTTGGTCACTTGATTCATCCTTCAAGTTTCGCACTATATTTAAATTTTAACAGATATTCCATTACCTTAAATTTGATGTCTGTGGGGACGTCACTGGTTGCTGCTTGTTTGAACCATATTGAACCATGAACCTTTGAACTTTTGAAAGTTCATTGGTTCAATAGTTCAATGGTTTAGGCAGTCTTTATCGATTCCTTTGTTCCATTTGCTTTCTTGTTCTCTAGTTGAACCATCACTTTTTTGCTCTTTGGTTGAACCATCCCTTTGAATTGTCTCTAGAATCATCCGTTTGCTGCTTCCTTCCTTTGAATTGTTGAATCTGTGAACCATTGAAATTTGAACTCTTTCGGTTCAAGGTTCAATCAGTTCATTGGTTCATTCTTCGTTCTATTGCTTTTTTTATCTAAGTCCCCTGATCTTCATCGAACTGGTTGAACCTTTGAACCCGTTGAACCATTTGGTTCAAGGTTCAACGGTTCAATGGTTCATTCTTTGCAGCCCCTTTTTTAGCTAAATCTTTCGAAGATTTTACCCTTTGTCTTTATCAAGCCTTTGAAACACCTTGAAGGGAAGGTGTCCCTTCAGGTTTTGAGAAAGGTCCACTTTAAGGTTCTGAGAGCCCCCTACAAGGGTACCTACCCTTCGGGGTCCTTCGGCATCCTTCAGGCTTCAATTCTTTCGATGGGTCTTCGAGCTACCCAAAAAGAAAGGTGCCAAAACTAAAAATGAAAAGCACAAAACAAGAACAAAGACTATACAAATATACATATGTACAGGTGAACTTATCTGATACTTCAAGAATTGAAGTGTTTCAGATGCTGCCCATTGTGAGGCAGAGAAAAGGGCGTGCCATCTTGATATCTCAACAAGAAACTATTTTCACCATTGTGCTGATGAATAGTAAAAGGGCCTCTCCAAAGGGAGTCAAAATTTTCATGCATTTCCTTTGGTTCTCTTCTCTTGTCCTACAGTAGGACTTGATCTCCAATCTGGAAATCATGGTTTTTTGCCTTCTGGTCGAAGAGCTTCTTCACCAGACTTTGATGCACAACAATTCGATCCACCACCATAATTCATTGCTCTTCCAGCTCAGTCAGGTACATGATCCTCTTATCGATGGAGCTTTTATATGTATGATCTTCAATTGCCTTGGCCAATTTCAATGCTGGGAATTGTAGGGTGATTAGTATTTCAGCATTAAGACCATAAAAAAGCTGAAAAGGTGACATATCAATTGCTCTTTTTGGTGTAATTTTGTCTGCCCATAAAGCATCAACCAATGCTTTATGCTATGTTCATTGGTTGTTATCTACCAGCTTCTTGATGATAGTCACTAGGGTCTTGTTACTTGATTCAACTTGGCCATTCCCTTATAGAAAGTAATTAGAAGAGTGAAAGAGAGTAATCCCATAGTAAAAACAAAATTGGGTAATCCCCTGAGAAGTGAAACAAGTTGCGTTGTCTGTGACAATTTTCATTGGGACCCCAAACTTGGAAATGATGTTCTCCTTGAGGAAATTGCACACTACTTCTGAAGTAGCATGCTTGGTTGGAATAGCTTCCACCCACTTGGTGCAGTAATCTGTGGCTGTGAGGACATAATCATGTCCAGCACTTGAAGATGGGTTTATAGCACTGATGAAATCGATTCCCCATTGCTAGAAAGGCTCTTCTATCACCATTGGCTTGAGAGGCAAGGCAACTAACTTGGGTCTTCCAACAAATTGCTGGCATAGTTCACATTTTCTTACCCATTTATATGCATCTTGAAATAGAGTGGGCCAGTAGTACCTAGCTCGCATAATCTTATGGGCATTTATAAGAGCAGAAAAATGTCCTCCACAGGCCATATTGTGAAAAGACTTCAAAAGTTAGTTCTACTGCTCTTTATCCATGTAGCAAAAGAACACTCCATCAAGGCTCCTCTTATACAGGGCATTGTCCCAGAGGATAAAATTGGCAGCTTTCAACTTGATAGTCTCCTTTCTTTATGAGATAGGTGAGCAGAACACTCACCATAAGTAAAGAAATGAGCAATACCTGAATACCACTCATTCATGGTGGAGATAAAGAGGATTGTTGGCGTGTCTTCAATTTATTCTTCTTCATGCCTTGTTTGTTCTAGTTTGTTGTCAGTAATCAATTGGCATAGGCCCTTTCCTCGCACCAGCTTCATTAGCTTGATGACTAGATCAAACTCTTGGATTTTAGCAATCTAATTGCCTCTTTTCATCCCAAACTCCTGCTGAGTTAATATAGATTTGACTGTGGTGTCAAGAACCAAGGTAGTAGTGTGTGAATTCAGGATGTAGAAGCAGAAATGCTTCACTACTTTCACCACTATATAAGCATGCTTCTCCATGTTTGAGTACTTTAGCTCATGAGCTTTGAGAGGATAGTTCATGAAAGAAATAGGAAATTCCACACCTTGATTTTGTTGAACCAAAATTGCTGAAAGTGTGTGCTCAGAAGCATAACTATACATTGTGAAATCTTTGTTATAGTCTGGACAAACCAGAATTAGGGCGTGGACAATAGCTATCTTAATATCTTGGAATGCCAATTTGCCTTCTTCAGTCCAGATAAACATGGCCTTCCCCTTCATCATGTTTATAATATGGCGAGTCTTCTCAGCAAACTCAGGGATGAACTTTCATAAAAAATTCACTTTTTCAAAGAAAGAGTGAACTACAGTCTTACTTGTAGGCAAAGTGAGCTCATAGATGAACTTGACTCTTTTTGAGTCAGTCTTTATGCCTTCTCAGGACATAATGTCTCCAAGAAGTTTCCCCTCTATTACTCCAAAAATAGATTTCTTGGGATTTAAAGAAATGCCATTCTGGCGGTAGCATTTCAGCACTTGTTACAAATGGTGCACATGGTCAGGGTGATGCTTAGAAAAGACTGTTAAATCATCCATGTACGTTACAATGAACTTATCCATTCATCTTTGAAAGTAAGGTCCATTGTTCTTTGGAAAGTGGCACTAGAATTTATTAGGCCAAAATGCATTCTTTGGTATGCAAATGTGCCCTAAGGCATGGTGAAGGTAGTCTTGTGTTGGTCTGCTTCACCAACTTCAATTTGATTGCATCCTGAGAAGCCATATAGCATTGATAACATCTCTAAACTAATCACTGTCTGAAGAACTTGATCCATGATGGGTAGAAGATAGTTATCTTTTAAGGATGACTAATTCAAATTCTTAAAATCCATGCAGAGGCAAATTTTGCCATTCTTCTTCCTTATAGGTATTATGTTTGTAATCCATGTGGAATGATGGATTTAGAAAATTATCTTGGCATTCGGTATTTTTTGTATTTCAAACAGAATAGTACCTGATATCTTTAAATTGTACTACCTGGATTTTTGCTTGTAAGGCACCGAGTCAGTCTTAAGAGAAATCTCATGGTGAATTTTTTTAGGCCTGAGTGACTTCAGATCATCATAAGAGTATGCTAGGACATCCAAGTACTGACTGAGCAGAGTAGTGAACTTGGACTTTTCTTCTTGAGTGAAGCACTTCTTAATGTTTACCAACTTGGGATTTTTCTTGGTACCCAGATTTACTTGATCAAACTCGTAGGAGGAGCTTGAATCCGTTTGTTGTTGTTTGATGAACCTATCGTGCTTGTCAAACAGCTTCTCAAAAAAAACCAATCCTTTGAGAATTTTATTCTCTTTCAACTGTAGGAATTCTTTACCTACGTTCAAACTTGATTCAAGGGCTGGTTCAAGCTTCTGAGGCTCACTACCTTCAAAGTGAAGCTGTTGAAAGCTATCTTTTTGCTCCAGAAAGGCAATAATTTAGTTGTCACTATTGAACACTTGCTAATGATTGGCATTGTCAGGAACACTTAGTCGAAAGACCAGTTCAATAGTGTATCTATCTCTTTTAAAATTAGGGTGAGGAACCAATAGAGTTGCAGAAACAACCAGTGCATCAGCTCGGTCATTGAATTCCCTAGGAATGACAGAGATGTTGAAAGAATCAAAGTTTCAATTTGATCCCAGACTAGATTGCGGTAGTGGTGCAATCTCTCATTTTTGGTTTGATATAGGTTTCTCACCTAACAAACCACCAGTTCAACATCTCCTTTGGCATGAAGGAGTTTGATACCTTTGTCTCAAGCAGCCCTTAATCCAAGCAATAGAGATTCATACTCAGTTGTATTATTGGTATTGTTGAACTGTAATTTGTATGATGAAGAAAAAATATCTCCTTGAGGAGATATCAGCACAACCTCAGCTCCTGAACCAGTTGAAGAGTAGCTGCCATCAAATTCCAAAATCTATACCTCATCAGACACTGATTTTTCTTTGGATCCTTCTTTTTTCGAAGGAGGAGACTCTTCTGCACTTGCACTACGCTCCACCAATTCTTTTGCTATTCCATCTGAACTAATTTTTAGATTTTCACTTTTAAGAGCTTCATCAGACGCCTCATGGACTTCCTTTGTGGATAAAAAGTTGTTACCCGTGCCTAAAGACTCAAATAGAATTTGAGCTTCAGGTGTTGATGTTTGAGTAATCACATATTTTTCTTCCTTTTCAGGGAGTAATATCTTCATAACACCTTTGATTGAGATCCTTACCTCAGACAGGGCCATGCTCAATTCACCTCTAATGTTTTTGCATAAATTTTACCCAAGAAGGATGCCATATGATGTTGGGACATTGGCCACCAAGACAGTCATCTTGATTCTCTTATCTGGGAATGCTACAAATACAAATTAGGCGTCCTTAATTTGTCCCAATAGTGGTACTTATTTGTTTTCCATGGAGAAACAACTCCTAAATGTCTTGGTCAGTGTGAGACCAAGAGATTATACCACTTTGGTAGGCATGACATCGTCAAAAGCTTTGAAATCAATGATGCAATTATTCAGCTGATGTCTATTTATCAGCAGGGAGACATAAAAAGGTTCAATCCTACTAGAAACAGCAAGAGGAGTAATGACAAGGTTATTCTTGGTGGATGCATTCTTGGGGGAATCACGAGTTACCTTTGGAATTGCTTGTCCTACAGGGATGGTTTGATTCTTTACATATTGAACTAACTTATTTAATTGCTCAAGATTGGACTGCAGAAATTCAAATTCAGACATTTGAATTTTGGTTTTCTTTATATGGTCAATTATGTCAAATATTTGAAATGAACTAGGTACAGAGGATGGGAGTTCATCTTTTTGGTTTTTAAGAGGGGGAGAACTGGATTGTGAATTTGAAGTAGAAGGTGTAGGGATGTTTGATGTACTTACTTTTCTTGCAATCATCGGGTCCTTTGGCTGGAAAGGTAGAGTGGTTCCCCGCTTAGCAATTGAAATTTTTGGTTGAGGTCGCTCCTCTATTTTTTCTTTATCAGCTGGCTGGGTTGACTAATTCTTGGACCGAGTGAACACAACATATGATCCCTCAGTTGCTTTACCTTCACTTATGGGTTCATCTTGGTAATTCAAAAAATCGATGTTGGAGTCACCAGCTAATTCTTCTTCTTTCTCAGTGAAGAGATTAGCGTCATCTTCCGGGTTCAACTCAGTTTGGAAGGAGAAATCTGATTCAGCTTCAAGATATCCAACTACTGAATTGGTTGGAGGTGCTTCAATAACAAGGTTCCCCTGTGGGGGAGAAAGACAATTTGTTTGCCCTTGATTTCTGGCAGCATTGCCTTGGTACGACTGATTGGGGAATGTCCTCCTTGGTACATCTCTGTATGAAGCAGCAGATGACATCTCTTGTGCCATTTATTTTTTGAGAGCCAGCAACTCATTTGCTAGCTTTTGCACCATTGGATCAGTGGTGGTTATAGGTGAGTATTCAGAAGATGAAGAGGATTTACCTCTGTTTGGATCTCTCTTTATCTTTCCTACCAAGATAAAGTCATCTTCCACCTCAGTAGCCAAGTCTTGAGCAATAGCAAGGTCTATGTGGCCAGCACGTCTTAGTATAAAACTCACTTCAGGTAGCTGTGAGTTGATGAAGAAGCATTTAAGGTTCTCAGGTGTGGGCTGAGCAATGGTGGGAATCTGGTTCTTCAACTTGTTAAACTTGGCAATGAAGTCCCTCATAGGTTCATGAGGTTCCTTCTTCATCTATGTGAGTTGGGCTAGCAAGGCATGTGCATCTTCTCTAGGCTTGAATCTAGCTTCAAATTTAGCTTTAAGGGTGTCCTAATTAGTCATTGACCTAGCTTGTAGATGGTAGAACTAGTCTGCAGTAGCGCCCTGTAGTGTTTCCATAAAAAGCCTGACTGTTATGTATTCAAATTCCATGCTTATCACACCACAGGCTATGCTAAAAGCTGCAATGTGTTTATCAAAATGAATTCTCTCATCACCAAAAAATTTGAAGAAATTATTCCTTAAACTGTGTGGAAGCTCATGTAGAGGTGGAGTCAAATTGAGTGGGCCAAATGAGTTACCCCAGGGGCCTTGAACTGCCATGATTTGATTATGAAAAAGGGGGATAACAAAATTGGGTGGAGTATGTATAGGCAAAGCTCTGTTAACAATAAAAAAAGAAGCTCTGCCTTGTTGGTGTCTTGGTACAGGTAAGAGGAACACTCCTGAATCATTGAGCTTAAAGTTGGGAAGGGAACAAATCAAAATTGCCCTTCTGCACCAATTCAAAAATAGGATCAACAAAACCTTAGGCTCTTTGACTTCTAGTATAACGTGGAGTTGTCAGATTACAAAATAAAAATGGGAAAGGGATGGTCTTGCTTCAGCTTCAAACTTGAGGCTTCAAACTGTGTGCTCTTCCCCAGCAGAGTCACCAAAAACACTGTTGACATGGAGCTAAAATAAAGTGGTAAGGCTATAATGATAATGGGTAAGACACAGAGCAGAGTGGTCAGAGTATATAATAGATAAGGATAGGAACTACTCGTCGATCCCCAGCGGAGTTGCCAAAAAGACTGGTGGATGAATATTTTGTCAATCAACTAACTGATTGAGCAAAATAGGTCTCTTCACCACAGCAAGGGAGATTGGTCAGCCAAATGTGCAAGTATACTACATCAGAGGTGGACAAATCTCTTCTGTCATCAAGGGGAGGTTCCCTATAAATATGGATGAGCTATATACTATATATATAAGTAGAAAATAACACTCAGGGGTAGGACTACACCATCCATCTCTTTTTTCAGAGATGATGTTTACAGAAAAAGGAGAAAATCTTAGTGAAAACACTGAAGGCACTTCTCTTCTTTTAGAAGTTATCTTACAGGAAATAGTAGGAGTTTCTTTCAGGTAGTGACAGGTAACTAGTAACAAGTGCGCAGTAACCAGCAGGATGAAATGGAAAACAATGTCTCCACCTCAATTTCCCAAAGAGTGAAATACGAAGGATAATGGGGGCACAAAGTCATCCCAAGATGTTTCACACATAAAGAAACTAAAAACACACACGGAAAGCAATTGACAACAGCACAAAGTTTGAAAGTAACTGGCTTCAGAACATCTTCCTCTTTACTTCCACTAGTTCTGCTTATTTCAATAAAATGAACAAGAATGCATTTAGGAAATAGACATAAGAACAATCTCCTAAAATGACATAAGCTATAACAACACAAAGTCTGAAAGTAACTTGCTTTCTCATTCAAATAAAGTAATATGATCAACAATCTGAGCTCAAAGTCTCAGATTTGCCTTTCAATTTGGGCAGAGTTTTGCTTTTGTAAATGAAAAGATCTCCTTTGCATAATACAAGAGATTACAATGTATATCAGCCAAGAAAGGCTTGGTGCTTTTTCCTATGGGACATTCAATGCCTTGAATGCATTTTCAATTCTATCAAAGAGGCCATGCCTGGAACAGTGCATTGCCTTAACTATGGTGTGTCCATTCATCTTATATGTCTCCTCCTTAGCATGGGGTGTCTGGTCCTTTCCCTGATGTCTGCATAGTTTTCCCCTTTTTCCATTACTTCATGGAAGAAAAATAGGTCGCGTCCTTGATTTGGTGTGCTCAGATGATCACTTGATCCACTATTTCACCTATTGGAAATAATTTCCTTGTAGATATTTTTGATATTTTTGTATTGTTCTCCCTTCCCTGTAGCAATTTGAGCTCTTAGGCTCTCTCTTCAGCTGGTCGCTTGATTCATCCTTCAAGTTTCGTGCTATATTTGAATTTTAACGGATATTCTATTACCTTAAATTTGACGTATGTGGGGACATCATTGGTTGCCGCTTGTTTGAACCATATTGAACCATGAACATTTGAACCTTGGAAAGTTCATTGGTTCAATAGTTTAATGGTTCAGGTGGTCTTTAAAGATTCCTTTGTTCCATTTGCTTCCTTGTTCTCTGGTTGAACCATCACTTTCTTGCTCTTTGGTTGAACCATCCCTTTGAACTGTCTTTGGAATCATCCATTTACTGCTTCCTTCCTTTGAACTATTGAACCTGTGAACCATTGAACTTTGAACTCTTTCGGTTCAAGGTTCAATCGGTTCATTGGTTCATTCTTTGTTCCATTCTTTTTTTATCTTTTTAAGTCCCTTGATCTTCATCAAACTGGTTGAACCTTTGAACCCGTTGAACCATTTGGTTCAAGGTTTAAGGGTTCAATGGTTCATTCTTTGTAGCCCCTTTTTTGGCTAAGTCTTTTGAAGCTTTTTCCCTTTGTCTTTATCAAGCCTTTGGAACGCCCTGAAGGGAAGGTGTTCCTTCAAGCTTTGAGAAAAGTCCACTTTAGGGTTCTGAGAGACCCCTGCAAGGGTACCT
This sequence comes from Torreya grandis, assembly GCA_037957365.1. NCBI lineage: Eukaryota > Viridiplantae > Streptophyta > Pinopsida > Cupressales > Taxaceae > Torreya > Torreya grandis. Next base: position 2,915,243 of record JARHVA010000619.1, read on the forward strand.
ACCCTTCAGGGTCCTTCGGGCAGCCTTTGGGCTTCAATTCTTTCTGGAGGTCTTCGGGCTCCAATTCCTTCGGACAAAAATTCTAAAGGAAACCTTTCCTTTCCTTTGCCTTGTCAACTTTTTTTCAGGCTTTTGCTTTCCCTTTTGGGTGAATTCCTTTGGACAAAATTCCGAAGGAATTCCTTCGAACATTTTGTTTGAAATATTTTTGCCTTAGTCACTTTTCCACAGAAAATCTTTTTGAAGGAATTCTTTCGGTCTCTTTACTTAGTAATTTCCTCGGACAAAAAGTCCTAAGGAGATCTTCTCTTTCGGCCTTCTCATTTTTCTGAAGGAATTCCAACTTTTCTGCCTTGTTCATTTTTCTGAAGAAAATCTCTTTGTCCGCTTTTGCTCACTACCCTTCGCAAGGGCACTTGGCCTTGGTTCACTGCCCTCCACAAGGGCACTTGTTCCTTTGGCTTTGGGGCAATCCCTTGAATCGACCAATTAAACCGACCGATTGAATCAACTTTGGTTCAACGATTCAATATTGCATTTGAAGCCTTCTTTTTGTTTAAGTCTTTTGATCTCTTTGAACCTATTGAACCCATTGAACTAATGAACCGTTGAACCTTGATGGTTCAAATTTCAATGGTTCAATGATTCATTCCTTCATTTTTCACTAAGTCTTTTGAAAGAATTGAACTTCCCGAAGCGATTGAACTTTGAACCTTTGACAAAGCACTTAACTCTTTCCGACAATGTTGAACCTTTGAACCCGTTGAACCTTTGAACCATTTGGTTCAAGGTTCAATGGTTCAATCCTTCTTTTCAAGCTTGCCAATGAACATTTTTGATTGAACCAAGGCGTTGAACCAATCCTGAAAATGCCTAAGTGCTGGAAACTTGCTCCTTTGAGAGAATTTACCTATTGAAGCCATTGAACCTGTTGAACTTGCTAATCCCTTAACTGAAAAAGCTTGAAAAATGAGGAATTTGAATGTTCAAAACAATTTTTGAGAAGTGAAGAGATAATTTTTGTCTGCAAGACCAAAATAGTTCATATGTTGTCCCAAAAATAAGTGACAAATTTTTGGGAACAACATTACCTACTATCAAAATTATTCATAGATCCTAATCTACCACCCTATGAAGCTAAAGGTGACCCAAACAACATCTTCGATCATTTCATGCAACATGTTTGGATTATGCATATAATGACAAATTATTCACTAAGTTATTTCCATGAAGCCTTAAAGAATATGATTTGTGATGGTTCTATGATCTTCCACTACAATCAGTTAAGACATTCAACTCTTTGGAAGACTACTTTATAGCACACTTCTCTATCAACATTAGTGAAAAATTATTTTATGCATAATTTTTTAGGCTCAAGCAGGGGTCCAATGAGCCAATTAATGAATATGCTATTCGATACAAAACTATGATAGTTTTTGATGCTATGGATTGTACCCTTGAGAGAAAGCTCAGCTTCTCCCTTCCATGGGGCACAATGGAGACTCCCCTCTTGTTGTGGGCTTGGCAAAACTGAAGAGAGAATCTCTAGATAAGGGCTAGCTCCCTTTGATACATCTTTGAGGCTTTTCACTACTACAACTAATAATGGGGGAGATGAAAAGGGAGAAGGATATAACGAAAATAAAACCTATCTAAATGGTGATGCACAAAATGGCTGGTCTACTTAGCTTTGACATACATTTTACACCAAGAACAAGTTGATATGCACTTCATTTTACATGATAAACTCTTCTACATCAGTGTTCAATAAGGGGTCCTCTAGAGATACAGGGAGGAAGCACTACCAGAGGTGTTCTAAGAGACACTATGGCAACCTGTTCACATGCACCTATACTCTAGTGTAGACACTTCTTGCTGACCTACAAAAGAAGAACTCACAATACACTAGACATGTTGGAATCATTCTGTGAAAGCATGAAGGAAAATGACTTAACACAAGACAAAACCATAGACATGAAAAAGTGCAAACTCAAATAGAGGTGAAAATGTTATGTCTTGATTCAAGGTAAAATCCTACAAGGCTTCACCATACAAGTTGAGAGATATCCTTCTCAACCGAGAGGTTACAATATATATAGCATGAAGGAAAAGATTTGGTGCTTTCTAGAATAAGCGGTCCATGCTGCGTTGAACACATTGGAAAGAGGAAGTCCACTAAAGGAACCATGCTGTGGTAGTCTCCAGTCTTGACTTTGGTGCTTAACATGTATTAAATGTTACTATGAAAACATGGGTCATATTAAATGTCATTGTGAAAGCATGGGTCATATTAAATGTCACTACGAAAGCATGGGTTGTTGTAATAACTTCTTGTGTCGACGCTTTCTTTTGCCACCTGAGCTGATCTGATTCATGTCTGTGCTTGGTTGGGTGCATTTTTTGGAACATTCCAAATGTTTTCGTATGTGTGCGAGGCCGTGTTCTAGATTCTCTATTTTGTTCCCTCTTTCTTTGCTATTTCTTGTCTCTTTTTGGCAATTTTGAGCTCTCAAGCTATTCTTCTCATCTTTTGCTAGCTCCTTGGGCTCCTTTCTCAGTGGGTAATGCATCCCGTTAAAGTTGACGTCTGTGAGCCTATCACCTATTTGAAAACCAATGGCTATTTTGTCACCTTGAATTTGACGTTCATGCGCTCGTCACTGGATGTTTGAACCTCCAACGGCTAGTTTGCCATGCTAAAATTGACATGCTCAGGCCCATCATTACTTTTGTAATTCCTTTGGATTTCTGCAACTGAACCTTCTTGAAGGGAAGGTGTCCCTTTAGAAAATGGAAAAAGTTCCCTTTTGGGTCGCTGAGAGTCCTCCGCAAGTGTTCCCTGTCCTTCGGCTCCTTCGAGCTCCCTTGGTCATCTCAATTCCTTCGAACAAAATGTTCGAAGGAATTCCTTTAGACATTTTGCCCAAAGGAAGTCTTTCCTTCAAAGTCTTAGCTTTTTCTTCAAATTCCCTTCAGACAAAAGTTTGAAGGAATTCCTTCGGACATTTTGTCTAAGGGAATTTTGCCTTTGTCCCTTGCTCGTGTCTGAAGAAATTCCTTTGGGCATTTTGTCCAAAGGAATTCACCCTTTTATTCTTCCTTGGATTTCCTTCGAACAAAATTCCAAAGGAATCCCTTGTCTTGTCTTTTCTTTGGATTTCCTTCAGATAGAAAATCTGAAGGAATCCTTTGCCCTTTCTCTCTTTCTCGAATATGCTCACTGCTCTCCATGAGGGCCCTTTGGGTCTTGAAATGCCCCTTCAGAACTTCTGATTTGGTCCTGCCACTGACCAAAGTGCCCTCCGAAGAAAATCTGTTTCCTTTTTTGTGAATTGCTTAGACCATTTGGGGTTCTTCAATCGCTTGTACTTATAAAAGTAGACAAGTAATGTACCTATACAACCTTGATTTGCACTAGACTAAGCAAAATGACAAAACACTTGGATTTTTCATGGAACAGGTCTGATAGGGGGTATTTTTCACAAAGCAACTGAGGGATGACTTATCCAAATCATGGATGTGAAAGACTCTTTGTAAAGAAAAAGGAGGGGGTGCCCAATTTTGCCTATCAGACCAAAAATTGGTCAACAAATTTGGTGACTCACAAGGGAAGCATGCCTGTTATGCTTGGGAAGACTGGTAGCCTTAAAATCCATTGGGCATGGAGTCAGGACGCATATTGGAGAAGTTAACAACCTTGTAAGTAATTATGAACCAACAAAGATTTTACCTCAAACACAAAGGAGAACACACACAATAAAGGCTAAAAAACTACACACATGTGTGCAACAACACTTAGGGGAAATGAAAGACACACAAATGAAAGAAAAATACTATGTACAACTAAAAAGATACGTTTGCCTCCTTCCTAGATCAAAGGGAAAACTTCTTAAGTCTCCTTCATGGCAAGAAAACTTATGGTGCCAGACAAGTGGTTGAATAGAATGGAGACTTGGTGACTTGCTCTTCTTGTCTGCCACCTTGATTGGATTGTATCTAAATGAATCAGGCTCAAACATGCTTCCAACATATATGTATTCATCTTGCTCTTGTAATCTTGCCTCATGCTAGCCCTTCATGCTAGTGTATCTCACCCATAAGTCAATGGCTGCTAGCTCATCACCATAGGGATCATCTAGCTCATAACCCCCTTGATATGCATCGTGGATTGACTTATTCCGTTCTACCTCATTGAAGAGACTGTCAAACTTATCTTCTGCTTCCTCATGGCTCTCTTTAAGAAGGGTGACTTTTGTGATGTCTGAAATGAGATCACAAACTACTTGCTCATCCCATAGAACATCACCTTCTTGCTCAAGGCTCTCTTCTTCAAAGCTTTCATCAAGATGGATAGGCCTCTCTTTTTCTTGCTAAAAAACCAGAGTCTCTAGTTGTTCAAATACATCTTCTTGATTCTCCTCCAACTCAGGTGCCATGGCATGGTCATTATCTTCATCAAAGAAACAAGGAAGTTCTCAAACAAGGGAGGAGAGAGCTCACCATGCTTACTTTCCTCATCATCCATTGTTGATAGATAAAATATGTCAACCTCTTCTTTATATTGCTGGAATATCTGCATGTATGCATGACCTATGTCTTCTCCATTGTTGATGATGTCTTCAAAAGGAGCATCCATGATGGTTTCATCCTCATTGACATCCATGAGAGCTTCTTGATCAGCCATGAATTGGATCCTCTCTTCTTCACTTGCCTCTTTCAAAAAAGGTTCCTCCTTGAGAAGGGATGAAGCAGAAGGTTGATGCCTAAACTCATGTGGAAGAGGAGGCAAACCCTAAGCTAGAATCGAATGATTCTCCTCCTTCCATTTGGCCAACACTTCATCTACATCAAATGTGGCTTGATAGTTTTCTTGAAGGAGTGTAGATGGGGTGTGTTCAGACATGAAATCTGCTATTTGGTCTAAACCATCCATTACACCCTGGCTGAGGGATCTCATTTTGGACTCTAATTCTGTAGTTTGCTTGGCTATATTCTCTTGGAAGATCCTTTATTTGAGGTCACAAGCATTCATGATGAGTAGGATCAACTTCATCTCCTTCAAGGCTTCTATCAAAATGAATAGGCCTCTTCTCCTCTTTTTTCCTACCGCATGATTCCATTGTTTGCTTCCAACTCATGACCTTAGGATTGGAACTTTTCTCTTGTGAACAGGTAGAAACTTTATCCTCTTCAAGGCCCTAAGCTGGTTCATGATAGACACTCCTATCTTGAAAGATTTGAGGAGGTTGAGGGAGACTGGGAAGGGTCTGCTCATGCACATGAAGAGCTACTTTAAGAGAGATGTGTTACTTTCCAAAAGATATAGGGTGATTCCCATTAGAGGGTCCACATTCTAAATAATTGAGAAGGTTAGTCTCCATGAGAGGTTGATCTAATTCCCTTTGATGTTGGAAATCTAGGTGTAAGGCATTAAGATCAGAAGTGGTTATTGCATCAGATGATTTAGAGTGATTAAGTGCTATTTGGTAGAAAGGATTTGGTGCACAAGAGGGGGCTTTATTTAGAATAGGAGGGGGATGTTTTGGAATGGGAGAAGGCACACAAGGATGATTGCCTTGAATGAATGGACTCTCCCATTTTTCTACTTCCTCCTTCATGGATTTTAAGCCCTGAGCTTGCCTAAACAAGTACTCCTCTTTGTACATAAGCTCTTGCTGATATTTATTCTACTCCTCCAATTTGTTTATCTCCATCACTTGCTTCTAAACTCCATCATTATTTTCTTTACACTAGGTGAAGGGCAACCAGGGGAGTTGCTTGAGGTGATGCCATGAACAACCTAAGCTTGATCAAAGTTATATGAAGTAAAACAAGGTCCATGCTGCTGAGCAATGGGATTATACATACCAAAATGTGATTTCTTGATGGCACCAGGATTTCTTAACCAACTGATTCAACTCAGATTCACCATTGGTGTTGGTTAAAATGCCTCCAAAGGCTGATTGGTTGAAGAACACACCAAAAATCCTTCAACTCCTTGGACAAACTATCCCACAATCACCTAATTAAAAGTCAAATGTTGGATTAGTGGTTCATTCTTACTGTAACAAGACCAACACCAATCCTAAAATTTTTTTGAGCATTAAAATGAGTCCCATCAGGCGTGACCAAAACTGTTGATTCTGTGGATTGCATCCTTGAGAGAAAGCTCAGCTTCTCCTTTCCACATGGCACAATGGAGACTCCCCTCTTGTTGTGGGCTTGGCAAAACTGAGGAGAGAATCTCTAGATAAGGGCTAGCTCCTTTTGATGCATCTTTGAGGCTTTTCACTACTACTATTAATAATGGGGGGGATGAAAAGGGAGAAATATATAACCCAAATAAAACCTATCTAAATGGTGATGCCTAAAATGGTTGGTCTACTTAGCTTTGAAATACACTTTACACCAAGAACAAGCTGATATACACTTCATTTTACATGATAAACTCTTCTACATCAGTGTTCAATAAGGGGTCCTCTGGAGATATAGGGAGGAAACACTACCAGAGGTATTCTAAGACACACTATGGCAGCCTATTCACATGTGCCTATACTCTGTTGTAGACACTTCTTACTAACCTACAAAAGAAGAACTCAAAATACACTAGACGTGTTGGAATCAGTATGTGAAAGCATAAAAGAAAATGACTTAACACAAGACAAAACCATAGACATATGCAAAGGTAAAAACTCAAATGGAGGTAAAAATGCTATGTCTTGATTGAAGGTAAAATACTGTAGGGCTTCGCCATACAAGTTGAGAGATATCCTTCCCAACTAAGAGGTTACAATATATATAGAATGAAGGAAAAGATTTGGCGCTTTCTAGAATAAGTGACCCATGCTATGTTAAACACATTGGAAAGAGGAAGTCCACTGAAGGAACCATGTTTTGGTAGTCACCAATCTTGACTTTGGTGCTTAACTCATATTAAATGTTACTGCAAAAGCATGGGTCATATTAAATGTCACTGTAAAAGCATGTCTCGTATTAAATGTCACTAAAAAAGCATGGGTCACTGCAATAACTTCCTGTGCCGATGCTTTCTTTTGCCACCTAGGCTAATCTAATTCCTATCTGTGCTTGGCTGGGTGCATCTTTTGGAACATTCCAAATGTTTTTATGTGTGCGTGGCCATGTTTTGGATTCTCTATTTTGTTCCCTCTTTCCTTGCTATTTCTTGTCTCTTTCTAGCAATTTTGAGCTCTTGAGTTATTCATTTCATCTTTTGCTAGCTCCTTAGGCTCCTTTCTCAATAGGTAACGTATCCCGTTAAAGTTGACATTATGGGCCTGTCACCTATTTGAAAACCAACAACTATTTTGCTACCTTGAATTTGACATTCACACGCCCATCACTAGACATTTGAACCTCTAACAGCTAGTTTGCCATGCTAAAATTGATGTGCTCGAGCCCATCATTACTTTGGTAATTCCTTCAGCTTTTTACAACTGAACCTTCTCTAAGGGAAGGTGTCCCTTTAGAAAATGGAAAAAGTCCCCTTTTGGGTCGCTGAGAGTCCTCCGCGAGTGTTCTTTACCCTTTGGCTCCTTCGGGCTCCTTTGGTCATCTCAATTCCTTCGGATAAAATGTCCGAATGAATTCCTTTCGACATTTTGCCCAAAGAAAGTCTTTCCTTCAAAGTCTCAGCTTTTTCTTCAAATTCCCTTCAGACAAAAGTTTGAAAGAATTCCTTTGAACATGTTGTCTGAGGGAATTTTGCCTTGGTCCCTTGCTTGTGAATTTCTTCGAACAAAATGTTCGAAGGAATTCCTTCGAGCATTTTGTCTGAAGGAATTCACCCTTTGATTCTTCCTTGGATTTCCTTCGGACAAAATTTTGAAGGAATTCCTTGTCTTGTCTTTTCTTTGGATTTCCTTCAGATAGAAAATCTAAAGGAATCCTTTGCCCTTTCTCTCTTTCCTGAATATGCTCACTACCCTCCTCGAGGGCCCTTTGGGTCTTGAAATTCCCCTTTGGAACTTTTGATTTGGTCCTACCACCAACCAAAGTAGCCTCCGAAGGAAATCTGTTGCCTTTTTTGTGAACTGCTTAGACCATTTGGGGTTCTTCAATCACTTCTACTTATAAAAGTAGACAAGTAATATACCTACACAAACTTGATTTACAATAGACTAAGCAAAATGACAAAACACTTCGATTTTTCATGGAACAGGTCTGATAGGGGGTATTTTGCACTAAGCAGCTAAGGTATGACTTAGCCAAATCATGGATGTGAAAGACTCTTTGTAAAGAAAAATGAGGGGGTACCCAATTTGGTTTGCAGGACCAAAAATTGGTCAACAATAGCTAAGATGACAAATTCTATGGTAGATAATGAATTACGAGATATTTTTACACAATTTTATAGCACCACTTCATTATTCTATCATGCTTGGTGAATTCAAATATTTTGATGAGTTATGGCATATAGTCAAAGAGGGCAAAGTCAAGCTCATAGAATTGAACAAAATTAAGTATGCACCAAATGATCCATCTACTTCAAAAACTAAGTTTCAAAACAAACCAAGTCACAAGGTCAAATCGAATGAAAGTAATAATGAATAAAAAGTAATAGCCAATGCAACATCATGACCAACAAATAAATTTCAATTAGCAGCTCTGCCAAGGAGTCAATTTTCAATATTACCATCACCTCCTCATGTGTTGTCACAAAAATGGCATGTCTACAATCTCTTGTCTCTCTCTCCACTATTATAGGTTGATATGACTAATCTTTAACATAGTTAATTTGACAGTAACACATATTTTGACTATCATAGATGTATTAGACATTTTACAAATAAGTAATATAGGCTAGATATAAGATACAAGATCTTATTTATGAAAATACTATTGAGTTAAGCACATCCATAAAGGAGGATAAACCAAAAAAAAATAAATGAAAATGAAAAGTTGAAAATATTCAATAATCCATTTCCAAACCATGGCACAATAGAAAATACATATAATTTAGAGGTACACCATGCATACAATGTGCATCCTCTTCTTTCGACTTATGAAAATACAATAGATGGTATCATTGGTACATTTATAGGCATATCAACATGGCTTCCTATGATCACATTCGATGATAGTGAGATTTTTGATGTTGATTTAGATAGGCATGCACTATTAATTCAAGCTTATATAAAAAAACCTATACACAATCTCATAATCGAAAATGGGTCAAGTTAAAACACAATCTCATGATAAAAAATGGGTCAAGTTAAAACACATGTACAATGAAAATTATTTGCACCCTTGGATGTATAGAGCAGTATCTAAAAAATAAATCAAAATTAGTCAAAAAATTCGATGGACATACATAAAATACTCTTGGGCATATAGTGCTACCTTTTTAGGTTGGTTCAATAACAATGCCTACTACATTATTTATCTTACCAAGCATAAGGGTCTTTTACATGTTATTAGGATGCCCTTGGATACATAATCCCCACATAGTACCATCAAAACTATACCGATGCCTCAAATATATACATTGTAATTAGGTGGTGAAAATTTCAGGCATTCGACATGAGTACCCTCCAGAGTCAGTGAAATTTGCTCTTCCTCCCCCAGTATCACCGTAGTTGGTTATTGCACCTATTCAAGACCATAGTATAGAGATAATTATTTCACCTATCCTAGAAAAAATTACAAAGAAATTTGTTGCACATATTCAAGAGCACAATGTAGAGTTAGTTGGTGCACCTATTAAAGAGTTAAATACAAAGATAATTGTTGCACGAATGCAAAATATTTATATATAATCAACTCAAAGGATAGTAGTACACCCTCCTAGATAGAGAGCTTCACATTATAAATTGTTTTATAATTCAAAGAAATCTTCATCTTCTATAGTGTATCCTAAGGTAGTACCATAGATAGTTCATTTTCTTCCACAATGAACACATGTAGTGAGACTTCCTCCTAATATACATCGAACTCCATTGAGTCTTGCACCTTCTAGAGTTTCACATCTTGTGAAAAAATACTACGAGCATTGATCAAGATAGTAACATGAGAGTGACTTATTCCATTTTAGCTTCAAATTCATCCACATGTAGCACTTTTTGTTTGCATATATTCACCCTCCAACTCTATGATACATGAATGCACTATAGTCCTCCCATTAATGGGATCATAAGCTAATTTATTTCAAATATTTCAAAAATACAAAAAAATAAAAAATGTAAAAAAAAACATTCAAATATGTCAAAAATACCAAAAAAATTTAGTTATTTAAAAAATACAAAAACATTCAAAATAATCTCAAAAAATAAAAAATTGGGACCTAACCATGACAAGTTTGCTAGTTTACTTCTTTGCAAAGGTTATTTGTTGTCATATATTTTGGTAGATAGAATATTAATTTTCATGCACACATGTGTTTCACGAGGTATATGAGTGTCATGAAAGATATACATATTATACATGGATTCCAAGATGATGGACTCCCTTTTAGCTAGTGGTCATGCTTATGTTGGGGGCATCTTATTATACATGTTACATTATCAACACATTATATCTATCTATGATCTCTCTACCAGGTTTAGCTACATGTCTTATAAGTGTTTTGGTAGTTAATCATATATTAGATTGTGCTACATGGATATGCTACTTTGATATGACATGACATTGATACATATGGATAGTGTATACTAGATTTTTTTCTTCCTATACTCCTTTGTTGTTGTTACTCTCTTGTATGATACGCTAGACATTGTTTGCTCATTGTGTGTGGCCACTTGGCCTTGTGTACGTGACATATTTATATCTCATGTTTGCAACACTATTAATGTTCTTTGTGTGTGGCCCTTGGCCTTATTTTTTGAGCCATGTTCATGTCCTTTGTATGTGAACCTTGGCCTTATGTATGATATTACGTGACATTGTATGTTGTGCTTTTTATGCTTCATTAGTGATGCAATGATCCATATCATATAATTTTAATTTGTAGTCTTATTCAGAGATGGTTACTACATGAATTAATTTTATATCTATTTAGACGTGACACTCGTAAACATATCACTACATATGTTTCATACATGATTCAATGAGAATTACATTATTATGATGCCAGAGTCTCTACATGTTCACATGACTATACATGATACTATCTATGTCACATGATATGGTTAACTCTTATTTTGAGATGAGTGACTTGTAGGCTACATCTTTCATCATAAAATGAGGAAATTATAGTGGGATTTTCTTAAAAATCTAAGCCTCCGTGAGTATAAAAATCATATTCTATGACATATTATAGGTTTACAAGATTCAACGTAATTCATAAATCAAACACATGATAGATATTGGTGCATTGATATAGATCATGCATGCATATGACATGCATATGCAATCACCTTACAACTTGAGTATAAAATCATACACACTTGGATGCATATGCGTGGGCATATGCAAAATAGTTATAGGAACATAAACTATAGGTTTCAAATATAGTTATAGTCAAGCATATAGTTGCATGGAATTTTATATCATTTGGCATAGATTCAAGGGGGCTTGATCTTGGTTCATGCATACATATGCATTGTTAAAAATTCAAAAGGCATGATATTGGTTCATGCACATGTGTACTGCAATAAAATTTACAGATTCAAAGGCAAAAGGTTTTTATTTTAATTTAAATCTATGGAAACATGTTCATGATGGGGTCATAAATATTTTTCAATCTATTTTGATCATGCAAATAAAATCTAGATCGGTTTACATCAGTATGATTCATTATATTATGGCTAATGTATTTTCAAGTTTAGTGACACTAAATGACATTGACATTACTTAGAGAGAACCTATTTGTGTGGCTCTACCTTCCATTACAAGTGATATATGTTCAAGTCTAGTGACACTTAATGAACTTGGCATCACTTCTAGTGAACCCATTATGGTTCCACCTTATTTTGGATTAATACATTGGGTACTTCTCCCCATTCATGAGAGTTTGAGCATGCATCTTTCTAACTTAAGGGTTTGATTAGTTATTAAAAATTAGGACTTGTTCACTCTCAATTTACTAATGGTTCAAACATGAGGAGTTGTTTGTCCAAGTGTTTCAACAAGGGGGACTATTTATCCAATGATTCATAACAATTTTACATTTTACAAAGCAACATGGTTTCTATTGACCATTTTGGTCCCACAGACCAAAATTGGTCTTCTTTCCATATTATTATGAACTGTCAGTCTGGTCATGTACCCATCTTCTGCAAAATCTCCTTTTCTTTGCAATAAGTCATGTTTTTATAAAACATTGAAAGATCTAAGGACCTGCAGGTTTTGGTTTGGTATAAGACCTTTTCTCTTTGGGAAGTCAATCACATAAGCCTTTTTGGCAAAGGAAATCGCTCATTTTCAAAGGAGAGCAAGTCTCTTACAAAGCTCGAAGGTTAAACAGCCCTTGTGGGGGGGCAGGTGATGAGCAAATGGACCATTGCAAAAGTCTGAAGGGTATCCTTGGACTTGATTTACCCTTGCAGAAGGCAGTGTGTTCCTTCGGGAAAGTGAACAAGGCAAAAAAGGAACCAAACTTTGAAAGAAAATCTTTTGAAATAAAATCCCGTGGCAAAGTGAACAAGGCAAATCCTTCAGACAAAAATTTCAAAGGAATTCCTTCAAAATTTTCACCCGAAAGAAAGCTGATCAAAAGAAAACAAGTGACAAAATGAAGGAAAGATTTCCTTCAGGCAAAATGTCTGAAGGAATTTTTGTCCGAAGGAGTTGAGAAGCTGAGGCAGCTTGAAGGACCCCAAAGGGAAAGTGCCCTTGCGGGAGACTCTCGGCTGTCAAAAGGAGGACCTTCTCCTAGCCCCAAAGGGACACCCTCCCTTCGGGAGGGTTCAATGATAGATCCCCAAACAAGGGAAAAGAAAGGGGAGATATCCTTCGAGAAAAAGTCTGAAGGAACACTTTGGAAAGTGAAGCTGAAGGAAAGTGAAGCTGAAGTAATTATAAATGGGTGATGGGCCCACAGACATCAAAATCACAATGATGGAATAGCCATTGGCTTTTAAATCACGATGGGTGCGCGAATGTCAACTTTATGGTAGTGAAATAACCGTTGATCTTTAAATGTTTAAACTTAAACCCAAAGGAATTCAAAGGCCTTAAGGCCAAAAGGAAGAGACCGCTGAGAAAGAAGCCCAAGGAGCCAACAAAGGATGAAAAGACAGCTCCGAGAGCTCAAATTCTAGGGAAAGAGAGCTAGGAAAAGACAAATATTGGGAATGGACAAAAATCCAAGCACAAAAGCAGACAAAATAGTCTAGGTGGCAAAATAAGGTGTCAACACAGGAGAGTTATTATATCAGTTGAAATAGTCTCTGCCAAGTGGTCATCAAGGAGTGTAAACAGTAAACAACGTGGCCTATTTTTCTTCATTTTGCATTAATGAGCAGACAATCGTGGGAATGTCTTGAAGAAGGGGTCTTGTTTGCAGACAAATGACGTGGCCCATGATTTCACACATGACGTTTAATATATTTTAAACATTAAAAGTCAAAACTGGCAGCCAACACAACATTCTCTTTCAATGGCTTCCTCTACTTGATGTTCTCAATGCACATGGGCCACTCGTAAAAAAAGTGCCAAAGTCTTTTCCAAAGGGGAGCCATTGCTTCCTCTCTCTTTATATATATTATAAAACTCTCATTTGAGAAGGATCTCTCAGTCTGTAAGGCAAAGCTCTGTCAAAATTTACCTTGAATAAAAAATAAGCATTTTTGCCTCCATTTGAACTTGCACTTTTGCATATGTTTATGGCTTTGTATTATGTTAAGTCATTTTCCTTCATGCTTTCACAAAATGATTCCAACATGTCTAGTGTATTGTGAATTCTTCTTTTGCAGGTTAGCCAGAAGTGTTCACAACAAAGTATAGGTGCATCTGAACAGGCTCCCATAGTGTGTCTTAGAACACCGCTGGTAGTTCTTCCTCCTTGTATCTCCAGAGGACCCCTAACTCACTGATGTAGAAGAATTTTTCATATCAAATGAAGTGTATATCAGCTTGTTCTTGGTGGAAAATGTATGTTCAAGCTAAGTAGATCAACCATTTTTGGTGCATCACTATTTAGTTTAGGTTCTATTTTCAGTAACCCTTCTCTCTTTTCAACCCCCCCTTTTTATATATTAGTAGTAGTAGTGAAATAACCCAAAGATGCATCAAAGGGAGCTAGACTTATCTAGAGATTCTCCCCTCAGTTTTGCTAGACCCATAGGCAAGAGAGGAGTCTCCATTGTGCCCCGTGGAAGAGAGAAGCCCAACCTTCTCTCAAGGGTGAAATCCATAGCGTCAACAGTTTCATCTCCCTAAATGTTTAATTATTACTTTCTCTCTTTTCAAGTTTTCAATTTTTAAACTTTAGATTTTTCAATTTTCAAATATGAGAAAATGACCACTTCATGTGTTGTTACAGGGTTCCGTTAAAAATATTACCCTAATTTTTTTGAATTTCCTATCAAATAAAAAGTGTGTTTTGTATATATCCAAGTTTATTTCTTTATGATTTACTCTAGTAATTTCATTACTAGAATAAAAGGGGAGGGAATGTAGACACCTAAATTTAGTCATAGGTACTTAATAATGTTATTTAATGATACATCTTGAACTACTTGACTTATGCTCAAATACATAAATCTTATTCACCATTCCTCTAATCCATTTATCTATATGTGGGCTTGACCCTCTATTCACCATCACCACTACATAATAATTTACACATCAATGATCAAAATTGTCTTATATCACTCTTAGACTGATTCCAACCTTAAGAGAGTTGTCCCTAATTTTTTAGGATAGATTCGTGCTAGGAAAATAGATCCACTTCCACTTACCTATCCTCCTAATGTGTCTTTTCCCCCTCACCATTTATCAACTAGTTTACAATTTCTTAATATTGTATCAAACCTGTCCACCTTGTGTTGTCTCTTCCCTGTACCATTAGACTACTAGTTTCCAAATTTAAAAAAAATCATTTGGGTCTTATCACATGTTTCACAAGGTCAAATAAAGGAAAATTTTCAAAAGGTTTCATTATATAATCAAATCAAAACCTCATTTCAAAGGGACTTGAATCGTATCCAACATCTATCTTTTACACTATTACACATTGAGAAAAATTGTCCTATTCTTCCAAATTTTAATATCAATCACTAGGAAAATCTCAAATCAAGTCTGAATCCCCTAAAATCAAGTCAAGATCTAATATTTCTAAGTAGAAAAGCCAAATTTATAGATACATACATATAATCAAGGGGCACAATTCCACAATCACTTTAGGTGGGAGAACTACATGTGGCTTGATTCCCTCCTTGGAGTATCTAGATACTTGAGTAGTGGTAAATCATCAAAGTAAGTGATTAGGTTCAATTCATCATATTACTCTCCCCCTCTTTTTACAAGTTTCTAGCTCTCACAAACAACCCTAGGGTTTCCAAGGCAAAGAGAAGGAAAATAAAATTTTATGCATGACATCAACATAATCTAAAATTTTCAGCCCTCTCAGTAGACGCAAGTGAAAAAGTTAACATAGTCACAAATTATTCACAGTCAAAGTGGACAAATCCATAGTCAATAGACATGACCAACTCTTATTGTTATCTAGAGAGTGCAAACTTGTTTAGACACAGTAAAAAACTCTATTCCTAAATATAAGTTATCGTAGTCATGTCTTATTATGATTTTCATTATCAAACATTAGTTACAATCAACCAAAAACAAATATATATAAGTATCTAATTAGTGGGTGTATTTATTATTTTAGCATATGCCACTTTACAATTTTAATTTTAGTCAATTCCCCTTTACATTCAGATTTACGGTTAAATGCCATTATTACAATCTAAATAGATCTATCAAGTTTTATATCTTTGAAACAATATTTAATTGTTAAATAAAAAATATGGTAAAACATAATATTAATGTCTATTATTATGGATTTATAAAATACAATTAATCATGATGAGTAATTTGGAATTATAACTTATTTCTATGTTGATTTTTATAATTAAGTACATTTGGAATTTTATTGAGTAAATTCGAACTAAATGACATTGTAAAATTTGGTTGGAATAATTTTATTTTTTGAAAGTATGTGAGTTATAATGTATTCAATCTCAAAAAAAATATCATTGAAACAAATGAAGAAAATAATAATATTAAGTTACAATGTTAAATGTTTCTTCTCCATTGTTGTAAGAGTTAACATTTGGTATGACGGCACTACAATAAAATGGAATCAACGATATCATTAAAAAATGATGGGAGAACTAACTTAAAGGAAAGAACTTTGAGATTTTTTTAAAGTTTTGGATAATATTGGCACTAGAAGTAGCAACAATAACAATTAATTATTTTTAGTAATAAATTTATAGCTTATAATGGTCTTTTAATTTTTTTTTTCAAAAAATTTAGTAACTATTATTAAATATTGCATATAACATATAAAATGGGTTCTTATTTCTTAGTTAGTAGTAATTAACATGCCATGTGTTTAGTTCATGTGGTGAGCAAAAATAAGTTCAGGAAATAAATTAGAGAAACTTAAGATATCAAAAGCATATCATATCATAAACATATCAACATAAACAAATTCACAAAGAAAATGAGAACTTAAAAATAATAGAGCAATATTTTTTATTTTCATATATATATATATATATATATATATATATATATAGTCATACTTTTAATTACTTAAAAATATATTTATTTTTATTTGTAGCTTATAATGATTATTTGAAAATGTATTGTCTATAATTTTACTATTTTTAATTTATTATTGTAATTTATTCATCATTCAACATGATTCCAATTAGTAAAAAATATATAATTATCGCGAGTATCCAAACCTTCCTTTCGAATGAGTTGAAAAAATTAATACAATATAATAAAAATCTAGAGTTCAATTGCGACATCAATTTAAAAACCTAAGAAATACTTATTTGTTTGATTGTAAAATTCAATACACTTAAATAACTTGATTTGTTTAATTTGTAAACGAACAAGAACATATATTTATAACCATAGTCAATCAATAATTCATCCCATATTTAAACATACATTATAGCATCAACCACACATATATTTTTAGCTTCTTGAGTACATATCCCCAATAATCAATAACTCACATATCTTCCAACTTTTTAGGCATATATTCTTGAAAAGTTCAAATATTGGTAACTTTATTTTATTTAACTTGTAGACAAGAAAAAATACACATTTAATAACCATAGTCAATCAATAACTCATCCCCTATTGCTAGATATTTTATAGTTTCAAGTACAATATATATGTTTAGCTTCAAGCACAATATATATTTTTAGCTTATTGGGCATATGAGAATTATATATAAACCTAGTTATGTTATTAAATTATTAGGGACATCCATCCATGTGGGTGAAGTCATAAATTATTCTCACCTATTTCTCTAACTCCATATCATACTTAAGGGATGATGCATTTATGCATATTGCATATGTGGACATACTAAACTTTTATTCCGAAAAATATTTCAATTGTATGAATGGATAGTCTAAAGCCAAAAATGGAAAACTGCATACTCTATCCTTAACTTCCTTCTTTGAACAAAACTTTACATTGTTTAATATGAAAATCCCCGAATTTACATTTTATATGGTTGATGGATGTATCTCATACTTGGGATCCTAAAAATAAAATTATTTATTGAATTAGGGAAAAAGATTTTATAAAAGACAAATTCCATTTTCCTTATAAATATCATTATACAATTGTTTCACATCCTTTGGAAGCTTGTGATATTCCTCACTTTCCAAACAATAATCCTTGTAATATATTTTTCATTCCTACCTAAGAATTTTTTCAATCAAATCAGAGTTCCTACCTTTTATATGAGTTTAGAACTAATAGGTGTAAAATGCTATAAAAAATTAGAGGGGTCCCATGGTGAAAAACTTATTGAAGAACCTATTATCTCTAAGAAAAATGGTGATATAAAAATTGAATTGCATAAAAATAAAATGTGTTCAATGTAAAATTATACAAAATATATTTATTTTAATCTCAAAAATATTTTATCAACTTAATATTCAATAGATATAATCTCATATTAATTAATAAATATTTTTTCAATGAATATATAATAGATATATTTAAATTTCAATGAGAATTAAAAATGAGGAAAAAATACAAACCTATTTTTGAGATATATATATTTCAATTCTCCAATTTTTAAACATATCTTCTAATTTTATGCATAATACGATAACTCTCTTTCCAAATATCTAATATTTTTATAAGAACAAATGGCATCTCAAAAAATTTATGTATGTATCTCAAATTGAAGGGAAACCATTTTTTGCGGTTCTTTTTCTAATGTAAATGCTAACACTCTTGCATCAATTTATATCATATTATCTTTTCACACTACCTAATGCGCTATCACAAGAGTCAAATGATTTAAATGACACACAATATTGATGCACTTGGAATAAAAAAAAAATGGATAACTTTAGAGGTTTCAAGTCTGTAATTTAGTGGGTGAATGCCATGTGATGTATTTTACATAATTTAAAACATTTGTTGAAAAAAAGTGTCATTGATCAACTAACATGAAATAAAGTTGCACTTTTTATTAGAAAAAATATTCAAAATATAATAATGTTTATAGAAATATTTTTTCCATTTCTATAAGAACAACTTTAGATCCGCTTGTGCTCACAAATCTCCATAGAGAAGATAAATAGGAATAGGGTAAAGTACTTTATTTAAGGAATAAAAGTTTCAATAAAGGACTTGGACATTAAAGAATAAGAGATATTCCAACGAAGTATAAAAATTATTTGGAATCCCCAATTATAATTTATTAGATGTTTCTTCTATCTATCTTGACTCTACCTACACCCATCTCTTCTATCTATCTTGACTCTACCTATGTGCTTGTGCTCACAAATCTCCATAAAGAAGATAAATAGGAATAGAGTAAAGGACTTTATTTAAGGAATACAAGTTTCAATAAAAGACTCAGACATTAAAGAACATGAGTTATTCCAACAAGGTATAAAAATTATTTGGAGTCCCCAATTATAATCTACTTAGAGGTTTCTTCTATCTGTCTTGACTCTACCTACACCCATCTCTTAGATAGTGCTCAATTCCATAAAGAGATTAATGCATCAAAATATTAATTCAAGATAAGTATCCATAACCATATTCCATGTATGTTGCACATGATTATAATATAGACTTTATGTTTCCAACCATTTATGTTATAATACATGTTTGTTACCCTTTATTTTATAGTTTTATGTTACCATTGTCTTTGACCTAAATACCATAAATTTTAATTATAACTCAGTTATATGCTAGTTATACTATTTATAGTAAGTACTTATAATTCTCTTTAAATATAGGTTACATGCATGAAAACCTATTTATAGACCCTTCATTACAATCTAAATTAATCACTGCATTACATAGTAGAAGCTTCTTTCATACAACCTACCATCATGTTTATGTGTTCGATCTAGAATGATCTTTTGTGTTTTACTTATTTAAAGGATTGTATATGTAAAGATCCATTTATAGGCCCTATACATTATGATGAATGTGGTGTAAATATTGTCTAATTGTGTTGGTTTGGTCATTTTCATGTATACTTTATTTTTATAACTTTTAATATTCTCTTATAAAATCGTATTCATAGTTAATACACTATGGTGAACACGATGATTATATTTCCAAATCTATGGTTTGTATTTTTTTTACACATTCCATTTTAACCAATTTATGAACCATAAATGGTTTTCTATTTTTTTCTCTTTATATTCCCGAAGGCCTATTCTTCCAATGATTTTTTTCTCAATTAGATCAAGATACCACTAATTCATCCAAATTTAGATAAGCATCATCCATTCTTAATCTCAAATGTAAAATGGCTTCATCCACTCTCAATAATAAAACCAACATGGCTCTAAGTATAGATTATTGGTGCAAACAAAAGAGGGGAAAAAATTAAGGTATACCTTTATCTTTGTGTTTCTAGGGCCAAACATTCACTCATGGTCAAATGTTAACACTTACTTAGACTTGACACACTTAACAGATTTTCATTTCATTAATCTCGAAACATTACAATAGAAATAAATCACATTATAAAATAAACTCTCTCTCTCTCTCTCTCTCTCTCTCTCTCTCACACACACACACACACACATGCATAAAAAATATTATTTAAATACATGAAAGATTTATAAAATCTCATACATTCCCTCCTAAACTCATACAACTCTCTATTTTTATCCTAGAGTGTTCTACTCTTGCCCAACTCATCTCTCTCTCTCTCTCTCTCTCTCTCTCTCTCTCTCTCTCTCTCTCTCTCTCTCTCTCTCTCTCTCTCTCTCTCTCAAAATTCCCTTTATTTCAATCATGTATCTCTCTTCACATACTCAACTTCATGGGTGTCTCTTAAAATTTCATTACCTCCACATAATGTAACATAGTTAAGTAATATCCTATTTTTAATATCAACACCTAACTATCAATAACTATCATGTGACATTTCAAGCTGAACAATAGTTAGAAAAACCATGATAAATTCACCATATTTAATCAAATTGATATGAAAATTTAAACACAATTTCTATACTACATTTTAAATAAAACCTAAAAAATTCATCATATAACTCTTAACACAGGTTAAAGGGGTTCGACCTTGGGGGTTTAGCCCCCAAGGCCTGTGAGAACGCCGTGGGAGATCATCTTTTGCTGAAATCGATTAAAAACAAGATCGATTACTGCCGCATCCACGGAATTGATATCTTCTACAACATGGCTCACTTGGACTCTAAAATGTCTGGATTTTGGGCAAAGTTGCCCCTGATCCGCAAGTTGATGTTGTCGCACCCTGAGGTGGAGATCATCTAGTGGATGGACAGCGATGCCATGTTTACCGACATGGCCTTTGAGCCCCCATTCGAGCGCTACAAGGACCACAACTAGACGTCGATTAAGGTCACCAAGGCTGTGGGCAGTGCGATTTTAGGGTTTGAGGGCATGGTGGAGCACGGCCTTTTTCTCGACATGGCTACGGTCGTCATTATTGCTGGATTTGACAGTGTCACCATCAAATCAAAGTGACAGAGAAACCAAAGGTATTTTGTGGATTTTTAATGTCACGGTAAATGCTTGTGTGTCGTTATTGTTTATTGCAATGGCAACCTGCATTGTTGGCCAGGGCAGAATGCTAAAGACATATTCTTTAGCATTCTTTACCCTATGCTATAAGTTCTTTGAGGTTTCAGGTCCTTGTAAAACCTGGGTACTTTTATTGGACTATGTTTATGGTTTCAGGTCCCTGTAAAACCTAATTTTGATGCTGCTCTTCAGTAGGTTTCAGGATTACTTTTCCTGCCAGTTGTTAATGTTTTATCTTTCTTGATTCTGTTAAAGGGTTTCGAGGTCCCTTCAAAACTTGCTTTTACCGTAATCTAAAACTCTTGACATAGGTTATTGAAAGTAAAGAAAAACCTTTCCAAGTTTCTAGACTACATAGGTGACATTTTCATGTTGAACAATTACCAAAACTTATGAAAATTTAACTCAGTTTCTCAAATTGATATAAAATTTTAAACTTAATATGATAAATACATTTTATAGTAATCCAAAAATTTTGGTAATCTCTCTCTCTCTCTCTCTCTCTCTCTCTCTCTCTCTCTCTCTCTCTCTCTCTCTCTCTAAATTCCCTTTCTTTCAATCATGTATCCCTCTTCACATACTAAACTTCATGAGGTGTCTCTTAAACTTTCATTACCTCCACATAATATAACATAGTTAGGTAACATTCAGTTTTAATATCAACACTTAACTATTAGTAACTATCATGTGACCTTTCAAGGTAAACACAGTTAAAAAAACCACCATAAATTCACCATCTTTAATAAAATTGATATGAAAATTTAAACACAACTTTTATACTACATTTTACATGAAACCTAAAAAATTCACCATATAAATCTTGACACAATTTATTGAAAGTAAATAAAAACCTTTATAGGTGTCATAGACTACATAGGTGACATTTTCATGTTGAACAACAATTACCAAACCTTATGAAAATCTAACTTAGTTTATCAAATTGATCTAAAATTTTAAACATAACATGATAACTACATTTTATAGTAGCCCAAAAAAATTTGTAACCTAATTATTACCATAGATCTTATGTAAGGCAATGAACCATCAAACTACATACATGCATTTTCTTGTTGAATGATAGTTCCAAAAACTATAATAACTTTGTTGCCACTTATCCAAGTGAGCTAAAATTTTAAACACATCTTATAAGAAATAGTTTATCTCATCTCTCTAAATTTTGTGTCCCAAATCTTACATATCTATTCCACAAGGCAATGAACCATCTGTAGACTAGATGTATTCATTTTCTAGATGGACACTAATTACAAAAACTATCATAACTTTGCCACCACTTATCCAATTGAGTTGAGATTTAGAACACACATTTTAAACTACATTTTATATCACCAATAAAAAAATTTAGCCTAATTATTATTTAAGGTCAAGAACCATATTCCAAGTGTTTTTAAAAATAGATGATATGCCTCCATGGTGACTCCAAATGATCTAAAATTTTGTATAGAGGCTTCATGTGTCAGCTTTGTGATCCCACCAAGTTTCATCATAAAATTATTACCAAAGGTTATCACAATTAAATAAATATCCTTCCAAGTGTAATAGTTGGTATGTTTTTATGGTAATTTCAAATGGTCTAAAACTTGGTACATATGTTTCAAGTGTCATCTAATATAAACTCACAAAATTTCATCATCTATTTATAACCACAGTCAAAGAACCATTCTTGACAAGTGTCTTTGAATTAATAGTCCCCATAGACTAACATAAACAATCAAAAGATCTCTATGCTTTCCCATAGGAAATTACTACTTTATAAACATCAAACTGAGAGGTAAACAAGCTCAAACCAATAATAACACAACCCAAAAATCAAGATAAACACACCACAATCTATTTTTGGTTGATGCAAGATTACATGAACCCTTGCATGTTCCTGCATCAAACACTTGAGGTTTATAAAATGTGAACTCCTGATTACATAGATAGAATAAGTGGAAAAATCACTCTTTTAACTATGAATTATAGTGGTTAGGCATTCCTTACCAACATACCAAGTACTTCAACTGTATTTCATTTTTATCCTCCTTTTCTAGCTCCTTCTTGCTGGTTTCCATTCCTTTCTTCTCTTCTTACCAATGCTCTTTCTTTCCAAAAATTTATCATCTCTCTCCCACTCCTCTATTTGTGGGGTTAGACCCACCATAGTCTCCTTAATTGATGGGATTATACCCACCATAGTCCGTCCTCCTCTGCCAAAGGCTCATCCTTTCCACTATGCATATTCTTGTGGGCTAAAACCCACCTTCATTTAACCACATCCACCAAGATGCTTGTTTTTAAATCTTCCTCTCCCTTGTGGGATTAAACCCACCATCGACCAACCACCTCCTAAATTCTTCTTAGCTTTGGCTACTCAATATAAAACTTGTTGTTGGATCACTCTTCTATGTTTGCAACTCATCCTCTCTCATGGATACCATCTCCTCTTTCATTCCCAAAATCATTATAGTAGACTCAACATGCATTTGGGCATCCAAATGATAACCTATAGCCTTTAGTATCACCACAAGGATACTATTCACCTTATCATATCTTGTTTTCCTCATTTATATATTAAGTAACCTCTTCATCTCTTCTACAAAATCATCTTATCCTCCACATGCTTTTATTGATATGAACATTAGATGTTTCTATTCACATTTGGTGAGCTCAAAAAACCCAATCTCTTCATCTTGGAAAACTTATTTGAATGCCTCTATTCTCTTCATTTATGCACCTGTGTAGTGGATATAATCATAAAATAGTGTATAAACATGAGACTTAATATTCCCCATCAGTGCTTCCTCGATCTTCACATTATTGTATTATTTTCATCAAGCATGGGATTCTAAAATCCTCTATCACTCTGGCATTGTTCTTGGCAGCTCCTCTTCTCTTCTCAAACTCTTTATATAAGTGATAAGCTAATTGTTATCTCCTTCTTTCATCTCATCCATCTCATGTTTAAAGTATATTTTACTCTCCTTGTCTCTTTTAGAATAATGTAAACCTTGAATCATAAGAGTCTCTCCTCCAACATCTACATGGGTTACTTCCACATATGCAACACCACTTATATCCTTCAGTCCTCTTCGTAGAACCATGTCCACGATATACATATCCTTTTCTATACATAAACATTGGACAAATATATTAAGGGGATAAATAATTTCCATAGTCAATTCTTCCTTATCTAATTCACACCATAATGACATGTTGTCCAAGTCTTTTATGTTGCTCATATTCTTCTCACAGATTTTTCCCTCACAATGTACTCTTAACAACTCCATATAAAAAACCTCAAGGTTGTCTTCTTCTTATTCACATCTACGTTTTAATCTAATTCAGATGGTTGATCCTCAACCATACTCTCCTTGTGTGCACTTTCTTGTAAAATAAACACTTCCAATGTTTCCTTCATGGAAACATGCAACTCTTCTTAACTACAATCTTTCATCTCCATTAATTATTTCATTTATGGAAACATGAATCATTATTTAGTTGTCTTCAACCCTTCTACCTTAAAAAAATATAAAATCCAAATGTATTTCCTTCATTCACCATGGATGATTATGATTTTTCTCACTCATGGGATACTACAAACTCATTTCCATGATCAAATAATGGGTCTCATTCTTCCACTTCAACACATATCACCTCCATATCCTCTTGCATGAGGATTTATTCCTTTGTAGGTTACTCAAAAATCTCATTCATTTTGTTATTATGAAAAAAAAAATTAGGCTCTACATATAGAAGACTCATTTACTTATTGTCTTATAATACAATTTTATCTATGGTACACATATACACCTCCATGCTATTTCTTAAAGTAGTCTTTGACTACTCACATGGTAACTTCCCATCCTTATTTTCTCTCTTGGAAATCTTATTCTTCTTATCTCTCTCAAGCCTCATCACAAGAATATTCTTCAGCCACTCTTGATAAAATTTTGCGTATAAAAAATGATGCAACAACTAGGAAACCATATGTTAACATCCACTCACCTTCTTCTTTCCTTTCATTTGTACTCTCTCTTAGAGATATTTCCAATACACAGTTTCACTTTTGCATACGTTTTTACTTTTAACCTTTACCCTCATGGGAGCTTCAATATTCTCATTTTCAAGATAAAATTATAGATCTACTATCCATTCCATGAGCTTATCAAGTATTTATTTATTGCATAATAAAACAACAACACAAGTAGACTTACCTCTTTCCTTCACCATGACCTCTACTAGTCTTTCCTTCTACTAGAATATTTTCTTCTGGTTGATTTGTCTCTTTTCAAAGCATCAAATATCTCTTTTAGGGACATCAACCCCACCATCACTTTTTATTCATCATCTTCACTCATAATTTCAATGTATCCACTTTCTGCAGTCATCTCCATCATGTCCAGTCTTGGATGGAATCTTTTCAACATCTCTATCAAGTCTGTTAGGTTGTGGAGTTAAAAGCTTCACTAGGTTGCGAACAGGAGGAGTAGCTGAAGTGTCATAGACACCGACGTCGGTCAGGCCAACCGACATCAGTAGGATTAGACAGGAAGAGCAACCGACGTCGGTCAGGGATCGGCAGGCATCGGTCATATCCAGGCAGATAGGGACCGACGTCGATCACCTGTGCGGTTTCAGAACTGCTAGTTTCATGGATAGTTAGTTAACGAACTGAGTGTTTACATGTTAAGAGTCAATTTTAGACTAGAAGCTACGGATCTAATTATTATAATTAGGGTCTAATTATTGTATGCATGAGATCTATATAATAGACTCATGGGCTATATTGTAAAAGTGTGCTAGAGAGTAAGAGAGAAAAAATTAGCTCCTTTAGAGGGAAGAGAGCATGGTGTGTTCCTCCTAGTTCCAAAGGGGTGCTGAGTGTGTATGATCTTGGAGAGTTGCAGGTGTGCAAGTTCTGGTAGAAGATCCACCGGGGACTGGTTGAAGAATCATAAGGACTTGGTGAGGCAAGGACAAGGGTTCTTCAGGGTGTAGAGATATCTACAGGGTAAGTAAGGTCTGTTGATTTGCAGGTGGCAGCAAGGAAAGGGAGATCTACTTGGAGTATGGTTGTATACTTGGTGTACTGGCAGCATTGTTACTGACTGGTGGAGGTGAACAACAAATCTGTATTGGAGTTGTGTGTTGGGACCGTAAGAGAGAGAGGGAAGAAGTCCTTGAGGTGTGGCAAGCCTTAGAGGTGGAAGAATAAGTGGCATCTTCTTTATTGTATTTTTTTCTGAGTGATTATTAATACAATTGTGTATTGTCTCTCATATCCTGTGTTGTTTCATATTTCTAGTTACTTATCATTCTGGTTAAATTCCATGTTTAGTTGCTTATACAAGAGGTAATCATATATACTCTTATTGGTGGAGTAGGATCCTGACAGTTGGTATCAGAGCAGGTTGAGCAGGATGACCAGGTTGGTACCAACTTGACAATTGGTATCAGAGCTTTTGGTTGGGTTGACTAACAAGTGGTTCAGATCTGGTTAGTGTTTGTTGATTATAGGTCACTCTCAGGGGTTTCAGATTGAGTGGGAGTATAGCAATGGTAGAAGAAAGTAAGATACAAATGGAGAAATTGAATAGCACGAATGGTCTGATTGATGGAAAAAAAGAGCAGGTAAAGGAAGATTATTGGTTGATAGAAGATCAGCATGTAGAAGCAGATGTTGCAGGTGATGTTGCACAGGTTGATCTAGATAAAATAGAATCTTGGTTTACAGATTATGTTGCCTCTTTCCATGCAACCCGAAATAGAGCATCTTTTCATGGGTATGTCTTTGGAGACTTTGGAGAGATTTATTTAGGAGCTGGTGAGCCTTGTCAGATTGTTGGCAAAGGGGAAGTGAAGCTGAAATTGCAGATGGGTAACACACAGGTGTTGAAGAAGGTCATGCAGGTTCCAGTCTTGGAGATGAGTCTAATTTCTTCAGGAAAGATGGGTGATGAGAGATGCACAGTAACTCTCACAACGGATGCACTTGAATTAGATAGTGGTAAGAAAGTAGGTATCCTTTATCTATCTACTTATATTACTGATTCACCTTCTGTTGTAGAGATGTGGCTTTGTAGGCTTGGTCACATATGTAAGAAGGGAATGCATGTTCTTAAGCGGAAGACAGATATCTTTGATAAACTTAAGAACTGGAAAGCCTTGGTGTTCATGGAGGAGATGACGAACAGAGATCAGCTGAGGGGACTAAATTATTCTAAGCAGGGTTGTGTTAATTTGAACAAGGTAAAAATTCATCACTCACAGGCGAACATAGGTACCAACGTCGATCAAAAGGAATCAACGTCGAACAGACAGGCACTGACATCGGTCATGTGCAGATCAACAGAGTCGGTGGTGTCAGGCAGCAAGAACCGACATCGGTCATACAGTGACTAATGTCGGCAATAGGTACATCAGTGTCGGTCAGGAAATCAATGTCGGTAGACAGGGTCAGTCACATGAAACTGACGTCAATCGGGTGCAGATTGAGAGATGGCCGAGATCGATCACTGGAACAGATGTTGGGTGGACAACAAGCTGTCAAGGAGTCTCAAACGCCCATATGGAGGTCAGAAAGGGTAATTGGACCTCATATTCATTGTTCACCTTCTTATTAGTTGCTTACTGATGGTCGAGAACCAGGAAGATGTGAAGAGGCAATGCAGGTAGAATCCAAAAATAGTGGGAGCTTGGCATGGATGAGGAGTGTGAGTCCTTGGAGAAGAACCAAATAGGAGTTTGTTGGTGGAGTTGTCAGCTGGAAGAAAGCACTAAAGGACGGATGGATTCCCAAGTTAAAGAAGAGAGTGGATGGATACGTGAGACAGAAGGCCAAGGTATATGGTCTTGAGGAAGCTGCAGGACAGTGGTACAGGTTTTGACAGGTGGATGACAAAGCAGGGCTTCAGTTAATGTCAGTGTAACCATTGTGTTTGTCTTTACCAGGTGGATGATGAGTTGTGACATTATCTTGTTAATGTATATGGTGTGGTTGCTTGTTGCAGGGTTACACATGCAGGGAGATTTTTGAGCTAAAGGTAAAGTTAGTTCAGAGGTATGTCATGAAGAATTTGGGTCAGCAAAATTCTTTGGCATAAGAGACATGGAGATTTTGTCTCTAGTCGGAGCTGATGTGAAGAAGGTGTTGGTGAAGTTCAAGATGTAGGAGGCAGAATCAGTAAGCACACCAAGGGCTGGACAGTTCAAGCAGAGCTTAGAATAGAGTTCAAAATCACATGAGGTTTGGTGTAGACCTGAGTTTTCCCAAGCAGTGGGAGTTGTCAGAGAGTTTGGAGCCAATTTGGGGAAGGTGGATTCTTAGGTATTTGAGAGGGACCAGCAGCAGGGATTCATGTTATGCAGGGTCAAGGTCTTCACTACATGGGTTTGTAGGTTCGGATGTGGCAGGTTACTTGGATGACAGGTGTAGCATCACAGCTTGTGTGGTGGTTGGTCTTCATAATTGATCTTGAAGAGGGATACAAGCTAGGAAATGAATTAGATGAAGGTACAAGTACAGGTATAGTTGTTTATCTCTAAGTGGGAGATTTTTAGGTTGTGGAGTTAAAAGCTTCACCAGGTTGTGAATAGGAGGAGTTGTTGAAGTGTCACAGACACCGGCATCGATCAGGCCAATCGACATCGACAAGATTAGACAGGAAGAACAACTGATGTCGATCAGGGATTGGCCAGCATTGGTCATATCCAAGCAGACAGGGACCGATGTCTGTCGCCTATACGGTTCCAAAACTACTAGTTTCACAGACAGTTAGTTAACAAACCGAGTGTTTGCATGTTAAGAGCCAATTTTGGACTAGAAGCTGTGGATCTAATTATTGTAATTAGGGTCTAATTATTGTATGCATGAGATCTATATAATAGACTCATGGGTTGTATTTTAAAAGTATGCTAGAGAGTAAGAGAGCAGAAATTAGCTCCTTTAGAGGGAAGAGAGCATGGTGTGTTCCTCCTAGTTCCAAAGGGGTGTTGAGTGTGTATGATCTTGGAGAGTTGCAAGTGTGCAAGTTCTGGTAGAAGATCCACCAGAGTACTGGTTGAAGAATCATAAGGACTTGGTGAGGCAAGGACAAGGGTTCTTCAAGGTGTAGAGATATCTATAGGGTAAGTAAGGTCTATTGATTTGTAGGTGGCAACAAGGAATGGGAGATCTACTTGGAGTACGATTGTGTACTTGGTGTACTGGTAGCATTGTTACTGACTGGTGGAGGTGAACAACTCTGTATTGGAGTTGTGTGTTGGGATTGTAAGAGAGAGAGGAAAGAAGTCCTTGAGGTGTGGCAAGCCTTAGAGGTGGAAGAAGAAGTGGCATCTTCTTTATTGTATTTTCTTCTGAGTGATTATTAATATAATTGTGTATTGTCTCTCATATCCTGTGTTGTTTCATATTTCTAGTTACTTATCATTCTGGTTAAATTCTGTGTTTAGTTGCTTATACAAGAGGTAATCATATATAATCTTATTGGTGGAGTAGGATCTTGACAGTTGGTATCAGAGCAGGTTGAGCAGGATGACCAAGTTGGTACCAACTTGACAGTTGGTATCAGAGCTTTTGGTTGGGTTGACTAACAGGTGGTTCAGATCTGGTTAGTGTTTGTTTGTTGGTGGTTCATCACAAGAATATTCTTCAGCCACTCTTGATAAAATTTTGCGTATAAAAAATGATGCAACAACTAGGAAACCATATGTTAACATCCACTCACCTTCTTCTTTCCTTTCATTTGTACTCTCTCTTAGAGATATTTCCAATACACGGTTTCACTTTTGCATAGGTTTTTACTTTTAACCTTTACCCTCATGGGAGCTTCAATATTCTCATTTTCAAGATAAAATTATAGATCTACTATCCATTCCATGAGCTTATCAAGTATTCATTTATTGCATAATAAAACAACAACACAAGTAGACTTACCTCTTTCCTTCAGCATGACCTCTACTAGTCTTTCCTTCTACTAGAATATTTTCTTCCGGTTGATTTGTCTCTTTTCAAAGCATCAAATATCTCTTTTAGGGACATCAACCCCACCATCATTTTTTATTCATCATCTTCACTCATAATTTCAATGTATCCACTTTCTGCAGTCATCTCCATCATGTCCAGTCTTGGATGGAATCTTTTCAACATCTCTATCAAGTCTTCTACCTCTAGTTCTCTTTTTCCTTTGTGTGACATATCTCACCCTAATCAGTAGGATTATCTTTCAACATATATAATATAATAAAAAAATATCCTCTCAAACTCCATCTAAACTTGTAGGATTTCTCTCACGCCTATAAAAGGACTTATAAGTATTCTCTTTCACAACTTGCATCACACTTAGCAGACTTCTCTTTTATAACCTAAAACAAACTCATACAGGAGTTTCACACACTCAACTTGTAAGTAAAACACCTTGCTCTAATACCACTTGGTGCAAATGTGAAAAAAGGGGACCAATTAAGGTCTACCTTTATCTCTATGTTTCTAGGGTCAGACATTCACTCATGTTCACACATTACCACTTACTAAAATGTGACACACTTAAAAAATTTGTATTTCATTAATCTCAAAACATTATAGTGGAAACAAAATCACACTAGAAAATACACTCACACACTCATGCATCTATAATATTATTTCAATACATGGAATAGTTATATATTCTTATATGGTCCCTCTTAGATTGATACAACTCTTTGTTAAATGCTCTTAGAGAGTTCTGCTCCTTCCCAAATCATCTATATATCTTTATAAAAAAACTTCATTTATTTCAATATTATATCCATATTAACACCCCATATTCTTGGGGTGTCTCTTAAACTTGCCTAACCTCCATATAATGTGCCATAGTAAGGCAACCTTCAATTTTTTAGATCAACACCTAACTATGAATAATTGTCAAGTGATGTTTCACGTTGAATGATAGTTATAAAAAAACCATAATTTCACCATAATTAATCCAATTGATATTAAATTTTAAATAAATATTTTAGACTTCATTTTACATCAACACTACAAATTTGACCATCTAAATCTTAACACAGGTCACCACATGTAAATAACAACCTTATGAAGTATCAAAAACTACACAGATGACATTTTTAAGTTGAAGAATAGTTACCAAAATTTATGTAAATTTAACTTATTGTATCCAATTGATATAAAATTTTAAACATAACATGATAAATACATTTTATAAAAACCCATAACTTTTGGTAACCTAATTATTACCGCAACTATTCCATAATATAATGAACCATCAGATTACATAGATGGATTTTATGGCTGAATGACAATTACAAAATCTATCATAATTTTTCTACCAATTATCCAATTGAGTTGTAATTTTATCTTATCTACCCAAATTTGGTAACCCAAATTTTACCATAGATATTTCACAAGGTAATGAACCATCTGTACACTAGATAAATTCATTCTCTAGCTAGATAATAGTTACAAAAACTATCATAACTTTTTAATCCACTTATCCAATTGAGAAAAAATTTCAAAAAACCCTTGTATAATATATTTTATATCACTTCTTCATTTTTTTCATCCTAATTACTACTACAATTGTTTTACAAGGTCAAGAATCATCAACCAAGTGTTATGAAAAAATTAGGCTATATGCCTCCATGGTGACTCCAAATGATTTAAAATTTTGTGTATAGATTTAAAGTGTCATGTTATGTGATTCCATTGAGTTTCATCATAAAATTATTATTAAATTTTACCATAAGTAAAGAAACATTCTTCTAAGTGTAACAATTGGTACATTTTTGTGGTAGCTCCAAATGGTCTAAAACTTGGTATAAATATAAACAAGCTCAAAACAACAAGAACACAACCCAAAAACTAATAAAAACACATCACACTCTATTTTTGTTTGATATAATATTGCACGAACCCTTGGATGCTCTTGCATCAATGGTACTAGGTTCTCTAACAAATTCAATCACATAAAAAAAAAATTTACAAGAAGATAATGATCAAGAGTGAGAACCCATGAAATACATTCATTTTACTCATAAACACTAAAAATTTCTATCCAAAATCCTCACTATGTAGGAAAAAATATCAAACAAATCTAACTCTTCATGAGTTACTTACACAATTCCCTTCCTCTCACTAACATGGGGAAAATATATGTAAACATTATTTCTCCCACTAGTATAAGTGCAAGCCATGTCAATACTTTGACTTCCCTTCTATTCTCTATGTCCACAACCCCAACAATTTATATTTCAATGGTAAGAGTTATAACTAGTATCCTACCTCTTAATGCTACTCAATATAATCCAAATCTTGGAATGGATTGTATCAAATTATTTATGCAAGCATTGGACTGAATGATTTAAAGGCAAATTTTAACTAATAATAAAAGGTTTAAAATTTAAAAAAAAAAAAAATCAAACTCAACAAACCTATTGGGGGATCATAATCAATAGCATCATGTTCCCCCTTACAAATTCTAATTAGAAATGTATTCTAAAATTTCTAATTCAAAATAAAGTCCTTAAATTTTTTAAAAATGAACCCATTAACACCCTATATTACAACCATGGATAATTTAGGAAACCCTCAAACTATAAATTATGATGGATCTAGTAACCCCACTATAAAGCTAAATCCATTTAACAAGGTTTACAAACATTTGATCAAAACAACACCTATGCAAGTACTAAGCTCTTAGCTAAAACCAATGTCAGAGTAATGGTACAAAAAATTAAAATCTTACTCAATAGTTTAATTAGAGGGATTAGTCAAAAAAATAATTGAATAATTCCAATACCATGACTTACAAAAATAAAATTTAGTCAATTTTGTCAAATAAACATAAGAATCCAATGAATATCTATCATTCATGTTGCTTGCATTTTCATGCAAGTGTCTAATCTTAGTAGTATCCAATGGATCCAATGAGTTTTTAGGAATGAGGAACACATTATGATAAAAACAAAACCTTTAATTTTATGCATATTATAATATTTATGAGATATAACTTATACTTCACTAGTTTATATAAAGCACAACCTTATAAAATAAGGTTCCTAAACCTTTCAATGTCAAAAACTCTTAGCCTTGAAGAATTGATTAGAGTGTCTTATCTCTAATAATTATTTATATAACATTTTGGTGGAACACTCTTTTAACTTTTCCATTATTTATCCTTAATGGATAGTCTTTATTTTCAAACCTAACCCATATTGTTTACATCTTATTATTCATCTCTTTCAGACATGTTAGATCATGAAAAAAATAGGGTTCAAGGGATTAATATTGTAAGACCATAGAAAACAACAAATATTTCCCTTTGAGCCATCCCTACTTGAATATCAACTGCATCTTTAAGTTTTAAATATGGTCTCTTAACCATTTATTTATTCTCCTTAGATTTCTCTTAGTTATGTTTGAGATCCCAAGCTTTTACCTACTTACTACCTTTAGGTCTTTTAGACTTAATATAGTTTTTATCTTTTAAATAATTGGAATTAAAATTTGGATAGAAATTAAATAAATCAATCCACAAGTTTTACAAAAAAATATTAACTTAAAACTCAACACAAATTAAATTGTTCAATATTAAAATGATACTTATACAAAATATTATGTCATATAACTTAAGACATGTTTATCTAATCCCAATGTTATCTCAACCATTCATCTATAGTCTACATAACAACCTTTTAAGATATACTAGACACTAAAAAACCTAATAAAATTAGGATTAATAAATTAAACCTATATGATAAATAAATATGATAATTTGAATTCCTAACATTGCCCATTTATTACATATAGTTTAAAGAAAAGGAGATAATCAAATTTATATGTGAAATGGAATAGATTCACAAAACAAAATACTTCAAAATAGTAGTTGGAATGACCTCAATATACCTACAAACAACTACAAAATGAGTAAGAATCTAATGGTCATCAATAAAAATTGAATCATTACAAATTAGGACATAAAATATTTCATACATATTTCCTATGTAAATAAGGGCACACATGATTGTTCTCAGCAAATAAAACTCTGCATTAATAGGGACACACCCAAATAATTGTCAAAATTAAAACAATAGTGGGAGTGGTCCTCATTACTTTCATCCTTAGGTGGGATAAAAATAGTAGTGGGACTGGGTCTTCACTATGCTTTCTCAATAGGAGTTAACCTCAATAATGATCTCATGTATAGTTAGAGGATAAGTTTTGTCATCACTATCATTAATGATCACTACCTTCAACTTTGTATTATTTTTCACAATTGATTTTTTATTAAAGCATTCAACTAGTCTTCAAGCTACTAACAAGCTCAAGACCAATAATTACCCTCTATCCTCTTTTGGTCCCTCAATTACCTCTCAAACTTAGCTCAATTAAAAAGGTCGATAGTGATGGTCTAATGAACCATAGACTATTGCATGATGCATTTTAACACTTTTAGATTTTTTTTCATTAGTAATCATCTTATTCTTGAGAATGGGATCCCTTCTCAATCAAAAATATTTTATGGGTTTCAGATACAATGGACAATACATCCATATATAAACAAATATTTTATGTTTAGAAAGACATGAAATGATGTACCTTTTTATTATTATTTTTATATCATAAAAATCATAAGGAATAAAGAAAACCCTTTTTCTAGATAGTTTATTCTATAGTTTGACATGCAATGGAAAAGTTTTGTCATAAACTACCTCTTATTTAAAAAGTTGTGAACAAAATAATTAAATCTAAAAAAATAAAGGAGCTAGAGACAAAATCATTTAAAAAAATTATTGACTAAGTTAAAAGATACAATATGGAAAAATTTATGTTGACTACCTCCTTTTAGTTTAAGTGATACTAAATTAATATAGATCCCAGGTAGATTCAAGGGAAAAAAAAAATATTTAAGTTTTATAAAGATTAAAACTATGAAAATTTTAGAAAAAAATAATGAAGGATACCCTAGATTTCTATGAGGAAAACTTTATAATAAAACAATTTCTACTTATAGATGAAAATCTCATTATATTATTACATTATTTTTTTGTACAATTAGAAATGGATATCAAAAGCCTTCAATGATATTTTCCTTTTAGGAATGAAAATAAATCTCAAAATATATTTTTCTTAGATGTTAGCCACCTTTATTTTTTTCAACATATACACAAGAAAAAAACTCCCTCTCTTCTTTCCCAAACATCCTTTATTTGGTTAAATGATTCTCTTCATGCCTAGATTATTGGCTCACACATCCACACTTTCACACTGCTATACCTCTTTCATGCAAATACTACATTACTTGTTTATTTATATTATGATGTTTTTCTTCCAATGAATAGTATTTTATGTATGGCAACTTCATGCATAACTTTAATATTAAAAATCTATAGAATAAAATGCCTCACCATTATTTAGTTTAGGTGGTTGTTGATCTCTTCTAATCAAATATGACTTAGGTGTTTATTTTCAAATTTATATATGTATTTTTTAATTGATATTTCTATGCTTTAAAGAATAATTCACTTGGTTTACAATTAGACCTATTGCTTCAAGTGCCAATTAGTAGTTTATTACTCTCCAACACTTTTGCTAAACATATGAAATAGCCTTGAATGTTGATATAGAATTAAAAATTTCATGCACACATTATTATTTTTTTAAATGAATTTTAAAGATTAATTTTAACCAAGAAAATTAAATAATTATTGTTGGTTAGAATTTAGTAGTAAGAATGAATAATTATATTGGAAAATAATAATAAATAAATGAAGGAGACTAATACACATAGTAATATCTAAATGGGACCAAAAGATATATTTTATTCAAATGAATGGTCTACTTTATCCTTCTTCACACACTTGTCTAAATATGCTTTTCAAATTCTTATTTGACTCTTCTTTTCCTTTAACTCTTCAACTCTTTCTTCCCGACACACATTTATTTTATTTTACAACTAATGTTAAATTATTCAAACTCTAGTTTCCTTTTACCCTTGCTAACACTCACTCGGACTTGAACAAGTATCTCATCTCAAGACACAGAAAAGGCACTAAAAATTTGAGTTTTTACAAAATTGTTCTCTTACAAATACATTTAAGATAGCTAATCTAATCCTACTCCTATTATTCATGACCTCTCATGTCAGAGTACTCACTCTTTTAAAACTTGCTCTTCTACACTCACACCTCTATACCTGCTCCTCTATACATGCTCCTTTAGATTAAGTATCTAAACAACCTCAAGTGCATTTATAATATTACAATTTTATAATTAATTTTACTTCAATAGATATTTTATATCTTTTATCCTTTGGGTAAGAATAAGACAACCATAAACATCAAGATTATCACCACAGATGTAAGCTTGACATTCCTCCACCACATGGAATTCTTGAAATGATGAACTTGCCACTTTCATCAATTTCTCTGTCATTGTGTCAATGCAAAGATGGCAACTATCTTTTACCTAGTTAGTAACTCACAGCTAATATAGCAAGTCCTTGATGACAATTACATGGAGTAACATCCCTGTAATGATCTTCTAGTGGTTATCAAAGAGTGCAGACACTATTCAAAGGTTGTATCTCCTTATATAACACTAATAGATTGTCATGGACCTACACAAGACCTACTCAAAATGGGACAAGTTTGGAGAAAATGGGCACTTTTGTTGGGCCATAATTCTAGACACCTTCCATTCATGTGTAGCCATTTAGATTCCCTTAACATTGGTGTTACATCATTTCATATGAATAATTATGTGCCGATTAGAAAATTAAATTTAATACTATGCAACATCTCTTTTTCCACCTCAAAAATAATAAGAACTTATTATGTAACAGTTGTCTAATATATTTTTGTGAATCTTAGAGTCTTTCCCTCCTAAATAAAATCTAATCGGTTCAAATTTTATGTAGTATTTACCTCCTTCTACAACTATGATTAAGATAGACAAATTTGAGAGAATTTACTTGTTCGTGCCTTCTTCCTCCAACCACACCATATTTTTATCCTCTCGTTCACCTTACCATAGGTCATAAGATCAAGGCTCCTCTCCTTCCATGGCCACAGATCCACCAGGCTTCTTACAACTACTCAAATAGTAATCCCTCCATAGGCACTTGAATTTGTATCAAGTTTTCTGAGAGCTTTCGCTCCCATCCTTCAATGTCATTTACCCTATGCTTTAATCATTTTCTAGGGGGCTTACAAAAACTATTTCCAATATGCAATAGCAATAGTATATGCGGATGGTTGTTTTCTTACACTAGAAGGATAGTGTGAACACTTATCTACATACCTTCTTTAATGTAATTGAATTTTATTTTGTCTACATGCCTTCTTGGGCTCCTTGGTGCCAAACATCCAACCATATCACTATTTTCCCATCACCCTAAATGTCATGCTCAAGGAAGTAGAGCTCTCAACAGGTATTACTACCTTGAATATTGGCTTGGCTAATGTGGATCAAAATGCACTCTCTTATTATTTTTGACATGTTATTAAAATTTATATTTAGAAAAAAATAAATTATGGATAAACTTATATCTCCTCTCCTCAAGACAATTTAGACCCGTAGTCTTTTGATAGCATGGGGTACATTTGCTAATTTTACATTCTTTTTGTATCTGAGCAGACCATAATGTGGGGTTATTACATCAAAATATCTAAATCCATAGCTGTTAACTTCCTCTGCTCCACCTTATATGCCAAACATAACATTTTTAAGACATCAAAACCATGTTATTAGCTTTTCTAATAAAACTACTATGACAAACTAAAGATTAGAAGCTCTTTGAATCCCCCATATCAAGCAAAATCTTAAAAAAATATAAAAATTTTGCATGTCACATGGAGAAAAAATAAGTTCTAACAGAATCAGGAGGATTTAGAAACCTTCTTCCTATGCTAAACATGAGACTTGCACACTCTTTGACAACAACCACATTGTTGGCTATAATTTAGTAGTAAGAATGAATAACCAAATTGACAAACAATAATAAACAAATGTAGGAGACTAATACACACATAACCCTGAAATGAGACCAAAAGATATATATTATTTAAAGGAATGGTCTAATTTTTCCTTCTTCACACACTTGCATAAATAGTCTCTTCAACTTGTCATTTGACTCTTCCTTTATTTTGACTCTTTGACTCTTTCTTCTTGACACATATATTTAATTTATTTTACAAGTAATGTTAAATTATTCAAACTCTCCTTTTTTTACCCTTGATAATAATTATTCATCAAAATATGGCTCTCATCACTTAGGGTAGCCAAGAAATCAGAAATTTCCCTTCACAATCAAAATTTAAATTATCCCTCCATCATATAATCATCTTATCCCTTAATATAACTTGCTATGATACCAAATCAAAATTTGGATAGAGATTGAACAAATAAATCTATAACATTTATGTAAAGTATAAACTTTAAATGCATTACACCCACTTGAATTTATATCCTATAACTTAAGACATGTATTTATCTAATCTCGATATTCCCTCAACCCTTTCTAAATTTTCTATGTCATAACCTCTTGGGATAAACTAACTAGTAACAAAACTAATAAAATAATAAACTAAACATATACACTAGTTGTATTTGATAATATAAATTCCCAACATTTAGACCCACATTAGACCTTATTTACTATCCTTAGGGTCTTTTGGACCTAATTTAGCCTTTACCTCATGGCTATTGGGACTTGTTTCTGTGAAAATTTACATTTTGCAACAACACCCCTAATTGCACTTCTATAGGCAATTTGAGGTGTTTTAATGTCAAAAACAGTAAAAAAATTCAAATCGATGTAGACATCAACTCCATAGCCCAATGGACAAGGCTTGGATCACATACTAAGATTTGCACTATCCTTCAAGCTTCCAAATGATGAATCATTAAGTAATTTTAAAAGTAATATTATGGATGGATATGCATTTGAGGAGAATATTTTGGTCAACGTTAATTTGAGATTTTTGAGTCACAAAGTTGGGGGTGTTGAGGATATATCAACAATTTTTACTTCTATAGAATAAATATAGAGCATGAAGATTATTCTTGTGTATGGGATTGGGTGATATTTTGAGGTTTAAAGAGAATAGAGGATTTGATATCACTAGTGAATTATTCATCTTTTACATTTGGATAGAAAGGAAGTCCATGAGGAATCATATAAGGTATGTTATGCATTTATTATACCAGGTTTTGAACAATGGTCAATTGGCTAAAATGTTATTAGTTATTAAAATTTGGGACTTATTTACTCTCAATTTACTAATTGTTCAAACATGAGGAACTATTTGTCCAAGTGATTCAAAAGGGGGACTATTTCTCCAATGATTCATAATGATTTTACATTTTACAAAGCAACATGGTTTCATCTCCCTACATGTTTACTTATTCCTTTCTCTCTTTTCAATTTTTTAATTTTTAAACTTTAGATTTTTCAAATTTCAAATATGAGAAAATGACCACTTCATGTGTTGTTACAGGGTTCCGCTAAAAATATTACCCTAAAAATTTAGAATTTCCTATCAAATAAAAAGTGTGTTTTATATATCCAAGTTTATTTCTTGATGATTTACTCTAGTAATTTCATTACTATAATAAAGGGGGAGGGAA
Source organism: Torreya grandis (assembly GCA_037957365.1). NCBI lineage: Eukaryota > Viridiplantae > Streptophyta > Pinopsida > Cupressales > Taxaceae > Torreya > Torreya grandis. Next base: position 2,955,066 of record JARHVA010000619.1, read on the forward strand.
TATAGACACTTAAATTTAGTCACAAGTACTTAATAATGTTAATTACTGGCACAGCTTGAACCACTTGACTTATGCTCAAATACATGAATCTTATTCATCAAATTCCTCTAATCCATTTATTCATATGTGGTCTTGACCCTCTATTCACCATCACCACTACACAATAATTTACAAATCAATGATCAAAATTTCCTTATATCACTCTCAGACTTATTCCAACCTCAAAAGATTTGTCCCTAATTTTTTTAGGATAGGTTTGTACTAGGAAAATAGATCCACTTCCACTTACCTATCCTCCTAATGTGGCTTTTCCCCCTCATAATTTATCAACTAGTTTACAAATTATTGATACTGTATCAAACCTATCCACCTTGTGTTGCCTCTTCCTTGTACCATTAGCCTACTAGTTTCCAATTTTTTTTAAAAAAAAAAAAAATCATTTGGGTCTTATCACATGTTTCAAAAGGTTCAATAAAGAAAAAATTTCAAAATATTTAATTATATAATCAAATCAAAACCTCATTTTAAAGGGACTTGAATCATATTTAACATCTGTCTTTTACACTATTGCACATTGAGAACAGTTGCCCTATTTGTCCAAATTTTAATATCAATCACTAGGAATAATCTCAAATCAAGTCTGAAGCAACTAAAATCAAGTCAAGATCTAATATTTTCAAGTAGAAAAGACAAATTTATAGATACATACATATAATCAAGGGCCACAATTCCACAATCACTCTAGGTGGAAGAACTACATGTGGCTTGATTCCCTCCTTGGAGTATCTAGATACATGAGCAGTGGTGAATCATCAAAGGGAGTGATTAGGTTCAACTCATCCCATTATTATCCCCTTCTTTTTACAAGTTTCTAGCTCTCACAAGTAACCCTAGGGTTTCCAAGGCAAAGAGAAGGAAAATAAAAGTTTATGCATGACATCTACATGATCTAAATTTTTCAGCCCTCTCGATAGACAGGTGAAAAAGTTGACATAGTCACAAACTACTCATAGTCAAAGTGGACAAATCCACAGTCAATAGACACGACCAGCTCATATTATTTTCTAGGGAGCACAAACTTATCTACACACAATCAAAAACTCTATTCCCAAATATAAGTTATCATAGTCATGTCTTATTATGATTTTTACTATCAAACACTAGTTACAGTTAAGTAAAAACTAAAAAAGATAAGTATCTAATTAGTGGGTGTACTTATTATTTTAGCATATTCTACTTTGTAATTTTAATTTTAGTCAATTCCCCTTTACATTCATATTTATGGTTGGATGTCATATATTATAATCCAAATAGATCTATCAAGTTTTGTACCTTTTAAACAACATTTATTTGTTAAATAAAAAATAGGGTAAAACATAATATTAATGTCTATTATTATGGTTTTATACAATACAATTAATCATGACTAGAGTAATTTGGAAGTATAATTTATTTCTACGTTAATTTTTATAATTGAGTAAATTTGGAATTTTATTGAGTAAATCAGAACTAAATGACATTGTAAAATTTGGATGGCATAATTTTATTTTTTTAAAGTACATAAGTTATAATGTATTCAATCTCAAAAAAAAAAATCATTGAAACAAATAAAAATAATAATATTATTAAGTTACAATGTTAAATGTTTCTTCTCCATTGTTGGAAGAGTTAACATTTGGTATGAGGCACTACAATAGAATGGAATTAATGATATCATTGAAAAAAGATGGGAGAACTAACTTAAAGGAAATAACTTTGAGATCTCTTTTGTAGTTTTGGGTAACATTGGCATTAGAAGTAGCAATGATAACCATTAATTATTTTTAGTAATACATTTATAGCTTATAATGGTCATTTAATTTTTTTTTTCAAAAAATTTAGTAACTTCTATTAACTATTGCATATAACATAGAAAATGGTTTTTTGTTTCTTAGTTAGTAGTAATTAACATGCCATGTGTTTAATTCATTTGGTGAGCAAAAATAAGTTCAGGAAATAAATTAGAGAAACTTAAGAGATCAAAAGCATATCATATCATAAACATACCAACATAAACAAATTCACAAAGAAAATGAGAACTAAAAAATAATACACCAATATTTTTTATTTTCATTGATTAATATATATAATCATATTTTTAATTATTTAAAAATATATTTATTTTTATTTGTAACCTATAATGATTATTTGAAAATGTATTGTCTATAATTTTACTATTTTTAATTTATTATTGTAATTAATTCATCATTCAACATGATTTCAATTAGATTGTAAGTAAAAAATATATCATTATCACAAGTATCCAAAATATCCTTTCAAATGAGTTGAAAACATTAATACAATATAATAAAAATCTGGAGTTCAATTACAACATCAATTTAGAAACCTAGGAAATACTTATATGTTTGATTGTAAGATTCAATACACTTAGATAATTGGATTCATTTAATTTATAAACAAACAAGAACATGTATTTTATAACCATAGTCAATCAATAACTCATCTGATAGTTATAAATACATTATATCATTAGCCACAATATACATTTTTAATTTCTTGGGTACATATCCCTGATAATCAATAACTCATATATCTTCTGAATTTTTAGGCATGTATTCTTGAAAAGTTCAACATTAGTAACTTTATTTTATTTAGTTTGTAGACAAGAAAAAATACACATCTAATAACCATAGTCAATCAATAACTCATCCCCTATTGCTAGATATTTTATAGTTTCAAGTACAATATATATGTTTAGCTTCAATCACAATATATATTTTTAGTTTATTGGGTATATAAGAGCTATATATAAACCCAGTTATATTATTAAATTATTAGGGGCATACATCCATGAAGATGGAGTCCAAAATTATTCTCACCTATTTCTCTAATTCCATATCATACTTAAGGGATGATGCATTTATACATATTGCATATGTGGACATACTAAACTTTTATTCCTAAAAATATTTCAATTTTATGAATGGATAGTCTAAAGCAGAAAATAAAAAATTGCATACTCTATTCTTAACTCCCTTCTTTGAATAAAATTTTACATTGTTTAATATGAAAATCCTCGAATTTACATTCTATATGGTTGTTGGATGTATCACATACTTGGGATCCTAAAAATAAAATTATTTATTGAATTGGGGAAAAGGATTTTATAAAAGACAAATTTCATTTTCCTTATAAGTATCATTATACAATTGCTTCGCATCCTTTGGAAGCTTGTGATATTCCTCACTTTCCAAAGTATGATCCTTGTAATATTTGTTTCATCCCTACTTAAGATATTTTTCAATCAAATCAGAGTTCTTACCTTTTATGTGAGTTTAGAACTAATAGGTACAAAATGTTACAAGAGTTTAGAGGGTCCCATGGTGAAAAACTTATTGAAGAACCTAACATCTCCAAGAAAAATGGTGATATAAAAATTGAATTGCATAAAAATAAAATGTGATCAATGTAAAGTTATATATATATATATATATATATACCCCAAAAATATTTTATCAACTTAATATTCAATATATATGATCGCATATTAATTAATAAATATTTTTTCAATGAATATATAATAGATATAATTAAATTTCAATGAGAATTAAAAATGAGAAAAAAATACAACCCTATTTTTGAGATATATCTATTTTCAATTCTCCAATTTTTAAACACGTCTTCTAATTTTATGTATAAAAGGATAACTCTCTTTCCAAATATCTAATATTCTTAGGGACAAATGGTATCTCAAAAAAATTATATATGTATCTTAAATTGAAGGGAAACCATTTTTTCAATTCTTTTTATAATGTAAATGCTAACACTCTTGCATCAATTTACATCATATTATCTTTTCACACTACCCAATGCACTATCACAAGAGTCAAACGATTTAAATGATACATAATACTGATGCACTTGGCATCAAGAAAAAAATTGATAAGTTTAGAGGTTTTAAGTTTATAATTGAGTGGGCGAGTGCCATGTGATGCATTTTACATAATTTAAATCATTTCTTGAAAAAAAATGTCATTGATCAACTAACATGAAATAAAGTTGCGCTTTTTATTATAAAAAATATTCAAGATATAATGTTACACTTTTTATTAGAAAAAAATATTCAAAATATAATAGAGTTTATAGGAATATTTGTTCCATTTCTCTAAGAACAACTTTAGTTCCGCTTGTGCTCACAAATCTCCATAGAGAAGATAAATAGGAATAGGGTAAAGGACTTTGTTTAAGGAATAAAAGTTTCAATAAAAGACTTGGACATTAAAGAATAGGAGTTATTTCAACAAAGTATAAAAATTATTTGGAATCCCCAATTATAATTTACTTAGATGTTTCTTCTATCTATCTTGACTCTACCTACACCCATCTCTTAGAAAGTGCTCAAATCCATAGGGGGATTCATGCATCAAAATATTAATTCAAGGTAGGTATCCTAACCATACTCCATTTATGTTGTACATGGTTATAATATAAATTTTATGTTTCCATCCATTTATGTTATAATACATGTTTGTTGCCCTTTATTTTATAGTTTTATGTTACTATTGTCTTTGACATAAATACCATAAATTTTAATTATAACTCAGTTACATGTTATTTATAGTAATTTCTTATAATTCTCTCTACATATAGCTTACATGCATGAGAACCTATTTATAGATCCTTCATTACAATCTAAATTCATTACTACATTACATAGTAGAAGCTTCTTTCATACAACCTACCATCATGTTTATGTGTTCGATCTAAAATGACCTTTTATGTTTTACCTATTTAAAGGCTTGTATATGTAAAGACCCATTTATAGTCCCAATACATTATGATGAATGTGGTGTAAATATTTTCTAAATGTGTTGGTTTGGTCATTTTCATGTGTACTTTATTTTAATAATTTTTAATATTATCTCTTATAAAATTGTCTTCATAGTTAATACATTATGATGAACCCGACAATTATATTGCCAAATATATGGTTTGGATTTTTTCACACATTCCATTTTAACCAATTTATGAACCATTAATGGTTTTATATTGTTTTCTCCTTATATCCCTAAGGGTTAATCTTCCAATAATTTTTTTTTAATTAGATCAAGATACCACTAATTCATCTAAATTTAAATAAGCTTCATCTATTCATAATCTCAAATGTAAAATGGCTTCATCCACTCTCAATAATAAAACCAACATGATTCTAACTATACATTATTGGTACAAACACAAAAGAGGGGGGAAAATCAAGGTATACATTTATCTCTATGTTTCTAGGTTTAGACATTCACTCATGGTCACATTAACACTTACTCAAACTTGACACACTTAACATATTTTCATTTCATTAATCTCAAAACATTACAATAGAAATAAATCACACTATAAAATAAACATGCACACACATGCATAAAAATTATTATTTAAATACATGAAAGATTTATAGACTCTCATACAGTCCCTCCTAAACTGATACAACTCTCTATTTTTCTCTTAGAGAGTTCTACTCCTACCCAGCTCATCTCTCTCTCTCTCTCTCTCTAAATTCCCTTTCTTTCAATCATGTATCCCTCTTCACATACTCAACTTCATGGGGTGTCTCTTAAACTTTCATTACCTCCAAATAATGTAACATCGTTAGGTAACATTCAATTTTAATATCAACACTTAACTATCATATGACATTTCAAGCTAAACAACAGTTAGAAAAACTACCATAAATTCACCGTCTTTAATAAAATTATATGAAAATTTAAACACAACTTCTATACTACATTTTAAATCAACCCTAAAAATTTCACCATATAAATCTTAACACAATTTATTGAAAGTAAATAAAAACCTTTCCAAGTGTTGTAGACTACATAGGTGACATTTTCATGTTGAACAACAATTACCAAAACTAATGAAAATTTAACTCGGTTTATCAAATTGATCTAAAATTTTAAACATAAAATGATAACTACATTTTATAGTAACCCAAAAAATTTGGTAATCTAATTCTTACCATAGATCTTATGTAAGGTAATGAACCATCAGACTACTTAGATACATTTTCTTGTTGAATGATAGTTACAAAAACTATCATAATTGTGTTACCACTTATCCAAGTGAGCAGAAATTTTGAAAAAATATTATAAGAAATAATTTATCTCATCTCTCCAAATTTTGTGTCCCAAATATTACGTATCTCTTCCACAAGGAAATGAACCATCTACAAACTAGACATATTCATTCTCTATATGGACAATAATTACAAAAACTATCATAACTTTTCTTCCACTTATCCAATTGAGTTGATATTTGGAACACACATTTTAGACTACATTTTATATCACAAATAAAAAATTTAGCCTAATTTTAATATAAATTATTCTTTAAGGTCAAGAACCATATTCCAAGTGTTTTTAAAAAATAGGTTATATGCCTCCACGGTGACTCCAAATGATCTAAAATTTTATACAGAGGCTTCAAGTGTCAGCTCTATGATCCCACCAAGTTTCATCATAAAATTATTACCAAATACTACCATAATTAAATAAACATCCTTTCAAGTGTAATATCTAGTATGTCTCCTTGGTAGTTCCAAATGGTCTGAAACTTGGTACATATGTTTTAAGTGTCATATGATATAAACTCACAAAAGTTCATCATCTAATTATTACCATAGTCAAAGAACCATTCTTAATAAATGTCTATGAATTAACAATCCCTATAGACTAACATAAACAATTAAAAGATCTCTACACTTCCCCATAATAAATTAATACTTTATAAACATCAAACTAAGAGGTAAAAAAGTTCAAACCAATAAGAACACGACCCAAAAATCAAGACAAACACATTGAAATCTATTTTTAGTTGATGTAAGATTACATGAACATGTGCATGCCCCTGCATCAAACACTTGAGATTTATAATTTTGAGTTCTTTCTTACATAGATATAATAAGTGTAAAAATCACTCTTGTGACCATGAAGTATAGTGGTCAGTCATTCCATTCCAACATACCAATTACTTCAACTATATTTCATTTTTATCCTCCTTTTCCAGCTCCTTCTTGTTGATTTTAATTCCTTCTCTTCTTACCTATGCTCTTTCTTTCCAAAATTTTATTAGCTCTCCCCACTCCTTTGTTTATGGGGTTAGACCCACCATAGTCTCATTACTTTGTGGGATTATACCCACCATAGTCCATCCTCCTCTACCAAAGGCTCATCCTTTCCACTATGTATATTCTTGTGGGATAAAACCCACCTCTATTTAACCACATCCACCAAAATGCTTATTTTTAAATCTTCCTCTCCCTTGTGGGATTAAACCCACCATAGACCAACCACATCCTCCTAAAGCCTTCTTGGATTTGGCTACTCAATATACAACTTGTTGTTGGATAACTCTTCTATGTTTGCATATCATCCTCTCTCATGGCTACCATCTCCTCTTTCATTCCCAAAATCATTAGAGTAGACTCAACATACATTTAGGAATCCAAATAATAACCCATAGCTTATAGTATCACTACAAGGATAGTATTCACCTTATCATATCTTGTTGTCCTCATTTATATATCAAATAACCTCTTCATCTCTTCTACAACATAATCTTATTCTCCACATGCTTCTATTGATATGAATATTATATGCTTCTATTCACATTTGGTGAGCTCAATAAACTCAATCTCTTCATTTTAGAAAACCTACTTGAATACATCTATTCTCTTCATTTATGCACTTGCATAGTGGATATAATCACAAAATAGTCTATAGACATGAGACTTAATAGTCTCCATCAATGCTTCTTCCATCTTCACATTATTGTATTGATTCTCATCAAGCATCGGATTCTAAAATCCTCTATCACTCTATATTTGTTCTTGTGGAAGCTCCTCTTCTCTTCTCAAACTCTTTATATAAGTGATAATATAATTGTTATCTCCTTATTTCATCTCATCCATCTCATGTTCAAAGTATATTGTACTCTCCTTGCATATTTTAGAATAATGTAAACCTTGAATCATAAGAGTCTCTCTTCAAACATCTGCATGGGTTACTTCCACATATGCAACACCACTTTTATCCTTCAACCCTCTTAGTAGAACCATGTCCACCATATACATATCCTTTTCTATACCTACACATTGGACAAAAATATTAAGGGAATCAAAAGATTCTATATTCACTTCTTCCATCTCTTCTTCACACCACAAGGACATGTTTTCTAAGTATTCTATGTTGCTCATATTATTCTTACAAAATTTTCCCTCACAATGTGTTCTTAACAACTCTATATTAGCAACCTTCAAGGTTGTATTCTCCTTATTCACATCTATGTTTTCACTATTGCACATGGTTGATCCTTAACCATAGTCTCCTTATGTGCACTTACTTTTACAATAAATGCTTCCAATATTTCCTTCATGGAAACATGCAACTCTTATTAGTTGCATTCTTTTATCTCCATTAATTGTTTCATTTATGGAAACATGAATCATTCTTTAGTTGTCTTCAACCCCTCTACCTTAAAAATAGAAAAGAAAAATGTATTTCCTTCATTCACCATGGATGATTCTAATTTTTCCCACTCAAATAATGGGTCTCATTCTTCCACTTCAACACATATCACCTCCATATCCTCTTGCATGAGGATTTCTTCCTTTGTAGGTTACTCATAACTCTCAATCACTCTGTTATTCCAAAAAAACAAAATTATGCTCTACATATAGAAGACTCATTTCCTTGTTTTATTATAATACAATTATATCTATGGTACACATATGTACCTCCATGTTATTCTTTAAATTAGTCTTTAACTACTCACATGGTAGCTTCCCATCCTTATTTCCTCTCGTGGAAATCTTATTCTTCTTATCTCTCTCAATCCTCATCGCATGAAGATTATTTAGCCACTCTTGATAAAATCTTGGGTGTACAAAATGATGCAAAAACTAGAAAACCATATGTTACCATCCACTCACCTTCTTATTTCCTTTCATTTGTACTCTCTCTTAGAGATCTTTCCAATATACAGTTACACTTCTGCATAATTATTTACTTTTAACCTTTAAGCTCATGGGGGATTAAATATTCTCATTTTCAAAATAAAATTATAGATCTACTATCCATTTCATGAGCTTATCAAGTATTTCTTTACAGCATCAATACAACAACACAAGTAGACTTACCTCTTTCCTTCACCATGACCTCTACTAGTCTTTCCTTCTGCTAAAATATTTTATTTTTCTAGCTAGATCTCTTTTCAAAGCATCAAATCTCTCTTATATGGACATCAACCCCGCCATCATTTCTTATTCATCATATTCACTCACACTTCAACATATCCACTTTTTGCAGTCATCTCCATCAAGTCCAGTCTTGGATGGAATCTTTTCAATGTCTCTATCAAGTCCTCTACCTCTGGTGCTCTTCTTCTTTTGTGTGACATATCTCACCCTAATAAATAAGATTATCTTTCACAACCTATAATATAATTAAAAAATATCCTCTCAAACTCCATTTGAACTTGTAGGATTTATCTCACACCTTAAAAAAAAATTTATAAATATTCTCTTTCACAACTTGCATCACACTACAACAAACTCATAGAGGAGTTTCACACACTCAACTTGTAAGTAAAACACCTCACTCTAATACCACTTGGTAAAAATGTGAAATAGGGGGACCAATTAAGGTCTACCTTTATCTTTGTGTTTCTAGGGTCAAACATTCACTCATGTTCACACATCAACACTTACCCAAATGTGACACACTCAACAAATTTTCATTTTATTAATCTCAAAACATTATAGTGGAAATAAAATCACACTATAAAATACACTCACACACTCATGCATGCCTTTATAAGATTATTTCAAGACATGGAATAGTTATATGCTCTACTGTGGTGCCTCCTAGTCTGATAAAACTCATTGTTATACTCTTGGAGAGTTTCTCTCCTTCCCAACTCATCTATATCTCTCTATAAAAAAAGTCCATTTATTTCAATATTGTATCCATAGTAACACCCCAGATTCATAGGGTACCTCTTAAACTTATCTGACCTCCATATAATGTACCATATTAAGGCAACGTTCAATTTTCAAGATCAACACCTAACTATGAGTAACTATCAATTGGTGTTTCAAATTGAATGATATTTATAAAAAAAACCATAACTTCACCATAGTTAATCCAATTGATATTAAATTTTAAATATAGATTTTAGATTATATTTTAAATCAACACTACAAATTTGACCATCTAAATATTAACACAGGTCACCACATGTAAATAACAACCTTGCCAAGTATCACAAACTACACAAGTGACATTTTCAAGTTGAACAATAATAACCAAAATTTATGCAAATTTAACTCATTGTATCTAATTGATATACAATTTTAAACATAGCACGATAAATGCATTTTATAAAAACCCGCAGATTTTGGTAACTTAATTATTACCTCAACTATTATGTAATATAATTAACCATCAAACTACATAGATGCATTTGATGGCTGAATGATGGTTACAAAAACTATCATAAATTTGCTACAGATTATCCAATTGAGTTGAAATTTGTAAAAAACCTTATAGGATAAATTTTATCTTATCTACCCAAATTTGGTGACCCAAATATTATCTTAGATCTTTTGTAAGGTAATGAATCATTTGTACACTAGACAAATTCATTCTCTAGTTAGATAATAGTTACAAAAACTATCATAACTTTTATCCACTTATCCAATTGAGAAAAAAATTGAAAAAAACTTTGTATAATATATTTTATATCACTTCTTCATTTTTTTCATCCTAATTATTACTAAAATTATTTTACAAGGTCAAGAACCATCTGCTAAGTGTTATGAAAAAATTAGGTATTATTCCTTCATGGTGACTCCAAATGATTTCAAATTTTGTGTAAAGATTTAAAGTGTCTTGTTATGTGATTCTACTAAGTTTCATCATAAAATTATTACTACATTTTACCATAAGTAAATAAACATTCTGCCAAGTGTAATAATTGGTACGTTTCTATGGTAGCTTCAAATGGTCTGAAACTTGGTATAAATGTAAACAAGTTCACACCAATAAGAACACAACCCAAAAACCAATAAAAATACACCATACTCTATTTTTGGTTGATACAAGATTGCACAACCCTTGCATGCTCCTACATCAATGATACTAGATTATCTAACAAACTCAATCACATAAAAAATCCTACAAGAAGATAATGATCATTAGTGAGAACCCATGAAAGACATCAATTTTGCTCATAAAAACTAAAAATTTCTAGCCAAAATCCTCACTATGTAGGAAAAAATTTCCTACAAATCTAACTCTTCATGAGTTACTAACATAATTCCCTTCCTCTAACTAGCATGGGGAAAATATATGTAAACATTATTTCTCTCGCTAGTATAAGTGTAAGCCATGTTAATACTTTGACTTCCCTTCTATACTCTATGTCCATAACCCCAACAATGTATATTTCAGTGGCAAGAGTTATAACTAGTATCCTACCTCTTAGTGCTACTCAATATAATTTAAATCTTGAAATGGATCGTATCAAATTATTTATGCAAACATTGGACTGAATGATCTATAGGCAAATTTTAACCAATAATAAAAGGTTTAAAATATAAAAAAATAAATAAAAATCAAAATCAAACTCAAAAAACCTATTGGGGGATCATAATCAATGTCATCATATTCCCCCTTACAGATTCTAATTGGAAATGTATCCCATAATTTCTAATTCAAAATAAAGTCCTTAAAATTTTAAAAAATGAACCCATTAACACCCTATATTACAACCATGGATAATTGAGGAAACCCTCAAACTATCACTTATGATGGATCTAATAACCCCATTGTACACCTAAATCCATTTAACAAGGTTTACAAGCATTTGATCAAAACAACACATATGTAAGTACTAAGTTCTTAACTAAAACCAATATCAGAGTAATGGTACAAAAAAATTAAAATCTTACTCAATAGTTTAATTAAATGGAATATTCAATAATTTTATTGAATAATTCCAATACCATGACTTAAAAAAATAAAATTTATTCAACTTTTTCAAATAAACATAAAAATCCAAAGAATATCCATCATTCATGTTGCTTGCATTTTCATGCAAGTGTCTAATCTTAGTAGTATCCAGTGGATCCAATGAGTCTTTAGGAATGAGGAACACATTATGAGAAGGAAATAACATTTAGTGTTATCCATATCATAATATTCATGGGATATAACGTATACTTTACTAGTTGGTATAATGCACAACCTTATAAAAAAAAGGTTCCTAAACTGTTCAATGTCAAAAACTCTTATCCTTGAAGAGTTGATTAGAGTGTCTTATCTCTAATAATAATTTATATATCATTTTGGTGGAACACTCTTCTACCTTATCCATTAATTATCCTTAATGGGTAGTCTTTATTTGCAAACCTAACCCATATTATTTACATCTTATTATTCATCTCTTTCAGACATGTTAAAATCATGAAAAAAAAAGGGTTCTAAGGGATTAATATTGTAAGACCATGGGAAACAATAGATATTCCCCTTTGAACCATCCTTACTTGAATATCAACTGCATCTTTAAGTTTTAAATATGGTCTCTCAACCATTTATTTATTATTCTCATATTCTTCTGAGTAATATTTGAGATCCCACGCTTTTACCTACTTACTACTATTAGGTCTTCTAGACCTAATCTAGCCTTTATCTTTTAGATAATTGGAATTAAATTTTGGATAGAAATTGAATAAATAAATCCACAAGTTTTATAAAAAGTATTAACTTAAAAATCAACACAACTACTTAAATTATTCAATATTAAAATGATATTTATACAAAATATTATGTCCCATAACTTAAGACATGTTTATCTAATCCCAATATTATCTCAACCCTTAATCTATATTATACATAACAACCTTTTAAGATATATTAAACACTAAAAAACCTAATAAAATTAGGATAAATAAATTAAACCTATACAATAACCAAATATGATAATTTGAATTCCCAACATTGCCCATTTATTACATATAGTTCAAAGACAAAGAGATAATCAAATTTATATGTGAACTAGAACACATTCACAGACCAAAACACTTTTAAACAGTAGTTAGAATTACCTCACTATACCTACAAACAACTGAAAAATGAGTAAAAATTTAATGGTCATCAATAAAAATTGAATCATTACAAATTAGGACACACAAAATATTTCATACATATTTCCTATGTAAATAAGGACACACATGATTATTATCAGCAAATAAATATCTACATTAATAAGGACACACCCAAATAATTATCAAAAATAAAACAACAGTGGGAGTGGTCCTCATTACTTTCACTGTTAAGTGGGACTAGGCCTCACCTCAACTGCTCCTCTAGCTGGAATGGTCCTCACCAAACAATTAACAAAAATAGTAGTGGGACTAGGTGCTTGCTATGTTTTCCTAGTGGGAGTTAACCTCAATAATCATCTCATATGTAGTTGGAGTATAATTTTTGTCATTACTCTCATTAATGATCATTACATTTAACTTTGTATTACTCTTCACAGTCAAATTTCTACTAAAGCACTCAACTAATCTTCAAGCTATTAACAAGATCAAGACCAGTAATTACCCTCTATCCTCTTGTGGTCCCTCAATTACCACTCAAAATTAGCTCAATTAAATAGGTCGATAGTGATGGTCCAATGAACCAAAGACTGTTGCATGATGCATTTCAACACTTTTAGATTTTTTTTCGTTGGTACTGAACTTATTCATGAGAATGGGATCCCTTCTCAATCAAAAATATTTTATGGGTGTTGAATACAATGGACAATGCACCCATATATAAATAAATATTTTATGTTTAGAACGACATGAAATGATGTACGCTTTTACTATATTTTTTATATCTTAAAAACTATAAAGAATAAATAAAATCCTCTTTCTAGATAGTTTATTCTATAGTTTGACATGAAATGGAAAAGTTTTGTCATAAACTACCTCTTGGTTAAAAAGTTATAAATTTAATTAAAAAAATTGGACAAAAGTTTAAGGCAAAACTATTATACAAGAACATCAAAGTAATTAAATCCCAAAACATAAAGGAGCCAGAAATAAAATCATTTTAAAAATTATTGACTAAGTTAAAAGACACAATATGGAGTATATTTTTTGTCATTGCTCTCATTAATGATCACTACATTCAACTTTGTATTATTCTTCACAATCTATTTTCTACTAAAGCACTCAACTAATCTTCGAGCTACTAACAAGCTCAAGACCAGTATAACCTCAATAATTATCTCATGTGTAGTTGGAGTATAATTTTTTTCATTACTCTCATTAATGATCACTACATTCAACTTTGTATTATTCTTCACAATCGATTTTCTACTAAAGCACTCAACTAATCTTCGAGCTACTAACAAGCTCAAGACCAGTAATTACCTTCTATCCTCTTGTGGTCCCTCAATTACCGCTCAAAATTAGCTCAATTAAATAGGTCGATAGTGATGGTCCAATGAACCATAGACTGTTGGATGATGCATTTCAACACTTTTCAATTTTTTTTCATTGTTACTCATCTTATTCATGAGAATGGGATCCCTTCTCAATCAAAAATATTTTATGGGTGTTGAATACAATGGACAATGCACCCATATATAAATAAATATTTTATGTTTAGAATGACATGAAATGATGTACCTTTTTACTATATTTTTTATATCTTAAAAACTATAAAGAATAAATAAAATCCTTTTTCTAGATAGTTTATTCTATAGTTTGACATGAAATGGAAAGGTTTTGTCATAAACTACCTCTTGGTTAAAAAGATTTAAATTTAATAAAAAAAATTGGACAAAAGTTTAAGGCAAAACTATTATACAAGAACATCAAAATAATTAAATCTCAAAATATAAAGGAGCCAGAAACAAAATCATTTTAAAAATTATTGACTAAGTTAAAAGACACAATATGGAGTATAATTTTTGTCATTACTCTTATTAATGATCACTACATTCAACTTTTTATTATTCTTCACAATCGATTTTCTATTAAAGCACTCAACTAATCTTCGAGCTACTAACAAGCTCAAGACCAGTATAACCTCAATAATCATCTCATGTGTAGTTGGAGTATAATTTTTTTCATTACTCTCATTAATGATCACTACATTCAACTTTGTATTATTCTTCACAATCGATTTTCTACTAAAGCACTCAACTAATCTTCGAGCTACTAACAAGCTCAAGACCAGTAATTACCTTCTATCCTCTTGTGGTCCCTCAATTACCGCTCAAAATTAGCTCAATTAAATAGGTCGATAGTGATGGTCCAATGAACCATACACTGTTGCATGATGCATTTCAACACTTTTAGATCTTTTTTCATTGGTAATCATCTTATTCATGAGAATGGGATCCCTTTTCAATCAAAAATATTTTATGGGTGTTGAATACAATGGACAATGCACCCATATATAAATAAATATTTTATGTTTAGAATGACATGAAATGATGTACGTTTTTACTATATTTTTTATATCTTAAAAACTATAAAGAATAAATAAAATCCTCTTTCTAGATAGTTTATTATATAGTTTGACATGAAATGGAAAAGTTCTGTCATAAACTACCTCTTGGTTAAAAAGTTATAAATTTAATTAAAAAAAATTGGACAAAAGTTTAAGGCAAAACTATTATACAAGAACATCAAAATAATTAAATCTCAAAACATAAAGGAGCCAGAAACAAAATCATTTTAAAAATTATTGACTAAGTTAAAAGACACAATATGGAGTATAATTTTTGTCATTACTCTCATGAATGATCACTACACTCAACTTTGTATTATTCTTCACAATCGATTTTCTACTAAAGCACTCAACTGATCTTCGAGCTACTAACAAGCTCAAGACCAATAATTACCTTCTATCCTCTTGTGGTCCCTCAATTACCGCTCAAAATTAGCTCAATTAAATAGGTCAATAGTGATGGTCCAATGAACCATAGCTGTTGGATGATGCATTTCAACACTTTTAGATTTTTTTTCATTGGTACTCATCTTATTCATGAGAATGGGATCCCTTCTCAATCAAAAATATTTTATGGGTATTGAATACAATGGACAATGCACCCATATATAAATAAATATTTATGTTTAAAATGACATGAAATGATGTACCTTTTTACCAAATTTTTTATATCTTAAAAACTATAAAGAATAAATAAAATCCTTTTTCTAGATAGTTTATTCTATAGTTTGACATGAAATGGAAAAGTTTTGTCATAAACTAACTCTTGGTTAAAAAGTTATAAATTTAATAAAAAAATTGGACAAAAGTTTAAGGCAAAACTATTATACAAGAACATCAAAATAATTAAATCTCAAAACATAAAGGAGCTAAAAACAAAATCATTTTAAAAATTATTGACTAAGTTAAAAGACACAATATGGAAAATTTATGCTGACTACTTCCTTCTAGTTTAGGTGATACTGAATTAATATAGATCCTAGGTAGATTCAAGGGGAAAATATATTTAAGTTTTATAAATATTAAAACTATAAAAAGTTTAGAAACAAATAATGAAAGATACCCTATATTTTTATGAGGAAAACTTGATAATAAAACAGTTTCTATTTATAGATGTCAAACCTCATCATATTGTTAAACTATTTTTTTACAATTAAAAATAGATATTAGACGCCTTCAACAATATTTTCCTTCTATCAATGAAAACAAATCTCAAAATATATTTTTTAAGATGTTGTTCACCTTTATTTTTTTCAACTTATGCACAAGAAAAAAAATTCCCTCTTTTTTCCTAAGCACTTTTACAAACATCCTTTATTTGGTTAGGTGATTCTCTTCATGCCTAAATTCTTGGCTCACACATCCACACTTTCACACTACTATAACACTCTAGACACCTCCTTCATGCAAATACTACATTACTTGTTTATTTCCATTGTAATGTTTTTCTTACAATGATTAGTCTTTTATGTATGGCACCTTCATGCATAACTTTAATATTTAAAATTTATGGAATAAAATGCCTCACCACTATTTATTTTAGGCTTTTGTTGATCTCCTCTAATCAAATATGACTTAGGTGCTTATTTTCACATTTATATATGTATTTTTTAATTGATATATCTATGCTTTAAAAAATAATTCAATTGGTTTGTAATTAAACCTACTGCTTCAAGTGTCAATTAGTAGTTTATTATTCCCCAACACTTTTGTTAATGACCCAAAAAATAGTCTTCCAATTAGTAGTTTATTACTCCCCAACACTTTTGCTAATGATTAAAAAAACATATGAAATAGTCTTGAATGTTGATATAGAATTACAAATTTCACACTTAAAAAGCATGCATTGATTTTTTTTGGAAAAAAAAAAAAAATTATTCTTAACAAAAAACATTAAATAATTATTGTTGACTAGAATTTAATGGCTAGAATGAATAATTAGATTGGCAAACAATAATAAACAAATGGAGACTAATACACAGTAACACCCAAATGAGACCAAAAAATATTTTATTCAAACGAATGATCTACTTTATCCTTCTTCACACACTTGTTTAAATATGCTCTTCAAATTCTCATTTGACTCTTCTTTTCCTTTGAATCTTCGACTTTTTCTTCTTGACACACATTTATTTTCTTTTAAAACTCACATAAAGGTCCTAAAAATTTAATTTTTTACAAATTTACTCCCTTACAAATGTATTTCAAGTAATTAATCTAATCTTAATCCTACTCTCCATAGCCTCTCATGCTAGAGTCCCTACTCTTCTACAACTTGTTCCTCTACACTCGCTCCTCTATACTCCTCTATACATGTTTCTTTACACTAAGTATCTAAACAACCTCAAGTGCATTTATAATATTACAATTTTATAGCTAATTTTACTTCATTGGACCTTATATATCTTTTATCCTTCGGGTAAAAATAAGACAACCATAAACATCAAGATTATCACCACAGATGTAAGCTTGACATTCCTCCACCACATGGAATTCTTGAAATGACGAGCTTGCCACTTTCATCAATTTCTCTATCATTGTGTCAATGCAAAGATGGCAGCTATCTTTTTCCTAGTCAGTAACTCACAGCTAATATAACAAGTCCTTGATGAAAATTACATGGAGTAACATCCCTCTAATGATCTTTTGGTGGTTATCAAAGAGTGAAAACACTATTCAAAGGTTGTATCTCCTAATATAGCACTAATGGATTGCCATGGACCTACATAAGACCCACTCAACATGAGATAAGTTTAGAGAAAATGGGCACTTTTGTTGGGCCATAATTTTAGACACCTTCCATTCACATGTAGTCATTTAGATTCCCTTATCATTGGTGTTACATACTTGTCAGGCGTTTCATATGAATAATTATGTGCCAACTAGAAAATGAAATTTAATACTACATAACATCTCTTCTACCACAAAAATAATAATAACTTGTTATGTAACAATTGTCTGATAGATTTTTGTGAATCCCAGAGTCTTTCCCTCCTAAAAAACATCTAATCGGTTCAAATTTTGTGTAGTATTTACCTCCTTCTACAACTATGGTTAAGATAGACAAATCTAAGAGAATTTTCTCATTCGTGCCTTCTTCCTCCAATTGTACCATATTTTTATCCTCTCATTCACCTTACCACAAGTCATAGGATCAAGGCTCCTCTCTTATGGCCACAGATCCATCAGGCTTCTTGTAATTGCTTGAATATAATCCTTCCATGGGTACTTGAATTTATATCAAGTTTTCTTGAGAGCTTTCGCTCCAACCCTTCAATGTCATTTCCCCTATGCTTTAATCATTCTCTAGGAGGCTTACAAAAAGTGTTTCCAATATGCAATAATAATAGTATATGTGGATGGTTGTGTTCTTGCACCAAAAGGATAGTGTGAACACTTGTCTACATGCCTTCTTTAATGGAATTGAATTTCATTTTGTCTACATGCCTTCGTGGGCTCCTTAGTGACAAACATCCAACCATATCATTATTTTCCCATTGCCCTAAATTTCATGCTTAAGGAAGTAGAGCTCCCAATAGGTATTTCTACCCTGAATACTAGCTTGGCCAATGTGGATCAAAATGCACTCTCTTATTGTTGTTGACATGTGATTAACATTTATATTTAGAACAAAATAAATGGTGGATAAAATTATATCTCCTCTCCTCAAGACAATTTAGACCCGTAGTCTTTTGCTAGCATGGGGCAAATTTGCAAATTTTGCATTCTTTTTGTATCTGAGCGGACCATAATGTGGGGTTATTACATCAAAATATCTAAATCCATAGTTGTTAACTTCCTCTGCTCAACCTTATATGCCAAACATATCATTTAAGACATCAAAACCCTATTATTAGCTTTCCTAATAAAACTACTATGACAAACTAAAGATTAGAAGCTCTTTGAATCCCCCATATCAAGTAAAATCCACAAAAAAAACATATCATTTAAGACATCAAAACCCTATTATTAGCTTTCCTAATAAAACTACTATGACAAACTAAAGATTAGAAGCTCTTTGAATCCCCCATATCAAGTAAAATCCACAAAAAAAAAGTTCCAACAGAATCAAGAGGATTTGGAAACCTTCTTCCTATGCTAAACATGACACCCATACACTTTTTTGACAACAGCGACATTGTTGGCTATAATTTAATTGTAAGAATGAATAATCATATTGATAAATAATAATAAACAAATGAAGGAGACTAATACACACAATAACATTGGAATGAGACCAAAAGATATATTTTATTTAATCGAATGGTCTAATTTCTCCTTCTTCACACACTTGTTTAAATAGGCTCTTCAACTTCTCATTTGACTCTTCCTTTCTTTTGAATCCTTGACTTTTTATTCTTGACACATATTTAATTTATTTTACAAGTAATGCTAAATTATTCAAACTCTCCTTTATTTTTACCCTTGCTAACAATTATTCATCAAAATATGGCTCTCATGAAGAAATCAGACATTTCCCTTCACAATCAAAATTTAAATTCTCTTTCCATCATATAATCGTCTTATCTCTTGATATAACTTACTATGATACCAAAACAAAATTTGGATAGAGATTGAACAAATAAATCCACAACATTTATCTAAAGTATAAAATTTAAATGCGTTACACCAACTTGAATTTAAGTCCTATAACTTAGGATATGTATTTATCCAATCTCGATATTCCATAAACCCTTTCTAAATTTTTTATGTAATAACCTCTTGGGATAAACTAACTAGTAAAAAAGCTAATAAAATAGTAAACTAAACATATATACTAGTTGTATTTGATAATATAAATTCCCAACATTTAGACCCATATTAGACCTTATTTACTATATTTAGGGTCTTTTGGACTTAATTTAGCCTTTACCTCATGGCTATTGGGACTTGTTTTCATGAGATTTTACATTTTGCAATAACACCCTTAATTAAAATTCATATAGGCAATTTGAGGTGTTTCAATGAAAAGAACAGTAAAAAATCAAATCAATGTAGACATCAACTCCATATCCCAGTGGCAAGGCTTGGATCGCATACTAAGATCTTAACTATCCTTCAAGATTTCAAATGATGAGCCATTAAGTAGTTTTCAGAGTAATATTGTGGATGGATATGCTTTTGAGGAGAATATTTTTATCAGAGCTAATTCAAGGTTTTTGAGTCACAAAGTTGGGGGTGTTGAGGATATCTCAACAATTTCTATTTCTATATATTAAGTATAGGGCATGAAGTTTATTCTTGTGTATGAGATTGGCTGATATTTTAAGGGTCAAAGAGAATAGAGACTTTGATATCACTAGTGAATTATTCATCTTTTGCATTTGGATAGAAAGGAAGTTCGTAAGGAATCATATAAGGCATGTTGTGCATTTATTATACCAGGTTTTAAACAATGGTCAATTGATTAAAATGTTAAGTCTTTTGACTGCAAATGATTAATAACAAATCAAAATAAGTCAAAGTTGGTCAAAGTCAAAATTCTTATTTTTGACAAAATTCATCTTTATAAAGTCAAGATTTATTTAAAATGTAAAAAGATTGAAAGCTCCTTAAGTCCTTATGTTTTTCCTTGATAAATTTAAAAATTACAAAAGACCCTACCGAATCGCGCAACTAATGCAGGTAGACCCAACAAATCCTAACTATTCTATCGACAAACCTATCTGACCCTAATAGGTGTGAAAACACAATCCCCATATCCTTTGAGGCTTATCAACATAATCCTTGGAACCTGATAGGTGTGTTGACAACACCCCTAGAGTTTAATACCTATGTAGGGTCATAGATCTTGTAGTTTTATGGTAAATAATAAATGTAGTGCATAAAACAAATTATGGTTAGAGCATTCATGACAATAGACTACCTTAGGTAGTTACCTTTTCAACTTCAATGTGGTGTCTAGAGCTAGTCTTGATAATGGCTAGTACTATGATGTAAATAAGAGAGAATTTAGAAATCAATTAACCTTATTAACACTAGAGTGAAAATTTAAGGCAAAATTAAACTTCTCAGAAAGGTCTAGATTTTTGTCCAAATACAGAGACCAAATCTGAGAGATGAATTTTGACTATAAACACTTGGTATAAAATCTTCATCTCGACCTAAAAAAATAAAGAGGAGAATTACAGCTTTGGTAGTAGAGGGGTCAGAATCCAACAACCCTACAAGTAGAGGGGTCAGAATCTACCACATTGGCAAGCAAAAATTGTCAAAATAGGGTAATATCTCCCTCATGTCATAATTTTTACATCTAAACTCCATTTTCACTCTCATTTGATGCATTGAAAATATATTTTGATGAAGATCATTTTTCCTTAAGGACACATGATGAGAAAAGTTCATATTGAACTTATAAAATCAAGGGGGAGAATCATAATTATACAAATAGGGCAAAATTCTAAATTGTCAAACTTGAAATGCCTTACCTAAGAAAGTTCCTCAATAGATCCTAGAGTAGAGGGGTCAGAGTCTAACACCTCTACAAGTAGATGGGTTAGAATCTGACACCCCTGCAAGCAGAAGAGTTGAAATTTGACACCCTTACAAGTAAAAATTGTCAAAACAAGGTTTAATCTCCCTTGGGACATAACTTTCGCATCTGAACTTTGTTTTCACTCTCATTTGATATGTTGGAAAAATAATTTGATAAAGAACATTTTACCTATAATAATAATACATGTTCAAAAACTTCATCTTGAACTTCTAAATTCAAGGGAGACAATCACAGTTGTTCAAGCAAGGTAGAATTCTACATGTATCCAAGTAGGGGTCAATCTCCCTCAAGCCATAACTTTCACATCCAAAATCTAATTTAGCTCTCATTGAGAACTATTTTATAGGTGTCATTACCCATTTATGTAGATGACATGTCACATGGTTTCAAGGAACTAAACTTTATCTAAGAATAGGCCATGTGATGTGAAGCACCAGTGTCAATGATACATGTAGGTGTCAAAGGTACAACAATAACTAGGGCCTTACCCTTTTCTTTCCTCTTACTATTCTCTTTCTCCTTATATTTACCATTGTCATTTCCTTTATAGGATTCATGGGTTGATGAACTCTGATTGGTAGAATTAGGGACACCGACATTATGCTTTTCAAGCATCTTAGTCGGTTAATCAATCTACTTCAAACATTTGCTTTCATCATGCTTTCCTGATCAAAACCCACATTTGATCCTATCTTTCTTAGGCTTAACATTAGAAGAAGAGGTTTCGTGGTTTTATTTTTAGGTGTGAGGATTTACATCCTGCTCTTGATCTTTTTTGTTCTGTTTTTTCTCCTTATTGTTTAAAGCCTTCTTTTTCCTAGTAAAAAGTGCATTAGATTTTGAGGACTTCACTATGCCCATATATATCGACTTATCTTGTTCCTAAATCAAGTCAGCAACAAAGGTATCTAAATAAGGCATCTTATATACAGATCCAAGAGCACCTTTTGTGGTATGAAAAGTGGACAAAAATACAGATTACTCTGGACCTAGTTTGGAGAGTATCGACACATGTTATTTATCTTCTTGTCAATTCCACATTCTTTCAACTGTAACCTAAAAAGTCAAAACTTGGTGAAAAATTCTTGTAGGGTGTCATAGTCATTTGGGTTCAAGTTGGTGAGCTCATTCTATAGCTCATGGCCTCTCATCACATGATACTTCTTGAAAAGCATTCCTAGATTGGCCCGCACTTGAGTAGGTGTTTTGGCAAATTCTATATGAAAAGTAGATCAAGAGAGATGAAAAGACACAGTAGTCCAAAAACTTTGTCAAAAGGTTGAACCATTTGATTTTTGCTTCTATTGTTTTAGGTTCAATGTTAGTGTCTATTATAATTTGATGATAACCCTTAGATTGTAAAATTATTTCTATTTTGGATTTCCATTCTTGATAATTAAAAGGTGTGAGCAGACTCATTGGACTTGAATCTATAGATTAGAAGGAAAATTTATTGTAGAAAGTAAAGAATAAATGCAAAAAAATAAATTCAAAACACCACACAATACCCCTTTAGAACTATCACAATGACCCCCCTTAAATTTAAAAATACAAGCACGCTCATATATACATTCGACACAATCGAGAATGTGTCTTGATAAATGTGTATAAGTATGAAATAATTGGAGGGAAGTCAGGATCAACCGATAATGCACCTAAGAGTTTATAATATTTGGTTTGAATGGATCTTTAGTGAGCTCAAGATACCATCAATGCATAGAGCACGAAAAAAAATACTTTTGAATAAGATGACACTCAAATCCAAGTTATCGATCAAAATTTATAGCCGTTTGAAAATCTTGCTCACATGAAAATTTTGATGGGAAATAGTGGTGGAAAATATTTTTGATCAACTTCCCCAAAAAAACTTGAGATTTCTTAGAGTAAAAGTTTGAAAAAAGTTTAAATCACTTTTCTCAAAAAAATATTATGCCACCATGGAGCAAAAGTTAAGCACTTTTGGGTTGGAAGTGATCAGGGGATTATTTCCCATATGACTAGGGGTTAAGACTTATTTTGGGTATTTCACCCTCCTTTTTTGATTGATGGGAAAGTGACATCATCCAAAAAATGCTTCCATTTTAAAAATGAATAGTGTTACTTTCCACTATCCTAAACTTGACAGTCTCTTGCATGTCAAACAATCCAAGCTTAAATTTTACGTCTTCATGGTCGTCACAGGTGCAAAAGGGGTGATTAGATAATGGAATGTTTACAAACAAGGGTCATATTCTGTAAGGATTTTTTGCACTGGTTGGAGTCTATGATATGTCGAGCACATTATCAAGTTCTAATGGATACTTGAGCAAGAGTCAAGTTCTTATGAATGCTCGAGCAAGTGTCAAGTTCTGATGGCTACTCAGATAGGTGTTAGGGTTTGATGGCTACTCGAACAAGTATCCGGTTCCAATGCATGTTTGTGTAAGTGTTGAGTTTTGATGCATATTTATGTAGGTATCAAGTTCTGATGCGTATCCATGCAAATTCAAAGTTATGTTAAGATTCATATGTCTGATGGAGTCCAAAAGTACACCAAAGCTTTTTTTTTCAATGCCAAAAGTTTGACAAACCAAAAACTACCAAAATTGCCTACAAGGGGTAGAATCTCCACCAAAGTTGGAAAACCCAAAAATTTGTAGAATCAATATGGCTCCTCCAAAAACTAGTAAAGACCCATTTGAGAACTTGAAAACCCACTTTTTCTTGATTTGAGAATCTCATTGTACATAAATACGTGAAACCACCAAAAAACCCCAAAATCCTCCAAAAATGGATGTCACAAATCTAGGTCATGTTTACAACTAATTTTGGGGTTTTGGCACCTTTCAAATCTGATGGCACTATTTATTTTGCAATAGGAGACTCCAAATGTATAATTTGTATGGATTTTCATGAAATCCCACCAAACCTAAGAAAACCAAAAAAATAAAAAAAATATACCAGGAATGCATACATGAAATATCTCACCAGAGATTTTAGAAATGACAAAGTGACCATCAAATTAGAGGTCTGATACCATGTCAAATGATTCCAAGATCTCTGAACATTACAGATTGCATGAAAACACTAAGAGTAGGTGAGAGCAAGATGCAAAGCAAAGGTGAGCTTCATAAAATGTTCAATAGCTAATTCATTAGTCAAAAAGTACAAAAAAGATATATTATATAGTGAGATATTAAGTCTCCATAAAAGTAACAACTCAACTCACAATTAGAAAACACATTAAGTGTATTTTCCTTAATGACCTTAACAACCCTAAGCAAGCTAACTAACAACCATGTAGGTAAAATTAAAAGCGGAAAAAAACCTACACTAATAATTTGATGTATTGTAAGTATAATTTATGAAGAACATTTTTCCTCAAGGATACATGGTGAAAAGATTTCATTTTGAACTTCTAAAATCAAGGGGAGAATCACAGTTTAAAAAATAAGGCAAAATTTGCAGTATTTAAGTTGTGAAAAATTATCAAGTCACTTTTTTAAGCTGTGTAAATTGACCATTGCACATTTTCAAGTTGTGAAAAAATGTCAATGCACTTTTTCAAGTCGTAAAAATTATTCATTTACACTTTTACAAGTTATGCAAAAACACCTATGCACTTTTGCAAGTCATACAAATTGGTCATTGCACTTTTGTAAGTTATGCAAAAACATCAACGTACTTTAATAAGTTGTAAAAATTGGTCATTGCACTATTGCAAGTTATGAAAATATGTCTATGCACTTTGTTAAGTCATGTAAAAATACTAATGCACTTTTTCAAGTCATGCAAATTAGTCATTGCACTTATCCAAGTTGTATAAATTACTCAATGAGTTTTTACAAGTTTTAAGTTGTGTTTTTGATAACATGCTTTTACAAGGCCTAAAAATGTAGAAAAGGTGTTTATGCAACATAACCACATATTTTAAACTATAAATATGAGTTTGGGTCTTATTTGTAAAATTAGCTTCAATTGAACTCTAATTGGCTTTTTACCAGTTGGTTTTTTTTACAATATAATAAATTTTGTCAATATAGAAGGAAGGAGTTTGTATGTACAACCCTATGAAGGATCAATACAAAAATGATTTACACAAATTTGTGCCACAAGTTTTTCTAGATGAATGATATGCATGATTATGTTAATTCATTTTGATTCTCATTCTTTCATTTTTATAAAATGTTATTGTTAAATAGTCAATGAATGCATATTTTTTAGTGTAAAAACATTTGTTTAATTTGCATTAGAAATTCTTGCCATTGTGAAGCCTTTTGTGGAATCAAGAATAGGATTTTATGCCTTTTTATTAGGAAATATAGGTTTATTGAATATCCTTCTTTGTAAAGCTTTCCAATCTCATTTATGTATGTACCATATTCTTATGTTCAGTGTAAGTCTATTCCATCCCATTTATATAATAAAGGCTTCCCATGTTACAATCTTAAATCTTGATATATTCTAGTAAGTCTTTGTGTTTAACAACCCAGAGTTGTCCTTCATCTTCTCTAGGGTTATCATAGCAACTTTTGTGTTCAAAGGCTAGAATAATCCCATTCTTCCTTTCTCTTTTCCTATCTCATTTTTACCTTATTCACATAATTCCCTTCATTTTATTTCTACTCCTTTTTGTACTTTATGGTTAAAAGTATGAAACCCCAACAAAAAATATTTTGTTGTAAATAGCTCTAAATAGATCTATCCCTCTTTTCCTTTTTTGGTACTCAATAAAGGTAGATTCTCCTACTAATAGGAGAGGGATTTTGTCCCCACATTTGTTAATGACATGAAGACTTTATCCCCACACTATCAGATCCCACATTTTCCCCCTAACAAAATTTTCAGCCAACAATTTCTTATGACTCTACTGAGGATCAAGGTGCTTTATGCACATGATTTTTAGACATTTCAAGGAACCCTCCCTGGAATGGAGGTTGACGAGTCCATTGAGATGAATTACCTAGTGCCTTCATCTTTATGATTTAATAAATGGCGTTGGTTCACCCCAACCCCAATGTTCCTTATGTCACATGGGAAAAATATTTTGGGCCATTAGCTTTGGTCCAATACAATGAGTTACCTTCAAGCTCAAGAAAGAGATTTCCAAAATTTTCCAGATAAAATGGTCAAGATGTAGATAACTATATATTGGCCTTCAAATTATCTAGTAGCATGTTGGGAGTTATGCATGAAGATGTTGTGATACTTTTTGTTGAAACTTTCACTGGACCTACTACTGAGAGGTTTTGGTACCTGGAAGATGCATGCATTATGAATTGGGATTCCTTGAAGAATAATTTATTGAATAGATTCAAATCCATGCTAGAAGTATGTGAATTGTTTTCATATTTCTTCCACATTCAAAAGCAATGTGAAGAGAAAATGAGAGTTTGTAACATGCTTCAACAAATTATTGAGACCAATTCCTCAAACATATAATCCAAGTCCCAACAATAAAATATGTGTCTTCATAAATTATTATATTTCTCATTTAGTAGACTTAGAGAAAACTACCATAATAGACCATTCAAATGTATTGCATAAATGATCAAAAGTGTGGAAAGACGTTGTTGACTAAGTATTTCCTTCTTTTAAAAATATTTGTGCTTACCCATTTAATTGGTGCCTTGTCCAATATTGTATTAGTCTTTTTATTACTATTTTGACTTTGGTATTTTATTAATTCAAACATTTCCATCTATTATGTCTTTTTCCACCTAGCAACCACTCTTGCTTATCCCATGCCCTTTCATGTACCCCTACCCCTTTACCACTTTCATTATATTCAATTTTTTTCTCATTTTATTTTTTATTCTTGTTCATTTGATTTTGTGTTGCTTTATGACCCCAATTTTTCTTATTGTGAATCCCTATAAATACCATTGCCTTTTTCAATCTACTACTTGACATTCCCTTTGTCTTCTTCAAGTGATTCCCAAGAACTCTCTTGTTTTATTTTTGCATCCTTTATGAGGTTCCTCTCAATTCCACTTCCACAACTTGAAAATTGTGCCACCATGTGGCTCATCCTTCCCTCACCATGCAACTATCTATTTCAACTAGGCATCTTCACTTGCTCAACACCCCACTCTACTTTTTTTTAACTCTCGATAACTGCCATATTGTTTGCATATACAACTATTAGATTGCCTCCTAACATAGATGATATTTAGAAACTTAAAATCATAAAAGAGATATCACCCATTGGGAGGAATGAGAACAAGGGCAAGATGACTTAATCATTATAAGAGGGGTCAGTTAAAATTTGCATCTAACCAAGTTGATTTTTTGAATATCAGGGAATAACACATTTTCTCTCCATATAGCCTATAAATAATTGTTAAGCGGACTCTTGATTATGCAATCCTCTCATCAACAATAAATTCACCAAATTGTCTAAAATCTGTCAAAACTCTCTATGACATGATGCAATCCTCTCAAGATTGTTGTGGAAAAACTCACCTCAATCTTGTAGTTGTTATCAAGTTGGGTATTAAAAAATGATAACCCGTCAAGTACATCAGATTTGGAGTGATTTCTTCTTTAAGAGATATTATCTTTTGTAACCCTACCTCAAGGATATTACTCTAGAGTATATTGAATATTAGGGTACGATGATACCCACCATACATCTTTATATTATATGATATTGAATATACTTTACATATTTTATATTATTTGGTATTGTGATCTTTAAAATATAGTATTATTTAAGAAAATTTCAAATGTATCATTGGTATGAAAAGGGGACATAAAAAAATTAAATTCAAGAAGATTTCCCAATCCTCAAGCCTGACTTTTGCAAGCAAGCCTCAAGTTGATGCTTAAAGGTGTTTGTGTGTTGTGCAGGTACCAACGTGTTAGGTGATAAATCTTCACCTAACCTTTTTTTATTTTTTAAGTTGACTACTCAGTGTACTTCAACACCCAATCTAATAGATGATGGAGAACATACTTCATCTAAAACATTGCATTAAGGACCAAGTTATGAACATTTTCACCACACCTTTGACAAAGGTCAAATTTGTCAAATTTTGATCTTTAGTAATGTTGATAGAAATCATTATGGTGTGAAATGTTATAATGCCTTTATATTTGCCTCCACAAGTTTACTATTGGAACACTTCAGTAAAACTATTATTGCAAAAATATAATAACTACATGAGCTTACATAGTGAATCAGTGAGATGGAAATCACGGTTCACACTCCTTGCCGAAGGAGAAAACACAAGGAAATGTTGGCTAAGCATGGAAAGTCAAAAAAAACCAAGAAACTACATAAGAAAATCAAGAATTTAAGCACAGGTTGTTACAGTGGAAGGAGGAGGTGGAAGATCATCCTTAAGCAGTTGAGTACTCCAAGAAAAAGGCTCAATGGAGGGAGGATTAGGAGCCACTCATCTATTCATGGGGTCTAGAGGAGTCAAAGAAACATTAATGCCCCTCCCCGCTCCACTTCCCCTCTCCCCTTCCTACCTAGGAGGACGTTGCACCAAACTACCAACAGGGTTGGGAACAAGAGCAAGCAAACCCCACCAAGATGGACCATTGGCAAATTTTTGATGAGGTGACAATAGACTCCAACCCCCTTGTTGAGGACGGGTGGAGAAATGAATGCAGCTATGCAATCAAATTCATCTGTGTCTAAGTGCTAGTTGTGGAGAGCCCTATGGGGGAAGATTTGGGGGGATGCATTTCATATCACAAGGAACACTCCCCAAGTGGTTAAGCAACCCCTGTACATGCTTGAGCTCCATGGCCACCTTTTCAGCTTGGGCTTGAATCTGTATAAAAGATGAAGATATCACAGACACTTTGTCATTTATGGTAAAATGAAAATATGTTTCTTTATTGTTAAACAAATCAGAGTTTATAGCTTTCCATAATTAAAACAAAATAATAGCGCTAAAAAAATTCCATAGAAAAGCTATATATGTTAGCCAATTTATAGAATCACCAAAGAGGACCAAACACCATGAAAAAGGCTCGGTATGGAAGGGTTGAAAGAGATTGTGTGTCTATTTCTAAGCAAATTGAGCTTTGGGACATGTCCAAAAGATATGCTTAAAGGACACTAGTCTCAAACAAGCCAGATGTTTGGGTTGAACAAGTCCAAGATGAGAAAGACACTCTCCAAGAAGAAGGCCTTGATAAACCAGAAATTAGAGGAAATGATCAATCTTGGACTCAAGCTTAGCAATCCATACTTTGTTGAGTCGAGTAACTCAAGTCCTGAGCGAGGAATTAAGATTCCAACATTTATTGAGCTTACCCAAAGCTGGAGAGAATGAGCATATGATTTGATACAAGAGGCCTATAGAGTATTTCTTGAAATAAGGATCGTGATTTCATCTCCAATATTTCCACCAAGCACATGGAGATTGCAGACCTAATTTGTGAAGGATAACATCTGGCATTAAATCTTGAATATGAAGAATGATGGGTGTGTCAAATTTTACACTGAAATTAGCTTTTAGTAGAAGCTAAAGAATCCAATCATGCGTTGGGACCGAATCCTTCACCATTTGAATTCCTTTCTTGATAAGTCTCAAAGATTTTATACTAACTCTAATAAAATTAGACTAGTATTTATCATAACAAGAGACCAATAGGTTATGGCCATTGAAGGAAAGACCACTACAAAAACCATCTCCAACCCATTTTAAATAGAGTTTGATACATTTAAAATCTTTCTAAATACTTTTAGCCACAAAAGAACCCTCAATTTTAACTAGGGTAGGAGTGATCAACAATGTGTCAAAACTAATGTTTTTCAAAACTTACCATAGGGAGCTCTAGAAGAAATATAATGTTGTAAGATAGTTTTCCAAGTTTCATTACCTTCAACAACTATGACAAATCATTTAACACAAAAGGAAATGTTTTGTCTGTAAATATCAACAATCCACATGCCTCCTTTATTGTGAGGTAGACAACAAATATCCCAAGCAACTATGTGGAACTCTTAAGTTTGTTTGGCATTAGACTAGATAAAATCTCTTAGAATCTTAGCCAATTCGTCATAGTAGGCTTTAGAGGGGGGCCAACATGACAAATGATAAACATGAGTAGAAACAAGAATCTTAGTTTATAGTGGTCCACAAAAACAATGAAGATGTCAAGGAGATTAATAAGTCTTTGTTGAGTTGATTCGATGGTCTTGATCTGGTCTCATGCTTTCTTGGATCTGAGAGATTTAAAGAATTATTTGGAAGCCTTATCCCTAATTTTTAGCTAGCGAAGGTGAGCATGAATTTGTGCCCCTCTAGTCGCATGGTTTTCTGTTATTTTGATTTTATGCTTGAGAGAAGTTGTCAGGGTCTGCAATTGCTAATCAAATAGATTGCACTCAAGGAGAGAAGAGATTCTCTAGTATTCTTTGAGCATAGTTCCATCTTACCTACTCCTGAACTTGTGTTATTTTTTTACCATAATCGCAAAGAAAGATTGTGGTGCAAATGATGACCTCATTCTACCACTCAATCTAGTTGATAGCATAAGGAAAATGTGGTGCAAGATCCCCAGCTCTGGAATGAGATAGATGGTGCCTTTGTGGCAGAGGAGGCAAGTATTTAGAAAGAATTGATTGCATGGCACTTTGAAGTGATTGTCAATCCAAAAGTGGTGGGATTGTAGCCTCATAGAACATATTCATAATGCATGAAGATGGGTTGTCCATCGGAAAGAGCAAAAGAGAAAACATGTTGCTCAAAAAGCATAAAATAGCCCAACTTCTTGAGGACCCTATTGACGTTGGCATGATAATTAGGCCACGTAAATCAATTGGTTTGCCTCTAGAAATTTATCTAAAATGTGGTTACTAATTTTAAGGAAAACTCTAGGTCGTCCTCCACAATTTATCAAGGTTCCTATTATGACAGGGATATGTATGCATATGTTTTTCTCACAATAAATTGCAATATGTGGGGCTAATATGAAATAACACTAAATAACAACTCCATAATCTACCTCGTAAATAAGAACTCTATATACCAAATTAAATTGTAATGATTTCAGAGCGAATGTGAAAGTTGGTGGTGTAGGATATTTATTATTTCATTTATTTCTTAAATGGATTATGCCTACACATTTAGCTTCAGCTTACTTAGGTGTGACAAAGAGGTTAAGTGGGTGAGAGGGTGAGGTCCAACTGGAGTTCCACCTGGAGTTCAACTGAATGCCATTGTAAGTTCTCCTATAAGTTCCACAATGAGTTACACTCAATTCCATTGTAAGTTCTTCATTGAATTAACTGCCCCTTACTCCTTTATATTCCTCTTCACTAGGCTATTGTTATAGAGCACACAATTGATAAGCAAAGCAATTATTGCATATCCTCTTGCATATTTATGGATACAAGTAGAGTTATTGTCATTGGAATTCTTGTGTGTTCATTCTACTAGAAGATCACCTATTAGCCAATTCAACATGGTATCAAAGCTTTTGGTTCTAATAATGAACATCAATTTGTTTGTTTGATTTCTATTATTGTATTCTCTTGAATTTATTAAGATGAATTTGCATATTTGTGTATTGGCATTGGGATTTATCATTTGCATAGGCATTGGCTTACGTTTTTTGGGCTCACAAATTAGTATTTGCTTCTTTATTGTTAGCTTGTAAATTGCATTTCCTTTATTTTTGGGTCATGTTAATGGGCTAACAAGTAGGTTGAAGATCTAAAGTCTATTGGGCATAGACAATCAAGTGGTTGTTTCAAAACCACTTGCTATTCTTTCTGGCAATCTGTAGGGACTTGTTCTAGTGCAAAGTGGTTGTTCATGCATGGTGGAGGAAACATAGTATGCTTGTCGTTTGAGCTTTAGCGTTGACTGCATGTTTGGATGCTTCCACCATTTGGAAAATGAGTTAGAGCAAAGAAGCAAGGCTTTGCATTACAGAAAAAACTATGCAGCTCGGTCTCACGACGTGCGCACATCAACTCGCCTTCCAGACCAAAGTATTCATAGCAAGCACAAGGAGAGAAGCAAAAATCCATTGATCACCTTTTTTGCCCCAAGCGTGAAGCTATTTGACACTACAGTGGTAGCAAGTCTATGTCTCACGGTATGAAAGGCGTAAAGTTATTTGCTCCAAGCACAAGGAATTTGGCTCTCACTACCTGCAAACCTCCCAGTCGCCATTCTCCACACAATCAGCACATCATCCAGTAGCCCACACAGGGCCTGTTTGTTGTTCAAACTCCCTCACACAACGTCACCGCTCCAGGTCTCTTCGTCGTTTGTCTTAGATTGCCAGCGTTTTTCAACACCTACTCATGCCATGACCTCTCGATAGCTAGATCTTATTCCCTCGTCATCAACAGGACCTACAAGTCATTTCTAGTTCTCCACAGCCTGCTCCTGAACCTACTCATGGTGTTTGAAGTTTCTCCAACAAGCTTCCTTCTCCTCTATGGCAGCGTCCAAATCTTTCTGCATGCATAATGGCGGCGCTTCTCTCCCTTGCTAAAGTTAAAACCCTAAAAATTTGTTGTAAAAGTTTTTAAGAAAACATGTTATTTTTAATCCTAGAAAACATGTTATTTTTAATCCTTTTTTAAATAACTGATTTTTCATTTCTGTAAATATTAAAAATTAAAGCATGTTTTAATTTTATCTAAAATAACTTTAATTTTATCTAAAATAGCTTTAATTTTGTAATCAAAACACTTGCTATAAGATTTTTCTTTTTTAAGTGCACGTAGGGGTGTATCCGTAGTTTTGACTTTTGTTGAGTTGAGGAGGTCGACGATTCCATTTCTGTTCCAACAAGTCATTGGAAGGCTACCTTACCCCTTATTTGGTCAAAACTTTTTAGTGCAAGTTCATTAAATAGGCCATTAATGATGATAAATGTAAATTGTCATAACTTTTGATCAATAATTTAGAATGGAGTGTCATTTTTTGCAAAAGTGTCTTGTTTTTCATCCCCGATCTATTGGTTGTATTCTCATTATAAACGTACTAAAGTTATAAAGTACTATATTCGAAGGGGGTTATCTTTGCTATGGGCCCTACTAGTTTCTGCATTGTACTTCATGCACCAATTGCTCACATGGATGCATTTTCGACTGTGTCTGACATCCTCATTCTGAATGTGCATTATCCTTCATCACTATAACATTGATTGCTCACTTATACGCATTCTCGATTGTGTCTGATGTCTCATTCATAAGCATGTTTTAAGGATTCATTGTAGTTTGTATTGTGCAATCTTGCACTTGATGTGTTCTCTCAATCATGACAACTCCATTTAAGAGACTCCAAAGGAAGGTTAAGCCTACATCAATGGTCCTTGGGAAGACCACTTATGTTTCATGGTGTGTGACATCGAACGTTCACTCACAGATCAAGACCTTATTTTATTCTTATATGGACATATATCTACCCCTATTGATCTAAGTAAATAAGATGATTGGGCCAACTCTTGTGACTATCTATGGTCACTTATTGATACACATTTCATGCGATCTACATGTTGGAAATATTGTCATTGATGTTAAATGAATTGTAATGGATATGAACGGAAATGTCAAATGGAATTGTTGCCAAAAGTGAACGGAATTGTTGTCGAAAGTGAATAGAAATGTCGATGGAAGTGAATGTAAATTTTGACGAAAGTAAATGGAAATGTCAACAGTCACATCTCTTGATGAAGAGGTACCTCTTGGATGGGACACATCCTTTAATGGCTATATAAGGGAGAAGAGATGTGGAACTATAAGCAAGTATTCGATTTGATTTTAGATCATATAAGTGTGAGAGAGAAAAATAAAGAGCAAAAATATTTGAGAAGAAAAGTGGTTGTTGAAACAAAGAAGCATAAGCAAAGTATAAAGACATATAGAAGCAAAGCTATATTGTAATTGATCGGATCTAAAAGAGTGAAGAAGCAAACCCTATCATCTTTTGTGTAAGCAACAAGTCAAAGATAAAAGTGTTATTTCATCTAGAGGGTTGGTTTCTTTGTTCAAAGGGGTTGGTGCCCCTGTGAGTTGGTGCTTACGAAGATTCACTGAGTTGGTGCTTGGTAGAGGAGTTGGTGCTCTTGTAAGTTGGTGCTTACAAAATTGTATTGGGGTTAGTGGTCCAATAGGTTGGTGTCTATGAATTTTTATATTGAGATCTATTTTTCTATGGTTTTCACCCGAAAGGGTTTCCATTTATAAATCTTGTGTCACTATTACTTTGTGTTGTGTGAGTTGTGATTTGATTATATTGCATATCTTAAGTGGAATAATTGTTTATGTAAAAAGTGAAAAATATATCTATTACTGATTCACCCCCCTCCTCTTTATAATAGCATATGCTTAATAATTGGTATCAGAGCGGGTTCCTTCAGATATAGTTTAACCACTAGAAGGCAGATCAGGGAAAGCACACATCGTTGGTGTTGACCATTTTGGCCCTGCATGCCAAAATCGGTCTCCTTCTTCCCCTGTTCTGAGCCAGTTCAAATTTGGTTTGCACAAGTCTTTCAGCAAAAGGAGGAACCAGTGCAGTGGTTTGACATCAGAGTTCAACAGCATGATCTTTCCAAGAACTTTGAACTTGAACTTTGAACCATTGTTGGTTCAAACGGTTGGTTCAATTGGGTGGTTCAGTCAGTTTGGTTCAAAGTAGTTGTTTCAAGCAATTGGTTCAAGTCGGAAGGTTCAAAGGGGGTCTTCCAAAGCTCGAAGGACAAGTGCCCTTGCGGAGGGTAGTCAAGCACAAACTGGACCATTCCAGCAGGGTGAGGAGGGCAGTTTCGGACCCAAAAGTGCCCTTGCGGAGGGAAGGGAACCCTTGCAAAGGAATCAAAAGGGTGAGTTTTCCTTTGGAAATGCTAAGGCAAAAGATAAGACAAAGGTTGAATTTCTTCGGGCAAAATGTCCGAAGGAATTCCTTCAGACATTTTGTCCGAAGAAATTCACAAGGTAAAGAACAAACAAGGAATTCTTTCAAAAAAATTCCTGCGGCAAAGTGAACAAAGCAAATTCTTTCGGACAAAAACTCTGAAGGAATTCCTTCAGACATTTTGTCTGAAGGAATTCACCCAATGGAAAAGCCTGATAGAAAGTAGCAAGCGAAAAAGACAAAGGAAAGATTTGTCCGAAGGATTTTTAGACCAAGGCCTCTCGAAGTACCCCAAAGAGCAGGTGCCTTTACGGGGGGCTCTCGGCGACTATGAAAAGGATCTTTCTCCAAGCCCCGAAGGGACACCTTCCCTTCGAGAAGGTTAAAAGATAAAGCCCTGGGCAAAGAAAGAAAGGCCAAAGGAAAGAAAGCCGAAGGAATTGACCAAGGGGTGACGGGCTTGAAGACGTCAAATTTGGGACAATAGAATAGCCGTTGGCTTTCAAATGGCGACAGACGCGCGAACGTCAACTTTACGACAATGAAATAGATGTTGATCTTTAAATGCTTGAGCGTAAACTCGAAAGAATTCAAAGGCCTTAAGGCCAAAAGGAAGAGACTGTCGAGAAGGGATCCCAAAGAGCCAAAGATTGATAAAAGATAGCCCCGAGGGCTCAGTTTGCCAGAAAGAGCCAAGAGATGACAAAAGACAAAACCAAGAAAACTCAAATCTGGGAAAGGACAAAAGTCAAGAGTGAACTCAGTGATCCGCCAAGAAAGGAGCCCAAAAGAGCCAAGTGCAGAAATGGACAAAACAGTCCAAGTGGCAAAAGAAGGTGTCAGCACAAGGAGTTATTCCAGCGTTTGACACAGTCTCTGCCAAGTGGTCATCAAGAAGCACAAATAGTGAATGGTGCGACCTATTTTTCTTCACTTTGCATTGATGAGCAGACAAACTGCGTGAATGTCTTGAAAGAGCGGTCTTGTTTGTAGACAAACGACGTGGCCCATGATTTCACATATGGCGTTTAATATATTTTAAACACCTAAAGTCAAAATTGGAGCTGACACAGCATTCTCTTTCAAGCGGCTTCCTCTTCCCAATGCTCACAATGCAGCATGGGTCATTTATTTTCCAGAAAGCGCCAAAGTCTTTTTCAAAAGGCTATATATTTGTAACTTCTCATTTGAGAAGGGGATCTCTCATTTTTTGTACGGCACAGCCCTGCGAATTTTCACCTTAAAGCAATAAAAAAGTATTTTTACCTTTATTTGGTTGGATATATCTCTGAGTGTCACTGAGTATTAACCTTGTGTTCAGTAATTTTTCATGATGCTTTCACACGCTTGATACCAACACACCTGGTATAAACAAACATCATTCTTGAAGGTAGCAAAAAGAGCTGTATCTAGAGCGCAGAGATAGGAGAAGGTTGTCAGACAGTGTGTTTTCCTACAGCACTTGTGGTAAATTCATCTTTTGTGTGTCTTCATTTAGCCTTTCTGTTAAGTTCCCTACAGTCTGGTCTTCCCAGCAGATAAAGTGTATGATATGCTCTTATGTTTTGAAGTGTGAGTAATGAGTAGATCAAACTTTTGGTGCATCACCTTCTTAGTTTAGGTTCTATTTCAATAATCCTTCTCTCTTTTCAACCCCCCCATTATATATATGTATTAGCAATATTACTGAAATAACTCAGAGATGCATTAGAGAGAGTTAGCCCTTATCTAGAGACTCTCCCCTCAGTTTTTCCAGACCCATAGGCAAGAGAGGAGTTTTCATTGTGTCGTGTGGAAGAGAGAAGCCTAGCCTTCTCTCAAGGATGCAATCCATAGCGTCAATAGTTTTTGGCACGCCTGATGGGACCATTTTTTAACACTATTTTTAACACTCAGCAAAGTTTTAGGATTGATGCTGGTCTTGTTACAGCAAAATCAACTATTTTCCAACATCTGGCGACTCCACTATTAAGAACATCAGTCTCTGGTCAAAGGTCAGTCTGACATCCTATGCCTAAAGTCACCACACGATCTGCTGCTAAGGGTGTCCCTTTTGAATTTGTTGAACTAATTTTAAGCTAGCGAGACGACTAAGGTTTGCAAAAACTCATCCTTATTCAGCAAATTGTTTTCCCAGACCTGCTATAAGATACACCTACGCAAGAAGGCCTCGATTGAATCCTGTCATGGCTATGGCTTTACCTTTTGTAGCCTTTCATGGTCAAAGTCCTTTGAATCTCTTGCATTATGACCTAATCCCAGGGGCAGTCATTAAAAGTGTGCCTCCCTTTAATGGAGAAGGGCCCATTACTGCCATTGAACAATCAAAAATATTGCTAACCTCTGCAACATTCACAATGTCACTAAGAAAAACATTGTTATCAGATTGCTAGCAATGTCTTTCAAGGGCAAGGTTCTGGACTAGTATGGGACTTTGCCCATGAATTTAGTCGATTCTTGAAATGAATTGGGCACCCTCTTAACAAACAGATTTAGAGAGAAGAGTGACCACCTCTCACTTGTCGAGCAGTTGACCACTATGAAAAGAGCTCCACACGAATTCATGTAAGATTTCAATACTCGATTTCAGAAGACATGGGATAGAATCTCCGTTTGGTAAAGTCGACTCCAAGCTATGTTTTCCTCTATTATTTGAAAGCGTTGAACAACGACATTGCTGTCATGATATAGTCCATAGGAGGACATGTGCTGCTTGCTGCCTATGACATAGCGATAGCGACTGAGAATTACCTGGTGCAAGTTGGGAAGATAGCCCCTAGACCTCATATGTCACTCTTTCCTGAATTGCCGCTTCCAGTCCAAACTGTTGCACCTACCTTAGCTCTTCTGCCTAGCGTAGAAAAGCCGGCTGCTACACTGTCCAATGACCTCCATGACGTAAAAAGCTTGTTGTAAAGCGTAACAAATGAACTAGTGGCTCTCAAAAGGCAGCAAGCTCAGAGCAATCGACCAAATCAAGGATATCAGCAGTATGGGCAAGCAAATAGACCCCCTTTCTAGAATTATAATCAAGGACAAGGTCAGTTTGCACAGGCCAGACCTTTTCAAGGATATAATCCAGGTGCTCCTTTATCATCCAAAGCCATGGTGCCCGTTCAAAACAATCTGGTACAAGAGCAACCAAATTTCTCACCCATGGGATATAGTCAAGATTAGGTTGTTTACACAAATGAAAAGCTAAGTCAGTACATGAATGCACAGGGCAATCAGGGAGCTATCCAATTCCCCAACTTTGAGGTGTCATTACAACATGGCATGGACAGCAGGCCAACTTAGCCTGATTCCACTCTCATGAATCACCTGGAAGGTGAATTTTATATAATCAATTACATGGGCAGTACAGACAATCAAAGTGATTGTGTCGCAGCGAACACAAGGTCCAAGAGGAGAGCTATGAAAGAAGCTCAAGCATCTACTCAAGCGTCCGCACCATCTTTTTCACCACAGGTAAACTAGAAATTTCTAAATTTCATGCCGCTAGTTGTACCCTTAGCTCCTAGGCCTGTGCCTCAAAAGGCTGCAAGCGATCCCAAATAAAATTTGAAAGGGAGCAACCCTCAGATCAATGTGGTAGACCAAATGAAGAAGCTGCACATGAATATTTCTTTGTGGGATTCATTATCAATGCCGGTACAAAAGGACATGTTGCAAAAAGAATTGCATGAGCTTAATGAACCTGCTGTCCCAGCAATAGCCGATAATACTCTGATCACAAATGTGTAGCCTTCCACATCAAGGCAAATAAAGAAAGAAGAAAAGATCCCCCCTTTCTATTTGTCCTTGGTCATAGGAGACTCCCTGGTCCACAATTGTATCATTGACAGTGGAGCAAGCACCTCGATCATGCCCAAATGCATAGCGGATAAATTGGGGCTCAAATATGAAAAGATGACTAAGGGAGTCCTGCAGCTGAATGGAACACCAACAAAAATAATAGAAGTGGTGAGAGGCTTGAACTTGACGCTCCACGCCTGTCCAACCTTCTCGGTCCTTTATGGCGTGGTGGCGGCGGATGTTCTTCCTTACTTTGCCATTTGTTTATCCAGAGACTTCACATCCAAAATAGGCGGCTACCTAGTAGCAAACTAGTCCTATCTGGTTTTTAGAACCAAGTATGGAACTAAAGTCAAGATTGAATCGGAGCCAATCCACAGAGATCATCTGGAACCGTACTCACTCAAAGCGGCAAATGTCAGCTACACCATTATTGATCAAGAAGATTTCCAAGTAGATCAATCTCCACCCTCTGCGCTTGAAAGAGTTGCTGACTTACTCTTAGATGAATGGAGAAGTGACAACTTTGAGCATGATCTTTACAAATTCATAGAAGAGGCAGGCCTTAGGATTTATTGCATGCATGAAGAGGGTACTTTTGTACCAAATTTGATGAAAGCAAGTCAAGATAGCCCAGGGTTATGGTAGTTTTTCTTTGATGGCTCAAGAAGCAAGTTGGGAGCTGGTGGGGGAGTGGTGCTAGTTTCTCCTTCACAGGTGAAATACTTTTCGGCTTTCAGTTTTTAATTTTTTTGCACGTAGAATGTTGCAGAGGACGAATCCCTCATCCATGGTTTGGAGTGGGCGAGAAAAAGAAGAATTAAGGAGCTACAAGTTTTTGGAGACAATGCGCTGATCGTAAATCAGGGAAGGGGCCAAAATCTGACAAAAAATTCTTTTCTTAAGTCCTACAAACATAGGGTATGGGACTTAGATGAGAGTTTCCTTGCTTTCAATGTTACTTCCATTCCTAAAGAGCAGAATAAGCAAGTTGACAGACTAGCAGCAGTGAGTGTTCAATTTGACGTCCCCAAGGAGATAGGCTGAGACCGCAGTCCACATCATTTGAAAGTGGTAATTAGACTCTCTGTGCCTGACAACATCACTAACTGCTAGGTGTTTGACAACGATTAGCAGATAGCACTCTTCTTGCAAGAAGAAGTTGAGTTTGCTACTAGAAACCAGGCTAAGCTACAATAGCAATATGGCAGCGAAATTGTTCAACTGAAGAACAATAAACTTTCCAAAGGCTTGGTCACTCTCGAAAGTATCTTCAACGAGGATGACCAATTGAAAAATGATAAAGCAAGCATCACAACAAAGAAGAACTATGAGAAAGTTGAAATATTCAAGAATAAGTTGCTTGCACTTAGAAAAGTGTGTACAGATCATGAAAGACAGGGCTCCATCTTGTTGTGCCAGGTGTTTGTTAATGTCTTCGCTTGGGAGTATAGTGACTTGAAGGGTTTCAACCCAAATTTGGCCCAACACACCATCGAGCTGGAGGAAGGTGCCAAGCCGATCAAGCAGAAACAAAGCCCTGTTAATCCAAAGATTGAGCCTCTCATGCGTAAGGAACTCACCACGTTGATTGAGTCTATAATCATATTTCCGATCAAACACTCTTCTTAGCTGGCCAATCTCGTTCCTGTCCGAAAAAAGAATGGAGA
Source organism: Torreya grandis (assembly GCA_037957365.1). Lineage (NCBI taxonomy): Eukaryota > Viridiplantae > Streptophyta > Pinopsida > Cupressales > Taxaceae > Torreya > Torreya grandis. The sequence continues at coordinate 2,996,416 of JARHVA010000619.1, forward strand.
GATCATGTTATGTGTAGATTTCAGAGACCTCAATAGAGTCTCTTTGAAGGACCATTATCCTCTCCCAGTATGGAACAGATCCTCCAAATGGTGGCAGGTAGCGAGCATTTCTCCCTCCTGAATGGGTATTCAGGGTTCAATCAGATTTTGGTGCAAGACTGTGACCAATACAAGACAGTCTTCACTACCAAATGGGGGACATTTGCTTATAGAAAAATGTCATTTGGACTGTCCAATGCTGGTGCCACTTTTCAGCGAACCATGGACATGGCCTTTCAAGGCCTGATAAATAACATTGTGCTGGTGTATCTTGATGACGTAACAGTATTCTCTAAGGAGGCGAGCCAACACATGAAACACCTCAGACAAATATTTGAGAGGTGTAGAGTTCAGTATCTCTCTCAACCCAAAGAAATGTGTGTTCGTTGTCCATAAGGGTAAACTACTTGGCCATGTTGTTTCAAAAGAGAGCTTGACCATTGACCCAGAAAGAGTTTGCTCCATCCTAGAGTTGTCCTTGCCTAAACATAAGAAGGGTTTGTAGAGCTTTTTTGGCAAAATAAATTTCATCAGGAGATTTATTCCAAATTTTGTAGAGGTAGTCAAGCCGTTGACCTCTATGCTGAAGAAAGATGAGAAGTTCGTATGGATAGCGCAAATGATAGTTTTGAAAAGATCAAGCAGGCTATCGCCCAGGCTCTTACCTTGATCAGTCATGACTTCACCAAAGATTTCAACCTCTACACCTTCAAAAATGAAGAGGTAATCTCCGTTATGCTTACCTAAGTGAATGGTGATGACCTTGAACAACCACTTGCATTTTTTAACCAAGGTCTAGAGGGTTTTGAGGTCAGGTATACATATGTGGATAAGCAAGTCCTTGCAGTCATACGGAGCTTGAAAAAATTCAGACATATGTTGTCCAACAACAGAATTCACCTCGTGGTTTCACATCCCAGCATCAAAGATTTCTTGACCAACCGTGATCTGAATGAAAAAAGAGTGGAATGGATCACTAAAGTAATGGAATATGATGTAGTTATCAAAACCACCAAGATGGTAAGAGAAAAAGGCCTGTGTGAACACCATGTTGCAGACTTTAAACAGCAGAAAGAAAACAGTTTGCTCATTCATGATGAAGCCACAACAGAAGAACCAGCAGTCATGAAGGATTGGACATCAGACATGAGGCGTTTCCTTCTCACTTGTGAGTGCCTGCACGGCCTTGATAGGACAAAGAGGAGATATTTCAGACTTCAATCTCTCTTTTATTGCCTGATCGATGGAGTGTTGTTCCGAAGGGATTTCTCAAGAGTGCTTTTAAGGTGCATAGACCCAGGCAGGCCGACAGGGTGCTGTCCGAGTTCCATGATGGGCCAGATGATGGTCACTTTGCTCCTAAGCCTATAGTTGCAAGAATAATGAAAGCTGGTTACTTCTGACCCATTTTATTCAAAGATACCCATACCTGGATATGAAAGTGCCAAAAGTGTGCACTTTTTATGGAAAACAATGGCTAGCTGCCATGCATTTACAGCGTATTCAGGTGGAGCAACCATTCATGCAATGGGGCCTCGAATTGATGAAACTTCAAAAAACAAAGGACCAAGCTATGGCTTCTATGACCAACCGCCAACAGCAGATGAAGAAACACTTCGAAAAGAGATCCTCATCAAAAGGTTTCTCTGAAGGAGATGTCGTCTTGAAATGGGATGAAGACCGAGCTAAGCCTGGAAAGCATACGAAGTTCGATGCCATATGGAGTGGTCCATTTGTCATCACTTAGTGCAAACAGCACAATGAGTTCCAACTCTCCAGGTTGGATGGTGAAGAATTATGTATCACAGTTAATGGGATACATCTTAAGCATTATCACTGAGCCTTCTCTCATCATGTACATATTTTCTTTGTTTTTCCCTGTTTTCTCTAAGTGCTTTTGCACATCTTAATCTTGTGTGTGTTTCATTTCCTTTTGGGGGTAAGACCTTCGTGATTGATTCTTGGATATCTCAAGGTTGTTGCTAACTCTTTCAAAGCTGCATCTTGACTCCATGCCCAATGGACTTTGAGGCTACTAGTTTCTAAGCATCGCAGGCATGCTTCTTCTGGGAATCGCCATTTTATTGACCATTTTGGCCCTGTCAGCCAAAATCGGTCTCCTTCCCCTGTTGTTCTGAGCCAGTTCAAATTTGGTTTGCACAAATCTTTCGGCAAAAGGAGGAACCAATTCAGTGGTTTGACGTCGGGGTTCAATGACATGATCTTTCCAAGAACTTTGAACCATTGTTGGTTCAAACGGTTGGTTCAATTGAGTGGTTCAGTCGGTTTGGTTCGAAGTAGTTGTTTCAAGCAATTGGTTCAAGTCGGAAGGTTCAAATGGGGTCTTCCAAAGCCCGAAGGACAAGTGCCCTTGTGAAGGGCAGTCAAGCACAAACTGGGCCATTCCAGCAAGCTGTGAAAGGCAGTTTCGGACCCAAAAGTGCCCTTGCGAAGGACAGGGAACCCTTGCAGAGGAATCAAAAGGGTGAGTTTTTCTTTAGAAATGCTAAGGCAAAAGATAAGACAAAGGTTGAATTTCTTTGGGGAAAATGTCCGAAGGAATTCCTTCGGACATTTTTTCTGAAGAAATTCACAAGGTAAAGAACAAACAACAAATTCTTTCGAAAAAATTCCCACGGCAAAGTGAACAAAGCAAATTCTTTCGGACAAAAAGTCTAAAGAAATTCCTTCAGACATTTTGTCCGAAGGAATTCACCTGATGGAAAAGCCCGACAGAAAGTAGCAAGCGGGAAAGACATAAAGGAAAGATTTCCTTCGGACAAATGTCCGAAGAAATTCCTTCAGACATTATGTCCGAAGGATTTTTAGACCAAGGCCACCCGAAGTACCCCGAAGGGCAGGTGCCCTTGCGGGGGGCTCTTGGCGACTGTGAAAGAGATCTTTCTTCAAGCCTCGAAGGGACACCTTCCCTTTGGGAAGGTTAAAAGACAAGACCCGGGCAAAGAAAAAAAGGCCGAAGGAAAGAAAGTTGTAATATCCCCAACCAATAGGGACTATTGATAGACAAAAGCTCTGATACCACTGTAATATCCCTTATTTCCCTTCAAAACTGAAACTGAATATTATTGAATTGTTTTTCTGTATTTTACCCTTTTTGATATTTTGTATGAATAAAAATACGATTTTGAAAATAAATTCAAATAGATAAATAAACCACAATAGAATCTCTTATTTGTTCGCCCAGATGATTACAAAAGATGTCCTCTATCATACATATAGAAGAATAGTGAAATACGGTCTTAAGAACTTGAGTATTCTGCAAACTAGAAATAAAACCTAAATTTGGTACGTCTCGGCCTGTTGTGTCAAAAACACAGTAGCCGACGTCGGTTATACTGCCACCGTCAGTTACCTGGTGTTGATAACTTGTCGATGTCGATATGGGGTCGGCCGATGTTGGTCTCTGTAGCTCTCTACCTGCCGATGTCAGTCTCTGCACTTTCCACGGATGCGAACGGATTTGTACAGATCTATACAGACTTCGTACGGCCGCCAATACGATATAGCACAATCTGTATGCTAAACCCCTGCTCTCAAGATATATGGCTCTAATACGAAAAATCTATATCTGGATAATTATTGAATCAAAAACCAAAATAAAGAAATAACTGTGAGCCCTTGTGATAGCTTCTGTATGAAGTTATCTCTCAAACTTGTAAACCCTTGTGATAACTTCTGTATGAAGTTATCTCTCAATTTGTCAATAGATCCACTGATCTCTCACAACCTCTGAATCGCACACAATGAAGAGTAGACGTTTTTCAATGCAAATGGAACCCTGGAACCTTGGCTCAGTCTTCACAGAAGAATTCTTAACAAGAATCAATATCAATAATCAATCATAATCAACTCTCTCCCCATGAGAAACCCTTATACCCTCAAAAAGGTGTGCTTGCCCAAATTAGATTTCCTCAAATTAGAACTTGGGTTTCTTAAATTAGAATTCCTCAAATTAGAACTTGGGTTTCTTAAATTAGAATTTGGGTTTTAAAATTAGACCAAATAATTAATATTTAATTAAATCAATTAAATATTAATATCTCCCTTAATACATGTTCGAAAGAGCCCGAACGAAAGCCAACTGTAAAAATTCTGCTAATCGAAGCCAAGCCAAGCTCCATCAAAACCCTCTATCCATCCTATCAGCCTACGAGGGTCACATTATAGGCTAACCATCAATTCTGAACAAGTCACCTAAAAAGGGGACATGACAAAAGTCGAAGGAATTGACCAAGGGGTGACGGGCCTGAAGATGTCAAATTCAGGACAATAGAATAGCCGTTGGCTTTCAAATGGCGACGGGTGTGCGAATTTCAACTTTACAGCAATGAAATAGTCATTGATCTTTAAATACTTGAGCGCAAACCCGAAGGAATTTAAAGGCCTTAAGGCCAAAAGGAAGAAACGCCAAGAAGGGAGCCCAAAGAGCCAAAAATTGATAGAAGATAGCCCCGAGGGCTCATATTGCTAGAAAGAGCCAAGAGATGACAAAAGACAAAACCAGGAAAAGACAAAGCTGGGAAAGGACAGAAGTCAAGAGTGAACTCAGTGATCCGCCAAGAAAGGAGCCCAAAAGAGCCAAGTGCGGAAACGGACAAAACAGTCCAAGTGGCAAAAGGTGTCAGCACAAGGAGTTATTCCAACGGTTGACACAGTCTCTGCCAAGTGGTCATCAAGGAGCACAAATAGTGAACGGTGCGACCTGTTTTCTTCACTTTGCATTGATGAGCAGACAAACTGCGTGAATGTCTTGAAAGAGCGGTCTTATTTGCAGACAAACGTATTTGCAGACAAACGGCGTGGCCCATGATTTCACATATGTCATTTATATTTTAAACGCTTAAAGTCAAAACTGAAGCCGACACAACATTCTCTTTCAAGCGGCTTCCTCTTTCCAATGCTCTCAATGCAGCATGGGTCATTTATTTTCTAGAAAGCGCCAAAGTCTTTTCCAAAAGGCTATATATTTGTAACTTCTCATTTGAGAAGGGATCTCTCATTTTTGTATGGCGCAGCCCTACCAATTTGCACCTTGAATCAATAAAAAAACATTTTTACCTCTATTTAGTTGGATATATCTCTGAGTGTCCCTGAGTATTACCCTTGTGTTCAGTCATTTTCCATGATGCTTTCACAAGCTTGATACCAACACACCTGGTATAGACAAGCGTCATTCCTGAAAGTAGCAAAAAGAGTTGTATCTAGAACATAGAGATAGAAGAAGGTTGCCAGACAGTGTGTTTTCCTATAGCCCCTGTGGTAAGTTCATCTTTTGTGTGTCTTCATTTAGCCTTTCTGTTAAGTTCCCTACAGTATGGTCTTCCCAACAGATAAAGTTTATGTGATCTTATATTTTGAAATGTGAGTAATGAGTAGATCAAACTTTTGGCACATCACCTTCTTAGTTTAGGTTCTGTTTCAGTAATCCTTCTCTCTTTTCAACCCCCCCCCCCCATTGTATATATGTATTAGCAATATTACTGGAATAACTCAGAGATGCATCAGAGGGAGCTAGCCCTTATCTAGAGACTCTCCCTTTAGTTTTTCCAGACCCACAGGCAAGAGAGGAGTTTCCATTGTGCCACGTGGAAGAGAGAAGCCTAGCGTTCTCTCAAGGGTGCAATTCACAGCGTCGACAGCTGCTTCACAAGGTTATGAAGGTTTTTACACAAATAAGGCACCATTGTTTGACAACACCAATTATGCTTTCTAGAGCATAAAAATAAGGACATATCTGATGACCCTTGGGTTTGACATTTGGCAATCTATTGTATATGGACACATAGAGTCACAAACACCACCAACAAATCCTGCTGAAAAGAAGGTTAGCGAAAACAATGCTAAGGCAATGAACACTATTTTGTGCGGTCTTTATGAATCTGAGTTTGTAAAAGTTATGCAATGTAAGTCAGCACATGAGATTTGGGAGAAGCTTAAGACCATCTATGAGGGTGATGGCAAGGTTAGACAATTCAAATTTTAGACTCACAAGAGACAGTTTGAGAGTCTCAAAATGAAGGGAGAAGAGAACATTGCAAGTTATCTTCTCCGAGTTGATGAAATCATGAATGTGATTCGAGGACTTCGAGAAAAGGTAGAGGAGTCTACCATAGTCCAAAAGGTGTTAAGGTCTTTACCACTAAGATTTGATGCAAACGTCTCTGTCGTGGAGGAAATGAGAGATTTTGACAAGCTGCAGATGAACAAGCTACACGAAATTCTCACTACTTATGAAATGAGGACAGAATCAGACATACCATCTAAAAAGGAAGCAGCCTTCAAAGCATCAAGGAAGGAGAAAGCCAAAGAGCTAGAACCGAGTGATAGCTCAAGCAATGAAGAGGATGAAAAAGAAGCCTTATTCATTCACAAGTTGAATAAAGGCTCAGTGAAGTACATAGGTAAATTACCGTTCAAATGCTTTAACTATGGTAAGATAGGTCATTTGTAGCGAAGTGTCTTGAAAAGGATAATAGTGATGATGAAGAAATTAAATCCAAGTACAAGAAGAATTTCAAGCATAGCAAGGATAAGAAGTTTGAGAAACAAAAGAAGAGCCTATACTCTAACAGGAATCTTAGCTCTTCTGAAGAAAGTGGAGTCAGTGACTCAGACAATGATAATACAGGGATTCTATTCATGGCCATAGAAGAAGATGTCTTTACTAGCAAGAGCAATATAGAGGAAGATGAAGCAGAAGTGAAGCTTTAGGAAGAACTTATATGTGCCTTAGGGGAGATAAAGTTTCTCAAGAAAAGGAATTTGAGACAGAAGCTTCAAATCAATAAATATGAAAAGGTGAGTCAGGGCTCAGAAGCTAGATTGGCACAAGGCCTAGAAGAATCAAATAAGATGATTGTTGATCTATAGGTTCAAATTGAAAAAGCTAAGAAAGTTGAAGATCTAATAAATCAATTAAAGGAGAAAGCGAAGATTGTAAAAGGTATGAATCCGAGATTGCTTCTTTAAAAAGAGATCTTGAAAAGGTGAATAATAAAGTAGTTAATGAGTTGAACTCTAAGAAAAGTACTCAAATGTTAAATGAAATTTTGGGAAGTCAAAGATCACTGTCAAACAAGACAGGGATTGGATATGAAAAGGAGAAAAAAAAATGCTACAACTTCCATGAAGCCTCCAGTAAAAGTATTTATAGAAAAGACTAAGGACTACACTGAATCCAAGAACACGAAGCCCAGCTCCAACAAAGAAGGTAGAAAAGAACAAAACTACAAAAGACCACCTGCTCCAAGATACACCAATCAAACCAGGTTTAATAATTACTTGTATGGTTATTGCTATTATTGTAACCATTTTGGTCATAAGAAGCTAGATTGCAGGAAGATAGCTAGGGATAATGATTTTCGGAACAGAGACAAGGGAACTCATAGAGCTTCAAACAGAAGATACAACTCATTTGCTCCCTTATCAGGGTTTGATGAAGAAGCTATTGTATGCTACAAGTGTAACAATTACGAACACATAGCTCCCTATTGTAGGAGTGTGTTCGAATTAGTGAAGAAGGATAAAAGATTCAAGCCTCAAATCATAAAGAAGAGGGATCAAACGAATACATGGAAGCACACTGAAGATTCCATGATTGTCCAGACAACACTTCATGCAAGAGATGAGGGACAGCCCTGGTTCATTGATAGCAGTTGTTCAAGACATATGACAAGGGATAAAAGCAAGTTTATCTCACTAAAGAAAATCAATGAAGGTACATTGAAATTTAGAGACAACACCACAGCAAAAATTGCAGAAAAATGTATGCTCAACTTGGATAATGGTAAAACTAAAACCGAAAATGTATTATATGTGGAAGGACTTAAGCATAATCTTTTAAGTGTGAGCTAAATGTGTGACCAAGGACACACATTCAAGTTCTTCGTAGAAGGATGTGAAATCATAAAAAGAGACACAGATGGATTGATTGGAGATGCTTATAGGATAGGTAACAATTTATACATGTTGGCAGATGTCAAAGGAGAGGAATGGTGTTTACGTCAGATCAAAGAAAGTTGGCTTTGGCACAGAAAAATGGGTCACATAAACTTTGACAACCTTGTGAATATTAACAAGAAGCAGGCAACAAGAGACATTCCAAAAATTACAAAGCTCTAAAGCACGCTTTGTAAACAATGTTAACACAGAAAGCAGACCAAAACACGTTTCAGAACAAAGGAGTATTCTACCAACAAGATGCTAGAGCTTGTTCACACCGATCTATGTGGACCTGCCAGAACACAAAGTACTCAAGGTGATAGGTATTTTGTGTTGTTAATTGATGATTATACTCAAATCACATGGGTAACATTCTTGAAAGAAAAATCTAAAGCATTCAATGATTTCAAAGCATTTAAAGCTTTGGTTGAAAAGAAAACTTGCTTGAGAATCAAATGCCTAAGATTTGATCGAGGAGAGTTCATATCCAGTGAATTCATTGAGTACTATGAATAACATGGAATAAAAAGACATTACTTAGCTGCTAGAACCCCACAGTAGAACGGGGTTGCAGAACAAAAAAATAGGACAGTTCAAGAAATGGCAAGAACGATGATGTACGAATCCAAGTTGCTAGATAAATATTGGAGAGAGGCAGTACACACTATAGTACATATCTTGAATAGAGGACAACTTAAAGTCAACAGTGACAAGACTCCGTATGAGCTATGGAAGGGGAGACCAGCTTCTGTCAGCTACTTCAAAGTAATTGGTAGCAGATGTTTTATCAAGAGAACTGAAGAAGACTTGGAAAAATTTGATTCGAGAGTAGATGAAGGAATATTCCTCAAATATTCTTCCAATAGTAAAGCATACAAATGATAGAACAAAAGGACTCAAAAGATGATAGAAAGTGCGAGTGTCAGAGTAGATGAAGCTGGAGTTCAGAAAGCAAGCGATTTATTACAAGTACCTGACATTATTGAAGAAGAGATTGAAATGAGTGACAAGACACCAAAGCTCCATCCTGATTCGTCCAGAAAAATTGTACCGAGAAACAGACTATTGAAAATTTAGATACTGGAGTGTAGACCAAAAGAAGGTTGATAAGTAATCTTGAGCAAGTAAATTTTTCATTATTATCTAAAATTTAGGGCGGAAACTTTTTATAAGCTAGCCATGATGAACATTGGGTGAAAGCAATGGAAAAGGAGTTAGACCAGATTGAAAATAATGAAAGTTGGGAGCTAGTGCCAAGACCAATAATTCAAAATGTGATTGGCACAAAATGGGTGTATAGAAACAAATTGAATGAGGATGGTCAAGTGACCCGAAACAAAGCGAGATTAGTGTGCAAGGGGTATGCTCAAATCGAAGGAATTGACTTTGAAGAAACTTTTGCTCCAGTAGCTAGGTTAGAAGCAATCAGAATGTTTCTTGCCTATGTGGTTTTTTAAAATTTCAAAGTATATCAAATGGATGTGAAGTCTGTGTTCCTGGACGGCAAACTAGAAGAGGAAATATATATTGAGCAGCTTGAAGGATTTATCCTTTCAGATGATAGTAGAGATGTTTGCAGATTGAAGAAAGCCTTGTATACCTTGAAGCAAGCCCCCAAACCTTGGTATGTGAGACTTGACAAATATTTACAAGATCAATGTTTTAAAAGAGGTTTCGTCGATAGCAACTTATATATCAAAACTATAGGTGAACATCAGTTGATAGTTGTTGTCTATGTTCATAACATAATATTCGAAGGAGATAGTGAGAAGCTGACGAAGGGATTCGCTGAAGACATGCAAAAGGAGTTTGAGATGTCCATGCTTGGAGAGTTATCTTTCTTTCTTGGATTACAAATCTCTCAATCCAATAAAAGAATCTTCATTTCTTCAAAACAGTATGACAAGGAAATGTTGAAGAAGTTTGGTTTTGAGGACTGTGCACCTGTTAGCACACCAATGGCCACAGGAAACAAGATAAGGATGAGCAATCACCAGATGTAGATCAATCTCTATAGATCAATGATTCGCAGCCTTTTGTATCTGACGGCTTCTAGGCCAAATATCATGCAGGGGATAGGCATGGTGGCACGATATCAAGCAGCGCCCAAGGAAACTCATGTACAAGTTGTGAAGAGGATATTCAGATATATAAAGGGGACCTTGGACTATGGATTATAGTATCCTACAAAGATTTCACTTTAGTGGCATATATAGACTCAGAGTGCATAGGTTGCCTAGATGACAGGCAGAGTACAAGTGGAAGTGCATTTTTCCTCAGTGATAGCTTAGTATCTTGGCTAAACAAGACACAAAATTCAATTTCACTATCCACAACAAACGCAGAGTATATAGCGACAGTTCTGTGTTGCACTCAGATACTTTGGATGAAACAGACTCTGGAAGATATCAAGGTGAAGTGTGATCAACCTATCTCTATATACTGTAACAACACCAGTGTTATCAGTATTTCAAAGAATCCAGTGATGCACTCCAGAACGAAACATATTTCAATCAGATACCATTTCTTGAGAGAGTAAGTTGCAGATCATCAAGTCAAGTTGGAATACATTAATACAACAGAGTAGATAACAAATAGTTTCACGAAGGCACTTCCAAAGGACACATTTGAGTACCTACATGAGAAGTTAGAAGTAATTTTTTTTGCTTCTTGCCATTGAAGGGAAGCATCCGCTGAGGGGGAAGCTAAGTACTGGCTCTTGGATAGACTCTTTGCCATTGATGTCAAAAGGGAAGAAGTACAAAAAGAGGATGTCACAGAAAGAGGGAGCTAAAACAAAGAAGGATTCAGACATAAAAGATAGTGTAACAAGAGATAGTAGTTTCAATATGTGGTTGCCATTAAATGACAAAGGGGGAGATTGTTGGAAATATTGTCATTAATGTCAAAGGAATTATAACGGATATGAACGAAAATGTCAAACGAAATTGTTGTCAGAAGTGAATGGAATTGTTGTCGGAAGTAAACTGAAATGTCAACAGAGGTGAACAGAAATGTCGACGAAAATGTCAATGGTCACATCTCTTGATGAAGAGGTATCTCTTGGATGGGACGCATCCTTTAACAGCTATATAACGGAGAAGAGATGTGGAAGTATAAGCAAGCATTCGATTTGATTGAAGATCATATAAGTGCAAGAGAAAAAAAAAAGAAAAGAAAAAATATTTGAGAAGAAAAGTGGTTGTTGAAACAAAGAAGCATAAGCAAAGTATAAAGACATAGCAACAAAGCTATATTTTAATTGATCGGATCTAAAAAAGTGAAGAAGCAAAGTCTTATCATCTATTGTGTAAGCAACAAGTCAGAGATAAAAGTGTTATTTCGTTCAGAGGGTTGGTGCCTTCGTTCAAAGGGGTTGGTGCACCAATGAGTTGGTGTTCACGAAGATTCGTTGAGGTGGTGTTTCCCAGAGGAGTTGCTACTTCTGTAAGTTGGTGCTTACAAAATTGTATTGGGGTTGGTGCTTCAGTGGGTTGGTGCCTACGAATTTTTATATTGAGATCTATTTCTTAGTGGTTTTCTCCCGAAAGGGTTTCCACGTATAAATCTTTTGTCACTATTACTTTGTGTTGTGTGAATTGTGATTTGATTATAATGCATATCTTAAGTGGAATGATTGTTTATGTAAAAAATGAAAAAGATATCTATTACTAATTCACCCCACCCCTGCTCTCAGTAATAACATGTGCTTAACACTACACTACCATGTGGAGCACACAGAGTGTCCCTCCATTGTTTGGAGCACTCTTCAAAATCGTTTTGGGGATCATATTGTGTTTTATGTCACATTTACTCTTCCTATTGTCTCTTCTAAGACTATTGTATTGTCTCCCCCTGATTCTATTTCTTGTGATGATGCATCCATGGTTGATAATGTTCTTTCTTCTGTCGAGCCCCCACCATAGGATGAGATTCTGTCAGACCTTAGTTGTCTTATTGCAAATTCTACATCCGCTCTTCCAGAGCCTTCACATACTTACATTTCAAAGGACTTTACTAATTTCAACAAGAGTATACACATTGAGAACATCGACTCCTATGTTCCTGTGGACATTCATCTTGTAGATCTGAGTGATTCATTTGCATATCAATCTTCAGTTTTAACAGTTGTTGAGCCTTGCTCTCCTCTTCCCATGGATATTCATTTAGTGAATGTTCCATGTCGTTCTTCTTCTCTGGATGTAATGAGGTACTTATAAACCCTCACGTTCTCTCCCCTTCATTATATGTTTTTCCTTATTACCATCTTCTACAATCATGTTTGTGATCCTTGATCAAACTTTGGCATATTTGAGCACTAGAAGGAAGACTTTTGAGCATTTTCCATAAATTTACATCATGATTCCTATCTACATTCCACTTGAGTGGGAATTCCGCAGTTCGATAATTGGGGGTTTCAGAGAAGAGACATCATTTGTTGTAGAAGAACTTACTACAACATTCGTCATACGACATTTTGCACTTACTCTCTCTTATTTGTGGAGGCACACATTCTTCATATTTTTGTAGGATATTGGGATCATTACTATGTACTTAGGTACCTCATCAGGGCTCGTTGCCGAGACTCAATTTTCTAGCCCACCTAAGATATGCTTAAAGAGGGTGGGGGAGTAGGTGTGGGCGAGAGAAGGTTGGTGTTAGAGTGAGGCTTTTTAGTCCTACCTTTCTTTCTCTCTTTTGGGGGGAGTTTTTTCCCACTGGGTTTTCTCCTTTTACTTCATTTTTTAAAAGTTGCATTGTACGCGGGTACCTCATTAGTGCTTATTACCGGGACAAATTTTTTCTTTTCCATCCACTTAAACAACGTTTAAGGGGAGTGTTGGTATAAGATATTTATTATTCCATTTATTTATTAAATGGATTATACCTACACATTTAGCTTCAGCGTACTTAGGTGTGACAAAAATATTAAGTGGGTGAGAGGGTGAGTTCCACCTGAGGTTCAATTGTGTGCCATTGTGAGTTCTCCTATGAGTTCCACAGTGAATTACACTCAATTCCACCGTAAGTTCTCCTCTGAGTTAACCCCCCATTACTCCTTTATATTCCTCTTCACCGGGCTATTGTTATAGAGCAAACAATTGATAAGCAAGGCAATTATTACATATTTCTAAATACAAGTAGAGTCATTGTCATTAGAATTCTTATGTGCTCATTATACTAGAAGATCACCTATTTGCCAATTTTGACAAAAGCTTGGGAAATAGTGTGTCAAGGGGCCTCAAGATGAATTAAAAAATAATTTCAGATCCGTACGTGGCTGATTCATATGATCAAGAGTTATAAAGCATTTAAGTGTTAACTAAAAGGCCAACGACACAATCTCTACATCAAATATGATATTTACCTACATTTCTAGATTCTTGATATCCTCATACTGAACCAGTTTGATTCTAGTTCTGATTCTCCTTGGAAACATCTCGGGTTCTTCAGAATCGCAGGATCCTTGCAGGAAACATTTCTGAAACAATGTCAGCATTTCTACAACAAATATGTGGCAAAGTCTGCTGAAACTCTTAAAAACCAGTAAAAAGAAATAACTTAAGCTAACCCAACATATCTCTAATCCCACTCCACCTCTATGTTCCTGTAAACTTTACCCCCTTTCTTTCTCTCCCATCCCACAAAACCTAATCAAACCAACTCTGCACCCAAAATTCTATATATTCTTTATATTTATATACGTACCGTACCTAGGCTTCCAAAAAAATCACATACCCATTTCCTCATAACTCGAGATTTACAAAAGCATTTTAAAACTTTTGATTAAGTGTCCATCCCAACAATTTTATAAATAATTGAAGACGAGTATGCTTAACTGTATTAATAGCCTGGGACTTTTGAAACCAAACACGTAAAACAGGATAAAGCTGATTAATGATGGCCCAAATGTAAGTAACATATTTTTATGCATAACATAAAGGAAGGCAATTAGATGTATTAAAATAGATTTGAAAGCATCCTTGACGAAATATATGATATTGAATATTCAAATACACGAGTCAAAATTTTCTCCATCAAAAGGAATCACATATATTAATCCTATAAGTGAGATGAATGATATAAATTGTCTATATAAATTTGTGGAATAACATGAGAGACGAAAAGCTCCTTGAATAATTTTGAGCCAACATTCAGCAAGAAGTTCAAGTTTTGTTGAGAAAAAGGAAAGTTCTTGATTCTACCGCCCAAGCCCCATGTCCCTACCAATGCCAGCCAAAAAGAATAATAGTACTTATGAGAAGAAGAGCTCCCTGCATTGCTTTAGTGTATCTGCAGGGCTTGTTACTGTACCACAAAAACAATTGGATACAAAATTAGTGAAACAAAGTGAAGAGGAATAGATCAGATCCAAAGCTACCATAGTAAAAAAAATGTTGCGAAGGTCATGTAGTGAATGCTTGAATGAAGAGGAAAACACACACACACACACACATATAGAGAGAGAGGGGGGGGGACAAGAAACATGAATCAGATATCATGAATCACACTAAGAATTGATATGGAGGAAAAGATTAACAGGAATACAAGGACTGGAATATAGATAAAGAAGCTTCTGTAATAAAACTCAAGGGGAAAAAGGAGTGGAAAATGCATAGTACTGCATGGTAAATGTATTTGAATTGATACCAGGGTTACCATTCATATTAGGAAACTCTATGAAACCAAAACCCGGGCATATGGCCTCAAATATATTTTTCCCACAAACAAAAGTGTTTAGTAACTACATTGCTTGGATGAATGTAAGAAACTAAGTTTTCTCAATTTGAACAAAGTGAATCACCTTAAAGTCACCATTGATTCCACAATAAGAAACTAACCTGTATGACCGATTGTCTTTTCCGATTCAAAGATTTCATGGTCATTACCCCCCTGTTAAAACAATAGCAATATTGATTTCTGATGTAAAAGACACAAAATGGATGGTATTACTGCTCAATGACATCCCATGGCTATGATAGATTGAACTCTCATAAACCTATATATTTATTTTCCATAAAATTTCTGCAACAATTGTTACAGTATAAGACTTGTTTTAATATGATAGCTCCTAATTCTGTGTAGTCTCAAGACCCTTACCTTGTAGGTTTTGTCTCCAAAGAAATGAATCTCATTGAAAGAATTCTCTATATATCTCAGGCAGTATGTTTTATCCCAGCCATGCGGAAATACCTAGAAAGCCACATTCTAATCGTCAAAGACTTCAAAAATATTGCAGTTTTTAGCAGTAGTCTACTTTTGCATTTCTCAAAGAAAAATATTGAGTGTCATCCAAGGCTAATTTACTCACATCAAAGCTGATTTGTCCCCCGATAGAATAGGTTAGCTTTAAATGTGCAAACTTTTCCTTAAGCACTTCGACCATTTTCATGCGTATGTTGTGAACCTGCAAGTGGATCATTAATCTCATAAAATAACTACAATGATTCATGTCCTTTGTATTGAGTATTCACTTCAAGAATTTTAAACCATTCTAGAGATGCTAAAGCAAGGCTCTTCACATTACAATGTACCTTATCATACTGCTCAAATTCATCTCTTTCTTCTCGACTACAGTTTCTCCCAATAGGTGACACATTGAGCATTCCACTCCTGAACTCTATGAAAGTCCCCCTATGTATATAAGCAGGACAGCAATTAAATGTGGAAGTTCATAAGCCATGAAATGCATATGCAGATAATTTTATGTGCTCACCTTTTTATTGGGATATCCAAGTCAGCAATGTAATGAAGAGTAAAATTGATGAATTCCTGAAAATGTTTTCATGCATTGAGTTGCGGTAAAGAACCATTTCTAAACTATAAAAACGCATTCACATGTAATGTAAAACAAATTTTACCTTCAACTTTTCCTCCCCAAGGAATTCTTTAAAGCTCTGCAGGAATCACATGCAAAATTCTGCCTGTTATACTCAAGGATAACTAAGAACCAAAGTTATGAACACATGAAATTAGTAAATATCTAAGTTTCATGTCATGCTGATACGTATAGGGTCAGGTTCAATTAAGGAAATTTTAAAAATTCTTGAACAGCGTATAGGAAAGATTGGGTATTCACGAATAATATATGTATATCCAGACTGGGTAGAATGAACCCATGGAAAATATTACCGCTATTCTAGAGGGAGCAAGAGAGAATGCATGGGTCGGAAGACATCAGAATATATTTAGAGAAGCAATCATAAGATAATAATACAACTTGATTCAAAATAATCCCCATGCGGACTTTAGGAACATGCATAGCCTATAGCTACACACACTCGTAACAGAGATGGAAAATAATTGTCATGATAACATAGGGTTAATTTGGGTCTGGACTGGGCTATTCATAGATTGAATGTTGATTAAGACAATTACAATAGAGTAGTTTTGGTGTTTTCAGCCTTTTTAGGGTCCCTTTACTAATGCATTTGAAAGATAGGCGCTTTGTAGGCTGGATAAGACCAAAAGTGTCGACATTCTTCCGGTTGGATGCACTTGGAATGAGTTTAAGATGCATGCTAAAACCAAGTTTGCATGTATATCCAAGAGTTTTATCAAGTAATGGTGACGCAGTCGCGGCTAGGGGTCTCAATGAAGAGATGCCTAAGACCACGTAGGCTTGATAAGACCAAAAGTGTCTACATTCTCCCTATTGGATACACTTGGAATGAATTTAAGATGCATGCAAACACCAAGTTTGCATGTATATCCAAGAATTTGAACAGGTAATGATGATGCAATCGCGGTTAGGGGTCTTAATGAAGAAATGCCTTAGACCACACAACCTTTAGAATTACACGACGAAATAATGCAATAACAACTAAACCGAGTTCTTTATTAGATTTCTACAGCTGGAAATACAGCTTGCACACATAACAATACACCAATTTCAAATGAGATGCTTTACAACATCATATCCTCAAATCTCTAATTGCTAACTCACGGTCTTTGCAAGTATAGTTATTTCTTAGAATGCTCACTATGATCTATCTCCTAAGCTCATTGACTAACTCAAGTGTAGGGGCATGTTTATATAGGCACAAGACTCACTTTCGGAAATCTCTCCTTCCTTGGGTGTGTTAAGCCTAAGTCTCCCACCTGATATTCCACTTCTCTTTTCTTTATGTTTGCACATTGCTTGTACTGCATAGTGCTACTTTCCAATTGTTTGTGCACTTGTTGATGTGAGTCGCGCATATATTCAACAAATTCTTATGCTTCAACACTCATCTTCCGCTAATCTCTGATGACGGAAAATTATGCAACACCTCTTGGACTTGACCCACAAACAATCTAAAATGGTGTCCTTCCAGAACTCAAATTAATTGAATTATTATAAGCAAACTCAGCGTGCATCATAATTGAATCCCACGTTCCTGGCTTCCCTTCAGTCAAACATTGCAGCTTATTACCAAGACTTATGTTGACTAACTCCGTCTGTCTATCTGTCTGAGGATGATATGTTGAGCTGAACTACAGCATGGTATTCAGTGTCTTCCACATTGTCCTCTAGAAATGTTAAACAAATTTCACATTTCACATCTCTATCTAATACTATGTTGAGCAGCAATCCATGCAATCGCACAACTTCCCTAAAAAACATGTTAGCAATGTGTGTCGCATCACTAGTCTTCTTGCAAGCAACAAAATGTGTCATTTTTAAAAATCTATCCATAATCACAACTATGGAATCGTGTCCTCTCTATGTTCTAGGCAATCCTAACACAAAATCCATGCCAATATCTTCCTATGGTCTCTTTGGACTTGGCAATGCTTGATACAATCTTGCATTCTGACTTCTTCCTTTCTCCAAATGGCAAACTCTACAATCCTAAACATGCTTGCGCACATCCATACTTATTTGCAGCCAAAAGTAATTCTTTGCCAACTGTGCATATGTTGTCATAACCAAAATGACATGCTAAATCTCTGCTATCCTTCTCCTTGATCAAATTCTCGTGCATTGAACCTCTAGGTATACACAGCTACACTCTTTAAAATAACAATCCTTCTTGCATGAAATAATTCAAACACGGTGTTTTGTCGTGTTTTGTCGTCACTCATTGCTTATGTGCATGCTTTCCATGCATCTCTAAAATTTGTGTCTTATTCATACATTTCTTTCATAGAATCAAATCCTCTGACTTCCACTCACATCTCATTCAACAAGAGAACTCTTCTACTCAACGTATCAACAACTTTGTTGGAGTTACCACTCCAGTGCTTCAATAAAAATAAGCAACTCTGTATAAACTCAACCCACTTCATATGTCTCTCGTTCAACTTTCCTTGACTATTTACGAATTGCAGTGCTTGATGATATGTATACAACACAAATTCCTCAGAGAACAAATATTGCCTCCACTTCTTGACTGCTTCTTGCACTGGCATAGAACTCCCAATCATACATTGAATATTTCTTCTTCACATCATTCAGTTTCTCACTAATGTAAGCTATAGGCCTAACTTCTTGACTCATTACTAATACTATTGCTAAGCTACTCATATCGCAATCTACTTGAAATAACTTACTGAAATTTGGTAATGCCAACACTGATTGTTCAAATACCTCCTTCAACTGCTAGAAACTATGTTTTGCTTCTACACTACAATTTTTTCCTATCTTTGTGCATCATCTCGGTGATTGATACACCCATCCCACTAAAATTCATGATGAACTTCCTATAAAAACTTGCAATGTAATGAAGGCTTTGTGCTTCAAACGTGCTCTTTGGTGACTACCAATTAAGTATAGTTTGCACCTTTTTTGGATTCATCTTCAAACCTTCTCGAGATGTTACAAAACCCAAGTATACTAATACCTCCTTCATGAAGCTACATTTTTTCAAATTTCTAGCAACTTTTCATCTCACAACTACTACAACACTTGTCATTCCCTTCTCTATTCTACGGAAAATCAATATGTCAACCAAATATATTATGACGAACTTACCCAATAATTGTTTTAGCACTTCATTCATGAGTCTCATGAATGTACTTGGTGCATTACTTAGTCCAAATGGCATGACTAACCACTCGTACAATCCTTCCTGCATTTGAACATTGTCTTCCACTCATCACCTTCCTTATGCGGATTTCGTGATATCCACTCTTCAAGTCAATCTTTGTGAATATTGCACTCCACTTAAGCAATCCATCAAATCATCCATGTGCGACAATGATAAATATGTATTTAAATATAGTCTTTTTGATGGCTCTAGAATCGATGCAAATCCTCCATTCACCTCTTTTCTTAGGTCCTAACATTGTTGGAACTGCACATGGGCTCAAAAAAATTCTTATCAACCCTTTATCTAAAAGCTCCTGAACTTGTCTTTGCACCTCTACATTCTCCTTTAGTGTCAACCTATAGGTCATTTTGTTCAATAAACATGACCCCAAAATCAAATCCATTTGATGAATTATATACTTCACATGGGTGGCAACCCATTTGGTAGACCATTAGAAACAATCTCGCTCAATATCTCCTTTACTTCATGCAGAAGTATTGTTAGGAACCCGTGGAAGCACAATTGATTACTTTTCTTATAAGCAATTAAACACGGAATTATACCAGAATGATTAAGTAACTAGAAACTTGAAACAGTAAAGAATTTGAGAGACAATACACAATCTTGTATTAAATAACCTTCAGAAGAAAATACAATAAAGAAGATGCCACTTCTTCCACCTCTAAGGCTTGCCACACCTCAAGGACTTCTTCCCTCTCTCTCTTGCTCAACCACAACCAACTCAACAACCTGAGTTGTTAACCCTTCCTTGATAGCTTCAGCGGATCTCCTTGACCTTACACCTTGCAGATCTCCTTGACCTTGCTTTCTTGCTTCAATGCTTTACTTGCCTTCATTACAATACATGCCCCATAGGTCTCTTAAATAAGATCCCATGCATACAATAATGAGAATTCTAATTACAATAATTAGAAACACATACTCAAGACTTAAATTAGTCTTCAACATGCAAACACTCTCGGACCTCTTAAATTAGACGAGTCTAATTTTGGAAACGCGTTCTGGAAACACATGCAAGAGCATGCACACGCACAGGTGACCGACGTCGATTGCTATCAGTCTGCTCCTGACCGACGTCGGCCAATCCCTGGTCCATGCCTGACCGACGTCGGCCGTACTGCCGACGTCAGTTAATGTCTGAACCCAATAACTCCCTGATTAGCTCCTTGGTGAAGCTTTTAGCTCCACAACTCAACAATCTCCCACTTGGAGATAAATAGCTGCACTTGTACAACATCCTCCACTAACCATCTCAGGCACCTCCATCTTCAAGCTCAATTTTGAAGACCATCCACCACACATCCTGTGATGCTACACCTGTCATCCAAGTCCCCTGTCACATCTGAACTTTCTGACAACTCCCACTGCTTGAGAAAACTCAGGTCTATACCAGACCTTATGTGATTTTGAACACTGTTCTAAGCTCAGCTTGAACTGTCCAGCCATAGGTGTGCATACCGATTCTGCATCCTGCATCTTGAACCTTACCAACACCTTCTTCATATCAGCTCCCACTAGAGATCAATCTGTGATCTTCCATGTCTCTTATGCCAAAGAATTTCGCTGCTCCAAATTCTTCATAACATACCTCTGAACTAACTTTATCTTTTAGCTCAGAAAACTCCCTGCATGTGTAACCCTGCAACAAGCAACCACACCACATACAGTAACAAGATAATGTCGCGACTCATCATCCACCTGATAAAAAAACCACAATAGTTACACTGACATTGACTAAAGCCATGCTTAGTCATATCCCTGTCAAACCTCCATTGCCCTGCAGCTTCCTCAAGACCTTATACATTGGTCTTTCGTCTCACGTATCCATTCCCACTCTTCTTCATCCTGAACATCCATTCATCTCTCAGTGTTTTCTTCCAGCTGACAACTCCACCCAAAAACTCTTGTTTGATTTTTCTCCAAGGAATCACATTCCTCATCCATGCCAAGCTCCCACTGTTTCCTGGATCTACCTGTTCTGCTTCTTTAATAACTTCCTAATTCTTGACCATCAGTGAGCAACAAGTAATGTAAAAAAGGGAAATGACGAATTTAAGGCTTACTTACCCTTTCAGTCCTCCATATGGGCGTTTGAGACTCCTTGATAGCTTGCTGTCCGCCCAAAATTCGTCTCAGTGACCGATCTCGGCCATCTCTCAGTCTGCACCCGATCAATGTCAGTTCCATGCGACTGACTCATCGCCAACGTCGATTCTCTCTGACCGACGCCAGTGTTTATCTGTCTGGAGTCACCGACGCTGGATTTCACCCAGCCGACGTCGGTCCCTGTCTGGATGCCGACGTCGGTCCTCTAACCGACGTCGGTCTCTGTGTTTTTCATGTGAGTGATGACTTCTACCCGCGAGCTCATCTTGGATCAAAACCCTGTCCATACTGCCCTGCTCAGAATTATTCAGCGCCTGTGACTGATCTCTGTCCATCATCTCCTCCATAAACACCAAGGCTTCCCTGTTCGTGTCAAAAGCATCAAATTTCCTTTTCCTGCACTGAACTCGATCTATGCCCTCCGAATTTGAACTCATACCTTTTGACTCAAGAACATGCATCTCCTTATTCATGTGACTACGCCTATTAAGCCACATCTCCGAATCTACAGCTGAAGTAGATAAACCAGAAGGAGAATTAGTAATACAAGTAGATAGGTAAAGCGTACCTACTTTCTTACCTCTTGTTAAAACAAGTGCACCCTTGAAAACCTTCCAAGAATTCGCTGTGAGGGTTACTGTGCATCCCTCATCACCCAACTTCCCTACAGAAACCAAACTCTACTTCAGGACTGGGACATGCATAACCTCCTTCAACACCCATGTGTTGTCCGTTTGCAATTCCAAATGCACTTTCCCTTTGCCAACCATTTGACAAGGCGCACCATCCCCTAAGTAAAGCACTCCAAAGTCTCCCTGGACATACTCATGGAACAAATCTCTATTTGGGGATGCATGAAAAGAAGAACCAGAATCTAAAACCCATGATTCTAACTGACTATCCAAAGAAAGTATGAGAGCGTCTTGTGCCACAATACCTGCATCTCTTACTTCTTCATTATCTTCCTGTTGATTTTCTTTACCCCTCAACCAACAGTCTTTCTTTGAGTGTCCTTTCTTTTCACAAAACTAGCAGGGGATACCTCTGGATTCGTATCTCCTTCCCATCTGTGACTTTGATTTCCCTTGCTCGATCTTCTCTCTTTGCCTTCCCCTGCTTTCAACACTTAGAGCATTCTCTGATGATTCACCTGTGTTTTTCCTGCGAATTTCTTCATTCAAGATTACACTAACTACATCATCAACTTTTAAGATTTTAGAAGCAGAGGCAGTATTACTTACTGCCATTACCAAACTCTCTCAACTTTCCGGTAATGAGCATAAAATTAAGAGAGCCTTTATTTCATCATCAAAAACAATATTGACTGAATTTAATTGGTTTACCAAACCATGAAAATCACTAAGATGAGTATATACCGATCCACCTTCCTGCATTTGCAAAGTAAATAGCTGCTTCATAAGAAATACCTTATTTGAAGCATAGGGCTTTTCATATAAATTTGCCAAAGATTCTATCAACTCTACCGTTGTCTTGGCCTGTGATAAGTTGAAAATCACAGACGATGCAAGGCTCAACCTTATAGATCCTAGAGCCTTCCGATCAAGAACCTCCCATTCTTCATCCTTCATATTTTTGGGCTTGCAATCAACCCCACCCAACGGTAAGTACAAATCTTTCTGATACAGATAATCTTCTATCTGCATCTTCCAATGTTGATAATTCTTGCCATTAAACTTCTCCATTTGTAGTCTACTTTCTTCTGCCATTGCTGTACTCCCACTCAATCAGAAACCCCTGAGAATGCCCTGTAATCAAACAATACCCTGCTCCCTGCAACCTTAGCTCTGATACCAACTGTTAGGAACCTGTAGAAGCACAATTGATTACTTTTCTTATAAGCAATTAAACACGGAATTATACCAGAATGATTAAGTAACTAGAAACTTGAAACAGCAAAGAATTTGAGAGACTACACAATCTTGTATTAAATAACTTTCAGAAGAAAATACAATAAAGAAGATGCCACTTCTTCTTCCACCTCTAAGGCTTGCCACACCTCAAGGACTTCTTCCCTCTCTCTCTTGCTCAACCACAACCAACTCAACAACCTGAGTTGTTAACCCTTCCTTGATAGCTTCAGCTGATCTCCTTGACCTTACACCTTGCAGATCTCCTTGACCTTGCTTTCTTGCTTCAATGCTTTACTTGCCTTCATTACAACACATGCCCCATGGGTCTCTTAAATAGGATCCCATGCATACAAAAATTAGACTTCTTATTACAATAATAAGAAACACAGACTCAAGACTTAAATTAGTCTTCAACATGCAAACACTCTCGGACCTCTTAAATTAAACGAGTCTAATTCTGGAAACGCGTTCTGGAAACACATGCAAGAGCATGCACACGCACAGGTGACCGACGTCGGTTGCTGTCAGTCTGCTCCTGACCGACGTCGGCCGATCCCTGGTCCCTGCTTGACCGACGTCGGTCGTACTGTCGACGTCGGTTACTGTCTGAACCCAGTAACTCCCTGATTAGCTCCTTGGTGAAGCTTTTAGCTCCACAACTCAACAAGTATTTCTTCTATACCTACGCCAACAACTTGCATGAGCTTTGGTATGAATACATAGCACTTGCGATCCTTCATCTCTCTTAGGAATTGTTTTCCCAAAACCATCAATATGCTTGGACTTTTGTCCACTTCCTCACCTCCTATCCTTCAAAGGATTTAAAAATCACTCCCTTCCATCCTTCACCAAAGTGTGAGTGTTTGCACAACCATCATCCTACGCCTCCCTGTTAAACTGCCAAGGCCTTCCACTTAACACATGGAAAACATCCATGAGCATTACGTCGCACATGACTTCATCCTTGTATGTGCCAATCAGGGAACTTACTAGACAATGCTCATTCACTAGAATATGACGTCCTTTAGCAACCAAGATACCCTATAGGGATTTAATTGCACAATCCTCTTCAATGTTCAAACCAAGCTTTTCAACCATCTCTTGGGAAACAAGAATATTAGTACTGCCACTATCAACAATCAAATTGCAACACTTACCTCCAAATTTGTAATTGGTTCTAAATAGAACCATACTTTATGTAGGAATTTCTCTTCTTTTGTTGGTTTCAATAGCACCCTCTTCATCATGAGAGCTTCTCCACTTTCTGGTTCTTCACCTTGATAAACTAACACAACACTCTCCTCATCAACTTGCATGATATGTGCATTCACATTTGTTCCCCTGCTACCATCATTATGACCATGTGGAAACTCAAATGCTCTATGTCCAGTTTCTCCACATCTCGGGCATGTACCCATGAATCGATGACCTCTATCTCATCCATAGGATCCTCTACCTCTTGTAAGATTTCCTCTACCTCTTTGAGCACTAGTATCATTGTGCTGAGAAGTATTGGCTTCTCCTTCTTGTGCAAACTAACCTATGTCGTTTCCTTGTCCTTTCACGTGTGCAAAAATTCCTTTCCCTCATGCTATGCCTTGTTGTCTATGGGACAACTTCTCCGCCTTCAGCACACACTGATAAAGTTTCAATAGATCCCAACTAGATCATACCATACTAGTCTTGAATGAATATGCGTCATCCATTCATGTATCTTGAAATCTTCTTGGTGTCATCCTTAATATGATCCACTCTAATGGCAAGTCTATAAAAATCCTTAATGTAATCTTTCACACTCATCTCCCTCTATTGTAGAATTTGCAACTTGTTAAATAAATTCACTGATAATTAGAAGGTATGAATTTAGCCTTCAACTTTGCAACTAATCCATCCCAAGTCTTGATTTTGTCTTTACCCCTATGTGCTCTTTCTACTTGCACATGCTCCCACCATAAGGATGTGTAACCCTTCAGCTTTGATGCAAATTTGCCCTTTTTGGGATCTTTCATACTTTGATATTCAAAATATTTCTCTTACTTAGTGATCTAATCAATGAACTCTTCATGACTTACACTCCCTGAATAACTAGGAGGGTTCAACTTTGGTTTACTATTCATCCTTGCAAGTACACATAGGAATCTATCTTCAAGTTCATAAACCTCTTACACTGCGACCTAGTTCTTAGGCGATTCTTCTACAAATTCATTTTCATCATCCACCACCCCAACGCCTCGATGTTGTGCATCCTCCATGGCCTCTAGAAGGGCTTACTTACCTCTCATCAATCCAGCCAAGTCTGCATGTCTTGGCACTCTGGCCACTCTCAGCACTCGCGCAGGGAACCTTGCTCAGTGTGCCATTTCCTCGAAATCAAAGAACAATCCTTACACCTACCCAACACTTGTTGGAAGATGTTTTCATTGTTTTCTACCCACACTCACAAATGCGGAAAACAAACTTTTATGCACATGTTTCCCTGCAAGGAAGAAACCTTGCTCTAATACCAATTAATGCAATCATGGTTAAGGGTCTCAATGAAGAGATGCCTTAGACCATGCAAACTTCAAAATTCCACAATGAAATAATGCAATAAAATACAATAACTAAAGTCATTTTTTTATTAGATTTCAATTGGAAATACAACTTGCACACATAAAAACATGGCAATCTCAAATGAGATGTGTTATAACAATAGATCCTCAGATCTTTGCTTGCTAACTCATGGTCTTTGCAAGTATAGTTTTTTCTCAAAATACTCACTATGATCTATCTCCTTAAGCTCACTAACTAGCTGACTCAAGTGTAGGGGCATGTTTATATATGCACAAGACCTACCTACTTACATTAATGCTCTTGAGTCTTAACAGCGCACTACAAGTATTAAATATTTGTAGCACATCATTATGCACCATAAACATTATATGTTCAGTACAATCTCAATGCACCATAGCACATCATGGCGAAGCACATCACAAAGTGACATTGAATGAAACCGCAACAACCTTTCATGATCCAAGGAATTAAATGCAAATAGTTAGGATTGCAATGGCTCTTTATCCATAACACATCACTGGAACACGTGTGACTAGAAAAAATTATGCACAGGCCAAGTTACATGGAGGTCATAACCTCGCAAGGCTAAGTTGCAACACGTCACATCCATAAGACACGCAAAAGTTTCCTTCTACAATGATCCAAAAACTTGTACTAACGCACATTGATATTTTGCATTAAATATTGCAAGCTTCGCAAGCAAATCTGCACGCTAAACTCTTCAGCAGCGCAATAGGACTGATCAAAGACTTGCACAATGTTTCACAAGTGACAACAAGCTACATGCGCCAACATGGCTACATGGAACAAAACACAAGAAGCGCACATACAAAAGGATGTGAAACAATACAAAGGCCCCCCATGCACACAAAGACTATGCGTGCAAACGATAGTACAAATATTATGTGTGCAACAAGATTTGCATACAAAAGAACTTAGCTTATTTTCTAATCTAAGTGTTTTTAGCTGATGTAGGACTACAAGTGAACCCGGATGCTCTCGCATCAAATGATACCTGAGATTACTCAATGTGTATACAACACCCTAAAGGGATTATCTTAGTATGAAATGCCCATATTTTATAATATGTAACAACAATTGAATCTATCTGAAAACCATCAATATATGAAGCTTCTTTCATAAAAAGAAAAGAGCCTTTTCAAAAATTACAGTACATATCACTAGAGGTTCCAAGAGCTTGAAAATTGTCTTACTTCCTTCAGTAAATGGATAATTTATAATAGAATTGGGTGAGAAGCAAGGCAACATTGCTTGAGTAATGCTAAGATAATAACAACAATTTTTTGTGCATGCAGTACAGATGCAATCATCTAATATCTTTAATTGGCCATGCACAGAAACTATGATTGTAGTTTTTGTTATTAACATGTACCACATAATAACCTGGAAACAATTCAATCTCCTACTTTATTAGATCATAAATGTTTGATATTTACACAACAATAGGAGGATAGTTAAATATATACCTAGTCGTTTCTAATTGTATAAGAATGACATAGAAGGTCGCGACTATCTCAAGTAATGCTACAAGGGCACAAAAACTTGCTAAACCATCTAGGTAACAACAGGATTACATTTCAATTTAAGTTCCTATTGTCTATCAGACTTGCACCCCTGTGAAAGTAGTTTCAGGGCTTCACAGTCTGCTGAAACATGGAAACAATCATATGCTGTGGGTGACCTAATCAGTGGATTGAATCTCTAGATTGTAAGGGCTAGCTCCCTTTGGTGTATCAATTAGGATCTTTGCTTTACACTACAAACTGCCAGAAAAAGAGAGAAACTTGAATGAAAATCCTATCTAATGATGGTGATACACTTATATTTTTTATTGATCCACTCAATTTGAGCTCTTAAGAACATTGATTTAGACAAGAAAAGGGCTGAACTTTCAACTCCAATTGACCAATATGCATAAGTATTTCAGGAAAAAGTTTTATCTGGTGATCCAAGCTTGAGAGAAATAAAAGAATAGACATGATTTAAGGCACTAACCAGTCACTTATATCCATTGTAAACTCAGCCAAGAGACATCAAACACAGAACATGATCTGCATACACTAATCAACTATACTGCTAAGTAAGAATCAAGACTTGACAAGGAAGAGAAATTCTATCACTTATGCAAATCACTGACATGAATACACTATACCAACATTCTGAAAAATAAGAACAGTCCTATTAGTCTGAAAAAAGGTTACAAACTCAGTGTTTGGTAGAATTTGATCTTGCCAAATGAGGGATGATCAAATCAAAGTTGAAAAGCCAACTTATATAGAAAAAAATACAACAGCCAAGAAGTTGTCGCTGAAAATAGAAAAGGAAGTCAAAAGATCTATAAAATCATGTCTTATGCTTGCATGATAGGCTCTTTGGCGTTTGACAAGAATGGTGAGTTCACGTTTGAGTCAAAACCTTCATCATGCATGATGCTATGCCAATTTGGATGTCTAAACTCAAGCTTGAACCGCCTTGAAGCTGAGTTGGAACATGAGAATGTCCTCTATTCTATGGAAAGCATGAGTGGATGTGACACTTGTCAATTAGTCAACTAGAGCTCAAGACTAGTCAACCTCCAATGATCTCCACTTGAACTGCTGAAAACGTTTGAAAGGCTCGGATGAACGAGACAAACAAGAGTGCATGCATGAAATTTTGTGTTGAGCTCTCCAACGTTAAACTCCTTGAGTCCATGCAAACGAGTCTCCGTTTTAGAACAGAAGGTGTTGTGTTTGAAACGGTTTACACATCTTGGATATGTCTAATCCTATTTTGGGCCACTTTGCATGTTGTAGAACGCGTTAATCTATTCATTGGCTGTTGAAAAGTCTTGCATTTTCTGGTTCTTCGTCTCTGTGCATATATTGCTTTGGGCCATTTGTTTACCTGACTTATTTGTCTCTGTTCTTTCCTTGATCCAATATTTCTCTCGGATGTTCCTCTTTGTGCATTTTCCTGCGAACATTTTGCTTTGGCTTTTTGTGAACTGCCCTTCAGGAAAATGTTATGGACCCTCGGAACTTATGAAGCGGCCCTTTGTCTTCGTTCATTTCCTTCGAACAAAAGTCCAAAGGAATTCTATCTTTGGAACCCTTCCCAAAGTGTCCCTCGGCCTCTCGAAACTGCCCTTCGAAAAGATGAAACGGTACACTTGCCCCTAAAAAGTCCTTTGGAGTCTTGAAATGGTCATTTTCCAAAGGGCTAATAACCCTTCAGAAATATTGTAAAGGTCCCTTCTTGTATTTTCCTTTGGACAAAAAGTCTGAAGGAATTCTGTCTTAAGCTTTTTCAAAGTATTCCCTCGGCCTTTGTCAACAAACCCTTCAGACACAATGACAAGCCCTTCGAATAAATTGACACGGTCCACTTGCCCTGCTTGCCAAAACAAAAAACCCTTCAGGAAAACTGTTGAAAAAAAAGGCCCTTTTTTGAGAGGAAGGAGCCCTTTAGAAAAACTAAAAAGACCAATTTTTGCCACTGCTTCAAAAAGACATGTTTATGCAAAGTTTCGAATGATAGAGGTGACAATTTGACCTGCAGGGTCAAAATTATCAACAATA
The DNA here is from genome assembly GCA_037957365.1 of Torreya grandis. NCBI lineage: Eukaryota > Viridiplantae > Streptophyta > Pinopsida > Cupressales > Taxaceae > Torreya > Torreya grandis. The sequence continues at coordinate 3,025,564 of JARHVA010000619.1, forward strand.
CCTTAAGGATAATTACTTTGCTGCCTCGATAAAGAAAATGAGAAATCACCACTCTCACAATGCAATAAAATTTATCCTTGGTTGCCAATAAGAATGAGCTTCGACCCTAAGCTTGAAAGCATCCTAAGTTCTAACACTGGAATTTGAGTTTTATCATATCCAGATTACAGACTTGAATAAAGAACTCCTTTTGGAATGAATCCTTATTTTTGGCTCTTCCTTTGTATAAATAATTAGTAGTTCTTACATCCAAACACAAGAATTGGGAACCTAAAATATGGGATATGTAGCCTGGGAGATGTTGCAAAGACACGTCTATCTTGATGACCTTATGTCATTACAAAATAGAGTATCTTTACATAATTCCACATTGCAGTCACTATGCGTCTTTACTTTTATCATAATTGTTTTTAGTGAAATATTACAAAGGCATGATCGGCTGGCCTATAAATGAAGATTCAGGGATGAAACTAAATTGAGACAACAAATATTAAAAAGCCAAATTTGAATGATGTGGAGGACTATAAAAATTGAAAATAAAGTAAGTTGGGATGGGCAAGGAACGGTACTGGCAATTATTCAGTTGTTGATGGATATGCTTCTTTGGTGGTTGAAAATCCTCATCCTTTGCAATCGCTTTTCAAGCACATTTGGCATCCGGGTATGTGGCCTAAAGTCAGCTTTTTCCTTTGGCTTCTCATTCATAGTAGAGTTTTAACTGGAGATTGTCTTATGAAGAGATGTTTGAATGGCCCTTTTCCATGTGTCTTATGCCTACATGCTGAGGAGACTTCTTCTCATCTTTTTTTCTCATGTTCTTGGGTCATCCCGTTATGGCAGCATCTTGCTGCAATAGTCAAGGTACAGTGGATAAGTTTGGAGTCTCTTGAGCAGATTTTTAGATATTGGAAAGAATCCCTTCCTAAAGGCCAAAATTTTACTCCTGTATTATGGAGTGCTATCTCTCTTCTCTTGTGGAACATATGGAAGGAAAGAAATAGTAGAATTTTCTTGCAAAGAAGGAAAGATATTCTCTTGTGTGGGAGAAGACCAAAATCAACATAACGGAAAGTTTGAAACATAAGATATCTTCGCCTCAAGATTTTTCTCCGGAATGGAAAAACATATGTGAACAGCTGAACATTGATCTTAAAGATCTCACTTGTCCAAGGTTGCAGAATAAGAGGAAAGTTTTAAGGGATGGACATTGGAAGAACCCTTCTCCTGGATATGGTAAAATAAATACAGATGGGGCTTCGAGAGGGAATCTAGGGAGAGCTGCTATGGGAGGCATTGGTAGGGATGTCGATGGTGCGATGCAGTTCCTTTTTGCTCTGAATCTTGGCTATACTACCAACAATCTTGCTGAGGTGACAGCCATATATAAAGGCATGCAGGAAGCCTTGAAAAATTGATGGCATAAGATCCAGGTTGAGTCTAACTCTCAAATTATTAATCACTTGCTTTCTGATAGCAGCGTGGTTTCTTCTCCCAATTGGCGTATTGCTAAAGAGATATGGAAGATAAAACAACTAAGGGGAAAATTTCAAGAAGTTCGATTCAATCACATTCCTCGCGAAAGAAACAAGGTTGCTGATGGATTGGCTAATTGGGCTCTGGATAATAAGACCTGTTGTGCTATGGCATGCTTCCTCCATGGTGGTCCAACAAGCTTCAGGAAGATATCAGATATATTCTAAATCTTGATTCTCTATCATAATTACTTATTTTGTTCTTTTGTTGTATAATGCTGAAGCTTGGGCTAATAGTTTTCAAGCTTGGCGCAGTCAAATATGTACTTTTGATTTTAACATAATATAAAGCTCGGTTGTTAAAAAAAAAAAGAGTCAAAGACACTAGAAGGAAAGAAAGAAATTATACTGATGTCCACAGATGGCAAAAGTAGGTCAATTTGATGCAAAAGTGCAAGTTACATTAGTGACTAGATGTTAGAAAGGATTCCAGGATCTGAAAAAGTAAAGCCATATGATGCAGCCAACAGAACTCAAGAAGGAGATAGCTGCCAAAACTGATGTTTGTACACTTTTCATTACGGTGCTAAATAGATTTACAACAATAAGAGTAAGTGCTAGCTGGATAAGACCAAGCACATGCAAAGTGCCTGAGAACTAGGCAAACAAAGACACCTCAGCTATTCAACTATGCATGCCATTAGGAAGGGCTACAGTGACCTGAACCAAGAGTACATGCAGATATTTACAATGAAAGAGAGAATTAAAAGGTTGAGATCACTACAAGAAATCTCATCATTTCCTCCCTCAGAAGAATTTGCCCCAAACTTATATGATAGATGAAAAATCCTTCGTAAAAGCTCTCTTGGAGATTGACCTAGCCTATGTCAGCATCTTTGTTCACATGGTTTTACCTCATCTATAGTGATAGGAAGGTCTTGGTAATAGTTAGAATTAATATGTCTTAATCTGATAGATCAGTTCAAATATGTGTTCACTGTATATCCTAGTTATTATGTGTATAGTGGAAAAGTATAAAGGCCTCAGTAGGATTTTGTCTAGGCATATCAGTATATTTAGTCCATTGTAATAAGTCGGTCATGTCAAATCCTTGCAATGATTTGCATTATGGAGATAATTTTGTAAATAGTGATAAATATATATATTCTATAAATGAGTATGGTTATGTGCTTAACAAGTTTAAATGGCCAAGTGGTAATATGTATTCCTGTGACTTGGGCACATTGTAATATATGTACCACTTATCACAAAGAAAAAAATAATTGACAACAGATACATGCTTTGATGATGTTAGTTCTATTATTATTTCACAAATCCACTTGTGGGAAGCAAGAGACTTACCTGATTACCAATCATTTTGCCATCTTTGTAAGCAACAAGACCATTTTCTGAGAAGACATAATCATAATCCGAAATAACTGCAAGTGCAAAGATAAAAATAATCCCCTGATAAGCCATTTTGAGCAGATAATATTTCAGAAGATATTTTGCATAAGAAATTAGATGCTAAAAGTCATCTTGGATAACACACAGGTGCAATGAAGAGGCTTTATCCATATAAAATTCAAATGCAAATTCAATAAGATAAATGCATATGCAAACTATCATGAACATAATGCTCTATTCAGCAAAACGGTATAATCTATTCAATAATAAATGTAAATATTATATATATTTTTTTTGTTTGACCAAGTCTTCGGCTTAGCACCAAGGACTGAGGAGTATCCAATCTGTCAAATTCACCTAAGGAGATTATCTTAATACTTGGCTATACCCACAAAGGTGGTCCATCCATTGAAAATATCGTTGCATTTAGGTACTATTATTTTATTGAGAACAAAGAATCTGCACCTCTAGTTCATGAACCTTGTTAGATCTGCTCAATAAAAATTCTCGTGTTCATAGTCTTATTGTGAATTTTTGTCTTGCCAAATATGTGTAGAATGGGTGGCAAGAAACATAACCTCCTAAATTAAAAAAATTACACCCTTTTTTCATCTCAATATATATGAAAATTTGTTCTTCTAGTTGAAGGAGAGACTCATCGACATACAGAACTGCAAAATATCAAGAATACTTCGCAACATGCATAACTCTAGTTCAGGAGCTTTATTAGAACTGCTTGACAAAAATCTAGAATTTGTAGTTCTATTGTGCCTTTTGGTCTTGCCAAATTTGTGTGAAGGATGGGTAACAAGAAACATAGCCTCTTAAATCAAAATTTCTGCGCCTCTTTTTCATCTCAAAAGATACTTCTAGAAAAATTGTACTAGTTGAAAGAAGAGAATCACGGACATACAGAACTCTAAACTGTCGAGAATAATTCATAATAATGGTTTTTCAAATCGAAAGAAGTTGTGTCAAGTTGTTATGCTTTTTATTTCTCTCTAATCTCATTTTCCTCTTCCATTTGAAAAATATTTAAAGGGAATTAGTGCAAACCACTTTTGCCAAGCTGTTCAGTTATTTTTGCTAGGTCCGAACCACCTACAACTCCCACAGCCACAACCTGCATGCCAAAAAGTAGTTTAATTCAGTATATGTTGTATCATACCAACAAATAATATACTGAAATTTGAATATTATTTTATAAATTTTGAAACCAACTTCGGAAAAATTGCAATTTTAGTCTATGAATTGAGGAAAAGCAAACTTAAGGTAGACACTGGCCCATCATGGTATACCTTACACAGTTTTTGCATGAATTCTAACATCTCTTGGGATACCTCCTGTACAGCAAATAGATATATGAATATGGATTACAACCATGATATATTCAAGAGGTAAAACTTTCAACAAAACATCATTTGAGAATTTCAACTCTGTACATATAGTGCTCACATGTGTGCACCTAGAAGACGAGGCCAATCAGATTCAAAACAAGAGAAATGGAAGAAGACAAAATTATATAACAAACACCAACAGATGATTTAGATGCACATGAGACAATAACATTGCAGGCCTGAAAATTTAGAATACGCAAAATAAAAGCGTAGAGAGGAACAACTGCATCAACGAGTACTTTTAACTGAGAACTAAAATCCGATGGAAAAATTCATGACTTCCTACTTATGTAGTGTTTGTATATTGTCCATGTGGGTTCGACATTTGCAAATTTCCATGACATTAAGATCTCTTGGCAGAAGTCTATATGTCGTAGGCCAGATGGTTGACACATGTACATTGTTCGCGCTTATATGAATGATGAGTGATCAAATTGGTAATGCTTGTAAACTGTTATATGATCCAAACTAAAAAGCTGCAGCTGTTATAAATTTCACGAAGTCTCAAACTGAAATCAGAATGGCAATCTGCAACTGGACGGAAAACTCTGAAGTGTAGAACTCTGTAACTGAGAACACATCAAAGATTTAAAACAGATTATATTTGAATCCAAAAAACTTTGATATAGCTGGAAACATCTGAAATTGCTTCTTCTGAAGAAATGAAATCTGTAACTGCTAAAGAGCAGAAATATGTAGCTGCTGAAAAATGTGAACTGAACTATTTGTTGTTTCTAAAACTGGATCAGAAAACAAAACCTAATAACTGAAAGTCTGAAAATATATTGGACATTACAAAAGAGAGAGGAATCTTTACTGAGAAGGTATGGATGCCAACTCAGGTCCAAATATATCCCAGGCAGTATGATTGCTGCACTTGGCCAATAGGAATAGTTTCTAAAAGACTAATAGTAGCATAAATTCTCCACAAAGTGTCCGCCAACCTCCTCTGAGATTTGATTAGATAGATTCTTGTCCATAATTAATTAGGTGCGATAACAATAGGATAAGAACACTTCTAAGATAAGAAAGACTATTCTTTGAAGATGCTTAACTAATTTGAGAAAAGATAAGCAAAGAAATAGAGTCCTAAAGTCTTCCTAATATAATCCATGCAAGTCTTTAAGTCACTAACTAATAGAGCCATGCAAGTCTGACTATAGCGGTGCAAGTCTTGCATTGAGCACACGATAAGATGCTTTTCTGGAGTTCGTTTTACTTTTTGCTTTGTTGACACAACAGTGCCACCTCCTTGAATTGCTTTTCCCTCAAAGAAAATATAGAGATGGAAGCTGTAAGATACTAGACCTTCCCATGTAGCCTATTCTACCGGTAAAAATTTCTACTGGATAAGGTGTAGACCCCTAGTTTTTACTTAGTCTTAAAGAATAAATGAGAAAAGGAATTGAGGTCATAATTTGTGTGTTGTTGTGAGCATCGTGTTGTGTACATGAGTTGTATTAGGATATAGGAATAATTTTAATTTTATTGTGCAAGAGTGGTTGTAAATTGTAACTGTTGCACCCATACCCATCTATGCCTCCTCAAGTCCTATATTTTGAATGTTGCTCCAAGCCATTGTATCAAGAGCATGTTATGAGATCATCTTGGCATTATATTAAGATCATGTTATGAGTTCTATGTATTCAGAGATATATTAATGCAATGGATATCTTTCTGGAATGATTGTGTCTCTTCTCTTTGATACCTCTCTAGTATAATTGTGTCTCCTCTTTACTCTATGTGATGTGTGTTGTACTACAATTTCAATGTGTGCGATTTTAAGTAGAGGTAATATTTGTGCATGACACAATTTCCTTCTACATTTTTGGCACCATTGCCATGATTGAAGTTGTTGTTGTCCACATGGGCTATTTCCCAAGATTGTCAAGAGAAGACTCAATAGCGAAAAAGGATAATTGTTGGCAAGTAAGGCTCGACAGTCAAGGTGAGGGAAATATTGGGTCAGGAAGACATGGCACTAAACGGAAACATAGAGTCATAGACTGCACCTGAGTGCCTAGAGGAATGTGGTGTGGTGATGCTAATCACAAGTAAGTCATCAGAGGAAAAGGAGGCACTCTCGAAGGAAGAATTCTAAGATAGAGGGAGTCCTTGAAGAAGAACTCCTCTAGTCCTCAAGTGCAGAATCCAACACATTGTGCTCCAAAGACAAGTGTGTTGATAATGGAACCAACACAGACTGTTCAAAAGTTGAGGTCCACTTAGAGGGAGACGAATTTGCATTGCCAAAAATATTGTTATGAAGTTTTAGGGGTGGATACAACCCAAGATCAACCATCATTTATGGTAATCATGAATGACAATCAATTGCATGGGTCAGAGGGATCCTCAGACAATATTTCAAGTAAACAGATCTTAGCCTCAGTAGGAGATGATTGGTACCCAACACTGAAGGCAACCACATCCTTCAAGTTGTATGAAATAAGCCCATACATTGCACTGAATCCAAAGCAATAGCTTTCAAGATGAGTAAAAATGTTATGATGGGACATGCCTCGTTTCAACTTATGTATGGAATTCATGGTCCCAAGATTGAAACTTCCTTATAAAATTGGTTTGGTAACAAGGAGAACTTAACCGCAAGACTGATTGAGTTAAGGTTGGATGAGAAATGGATGAATGCACAATGGGCCACCAAGATTTCTCAATGACAGAGAAAGCATTGGAAAAATAAGCATTTAAAACAAATGAATTTAAAACCAAGAGTATTAGTGTTAAATTTAATAGTCAAAGGGAAATTAAACTGGGAAAAATTAAGACGATGTAGTTAAGGACCATACCACATACACAAAGTATGCAACAACGGGGTAATTAAGTTAGAAGACCTTGATAGTAAGATCATTAGAGATGTTGTTAATGGGGTCTAAATTGAAAGCTTATAAAGTGAACATGGTGACACAAGAGTGGTTACAATGCAACTTCAACACCACATCCAAATAAGCAAAATCCAGCATAGTCTAGCTCCATGACCTCATTTTATTCGGAAGGATAGATGTAGACCCCTATTTTGTACTTAGTCAGGAATAAATTATTTAAGTTATATATAATTGTATTGTTATTGATGTGTTCGTGAGTTGTATTACGAGGAAAAATTTTAATTTTTGTTTACACAGATGGTTCTAACCATCGCCTCTGTACCCATCTATTCCTCCCTGAATCAGATATTACGAGCATTGCTCCAATCCATTGTATCATCAAAATATTATGAGATCATCTTGGTGTTATGTTATGATCATGCTATGAGTTCTATGTATTCAGAGATATATTAATGCAAAGGATATCTTTCCAATATTATTGTCTCTCTGCAAAGGATATCTTTCCAATATTATTGTGTGTCTCCTCTCTTTGCTCTATGCGATGTGATGTGTTATACTACGGTATTAGTGTCTGATTTTGTGTAGATGAAATACTTGTCGATGGTAAAATTTCCTCCTACATAAGGTACTCCTGCAATATTTTACTCAATTTATTTTCTCGGGTGGCTAAAATATTTTCTAGAAAATGATAGCATGGCATTCATCATCTAGATGTAGCAACACAGCTTTAGTTTTGACATTATGCCCAACTATTTTCTGCAAGCAAGACATGAAAGGTATTGTGCACCTTCGTTACTACAGGTAACTCAATCCAATATTCAACCTTTCCTCCTCATGTTAACACCTTGTAAGGCTCATACTAACAAGATCCAAGTTTCTTTGCTCCTTTCCCTCTAAGAGATTTCTGCTTATAAGGCTGTGACATCAGGAAAACCCAATCAACTACCTCAAATTATCTCTCACTTCGATTGTGATCTTGTTGAGATTTCATCCTAGCTTGGGCTAATTTCAAATTCTCCTTTAGTTGCTTTAGGGTCTGCTTGTTCTCTTTATGGAAACCATGAACAACTAGTATTTGAGTGTCTTCAATGGACCAACTAATCGACAAGGGAGGATGTACAAGGCCTTCATGGGTAACATGCCAATAGTTGTATGATACATTGTATTGTACCAACTCTTATCCAAATTCAAACAATTTCGCCATGTACTTTGTTTATCCATAACATAATTGCTCGTGTACCCTTCGAAACACTAATTAGCATCATTTGTGGTAATCATGGATGACTATCAGCAAAGAAAGGGTGAAGTAGAGCCTGCCAAGATTGAGGCCGTCATTGACTGGCTAACGCCAAAAAAGGTATACCAGTTGTTCTCTTTTGGGGTCTTTTTTGAGTCTTGCAGAATAGAAGTAGCTTTCGAGTCTTTGCAGTATTCTGCCAATATCTCTTCTTTCCACCGCGGTCCAACTGTGGAAATAACTTGCAATTCTACCACTCGAGATAAAGAATCTACCACAACATTGTTAATTCCGTTTTTATATAACCAATCTCGAAATCAAAATCCTATAACTGGCTTACCAACTTGGCTTGCTATTCAGATAAAGTTTTTGGGTTCAGAAATACTTGAGGCTTTGGTGGTCTCTCTTGATAATTTAATATTGACCCAAGGGATATTGCCTGAATTTTTCTGTTGCATGCATAAGAGCCAACATTTTGTCATCATAAATATTTAAGATTTTTTTTTCTTTCTGTCAGCTTTCAACTTTCAAAGGTGATGGGTCACTCATTCTCCATAAGAACTGCCCTCAAAAGGTAATGAAAAATATTGAAGTGCTAAAACTAGGTTGGATGTCATTAACTTTTTCATGAGATGAAATGTATCTTTTTCTGCCTCTATTCAATGGAACTGATCCTTTTCGTTAGATCAACAAGAAGGGCTTCTCCTCCAATTCCTTTTACAAACTTCCTGTAGAAACTACATAGACAAAAGAATTCCATTAACTGAGATACATTTTTTGGTGTTAGCCAATCAATGATGGCCTCAATCTTGCCAGGCTCTACCTTCACCCTTTCTTTGCTGATAGTGCCCCAAGTACACAAGATCACTTTTTTCTAAGTCACACTTTGATTATATAGCAAAAATTGAATTATTCTGCGAAAGTTCTAAAACAGTCAGCAAATGATGAAGATGTTCATAAATATCTTTACCGAATATCAAAATATTACCGAACAATACAAGCACAATTTTTTTTAAATAAGGCTGTAAAATTTGGATCATGGTACCTTGAAAGGTGGCTAGGGCATTGGTGAACCAAAACAGTATTACCCTGAACTTCAAGTGGCCATGGTGAATTCTAAAGAAAATTTTGTGCTGGTGACTTTCCCTTACACTGATTTGATGGTAGCCTGATTGTAAATCAGTCTTTGTGATTATGGCTGCCCCATGTAGTTCATCCAATAACTCATCAATGCATGGTATAGGATGGCAATAAGGGGGTTTAATTACCAATTTTGATCCTAGCTCCAAGTCAACAATGTGATATAATCCTCACTTTTGGGGTAGTCCAAAAGGAAATTTTTTTGAAGATGCCTTCAAATTCATCAAGCAACTGCTGCACCTCCTAAAGTCTTGTTGATTGATGTTCTGTCATTTTAACATTGTTAGGATATGAAGCCAATATCCATGTCACATGTGATGTGGCATATTTCACTATTTATGTGCATAGGTGGGATGGGGCACATTTCATCCTTAGATGCACATGGAGAAAAGTTGATGGAGATGGATAGATTTAAGTCACATAAAGGTGATTTGAATGTGGGGCACATTTCTTGAATGCACATGGAAGTAAGCCAAAAAAGTGATTCAATTTTTTGACTTGGAGGCACATGGTAGGTGAGTTTTGTCAAAAGGTTGTTTGATGAGCTTTTGTCTTTTGTGGGAGACAAAGACAAAGTTCTCAAATGGAGGAAATCTTTGCCAAAAGGTGATTGATTAACTTTTTCGGCACACGTGAGAGAGACAACTTTCACTATTCATCGATAGTGTTTAATTATTCACAGATTTATGTCCCCCTCCAAGTGTGGAGCCATTTTTTGGTCTCTCTCTCTCTTGTTTCTCTCTCGTCCCTTCCTCTTACGTAATTCTATAAATAAGGATTTAGTTCTTTGTATTTGTAAACTTGAAGTACAAGCATAAGCCATTCTTAGCATAAGCTTTGTATGTAAGCTAGGAGTAAGAAGGCCAAGCTATTGAGGAAGGAAGCTTTGTAAGAGGAGTTTTGTTGAAGTTAATAGAAGATCCAAGCTGCCATTGCCCCATGGTTTTTCCTTGCACATTGCAAGGTTTTTCATGTATATCTTATGTTGTAGTGATCTCCTATTCATTGTATTGTTGCTTATTCTGAAATTTGATTTCTTGCACACATATTCTGTATTTTTTTCCTAACAAACATGAAACCCTTTCATTGTATTGCATTCCAACACAAGACTTAGCTCACCATTACCAATTTGTTTGGCTATCTTCTGGGCCGAAATGATCTTGTTCGCATCAGGCTGCAAACCATTAATTGTGATCCAATGCTAGTCCTTTTCAAACTTCAAGTGCCTGTCTCCATAGTGCATGCAAAATTCACCCAATATTTTTATCCATTGAACTCTCATGATCACATCTTCTCCCACCACGGAAACCACATAAAAATGAGGACCAATTTCATGATAGGGCAACAATAAACTAAGACCTGTTATCATTCCCTTGCATTCCATCAGAGTCTTGTTCGCCATGGCGACCAGAAAATTCTGCAATGGTTCTAGCGGTATACCCAAAGAACTTATTAATTTACCATCAATGAAATTGTGACTGCTGCCATTGTCAATAAGAGCTACAGATGTTCTGCCTCTGATCCTGTATCTCACTCTCAGAGTTTGATACTGTGGAATGCCTAAGATGGCATTGCAGGAGATTGTAAAAATATCTGGTGGTTTAGGGCCATCGAAATCCACTTTTTCATCTTCCTTTTCAACTGGATCTTCTGGGTTATTTATTACCTCCAGGAGATCCCCATCTAGAATTTTGAGCACTTCCATCCTTTCGAGTGGCATGCACCCTTAGACCTTTGGATCTTGAGTCAACAATAAAAGTTGGATCTATTACTCTAAATTTTAGGCTGATAGTAGCTGAACTAGCAGGAAATTTAGATTTATCCATACCTCTTGAATCATTCTTAGCTGGTAAAACAAATTTGGAAGTTGATGGTGAGGTGCACTTATGCCTTGCCACTTCTGAATATGCCTCTCTTAATTAATGGCTTCTTCCAAATTACTTGGCTTGATATTCTTGACATCCCCTCAAATTGAATCCTTTAAGACTGTCAATATAGAGTCGGTATCTTCTCTATCAATACACTTGGTTGACGAAATTCTCTAGAACAATATGCTACTCTGCCAAGTTATTTCATATTTTTGAGGGCCAAGAAATAATCATCTTGGGTGTAGGCTTCAATATTATAAAGGAATGAAGTTACAAACTCTTTTCAAGTGGTTATGTTTGGTTGGCCACCATCCTCAGCCTCCTCCTTAGCGCTTGCATTCAAGCATCTATCACCAATCAAATGCTAGCCATCCAGATGTAATGTGGCAAACTGAATTTTTTAATTATCTTCAATAAATTTAAACTAAAGAAATTCTCCAAGCCCTAGGCTTGACATTGCCATCTAAACCATCAAACTTGGGGATGGTTATCCTCCCCATTAATTTTCGATTGGTACGATTATCTTTGGCAAAAGGATTTTTAAAATCATCATGTCATATTGGATCTCTCACTCTGTTTTGAAGTGCACGATTATCCTCTTATTTGTCATCATGTTGGTTTCAATGTTGTTTATTTATTGATTGAACCAATGTGCCAATGGTTGTTTATGGCTGTAATACCCTTGTTCATTTGGGTCATCAATTCCATAAGCCTGTCCATTGGAGACTCAAAAGCCCAGTGTCCTAAAATCTTAATTGTCATGCAAGGTGAAACCAATAGTGTTTGGCTGCAAAGGTTGACCTGGGCTGAGCAATGGGGGGCTCCCACTGCCCCACAATAAGGAGTGACTGAAAGAAGAGTGTAAGCGTTGGGATGCCTAGTTATCAGCCATAGTACTCGGTTGTGGACCAACTAGGAGTCCAAATAAGGATATCTAAGGGATCTTTGGTTTTTGACTACAGGATTGTTATAAATAGTTTTGGTTTCCAAGACCTATTGTTTATAGCCCAGAAAGATGGTTTAAATGTTGCTAGATTTGTGTACTGAGGCATTTTTATTTTTGGCCAATGATCATTTTTTGCATAGTTTAAAACTTCATACTTGGCAACCCAAATTTTTTATTTGTACTCAGGTCTTGAGTATTTCACAGCAATTACTCGAACATATAAATTCATAAAATAAACTTAAATAAGAAGTTAAACCTAAGTTACTAGTTCATCACAATAGCAAAACCTTTGCATGCCATTTCAACAAGTGGTAAGAGTTTCCTTAAGGGTAAAGAACATCACAGTGCCTTTTCATATTTTAAAATATAAAATCATTTGTGCACCAGTTCTTGCTTTTCCCAACTTGCCATAACTATTTGAGATTGAAACGAATGCAAGTATGTTATGGGGACAGTTTTATTGCAAGGAGGTAAGCTCTTTTGTTATCATTCAAAAGTGTTTTCTAAAGCCGTGAAAGACTCTCTTGTATATGATAAAGAAATGTATGCACTCGTTCAAGCAATTAAGTAATGAAAACACTTTTGTTGGGAAAAATATATATTTTTCATACTGGGCACAAAAATAAGTTGTAGCAGGCAAGGCACTACAAATGGATGGGATTTCTTCAAAATTTGCATTTGATGATCAAATACAAGAGAGCACAAACATGGTGGCAGATAGGCTCTTCACTAGTGTTTGGGTGCATTCCAGTTTTCCTAAGTCTATCAATTCAGATAGAGATTCCATATATTTTAGAAAACTATGGACCCCCTTGTGGAGCAAAATGGATATCCCAAGCTAAAGAGAAGCACCAACTTCCATCCTCAAACTGGGGAAAATAAAAGTGGTCAATAGAACCTCAACACAACTCATAAGAGGGTACAACAGCAAGCATCCAAGAACGTGAAATGAATTCTTGACATATATTCAACATTCCTACAATAGGGCACTTCATACATCCACAAATATGTTGCCTTTTGAAGCATGTTGCATATGGACAGCAAAAGGAAGGAGAAGAAGAAGATTCATCGGTGACACGGGCAGCCAAGATTATTGAGCGAATTAAGCAAATCCATCTCAAAGTGCAAGAACACCTAGCAAAGTCTCAAGCCATGTATAAAAATAGGCAAGACCAACACAGTCAAGAGCACACTTTCAATCTGGGTGATAAGGTATGGGTTTGCTTGAGCAAATAAAGGCTTTAGGACAAGCAAGAAAACTTAAGCCACTAAGATATGGGCCATTCACCATCTTAGAGACAGTTGGAGAAAATGTTTTTATGATTGATCTATTTTCTTTCATGAGGATGTATTTTTGTTGGGAATTATGAGCCTTCCATGTTAGATGAGGAGTAAGGTACAATTACTACTTTCCATTGAAGACTTTGCATTGAATGCACAAAGGAAGTTAGATGTGGGCATTGCATTGTACAAGAATGTCATAGAAACTAGGAGAGGGCCACAGGCCCACAAGAGACTTGGAAGGTTGGGATCAAAGGCCAAACACCAACAAAAGAGAAATGGTCTGCCAAGGAGAAAGTGGAAGAAATCTTGGCACATCTCATGAAGAACTAAGTTTTCGTGGGACCAAAAGCCTCCTAGGAGATGAAGGTATGATCCATATGGGATAAGAAAACAAATACCACAAATGACCAAGAATTCAGCAAATTTTAAGCTCAAGGGAGGAACCATTAGTACAGTGATAGGATTGCCCCTGGAAGTCCTACTTTGCAAACGGGTGGTTGCGCATGTCACACTAGCAGCCTTGAACTTACCGGGGGTCACACATGTGACAATGGCAGTCCTACCCTGCAAACCAGCACTCCAATCTGAACAGCACACATAAATAATGGTTGCAAAATGTTGCTTGTCCAACATACCGATGGTTGCAGGTCCTTTAGTGCACAAAAAAATACCCCCAGCACTAGTGCAAGTAAAAGGTAAGAGTTTTGGGCTGAGACATGAGTGTAGGAGTGATAAAGTGATAAATTCAGTTGTGTTGTAAGTAGAGGAAGTGTAAGAGGTAGCGGACAGTTGGCAGGAGAATAGCATTATTGAATTATCTGGTTACACACTCCATTGTACTATTTTTAATTTTCCCAATTGTCTAAGGAGGTGGTGATCAATTCACACTACGAAACTAGTTTTCCCACATGGATTTCCAAGTTAAAATATTTTGTGTTACAGTGTTGTTCTTGTTTGCTTTCAGCTGTCAATTGTTCTCGTTTAATTTCAGGAACAACTTCACATTGTAATACCTCTAATCTACATTCTATTTCACTACGATTTGAAGTACAATTCAAGTAGTAGCTGCAGTTTATGTTTCAAATCTGCATTTAATTTCCCATGAGAAGGAACATAGGAAATTACAAATCGGATAATTATATTTTTGCAAAACTATATTAACGAAAAAAAAGTACAACCAACAAAGATATATAATCTGTTAAATAACAAATATATATATATATATATATATATATATATATATATATATATATAAGATTTCTAATTTGCAAACACAATGTAATAATAAATAATACTGATTCAGGCAGCATAACAGCAGGGAACAAATGCGTCAGCCTAGAAAAAAGAACCTATAGCGATTCATAAGGTGCACTAACATAAATAAGGGTTCATCACATTCACAAAAACTAGTCGAGTTTTCTACTAGGACTAACTGCATTTTGTTAGCATCTTCACAATTAATAGCTCAACCTAGGGATTTCATGATGGCTCATAATGTCATAAAGATGTATAAATAAACCATTGAAAAAACTGCATAATTATACATCACTTCAAACATTGGAGACATGAAAATGAGAGTTCTTTCTGGTGTTAAAAGTAATAACTCAATTTTAATAACCCTATCTTACAGCATAATCGCAAAAACATATTTTATAATTCAATAAGTACATTAGAATTTAGAAGAGATTGTATGCACCGAAAAATTACATGGTGCAACACTTTTGCAAAAATCCAATGATGTTGCAATGATCTCCAAAAATACGCTCAAGCCGGGTTCTCTTTGACATTTTGCTCCCCACTCTCTTTAGGCCCCTTTCTGGTCTTTCTAAACCTTAAAATTTGCTTTTTTTGGAGTACTTTTGCCTTTATTTTGACACTGTTTCCTTTGGGATGAAACCACCACTTTCCATGACGAAACCGCCACTTTCGTGATGCTTTCATGCAGCATTTTGTAATTGGTAATGACAAAAGTGTTATATTTACAGCAGTTTCATATTCGTCTGCGACGGTTTTGCTTCCTTATGAGGTGGTTTTGTTACAGTTTGTGGCGGTTTCATCTTTGCCACCTACTTAAGGCGGCAGTTTCATTATTGTTTGCACATTTTTAAATTTAGCGCCCAAGACTTCATTTTTTCACGCGCTTTGCATGTTTTATTCGCGTTTCCTCAATTTTATTTGTGTTCGCCCTCTTGATAGCCCAGCTCACTCCCACTCTTGTTTTGATCACTCTCCATTCTTCCTAAGTTTAGCTTTTAGTTAACCTACAGTTAAACTCACCTTTGCACCCTCCTTGCCTCTTCTACAAGTATCCCAATTTTAGATGAATTTTAGATCCAAATTTTGCATTGAAGATTGGTGCTTTCAAGCTCTACAGAACCCTAGCCCACCTGTTTTCATTTTTGGAAAAGTTTTGTTCCATCTTTGGTCATCTTTGCAGTCATTACACATAATTTTTGAAGAAACGAATTCATATGAATCAATAACTTGTTTTTTTCTATCTGTGAATCAGTCTAGCCACTGTTCAGTTGCTCTTCTTTTCCAAGATTGTGTTCTTTTCTTCTTTTCCTTTCATCATTTTGTTTGAGAGTTCCAAGGGTCGTGATTGAGCAATCAAAGAGATAGCATACCTGATGATAGCTTATTTACTACATAAAATCTTTGTCTTCACTCGGTCATCACCATTGATCAGGTTGAGGATTTTCACTTTCAGTTTTGCTTTATTAGATTAAATTAGTTTAATTTGTTTTTTGCTTAATATATTAGAATTTATATTAAGAAAACATAAAAGAATTGAAAAGAACTCTTCTCTTCTCTTCTCTTTTTCGAACATTCTCTTCTCTTCTCTTTTTCACCAAAAACATAGCTTTGATTTTCACTATTTACATTTGCATGTTAGAATCTTTCAAAGCATGTGGTTTGCATCAAAACCCAAGAAAAATTATGGGAACAAAACAAATCACTTTCAGTTTTCAAAATAATTCATGTTCAGTCTTAAAAATAAGTTTTAAATTCACAAACAAACATATACACACACACCTCAAAAAACCTAGAAAACCTAGGCAAAAGAAAGCTTACATCTTAGATTTGATTTTATTCGTTTGTATAAGAAAAAAAAGTTGTCCCAAATCTAAAAATCAGAACTTTGATCTTGCTTTTACTTTATTCCAAATCATTTAAGCTTAGCGAACAATCATTTAAAACACCAAAAACTAGTTTCTGCCTTGCACGCACAAAAAAAGTTCTAGATACTTGGAAGTTGTACTCCTTAGGGTTTGACTTTGATTTTGCATTGTTTGCATGTCAATAAATCCTTAATTACATAATATTTTTATTCACTTATAATCAGGAAAACAAAAAAGAGTTTCATTTAGTTTGCATATAGATAAGATCTTGCATCTTGAAAAGGGTAAAAATCGACACTTGCACTCTCAGTCTAGGTTTCAGTTTTATTGTTGCATGCATCAAAACATCATTGAAAAGAACAAAACAATAGCATTTACTTTCATTTAATTTTAACCTTCTTCAATCATTGTAAAGTACTTTCATTTCAGCAAGCAATTCAATTTTGTTTTATTTGCTAAAACCTTGTCAAAACGTGCACAAGTATAAAAACAATTTCCACATAAAACCTTGGCAAGACGAGCACAAGCACGAAACCTTGCTCACACATTTACAAAGAAAAAATACTATCCCTACAACACATTCAAAACAAGTTATACGCTTAAGACATTGAAAACCAACCTCGCTTTATTACTGGATGACACTTCATGAGTGCTCCCATCCCCACAGAACAGGGTCTTTTCCGAGGGTGTTAGTTCCTCCTCTTGAGCTTAGAATTCAAGTCTTTCACTCCACCTATCATTCAGACCTTATTATTAGTCAACTCAAACCCCTATAGAGCAATCTTGGCCCACAACCCCGATTGTGGGACCTCTCTGCATTCTGGTCCACCAAGTAAACAATCTTCAAATCTGACCCCTCCTCCTCTTTCCTAGTCCTCGGGTCTAGCCTCATCCTATCTCATTAGGCTACCCTTCCAATCATCCATTACATTGGCTATCTCAGTCAGACCTTGAGAAGTCGAGTGCATAGGTTAGCGTGTTGCTTTCCGCGTGTACAAAGACCAAAATGAAAAACTAATCAATCTAATAAGTTCTGACAGTTTTAGAATGTCAAAGATGATGAAACAAGTCAAAGAATGCAAAAAAAAAAAAAAAAATTACACATGCTAACAATTTAGCTTTCAGCAGTGCATACTCATCTACCTGCTACTTATCTCATTCTTTGCCCGTTGCAGAAGTTAAAATATAAGTAATAATTAGTTAATCAAAATGAGCATAGATGCCAAAAGCTCCTGACACTGAATATTGAGAATAATAGGTTGTTTTTAGTGAAAAGGTCTAAAAAATATTTCATATCAGGCATGTGAATCTGCTAACAGTGCCCAATATACTAATGGTTGTTCAAAATCTGTCCAATGAGACTTTCGTGCAATTTTCTCTCTTCTCAAGAAATTTGTTATCATAAAAGTTGTGAGATACGATGATGTTTTAATAGCTTTCAAAATCCAATTATTATATTTAAATACAGTGAGCCCCTCACAACTGATGTGCCAAACATCATTAATACTACAAGCTTTCATAGGACGTATATGGGTTTACATAACTTCATTAATAGATTCATTGAACTATGCCATGTCTCTTTTGACTTTAATTGTAACTATCTTGTCTAGTTGCCCTTCTATAGCAAATATGACAACATAAACACTTCAAGGCATTGTTTATTATTCTTGTATGTGAAATTTGCTCGTGGCCAAACTTTCCTGTGTGTAAGAACTTGGCTGTAAGAGTTCATAATCTCAAATCCTGCTATGATGAGTTGGAATCAAGAAACCAATATGCTTTTCAAGATAATAAAAAAGAATTTCATATTGATATTTCTCCTTAAGGTTCATTTGTTCAGCACAGGAAGTAAATTTTGAGCCAAAGTATGTTTAAATCAAATTATTTTTGTGCAGATGGATGAACAAACCAAGCTGGTTATTCACCTGCTGTTGAAGGTGATTCACATAAAGTTTGAAAGTGTTAAACTATTCTGTGTACATGCCATTTCATTAGCAATGATTTATGTCAAAGTGATTTTTTAAATCGTATAAATAACAAAATAGAAGACAATAAATAGAAATACCTTTCTTGCAGGAGTAAGCGTGCCATCAACATCAAACAAAGCAATCACACCTGGCTTTCTTTGTGCCATTATACTCGAGGGATAAAATGTACCTGCAAGATTCAGAATGTGAGTTATGATCTAGAGGAAATTTGAGGTGCAAAGAGAAGAAACCATTTGCCAGAATTTGTTGCTAAAATTCAGGTCTCTTTCAAATTTTATCCAAACTTTTGGAAAAAATTATATTGCAAACACAAATCAACACCACTGATCACAGATTCTGGAAACTTTACTCTTCATTACTGCTATTAGAAGGCTGGATTGATCTGAATATTAGGGTATCAAATTTTCTACCTAACAAACACAAGTTCAAACACCTTCAGTTGTCTTATATGGACAATACGCACAGGCCAGCAAGAAGGTTTAACTGAATTTGTATAGAGAAAACAAGGGTCTTGAAAACCATGGAAGCATTGCTTGCATGGTAACCTGTAGAAGATTTAGAAAGTGGGTTTTTTTAGTTTTAAAAAAAGATGCTGATCTAGCAATTTCTAATTTGATCACTTGTGCCTGAGACTCTAGGCCATGGAAAAAAATTGACATCCATTAAAATGTTCTCAATCTCAGGACCTATTCTATGCCAAGAAAATCCTTTGTAAGTTTCTGATCTTGAATTTTACCAAAACAAGTCAACCATGACTTTTATCAGAAGTCTTACATTGACCCAACAAGATCATTTGTAGGTACATAATAAAGAGAGTTTACTCTGCAAGTTAGAATTGGCATTATCGAAAAAAAAAATCAGAGATCATTCTAACAGAACTAGACTGTATGCAGACCATATATCTCTTCCTTTCTAACATCTCTGGGCAGTTGTACCTTGGATATAAATGGATTGGACATTCCTCATACATGATGAGCTTACAAGATGCCTGTGAAAACATCAAATGCTAAACAATATAGTGATGAGGAAGGAAAAATAGCATTTGCAAATCTCACAGTTTCCTTTCTCCAGATCTGCAATTATATCTGTTTGTTTTCTTTGAAATACAAAATCATTGTAGTGAAGAAGTTTCCTGAATATATTTGTTCAACAAAAGCCTGAAATAAGGGACCAAATGGCTAGCAATTACAATTTAATCATTACATAAATAAACAAACGCAATCTTTTACGATCTTTCCTCGCTGAGAGATAGTATGTAAGTTGACTAAGACCTAAATAGAAAAGTTATTCTGAGGTAATCTAATTCTCAAGCTGAACTCATGTTGCAAAAGAGGTAATCTAATATAGATGCCATAATCCTGATATTTAATTTCTTCGAGCTAGTACAGCAAAAAATATAATTTTTTTTGGCAGTGAGCTGACCATGAAAACTTCACAGCAGCATTACTTCATAACTTGATGACTAAGAGAACTATCATATATAGTGATAAAAATGCTTTGGATAAATGGAAAGAGAATTTTCAAAAAATCACTGGTTTCGCCATTTAGATCAGTTATGTTCTTAAATTCCATAGACTAGGGATGTCCAGGTGAGATCAGAACCTTCTCTAAATCAACTAAAAATGGAATATTACAACATTCAACAGGCTGATAGACAGAACTGAGAACACCATGGGAGGCCAGAGCATGCTCTGCAAGGCACTTTGGTGAAGTGAAGGATGAACAGGACAAGTTGATTAAGTATATAGGTGGGGCAAAAGTTCGAGAATGGTGCAGATCTATCACTTTCCTCATAGAAGGCGACATGCAAAAGCTACTTCACAACAAGAAGCAACAAATGTTCATAGATCCCAACACACAAACTGCAGAGCACAATCATAAATTGTTCAATCAAATCAAAAGTCACTCCATACCTCGTCCCCGCTCTACACTAACCAAACTATGATTCTAAATTTGGAAGCTCCCAATCCAATCCAGAAATCAGAAGATGTCCCATTTGGAAGATCCCAATCCAATCCAGAAATCAGAAGATGTCCCTTAGTAAATATTTGCTTACATTGAGGAAAAAACCATAGTTAACTGCAGATGTGGCGGTACAGGTGGGGGTCGGGAATGTCATTCAAATCAAGGTACTTGAGTAAATGAATAAGGGTATGGCTATAGTACATATAGATGTGATCATAGATAGGGGAACAGAGATTTGGTCCTCGTCACTATACTGGAATTTCCTAGTAACTATGGAAAAAAACACACCAGGGATCCAAATGCCATTTATAAGTATAGTCACCAGAAAATGTGGATATGGAAACCGTGATGCAGTCCTCATCCCTATACTGGAATTTCTTGGTAACTATGAAAAAAGCACACCATTGATCCAAATGTCACATATGTTGAAATTACAATCCATGTAAGAAATTAATAAACAGGTTCTAAAACTCAAAACAGAAGCCACAAATCCCCTGGCTAAAATTGTATTATTCTAACGACAAAGCTCTAATCTTCATTGCAATTCAGGTCTGAATGAAATCCAAATTAAGAATGCCATTAGTTTAGAGTAAAATGGCAATTGCTAACCTTCAAATGCAATTCAATTCAACCAACCAAAATGGTTGCAACGAGCGCACTCCACCACAACCTCAGCGTGGAAATCAACTGGTACTTATACAGAGGAATTGGGTGGCTAAAAGGGACTTTTAATCTCCCTGAAAGTGACGTCATTGCCACTAAAAAGCCGTTTGTTTGCCAAAGAAAGCCATTGCCCTCTAGTTAACTGAATTCAACCTTAATTTGCACGTCGGTATCTGTAACTTTCCCTCATTTATTTAATGAAGCCCTCTAACCTAGGGTTTGAGTCTTGATGATGTCCCACAAAAAAAAATGCCATATGACCAGCCAGCTTTAAAACCAAGCTAACGGCATGTTTCATGATGTGTTCGAGTCCCACAAATGGCATGTTTCATGCCAAGCAAATTTAAAGCCTTTGGATGAAATTAAATGGGTTTAATTATGTTCACTAAACCAAACGGTTTATTAGACTAAGATTATATGGATTATTTTGATTACTAAAAAGTTCGTGGGTTGAGCATTTTAGATCATATTCAATGATTCATTATCAAGAAGAAAATAAAATAAATCGTCTTTTTTTAGATCACACTCGCTGAACCATCATCAAAAAGATAATCGAATAATTAATAATTATAAATTTAGATATTTTAAATATAAAAAATTATGAATTGAGGAGAAAGAAAAAAATATATATCATATTTTTAAATTAAAATTAAAATATAAAAGAAAAAACACAAAAGAATATATTTAATTAATAAATATTAAGAAAAGAAACTATAAATAATAATATTAAAATAATCAAAGTGGAAATTCAAATTTCAAAATTAAAAATTAAACCTTTAAATTCAATTTTGACAAATCAAGAGCTATGTCAACAAGTAATTCAGAAGGCCCCAAAACTTTAAAAATATACATCACTTACAAAAATTATGCCCTGCAATTTTTATGTTCAATATCGAAATCCTAAAAAATGAGTAAGTATTGACCAGATTGGATTTTGAAAAACTATATTCTAAATCATAACTCATAGAACTATGAGACCGATTTTAAAATATGTGGAGTGACCTTAATTTTTTATATATAGTAAAATAATTTTATAAGTTGATATTTACATGTAACAATGAAAATAACAACTTATACTTAACATTTGTTTTAGTAAACGACCCTCGTGCCTTTCATTTCTTCAACTTATTTACTTTATAACCCTTATATGTTATATATTACTTGTAACACATACGTGTTATAGCATGTATGTGATTTTGTATGTACATTTTATAGTGTGTACATGCTTTAGTTCGGTTATATCCAAGCCTAAATCACAAATACGCGTACATGTTTTTTTAGTTAGGCTCGGATTCCAATCATGTTTTCATGAAAAATGTCCACTTTTTTCCCCTAACTTCCTACACTTGCCCGATGCTTGGTATCAACAAATGTTCTGCTAGTGATAACTTAATCACTTTTTCATTTTTTATATCGGTTGCATGTTCTAAAAAATTTATGTTAATGAAACATCAAGTTTACCAATGTATATCGTTCCATAAGAATAATCAATTTTATATACCCTGCTTCGAAGAGTAGGATCTAAATAATCCTTGGAAGACTTTATCATTTTTCTGAGTTTTTTGTGAGGTACAAAAATGGACCAAATATTCTTCCTTCTTAAAATTTCGGAGATCCTGTTGGAAATGCCCTCAATGTAAGGGAGATAAACTATCGGGTTTTCCTTACCAACTTCTCTAACACATGGATTAACCTTATTATTTCTTGTTGATTTAAAAGTTTTATTAATTTGATTCTTATTACAACCATTATTCTTAAAAACTTCACTTAAGAATTTGTGACAAGAACCATTTAAAAGAGAAGATCAATTAAACTTAACTAAAGTTTTTAAGAAGAATGGTTACAATAAGAAACAAATTAATAAAGCTTTTAAATCAACAAGAAATAACAAGGTGAACCCCGTGTTAGAGAAGTTGGTAAAGAAAACACGATAGTTTATCTTCCTTACATTGAGGGCATTTCTAATTAAATCTTAGATATTTTAAGAAGGAATAATATCTGGTCCATTTTTGTACCTCATAAAAAATTCAGAAAAATGATTAAGTCTTCCAAGGACTATTTAGATCATACTCTTAGAAGTGGGGTATACAAAATTGATTGTTCTTACGAGATGGTATACATTGGTGAAACTACATGTTCTATTAACACAATGATTTTGGAACATGTCGCTGATATATTTAAAAAAAGTGATTTAGTTAGCACTAGAAAAATATTCATTTAATATCAAGCATCACGTTTGTATTGAGGACACTAATTTTTAGCCCTAGAAAATCATTTTATGAAGTATTGTCTAAGGGAAGTTGTTGAGATTTGTAAACCCAATAACAATTTGAGTAGAGATGTAGGTCTAGGTTTAAACCATTATTGGAAACCATTAATTTACTTCTCTAAAAAACTCAATTAGTAGTCATCTTGGCCCTTGATTCCTTAGTATTAGTAGTGTTTCTTTTCTTTTTACTTGTTCTTAATCTGTACAAAAAATAATTTTCTCATTCCCCGAGTACTAGAGGTCTAGGTTTATAGTTTTGTATTGGGTTTACACTTCTTTCTTTCTTTTTCCTTTATCATCAAATCTCGTTCTTTACACCTCTTTGATTACTAATTAGGTTTGGTTACAAAATGTTTCTTAAACAAGTATTTATAATCTAATTTTGTGTTATAATAATTTTATAATTTAATAATTTGTAAATTGATGTCTTAGTTATATTCTTAAAATTATTTTAGATTTTGTGAATTTATTATTTTTATTATCTATTTTGATTTCAATACTTTTCTTTTATCTTTTCAAACATTTTTATAAATTTAGGTTTTATGTTGTTTGTCTCTTTATAATTACTTTTAGTTTTTGGTCTGTCCTTAACATTTTTAAATGTTTATTATCATTTCGTTTTTAAAATTTGAAATTTACATTTTAAATTTTAAATAGTTAATTTTTAATTTTTAATTTTTAATTTATTTTTATTTTAAATTTAAATTTATTTTTATTTTAAGTCCGTAACCAAATTATAACTTGCCTATTATAATTTGGTTTTAGAAACTTCAATCTTTTTAATTATTAAAATTATTTTTTTTAATTTTTAATTTTAATTTTAATTTTAATTTCCATTTTGATTATTTTGAAATTATTTTTTATTTTTCTTTTCTTAATATTTATTAATTAAATATATTGAATTGTATTTTTATTTTATTGTATTTTAATCTTAATTTTATGTTTCTATTTTATTTTAAAAATGTGATATTTTTCTCTCCATTTTGATATTTTCTACATTTAAAAGACCTAACTCTGCAATTACCAAATCATTCTAATCCTTTCTAGATGATGGATCACTAAGTGTGATCCAAAATATCGATTCGAAAATACTCACATAGTTGTATCCAGAAGTATTCTCTACATTCTTTATGAACTATGAAAGTACTATTACTCTTATACAATTATTCATGTTCAAATGTTAGAAATGAAATATTTAAATGCCCAATACACTCAAATTTGCACTTTAAAAGAATGTAGATTTACTTCCAAATAAGTTGTCATGTATATCCAATGGTTTGTGTGTAGTGTTTGGAAGCCCATACATTAAGAGGGATGTTATTATCACAGAAGGGATATAAGAAGTGCTAGGTCCATCTTCTCTATACTTACCTGATCAATTAGTTGTTACCATGTGGCATTCCTAAAATATTTTATATAGTTTGTAAAAAATAAAAATTTATTTCATTTTTTAGAAAAGTCTATCCTTATTTTATGATTGGCCTAATTATTTATCACTTTATTTAGATTGATTTTTCTATTAACTTGAATATTTTTAGGGTAGTCAATCATGACATGATGCATGGGACATTTTTCCAAACTCAATACTTTTCCTAAGTCAAATATTTTATGTATTTATTTATTGTTAATCAATGGTCACTAATGATGTGTGCTACCTAGGCACATGTAAGCATGCATTCATTGGCATGTTACATCATTACATAAGTATTGACTAGTCTTTATGTCACATGCATGCTAGTCCTCACATGCATCCTGACCCTTAACCTTTACTACTTTCTACATCGACATATCACACAAGTTTCCTTACATGCTCACCTAAAGTGTAGAGAAGGGAATTGGGCAAGGTCAAGGTTAGTCAACAATAGTGTTGGCTTCAGTCATCATCTCATGCATGTCTTTGCATGCACTCAAGTACTTAGAGTGTATCCTAGATAATTTTGCTTAGCAGTGTGACAATAAGTGCTTATCCATATAATCAATAACATAAGAACACTATCATATCCAAGCACCCATCAAAATGTTGATAAAATTCACAAAAACATAAACAAAGATAGTCATGAAAGTAGCAACACTAATGTTCAACATTTGGATTAATGTTCATAACTCAATATTACAAGATTATCAGGTGCTCAAAGCGTTTACAATGTTATAAACTATCTTTACTATCCCTATCTCTACTTAATATTATCCATCAATTTCATATGACACTTTAAACGCAATCCAGTAGTGTTTATCCTTGGGATCAACTCTCACCAACCAACTCTTATTTCTCTTAAGAGTCTACTTTTTATAAGCTTCTATTAGCCTTATGTGTTACTTTGTAGCTCAACAACCACCACTTAGAAATTATTGCACTAGATTTCCACTCAGTAGTTATTTTGTCATTTTATTCAAGGTCATCTAGCTCATCATTCATCATCACTTTTCAACTACCTGTCAAGATTAGTTGTCAGTTATAACTACTACCATTTATCATCGTGATATCAATTATGATTCCTAGATACACACAATTTTGCTTGTCTTGATCCAATTATTTTTTTATTTATACACTTGGAATTGATCTTAGTCAGCTTGCACCTACCTTATTAGGAATCCCTGATGGATACACATGCTTTGGATGATTAGGTTTGTGCATGTCATTATTTGCTCGTTGGGACTTCTAGATCTCATCTTTGTATTCTTCTATCAAGTGCTCTTAGTCTTAAGTATACTAAGCCAAATTTGGGGTTCAACATCACCCCTTACTAACATGGTTGTTCATCTCCAAACAACTTATTCACTTCCTTTTTTGTAGCCATTCGAGCTACTTTCTATGTTTTATGCTTCCTTGTTCTCCTAAATGTCTTCTAATTTTCTTACAATAAGTAAAAATTGTGTGCTCTTCCATGGCATTTTGTCAGCTTACTTGGTTCACTTTTGTGGGTCTCTTCTATTTGCTTTCATCTTGAGTCTCCTTCTTGCACACCTTTCATTCTTATGCATTGATTTTAGTTTCTCTTTCAAGGGTACAAACATTTCACCCTGCTTCCTATTGCGCTTAGTATCTCCTAATTTATCTCTCAACAACTCTCCTTCAGTGTATATCCATGTCATACATAAGAACTCTTATGCTTATCTTCTTCACTCTTACTTGCAGACTTTCCTCACACAACTCTCACTTATGCTCCCCACACCTTTGACATTGATATCCTAAAAGGTCCAAGCCATCTAATCAGGGATGGCTTATGGCCACCCCCTCTTGACTCCCATCTTCCTTCCCCTTCTAGGTCACTCTATAGTGTCCACCCTTTGTTACTTTCTTCAAGATCCTAACCTTCTCCTCCTTGTCAAACACCTTGTAGACTTCATCCCACCTTGTGATAGGTCTAGATGTGCACTACTTGGTATAGAAGTGTGAAAACCATGTGTTATCTTTCATTGCCTCACCATCTCTTCTTTTTTTCAAACTCTCACCAAGCCTCAAGTGCACTGCTCCACATTATCCATCGTGCATTCTATTCATCTAAAAAGTTCCTAATACTTTCTAGCACAAAATCATGCTCTACATCTTCAACCCATTACTTCTCTTCCTTTGGGTCTACTCTTTGCACTTTCTATCCTCTGCAATCCATGCTTTATAGATGACTTTGGATCCTAGCTAAGTCATCTCTTGCACTTTGCGCCCTCTACCCATTTTTGACTTATGGGGGGACATATGGGCATATTCTATCTAACTATTTAGTTGGAAGACACTCTAGGCATGACTTCTTCACCGGTTTTCACTCTTGTCAGCTTTACACCCTTTTTAAATCACTCTTTTTCTTATTTTTATATCATTCCACTTTTTCGTTCATAGGCCAAACTTCACAAACTTTGTTCCTCATGCATACACACATAATAAGTACAACAAATAACTAAGATAAATTTCATTTTATGTAACAATATTATATGGGGTTTTCCATCCCTTTGGCTATACAATATAGGCTCTTGGGTCCCCTTCTTTAACTCTTGCCTCAACATCTCACTCTCCCTTTTTGCCTGCATTCTACAAGGTTTGGCCCTTACATCTATACCCTCTCTCCAAACCTATCATATTTTCCCTACAATGGTTGCATCATGACCCTCTTGACACCCTTCATCAACCCCATTCATAAATAACACTTGAATTGGGTCAAATGCCCCTATTTATAGTTTTGGAGGTTGGTTATTGGTTGGTCTAGTTTTCAAGTTGGTTGTTGTCCTTCAAGTAGTTTTACCACCCATTTCATACATCTGGACTTGAATCACATGGATGATTTAAACCTCAATCCCTTTGAATCTTACAGTAATCAATTTAAATCCTTTCAAATATGTTATCTTCATCAACCTTTGCCAATTGTCACATTTACAACTTGTGGGTTGATCATTTGTCATTTTTTGTCCTTGATCTCTATGTTTGTCATCTTACATCATATTTTTGGCCTTCTCTACACATCATGCTTATTTTTAGTCTTGTTGCATGCATAAAAAACTCCTACATTCAATCGTTTTATGCACACATCCTTATTTATAGCTTCTGGGCACCACCACCCCACACTAAATCATGTGTTTGGTCCTCTATCATAGTGCACCTTTATCTCGAGTGTATGAGGTCAAACCTACACAAATATCAATATTTTTTATTGGTGTAAAGTGTATTTTCACCATATCTAAGGGGAAAATTTTACAAAAGGTGCAATAAACCTCACCCAAAAACTTAGACATCTAGCATAATGCTTTTAAAATGAAGTACTTGCTCAACTCGCCTCACTAGATTTTCAATTTGGTGCGTATTATTACTAAAACAACATAAAATTATTGTGTACAAAAGATAACCTAAGATACTTTAATCTACCAAATCCAAAGTACATAAAGTAAATGACACAATCCTTATTATATCATGGCTCAAGTGCCCTTAGGCCAAAGACAACTTGAGTTGGCAACCCTTGAAATGCCTATGTAGCATTTCCTTAGTGCAAGTGTGTAATTCATATCCCATCAATCCTTAGTAATGAGTGTTGTGTTTAATTATAGAATATATGGCATCCATGGAGCCATTATATCTAGGCATCATAGCATTCTTGTCCTTACTAATGCATAATAACCTCTTTAAATTGGATGTAGTAGATGTGTGTGTGTTACATCCTGATTTTATGCTAAACAAACTGTTTGATTATCTATGGATATTTATAATTGACATATTTGATTTGGTTATATTTTTTACTAAGCTTTGAGATATATGTTGTTATGGGATAATAAGATATTACTCAGGTTACATGTTTGCATTATTGTGAGTTAGTTGTAGTGTATGTGTTTATATTAGAAATATGTTGATGTGTTATTTCATTTATATTTTATGATATATGTATATCATGCTGATATAATCTAACTACCTGCTTATTATGAAATTGACACAATAGAACTCATCCCTTAGAGTGTGATGGAGGAGGAGCAACATCAAAGAGGGTGATGAAGATGGAGATGTTAGAGGATGACAGAGAAACTAGCTAGAACCTTGCACACACCACAATAATTAACAAATGATAGAATGTATAATGAAATGGGTAACATAGAGTGTTTATTGTTGATTACATTAGATAGTTGATTTCCATGATTTGTTAAGCATAAGTTAAATGATTTATGAAACCTATTTTATGTAATGAATGTGTGTGGTCATTAAATGCTAAGTAAAAATGTGATTTGCTTAGCTAAATTAAATACGAATTAGTAAGTTTCGAAATTATCATTAAATTGTTATGGCATTAGAAGATGTTAATTAATTTAGTAAAATTATGGATTTTTGGTAAATAATCTTAAAAATAAATAAAAATTAGAAAATTGTCATTTGAGAGGGAAAAACATAAAATAATAACAAAAACCATGAAAAAAAAGATAAATCTTTAAAAAAGACTACGCCTTTGCTAGCCTGGGGAGATAATGGAAGGGATATCATAAGTGTTTTAAAATTAGAATTGAAAGGAGTTGAAAACGTTGTGACACTCAGAGGATTTAGGGAGAAGAGGCATTGGTGAAGAATTAAGAAAGAAGCAAGGACAAACTACGAGCTGTCAGGTAGGCATTTTGGCCATGAATGAAACTTTCATTTATGTGGGTAATGGTTTAAAAAATCAAATTTGGAAAGAAATATTTAAACTAGGTGTACCAAGTATTAGAGGATATGTTGAACCTAGCATAAGGCATCAACCTACATATTTAATTATATTAGAGGATACACTTATAGGTGTCTACATATTGATTTGTAAATCTGATTTATGAGCATACCAATCAATAGATTTATAAGCTATTTCATACCTATATGACAGCCTAGATTTCCTATAGAAAATCTTTGAATAACCCATGCTAGGTGATTTCCACTTTGTATACCTTTATAGAGGCATTGACCTACAAGTTTCTGTAGAGTCGATTTACATTATTATACACATTTTTGCATAACATTTTGGTGTGGTTGGAAACCCAGTAGGCATAGTTGTATAAATATGTCAATATAATGTATATAGATCTGAATAACATATATGAAGGTTTGTATAAACTTTACATTTGTGCTATTGAGGTGTCAACCTGTAGAATGTGCTATCATTATTAAAATTCTATAGCTCTGATGTGACCTGTAGTTGGACATGAAACCATCTAGAACCTTGTAAATATAATAGATGGCATTGTTTATATTTTATCTCCAACCTATTTAATATATAAAGAATAATTGTGATTATGGCATCATTGTATTTTATATAGAAGAGTATTGTTAAATATTTATATTGTTGACATCACTATACATTTAATCCTTAGCTTATATTATATACAAATGAGGTGTTGATATTTTAATTCTAGAATGGATAATATATATATTTAGGGAGTCATTGTATAATTTACAACTTGTATTAGGGTCACTGTAGTTGTTTTATACACAACATGCAATAACTCATCACTGTATATTTTATTTCCAGCCCATATAATATGTCTTATGGATTGATATGTATTTTTTTTCTCCAAGCAGGGTCACTGATATTATATATGGGCATTGTTATGCTTTATAATAGAGAGAGGTGTTAATTATAGTAATACTAAGATTTAATTATTAAAGTATAATGGCTTGAACTTTAATATAGGTATACATATTTTAATTACATGGGAGTTAAAGCTTAACATATGAGAATTAAGCTATAACACAACTATGTCTCGCTAAGTATGAATGACTATAGTGAACTTTAATGATGATTCATATATTGAGATTATGGTTTGACCAATTCTAGATCGATTTTTGTAATGATTATCTCCATTATAGATTAATGTGTTATAATAATTTTTAAAATGTGTATAGGGTTTATGAATAATGATCAATAAAATCGATCCTTTTACAAATACCAATTTGATAGGCTTAACCTAATTTATGAACCTTGAGTGAGGTAGTCGTAACCAAGAAACATTTTGACAAGTAAATGATTTAAACCCCAAACTTGAGCTAGATGGTTGTGTTGATGATGAAAATTGTACCATCAACTAATCAACCCTTTCATCTATCATGAAGGTCAAGTTGGAATTGTATCATTCTAATAGTAAGGTTATAAAGGTTCAATTATGATCCTAAATATGTGGGGGGTTTTAAATGTTTAAAAAAATAATAAATAAGTTGTCAAATGAAATATATTCCATTATAATTTCAAAAATCTTCTTATCAAATAAATTAATTTAGATATGAATCTGTAATCTATCATATCTGAAAGAGAAGGCCTATGGATTAGATAATTTCTTGAAGGAAATAAATTTGATTCAGTAAAATATTATATTTCAAGTAGTATCTTGTAGTCTTGTTGTGATAACTTCAAAAATAGTCTCAAGATAAACCAAAAAATATAAAGTAAACAGATTTGCAATCAACTAAGATAAATAGATATTCAAATAGATAGAAATTAAGATAAAGAGACACAACCAACAATAGATGATAATCAAATTAAAAGAAAAACAAACACAAAAGAATTAAATTAAGAAAAGGTAACAATCCACTAAACCATTAAGTCTAAACTATTAAGAGAACTAAGCAAGAAATAAATTGAAAGACTAAGCAAATAAAACGAACCTAAAACTAAACAATTAAATCTAAAAGTCTAACAACTTAATAATTAATGAAATTAAATAATCTAAGAATAAATTAAAGACTAAATAAACAAACTAAATTAAAAAAAAGACTAGAAACAATCCAAACTGAAATAAAACTATAAACAATTAATCTAAGATTTAAACGAGTTAAAATATGATCTAAAACTGAGACTAAACTTACAAATGGAATCTAATAAAGTTCAATAAGAAAACATTAAACTGTATCTAAAATAAAGAAAAGAACTAATCAAATAAATAATTTAACTTAAGAAAGTAATAATCTAAGAAAGTAACTTAAAAAACAAAATAAACAAGAAAACAGATCTAAAGAAACAAAAATAGAAAACTAGATTAATTAAAGATTAATCTAAAACAAAAATAGACTATATTAAAAATCAGAATTGATATAAAGTACAATAGAATTTGTGAGTCTCAAAAGAGAGTTGTCTTAGCGAAAAAAATAGATTTTATTTGAGAAACCATCATCTTTTTTTACAAATACTTGAAAAGACAACTTTTACATTCAAAATAGATCAATGAAATATTGAGAATAAAAAGGTTTTCATCATTATTCAAGTTGAATACTTAGATTCTAAACATAGGACTGTAATAACAATCATCAAAAGATATTAGACTTGACAAACTTCAAATAATATTTATAAATAATTATATAAAAAATTGGATATACCTACATTGTCTAAGCAATTTCTCAACCGTAAAAAAAGTACCATTGAGTCTATCTACAAAAGTCATGGTAACTTAGAGAAGTTGCATAGAAAAGAGAGAGATGAATGATCGACTTCACAAATGTATAACTATTCAATACCTGTGTTGTTCCTCCTCTTTAAATGAATCCTTGATCTCTTTTTATGATTCAGACTTAGTTGAAAAATAAGTTATAACTAACCTTAGTTAGTTATTAATTTATGTTAACTAATTAATTTAAAAGTCAATTAATTATAAATAATTATTGGTTAAGGATATGTTTAATTAAGACTTAAAAAGTCTTAATAAATCAAATTTTTTGAATATAGACTAGGTACTTAACGGATGGGAACCTTCATCAATTAATAATAAATAGAATACATATATCAATTAATAAATAGATAAATCAAAGTTTAATAAAATT
The DNA here is from genome assembly GCA_037957365.1 of Torreya grandis. NCBI lineage: Eukaryota > Viridiplantae > Streptophyta > Pinopsida > Cupressales > Taxaceae > Torreya > Torreya grandis. The sequence continues at coordinate 3,058,403 of JARHVA010000619.1, forward strand.
ATATTTATATCAAACTATAATGCATATTCCAAAATTAACTTATATATATATAAGAAATTAAGTCTATTGTACTTCCCAAAATGATAAAAAATCTAAAATTTTATGAATCAAAACTACAAGCCAAAATATCAAGTCTGAAAGTATAAAGTTCCATCAACTATATTTCCATGAAAAATAAAAAGTCTATCTAGATGACATCCAGTATCATCAAAATCTAAAAGGACTTCAATAATAGGCTTCCCTTGTTCATTAGCACCTTCAGTATATTCCATTTTAATGGCTAAAAGATGCACTATGTTTATGCCTGTATCAGTTGAGGGATCATTGATTTTCAGCTTAACCCGTTTAAGCACTCTAATCTCAACAAGAGTATCAGGATCAGTCTGACTGTCTGCTCTTTTATCTAAAGTAGTAGGATAAACCTTCATTGTACATTTTATACTAGTATAAATAGGTTTTTTCAAACTCAACTTCTTGCTTCCCATAATAGGTTCACTATGAGAAGATGCCATACCTAACTTCCTACATCCCAAAATAGGCTCTTTACGAGGAGTTAAAGCCTCATTAGAAACTAAAGGAATGGCAAGATTAACATAGTTTTTGGCATGGATTGTTTCAATCTCAAGCTGGGTGGTTCCATGAATAGGTTGTGGCTCAATAACGAGCTCAATTCTTATAGGAATGGGTGACTAGATTAGCAAATGATGTGGATTGCTTTGTAAATGGTGCAAGGAGCACTATGTGAAGGGATCCTGGTTCCAAACCTATGCTTATAAAATCCTATGTTTCTCATATTGTTGGTTGGATTAAAAGACACATTATTTAGGATATTTCAAAACTTAGAATTTGCTACATCAAAATAAATAGACATCATATCCCCTCTATGAAACCTAGGGCCAAACCTCCTTGCCCTAAAACCACCCCTCTAAATATTTCTATTAGGGTTATGCTGGTTCACATTGCTACCATAATTTTTTCCCTAACTTCTGTCATCATTACTCTTATTTGACCCAGCTTATCCCATCTAGACATCTTAAAATAATCATAAATATATTCAAAGTATATGATTGAAAATCAACATATAATCATTACAAATGTAACAAAACTGTAATCTAAAAACATAGTCACATATCAAATAAAATTATGAACTAAATTATACCAAGTTTATCTAATATCACTATATTTCAATAATCTTATTAACTAAACTTCAAAAATAAAATTATAACATCATAATTTTATCTCAAACATATTCTGATCTAAATGAAGTTTCAATCTTACCTGCATTAATTTATCTGAAAACCAAACTGAATCAATCCAAAATTGAAGAAATATTCACAATCTTTATTCACGAAAAGTAACTTCTTAGAAATCATTGTCTCTCCATATGTCATATTTCAAATTAGATAACAACTTATGAACCTTTGAAATATAAATCATATTCTGTCCAAACTTCAAATAAAACCTTGATAAAATTTCATAAAAAAATTAGCTCAAATTCCTAAATCAAAACCAAAATAGTTCTGCAACATGATCTCAGCCTAATATTTTTAAAAAAATAATAATAAATAATATTTTAAAGCAAAAACCACTTATTCAAAATATAACCCTCATAGAAATTTCAATTGAGAAACAACTGACTTCTTTAAGGAGCTATTATTTCAACATCTAATTTCAAAACAAAACCCAAGACTTTGACATTAAGGTGCACATTCAAAAATAGTTTCATTTTTATATATACAACTCTTTCTCAAAATGCAAACTCATAATAAAACTTTGTGCATGAACTTTCAAGTTTTGAAGTATCAAAATAGTCATATTTATATGCTTAGTAACTTCTTGGTATAATGGCCGACTCAAACTTTCTATATAGAAACCATCTCGATCCTTACAAAACAAACAAATAAAATTTATTTTTATAGAAAGCTAAAATACATGAATTTCAATGACAACCAATATTCAAGAAATAAAAACCTTTGAAACCCTTTCGAGATAATCATGGAGAACGTAACCAACAACTTAAATGCCAATATTTTAGATCACATACATATTCATCTTATGTCAAAACCCCAATATGGCTCAACAAGTATCCAAACCTTACATACATAGAGATATGGTTTTGAAGAACTGAAACATCATATACTTCAAAAATAATCGAGCTGTTAAATCTCAGAATTTAACAAAAATATGAAAAATCTTTCTTAAATTTTGAACTTGATAGTCTCTACTTCAATAATATGCATATAAATTTTTTTGTTTTGAAACTGAAACTAACATGCACCATAATCCTATTATGCTCAACCTTTTCAAAACCCATGAAACAAACAAAATTTGACAAGATTTTCCATGCTTTGAAACTTTCAATATACCCATGAAAACACACAGATAAGAATATTTGAATGAAACTAAAGAAAGGTACTGCTAAACACCATTGCATGTTTAATGTACTTCAAAACCATTTCCTAAAACCCATCAAATATTTATGCAAACAAATGAAACTCTCAAAACCATGAATGGATATTCAAAGAATCAATCATGCAGGCTTATTCACAAACTGAAGTTTTAATGAAATAAAAAACTAAAAATAACATGTTTAAGTAATACTACAACATTCTCATAGAAATCCATAAATAAAGGTATATTTGACAAGAAAGACCTTTATACTCAAACTTCATGCCAAAACTGATTATCTTTATTTCAAATTCTGAGAATCTATCATGCTTGATCCATTCAAAACATAACCATCTATCCCAAAACTTAAATTCGCAAAACTGAAAGCACCATAGAGTCTTCTCAAACATGCATGCACAAAACTAACTTCAAAATTTATTAACATGCAAGTCGAGACCATATTCTTCCATGTAACCATTTATATCTATTTGAATTAATAAGAGAACCATTCCTCAAACTTATGTTTTTCAAAACATACTTGGAAGTGTTTCTTCTTAATCTTTTTTCCCAAAATCTCTTCATTGCAACTTAAAATGCAATTTATCAGTGTTATGCTTCCACAAATAGGCTTCAATAATGACTAAACAAAATGAAAAAAAGGTTATTTGTAATTCTCCAACCTCCATCGTAACTAACCTAACGACATACCTAATTTCTATTGGCTCATCAAAACTAAGGATGTATTTAGTAATGCCTCTAACTAGATTAGCAGAATAATCAAATTTAGTCATCACCAGATTTCTTACTAAAACTTTTACCAACTTCCATGAATTGAGGTACATCATCTCACCATAAATTCTTCCTTACTGCCAAATCTTCCATCATGATATCGAAGCATTAAATACACTTTATATTAAATTTCTTGCTAATTGTTGCCATGAAAATATTAAATGAGCTATTAACTAGATGATATCCATAAATTAAAATTCAATTCAAACAGGAACTCACCACCAATGGAATGCCAATCATCATTGATCATGTCTCAAAAAATAGTCCCATTACTTGCCTTTCGAAATACCATAAGAAATCCAATTGACCTTCCAATGAATCCTTATGCCCTTGAAAATACCAAAGCCTTAAGACTTTAGACTTCATCATGGTTTGATGGGTTTAACAATATTATTTCAAGACCTAGGATAAATAATCCTAAGATAAGATGTTTTTATTAAAATCACTACATTAACTTTAGAACTTAGGCATATGAAATGCTTTGAACTAGGAACTTTATTTAAATAGACTATAGAATTAAACACTTAGAATTTTAATATCCCTTTGTATTCTTAAAATCAGTTAATCCATGCAACAAATCAATCTTAGTATGTCAACAATTTCAAAGGTCCAATATATCAGAAGAGTTGAAAATGAGACGTTAATAGAATTTATAAAACAATTATAATTATTTTTCAAAATTAATTATATGGTTTCAAAATGATCTTCCTTATGACTAAAATCTGTCCAATAGAGGTCTATTTGCAAATTGAGAACTATATGATTTCCAAAACAAATGAAATGATGCATTTGACCATAAACACAGTGTTTTCTCAAATTGCATTAGTTTTGACCTCACAATTCAAAAATCAAACTGATAAGGCTATATATACCAATTTTATCTATTCTAAATCAAGCATCACATTATCCATGTATACCAAATAGTCAAAATAGATTGCTCAATGTATCAAATTGAAAGTATAGTCCAAAAGTTGTTATGATAATCCATATTCATTGAGATCAAATAGATATTTGAAAATATTATAGCAAAAATATGCATTTCCAAATTTGAAACCATTTCAAATTGAAATGCTACCTCATAACCTGATCATGACTGAAAAATAAGATAATTGTATATATATGCACATTTAATTCATTTATCCATTACGCTTTTTAAAACCACAAAATATAAACATGAATTCATCAACCAATCATCATTAATTCATAATAAAAAATATGCATCCAAAAATATTATTAATTGCCTAGATCCCTGACATAATTTTAAATTTCATGACAGAGTCATCTCTATGGTAGAAAGTATTAGTTTAAAAAAAAGATTGAAGTAGGGTGAAAAATAAGCATAACACTAACAACCTTGCTAGTCAGTTTTGTGTAATGAAATCAAGTAGCAGATAATTGCCTATTAAATAAAACATATTCTTGAGAGTGTGATTTAAGAAAATTATTTTTCAAGTAGCTATGCACAAACCCCTTTAATAGTGAATTTCAACAAGGGATGGATTGATCGACTAGCATGGCACGAAGAAAGGAAATGATATAACAAGAAAGTTTAGGTTGGATACACAATCTAATACAAATACCTTAGGTACAAAATCTAAAAATTAAGTAATACTTTTAACAACTTGATACCACTCAACATATATTATCCATATATAAAGAAAACTAAATTAGTGAAGAATAATATCAAAAAATAATTGACACTTACAACAAATTTGTAGAATCTTTGCACTCTTCCTTCATAATGTGAAATTTTTCCATTTGTAATCTTCCTTGATCTTTTCAAAAATAAAAGTACATCAAGACAAACAACAAAACAAACAGAAACAACAAAGAAAGAAGTAGGAAACCAAAAAAGAAAGTAGAAAAACAAAGAAATAAATTAAAAAAAAAGTAGTTAATCATGAAATAGCTTCAAATGATGGTTGTTAACTGAGTAACGCACCCAATTCTCTTCAAAATATTTTAAATAAAAAACATTATTTCCAAGTACAGTAGTACTTTTATAAGGACCAAGTCATAACGAATTAAATTTATGATGTTTATTTAGATCTTCGTGAGCCTTGTCCCAATATAAAACTAAAATCTCCAACCTTAAACTTCTTGTTAGAAACCTTTTTATCGAAAAACTTCTTTAATTTTTGCTTACCTCTTTCTAATTTTTATAATGTTGTTGCTTTGAATTCATCAAGAGATATTAAATCATTTAATCTTTATTCAATTAAATTTGTATCTTCAGCAACATATTATAAAGCAGTTCTAACTGAAATTTTTTAAAATTTTACTAGTAAGGTAGCCTTGAAACCATAAGCTAACATAAAAGGTGAATAACCAGTTGTTACCTTAATAATAGTTCTATCAGCTCATAAAGGTTCAAAATTTTTGAGATGCTAATTTCTTTTATTATCACAAACTAATTTCTTCAAAAATTGAAATCAAATTTTTATTTGTTGACTTAGCTTGACCATTACCTTGAGGGTAATATTTAGATGAATGACTAGATATAATAAAATATTTTCCTAAGAATTCCATAAATTCATTTGAAACAAACTGAGGTCCATTATCAGAAATAATTTCGTAAGAGACTGAGACTCTAAATCTAGAGAAAATCTAATTTTCTAAGAAAGAGATCACTTCACTTGTTACTGATCTCTTAAGTGCTTTGGCCTCAAGCCACTTAGTGAAATAATTTATGGCGATTAGAATATATCTATAACCTAAAAATAAAGGCAAGTGAATATCTGAAATAAAATCAACATCTTATTTTATAAAAGGTTTTTTAGCAATAACAGGGTTTAAAGGCATTGTAGTCAACTTGTCTCTTCCAACAAATAATTGACATGACATGCAAAAATGAACTAGCTTATAAACATATTGAAACAGAGTAGAATAATAATAACCTATGCTTGAAATCTTATAAGCAGTTGTTTTTGTATCATAATGTCCACCACAATTTCCTTTATGATAACGTCTAATTTTTTTTGCATTTGATCATGTGTAAGACATCTCAACAAAACTCCATCTCTATTTCGATAAAACAAAAAAAATTATAACAAACATAAATTTAAAGATTTTAATCTTAGGGAACGTCTTGATTTTAATCTAAATTATTAAGACAAACCTGATTTTGAAAATAATATACTAAGTCATGGTATCAATCATCTTCAGCCAATAAACAACTCCATTCGTTCATTTCAAGACCAAACTTAATTTTTTTTAAAAAATAGAAATATATATGGTCTTTAAATGTGGCTTTGCATTTAATTTATCATTCACTGACAAAACTAAAACATTAATATATGTTGAAGCATTTTCAGCTAAATGTTTTGCCAATTCATTACCTTTGATTATTTTTGAAGTTTCAAATTTAAGATCAAACTCTTAAATGCGTAAAATCCACTTAGCAATCCTTCTTTGAATGGTTAATTATTTTAAAAGATAAGATAAAATAGGAATGTTAGATCACACACAAACTTTGTTTCCCATCAATAAATAGTGAAATTTAATCAAAGATCAAACTAATGAGAAAACAAATTTCTCAATAAATGGATACCTAGTTTCAACATCATTTAAAACTTTACTCATGCAACCAATTGGTTTTTCTTCATTATTTTTAAATTATTGAGTTGTTACAGCTGCAATGGCTTTTTTGATAGAATTAACATAAAGAATAAATACTTTCTTTAGATCAAGTTTAGTAAAAACTAGAGCACTTGCAATGACATATTTACTACAATTAAAAATAAATCAACACCTTCATCCCAATTATATATATATATATATATATATATATATTAAATAATAATTGTAAAGGATTAAGTTTATCAGCAAAATTTGATATAAATCTCTTAACAAAGTTTATCTTATCAAAGAAAGACCTAAACCTAGAGCACTTACAATGACATCTTTATTTAATAGTTTTAACACGTTCGAGATCAATAGAAATGCCATCTTTAGAAATAATATGTCCTAATAATTTACCTTCGATAACATAAAAAAAAAAAAAAAAAATTGGATTCAAAAAAATGTCATATTTTTTGTATCTTGTGAAAACTTTATGAAGATGGTCTAAATATTTTTCTTCTTCTTTTTGAATGCATGGTGAGATCATCTAAATAAACTTGAATAACAATGACCATAAAATTGTCAAAAGTAACATGCATAACTCTCTAAAAAGTAGTTCCTACATTCATCAATCCAAAAGACATTCTATTATAAGCGAAAACACCTCTATAAGTATTAAAAGTAGTTTTATGTTTATCTTCAAGATTTATAAAAATTTGATTATAATCAGAAAATATATCTAATAAAAAAATCATTTTTGATCTTGCAATTTGTTGTAAAATCTGGTTTATACTTGGTAGAGGAAAATTATCCTTAACACTAGCTTTATTTAGATCTCTAAAATTAACACATAGTCTAATGTCACTATTTTTCTTTCTAACTAGCACTAGATTAGCTACCCACTCTAAATATTTTATAAAAAAATTGACACCAACATCAATCATCTTATCTAGCTCTTTGTTAATGAGGTCTTCTAACAAAGGGTCAATTCTTCATATTTTCTACCTTACAAGTTTAATACCAGGCTTAATAGGTATGCCATGTTTAATAAAAATTTTAGTATCATAACCCTTAATATCTTTATATGACTAGGCAAAAACATTAATGAACTCTTTAAGTACTTTAACGAAATTAACCCTCTCACTTGTAGTAAATTGAATTCCTAAATAAACATATTTTGGATCATTTTTGGTACCTAAATTGATGGTAATAGTTTCACCTATAATTCTCTTTGAAGGCTCTTCCGTTCTAAAGAGTTTGGGCTAATCATTTGGTGAAAATATAGATTATAAACTCATTAGACCAACAGGGAATTTGTTAGTACTTAATTACAAATAATCTCAACAATTTAGTACATAATCATAATGATCAAAATAATTACCCTTAATGAAATAATATATGTGTTCATCACAATTTAAAACAAGCCAACTATCATTTAAATCAAAAAATTTAGGATGAAAAATTTCAACATAAGAGAAATATGTGGTTGGTTCACTCTCACTTAGAGTTGGATTATATGCAAAAACAACGAGCATATCAACTCTAACATTATATTATTTAAAAATATGAGTGATATTTAAAGTTTCAAAATGTTCATGTAATGACCAAACCTTTTACGTATAGCGATGAAGATGAGTTTGATTAGTCTTATATATTTTATGAACTTATCTAACAACTAATTCAGAATCTCCAAACACTTCTAAAAGCTTAATGTTAAATTTTATGGCCTTTTTCAATCCTAAATATAATGCTTTAAATTATATAGTATTATTAGTATTTTCAAATGATAATTTGAAAGCATAATGAGAAATTTTACCTAAAGGAGAAATTAAACAAATTCTAGCACCGTTACCTTGTTGAGAACAAGCTTTATCAAAGTAAAGTGACCATAAAATGTTTTTTTCAAATAATTTTTCATGTTAATTTTTTGGTCCATCTAAACTTAGCAATTCATAAGTCCCAATCCTAGTTTCAACATAAGAAATATCTGAAAAAGTATATGATTTAAATAGGTGTACTAGACTAATCCTCTCTTTTAATGAAAGTAATTCCATTACTAATAGGAACCCATGTGATATATGTTGACCAAATTTGACTTTTAGGTCAAATTGAGGCACCCCTAAGTAAAAACTTGGTTTTCTAGATATTTTGGGGAGCATAATATCTTGTCATGAGGTGTTTCGTAGGTCATTTAATATTATTCAATTATATATTAGCCTTGGTCATGAATTTTATTAGCCAACATGTTTTTTTGAGTCATTTTAGGGTTCAAAAGGGTGTATTTAATGCTTTATACGAGTTTTTTTGGAAAATATGAAGGTTGAAAAAAATGATGTCATGCCCCATGTGTTTATAAAAGTTTTAAGTAACTGAAAAAATTGAAAGATGATACATTATGTAGAAGAAAATGTAGTTTTCTAGTGAAAGGAGAAGAAAATAACACTTGTATGGCCTTCTTGGGAAGTGTGCCATTTTTAAAAGGTTGAAATGTGACTCTTCAATTTCTCCATGCTCAGATCCACATTTGAAATGATCTAAAAGTGTCATTTTAATGCCAAAACCACTCTACTCCTTTTTACCTTTCTTGGCAAGCAAAAGTGACCTGTAGATTTGTACTTGGTACAGTCAACACAAGGGATTTCAAGAAAAATGATCTTGGAGATGTATTATAAACTTAGTCAACTTCTATTTTATGTTTGGTTATAGAGTAATGGTGGTCTGAGCTTTATGAACCATTTCTAAGAAGTTGACCTTCCAAATCTACTTACTAATTTGTGTACCCTGCAAATTTTGCTCTTATTTGTGAAAGTCCATACAATTAACTTAATAAGATTGGTTCCAAATGATGTTTAATCCATTAATTTATGTCCTCCATTATTGGTTTTAGTTTTTAATTTGATTTGAAGAGCCTACTAGCTTAGTTTGCAAAGAAGAGTGAAGGAGTGAAGTTATAGTCATTTCTACCTTGTTCTAGAAAATTAGTCTTTTAAAAAGGTTTTGTATGAATGGAAAAGGATGTCCCACATGCCTAAAATTAATATTTTCACCTCCTTCCATGTTTTGGTTCCATCATGTCATCCTTTGAGTAGTTTGCAAGCTTGTCTTCCTCCATTGCCAACTTCATGCTTAGTTTCACTTACAGTTACCTATATAGACTTGCTTAACTTGTTTATGAAGTGATAATTAGGGTATTATGATTGTCCAAGCCATCAAAAGTTTGAGATATCCCATTGATATGTTTTTAAAATGTGCAAATGTGGTCCCAACCATATTCCCAATGCTCAAACAATCATTTGATGTTCTTGATTGCTCCATCCCATGTTTATACAAGTGATTTTCATGTTGGAAAGGGTGTATCAAAGCTAATGTCAAAGTGTCCTTGATGGATATCACTCAATTTAAGGTTTAAAAATGCATTTGATTTTTTTTGAAGCCATTTTCCACTATGTTTTGCCACACTTCATACCCTCATTGTCTACACATAGTAAAAACATTCACCTACAACCATTGTTGATGCCATCCTTGGGGGCAAAAAGGATTGACATGTGTTCCAAATTCTTAGAAATGCCATAGGTTTATTATGGTGTTTGAAAAAAGCATATAAGGTTCATATGCATAGGGAATTCCATGTTGTTCACTCCTAGTCCATTGTGGTACATCAAGACATCCACCTACAAGTGGCTAAGCAGGGTTCAAAAGATGCTCTCAAGGAAAATATGGAATCACTTGATACCATTTAAGGTTGTGATATGAAGGTCAAGCTTTCACAAATCCATGGAAGTGCCTAGAGAGCAAAGGAGATGTTAAACTAACTTGAGGAACCAAATGAATGCATTTTGGGAAATTATCCCCAAAAGGCTAGAACAAAGGTCTAAGGGGTTTTCATAACCTTTCTCCAATAGTTTTCAAAGATGTCCCAAAGCATTTAAATAATTATACTTGACTTCCCCTAATATATAATAGGTCTGTGCCAAGAATGAAGGTCAAAGAGTAGAGGGAGATAGGTTTTTGAATCCCTCAAACATGCTCCAAAAAGCATTGAAATGCTTCAATGAAATCTATAGGTCTGTAGGGGAAAATAACCTTTTGCCACTTTAAGGGAGAACCATTGAACATTTTTATGGCTAAGATGTTTTCAGTAGATGAGATGAGGTCATATGGTTTGAAACTAACACAAGAAAGGATTGGAAGGTTCCATTGTAACCCCATTATTGTCTACATGTGTCCCCTATGTGGAAGATGCATACCTATAGTAGGGTTAGGCCAATGACCCTAACTGTGATGCCTATTTGATGTTTTGAGATCTTAAGAAGGTGAACATATAATCAAGAATGTAGTTTTTTAGAAATAAGGAGTCAAAAGGGGTTCTTTATCATCTTGACTAGACTCTTTTAAGGCAACAGACACCTATAGGGGTCAGTGAGAGCAAAACGTCTCAATCAATAAGAAAAAGATACCATATGTGTGTGTGGTTGTAAGACGCTTAGGTGATATTCATGTTGGAAAATGATGTTATGTGGCATTGATAGGTTTCAAGGGAGTTTTAAAACTTCATGAACAAGTCAATTTGAAGCATAAACGCCTATAGGCAACAGTCCTATAGGCAACAGTCTACATCAGGGTTACCCAACCATTTAAGAGAGGACTCTATCTAGTGAGTTGAGGATGGATATTGAATGCTTGGAAGGGTAATACAACAAAAATAGAAACTAGGCACCTTATCCATGAATTTAATGAAATTAATTAATTACACACACACACACACACATATATGGCAAACTAACCTATAGGCAAGGGTAAAATAGGGGTCTCAGTCAAAGTACAGTAGGGTACCCAGTTTTGACTAGAAAGTACACATGAGGCCTAAAAGGAGTTTGGGTGATATAAAAAGCTTGTGATCATGTAAAAAAATGTTAGGGTAAATTTATTAACTTTAATAATAATGAAAAAACCCTGCCAAGGATCCCTTGTACCCCTGTGTGCACATATAGCCACCATGTTGTAGTGTTGGACATGAAGGTAAGACGATGACATGAGGCTGTTTAGGTGAAGAAAAAGGTTTTGAATATACTTATGATGGTTCAAGACTGATGAATTGATTATTATACACACTCTAAGATAAATTCAACATGTCCACCCACTCTTCCTTACTTGGGCAAAGCCATTAGTTCGTACAATGAGTTGGGAAACCTCTTGGTCTAATAGGTGAACATGAAGAATCTAAGGAAAGGAGTGTTTGTGGATGAATCCAAAGATACAGTAGCATGAATTGGATTTTGAAAACATGTTGAAACCACATAGAGGTATTTTTTTGGCTTATAATGGTCACTCTTAGGAGGGTTTGAGGAAGATGCAAGAAAATAAGATTTTTTTAGGCCTTTTTGGGCATTTGGAGCTGGTTGAACACCTAAAACATGGAATCAAGCTAAACCCTTTAGTATAAATGATAATTATGTATTGGAAAAAATATTAAATTTTCATAATGGATAATGTATATATCTCATTATTTTGTCTCAGAGGTCAACCAATCTAAGAAAATTAGGGTTTGGCAATGTGAGCTAGTAAGGACAAGATGAACAAAAGAACTAACATGGAGCTTTGGTAAACTCATGGAAACATATGATAAGGTGTATGGAATTAAAATTTATTTAATTTAATATATTAATATTAGAACCCTCAAGGTGACCAAATTGCTCATGCACACAATCCAACATGACAAACTTCCACTAGGCCTAGTTGGCAAATGAGGAAAGAAGATGAAGAAGGGTGATTGGTGTGTTATGTAATGATATTTTAAGCTCAAATGGGATTTGAAAATTCATTATAAATGAACCTAATTATGAGATATCAATATTTATAGCCAAATCTAATAGGGTGCCTATTAGACCTATTAGGCTTTGAGAAGGTCTAGTGCCAAATGGTAATACAACTTCATTTCTACCCCTTGGTGGACTATCTATATGATTGAAGAATGATAGGTAGGTGGATATACACGTGATTTAATGAATAATATGCAGAAAAATTGACTAGAAATCCATGTCTAGTTTAGAGAGAACACACGTATGCAGGAAAATCAAGGACAAGCTCAAAAAAGTGTTTTCAAAAGCTCATATCTCTTCTAAAGTCTTACATGGGAACCAGAGGGATTAGGAGAAGTTATTAGGGTCCCTTGGCATCAATTTTTTTGAATTTTGTGTTAGGTTCAACTTCCAAGCTTTATAAATAAAGCTTAAGACTAAAAATTGCCTAAAACCCTACTAAACCCTCAACTAGGACCCAATGGAGATTATGAGCTTGGAAAGATATCATAATTATATATTTTAGCAATGAAAGTTATTGGAAAATTTAGAGGACTCCCTTAGGCTATCTCCCACCAAGTTGAGTTTTAGGAAATTGTATGAAGATCATGATAAATGGGGTTTTCTTGACTATTTTATGTGTTTTGTAGGCTACAAGAGGAGTCTAAAGATGAAATCAAGTTTTAGTGGAATTTTAGGACTTATAATAACTCCCTATGGCCATTTTATTCCCTTTAAAAATCTCCTAAGTGTCCAAATCAGAGCTCTTCTTTTAGATAGTCAAAACTAGCATAGTGGACACAAGGGTGAGAAGGGTGAAAACTCTAAGTGTAAGCCTTTTTAAAGCATGCCTAAGTATTATAAGGCCATATATAGTCTTACCAAGTGTCATCAACTCCCTTTCATGGATTTTCATGGAAAAATGAATGCATTTTTTAGGCCAAGTGTGAGGGGTGATCGAAAAATGAGTTTTTTAGATTACAAACAATTATGGCTTCCTTCCAAGAGTTTTTAGATGAGTAAGAATGAAAATATTGCTTGGATTTTCATGCCTAAATTCCTTCCCTCTTATCTTAATAATTATACATATCCCTAGTTAGTGGTGGGATGTTTAAATAGGTTCAAATTATGAAGGCAATTTTCTAAGCCAAGATTGGGAGTTTCATGCCACTTTTCATAAGTTTCATGACTTGTATGGACATTTGTACCTCCTGACATTGCATGGTTCATCCAATATCTCTTTATCATGAAATTTTAACCTCTTTTCTCATATTTACAAGTGTCCAAGTGACCTTTTGACTTCCCTTGTCTTGTTCCTCTCTCAAAAGCTATAAATATTGACTCGTTTGGCTCTTTTTAGTAGCCTCTGTTGGTTGATGGTGAAACCCTAGCCAAATTTATACTTGTATGACTCTTGAATAAATAAAAAAGTGATTTTTCCTATTTAAATTTTGTATAATTGGGTATTATTACAATCTTGTTGGTCTGGACTAGTAGAAGATGATCTTTTCTAGCATGTTATCCTTGATTACTCACCAAGTGTGCAGAAGAGTGATTGTTATAGGTATTTTTTAGTGTTATTTTAAAGTGTATGAGTTTATTATAATTGTTACATGACTTTATTCTCTTAAGGAATCATTCATTTCCATCCTAAGTATCAAATACCTTCTTGAACCTAGCTTATGAAACATTAATGTGACAATGCAACTTGAGTTATGATTTTTGTGTGAAATAAGCCTTGTTTAGATATAAGTAGTATAAGTTCAATTCATAAGAGGAAATACAATATTGGTGCATCACCTTTTTTAGCTTTCTTAGTTATTTTCTTAACCCTTTTCATCTAAAATTGATAGGCAAGAAAGTACTTGAAAGAATGCATCAAGGGAACTAACCCTTATAGAGATTCATCTCAACAAATTTTTACCTATATAAAGAGAGATGTTTCCATTGTGCCACTTGGATGAGGAGATCTAGGCATCTCCTCAAGTGGTGCAAATCCAAATGACAATAGTTTTTGGCATGCCCAGTGGGACTCTAAGTCTTAGAAGATTGTCCAAGATTGGTGTTGGTCTTGGCATAGTTACAGCTACAAGAACATCTACATATGGTACCTAGAGACTCCACTAAAGGTTTTAAATCTTTGGTTTTGATCAGTCCCTAATTTACATGCTAAAGGTGACCACTAGGTCTATTTCTAAAGGCATACCCTTTGAGTTTATGCAATTGCTTTTGTATTCTATCAAAAGGTTTAGGTTTGTGAATACCTATCCTTATTCAAAAGAATTGGTGTTTAAGAAGTTAAGTTATTGTTTAGTTCAACCCCTAATACTCATAGTCTACATTTCAATATCGATAGGAAACAACCTTTTGTAGCCTTCAATGGATCATCTCCTTTGAATCTTGCCTAATATGATTTTAGGAGGAGCCCTCAAGTGTGTTCCATATTTTAGTGGAGAAGGTCATATTACTTCTATTGAACACATTAGAAACATAGAAAATTGTTATAATATCCATACTATCACTCAGGATAATGTGTCTCTTAGGTTATTGGCATTGTATTTTAAAGGTAAGGCCTTAGATTGGTATGGGACTCTACCTAAAAATTCTATTGGTTCATGGGATGAACTAAGAGATTTATTGACTAAGAGGTTTGGAGATAAAAGTGGTCATCTATCACTAGATAAGCAATTGACCACTGTCAAGAGGGAACCACAAGAGTTTATGCAATATTTTAATAATAGATTTCAAAAAACATGGGATAGGATTCCATCCCTTGTGAGACCTACTCCAAATTATGCCTTCTTGTACTATTTAAAAGCATTAAATAGTGATGTAGCCATGATGATCCAATTAATGGGTGGGAATACAGTCCCTGATGCCTATGAGATAACCATAAATGCTGAGAATTGTCTTGTTCATGTAGGGAATATTTCTCCTAGGCTACCAATGCCATTATTCCTTGATTGGTAACCTCTTAGTCAAGTTGCATTAGCTATATTGGCTCCTTTGCCTAATCAAGAAAGGTATGCCATTACCCCTATAAATGAGACTCATGAAGTCAAGATTTTGCTCTAAAGTGTCACTAATTAATTCGTTACCCTCAAAATGCAACAAGCTCAATGTTATAGACCTTATCATCCCTATAATTAGTTTGGACAAGAAAATATATCTCTTTTTCAAGGTAATGCTCAAGGACAAGGTCAAATCACTCAAGCTAGACCTTGCCAAAGTTACAATCCTAATACTGCATCTTGTTCAAAAGATCTTATTCCCACTCAAAATAAATCTATTCAAGAACAACCTTTTTATCCCTCCTATGACCAAAATCAAGGCCAAGTTGCATATGCCAATGAAATGCCTAGTCAAGACATGACAATGCAAGGAAATCAAGCATCTCAATTTCCCACTTTTGAGATGCCAATGCAAAATCAAATGCAAATTATAATGGAGAGTGGAAAAACACAATTTGATTCTACTCTCATAAATCATTTGGAGGGAGAGTTTTATGCCATAAATCATTTAGGGAATTCAAGCAATGTGAATACTAGTGTGGCTTCTAACACTAGGTATAAGAAGAGGGCTTTTGAAGAGACACAAGGAGCTAATCAAGGACATGTTTTGACTCATAAAACATCTCCAATGGTGGGTGGATCTAATTCAACTCCTAAGGTGTAGTAAAATCAGAAGTTTTAGAATGTAAGGCTTGCTCCTACACATTCACCTTCACAAGCTACACCACAAAGTACTAGTGCTTGCAAAGAACCTCTTAGGGTGAGAAATCATTATATCAATGTTTTGGACTAGATAAAGAAGTAACATATGAATATTTCAATATGGGATTCATTAACAATACCTACACAAAAGGATATGCTTCAAAAATAATTACAAGGACTAGGTAAGCAAGTTGGATCAACTAGGAATGAGAATGTTGTTTTGGTGAATGGAACTTAGCCCATTGATAAGTAAGTGAAGATAACTAATAAGACACCTCATTTTTATCTATCCTTGATTATTGGTGATTACCTAGTTCATAATTGAATCATAGATAGTGGGGCTAGTACTTCAGTTATGCCCACGTGTATAGCAGATACACTAGGCCTCAAATATGAGCCAATGGCTAAAGGAGTTTTATAATTGGATGGATTAACAATAAAGACCTTAGGAGTAGTCAAGGATTTTAACTTGATTTTACATGATTGTCCTATTTTTTCCGTCCATCATGATGTATTTGTGGTAGATTTACCTCCATACTTTGCTCTTTGTTTATCAAGAGAGTTTACAACTAAGATAGGTGGATACTTGGCAGCCAATTGGTTTTATATGTTTTTTAGGATAAAGTATGCTACTAAAGTGGAGATTGAATCAGAGGCTATCCACCACAATCACGTATATCCTTACATGCCTAAAGTGGCAAATGTCAATTATGCCATTATTGATGAGGAAGAAATTCACATAGATCAATCTCCAACATCTTCTCTTGAAGGAGTTTTTGATTTGTATTTAGATGAATGGGGAAATAAACATTATGAGCATGATGCTTCAAAATTCATAGAGGAAGCTAGTCTTGGGGTGTATTGCATTCACGAGGAAGACTCTTTCATTTTAAATTTGATTAAGCCAAGTGAAGATATGGATGGTTTATGGCAACAATTCTTTGATGTATCAAGGAGCAAGATTGGGGTAAGTGGTGGAGCAATATTGGTTTCTCCTTCTAGGGAAAGGTATTATTCCACTTTTATATTTAAATTCTCTTGTACTTGTAATGTGGTAGAATATGAGGCCCTCATTCATGGCCTTGAGTGGGATAAGGAAAGACGTGTAAAAGAGTTAAAAGTGTATCGTGATAGTGAGTTGATTATGAATCAAATAAGAGGCCAAAATATGACTAAGAATTATTTGATTAATTCCTATAAGCATAAAGTGTGGGATATTATGGAGGATTTCCAAGATTTCAAAATCACATCTATTTGAAATTGAAGACATCTCTTTAGGCTGATAGGATCTCCCCAAAAAGAGCCATTGGAAACTCACCATATAAACTTGTTTATGGGAGAGAAGCTAGAATACCTATTTCACTTAAGCTACCAGCCTTGGATCTCACTTATTAGCTATAATTGATGGAAAATGAAAGCATGGAAGTTAGGTTGTGTGAGTTGATGGAGCTTGAGGAGGCAAAAGATCAAGCTATGCAAACTATGAGAGTTCACCAAGATCAAAAAAAGAGATACTTTGAAAAGAAAGCCATGCTTAGGAGTTTCAAAGAGAGAGACATTGTTCTAAAGTGGGATGAAGATAGGGTTAAGCCTGGAAGACACACAAATTTTGATGCTTTGTGGAGTGGCCCTTATGTTATCACCCAATGCAAGCAACACAATGCTTTCCAACTCTCAAAGTTGGATGGAGAGGGGATTCATATCCCAGTCAATGGGATATATCTCAAACATTGTTACTAAGGTTCTCCTCTCTCCTTGTATATATTTTGTTGTTTTCCTTATGTTCCCTAAGTGCTTATGCACATGTGTGAGTCATGTGTGTCTTGCCTTGTCTTATGTTTTCTTAGTGTGTTGTGGTTATTTTGTGTGATTCTTAGGCAAGTCCTTGCTATTTGTCTTCAAGGAATCATTGAATCCATTGGCCCATGATAGGATAAGGCTGTTGGTCTAGTAGTATAACAACCATACTACCTCTATGAGTCACCAATTTGTTGACCAAATTTGACTTTTAGGTCAAATTGGGGCACCCCTAGGTAAAGAATTGGTTTTATATGTATTTTTTGGAGCATAATATTCTATCATGAGGTGTTTCATAGGTCATTTAATGTTATTCAATGATATATTATCCTTGGTCATGAATTTCATTAGCCAACATGTCCTTTTGAGTCATTTTAGGGGTTAAAAGGGTGCATTTAATGCTTTATACATGTTTTTGGGGAAACATGAAGGTTAAAAAATATGATTTCATTCCCCATGTGCCCTTATAAATCTTAATTAATTGATAAATCTGAAATATGGTAGGTTATGCAGAAGAAAAGGTAGTTTTCTAGTGAAAGGAGAAGAAAATGGCACTTGTATGTTCTCCTTGGTAAATGTGCCACTTGGAAAAGGTTTAAATGTGAATATTAAACTTACCCATGCTCATATACATGTTTTAAATGATTTGGAAGTGTCATTTTAATGCCAAAACTAATCTACTCCTTTTCACCTTTCTTTGCAAGGAAAAGTGACCTATAGGTTTGTACTTGGTACAATCAGTACAAGGGGTTTCAGGAAAAATGATCTTGAGGATGTATTATAAACTTATTAATCTTCCATTTTACGTTTATTTACAAATTAATGAGCTTTATAAACCATTCATAATAAGTTGACCTTTCAAATCTACATGTTAATCGGTGCACCCTACAAGTTTTGATCTTATTTGTGAAAGTCTATAAAATTCACTTATTGGGATTGATTTTAGAGGATGTTGAATCCCTTATTTCATATATTACACGATTTTTTTCACTTTTATATTCTATTTTATGAGTTAACTAACTTAGTTTGCAAAGAAGAGTGAAGGATTGAAGTTACAATCATTTCTACCTTATGATAGAAAACTAGTCTTTTACAAAAGTTTTGTATGAATGAAAAATGATGTAACACATGCCTAAAATTCATATTTTCACCTAGTTCCATGTTTTGGTTCCATCATGTCATCCTTTGAGTAGTTTTTAATCTTGTCTTCCGCCATTACCAACTTCATGCTTAGCTTCACTTGCAGTCACTTGTATAGACTTGCTTAACTTGTTCATGGAGTGATAATTAGGGTATTATGGTTGTTCAAGCCATAAAAAGTTTTATTGATCCCATTGAGATGTTTTGAAAAGGTGAAAATGTGGTCCCAAGCATATTCCCCATGCTCAAATAGTCATTTGATGTTCTTGATTACTCCATCCCACATATATGCAAGTGATTTTCATGTTGGAAAGGGTGTATCAAAGCTGATTTCAAAGTTTCCTTGATGGATATCACTCACTTGAAGTTTAACAAATGCATTTGATATTTTTTAAAGCCATTTTCCACCATGTTTTTTCACACTTCATACCCTCATTGTCTACACACAGTCAAAACATCCACCTATAGCCATTGTTGATGTCATCCTTGGGGGTGAAAAGCCTTGACATGTGTTTCAATTTCTTAGAACTGCTAGAGGTGTATTAGGGTGTTGGATAAATTCATATAAGGTTCATATGCATAGTGAGTTCCATGTTGTTTACTCCTAGTCCACTGTGGTACATCAAGACATCCACCTACAAGTGGCTGAGTAGGGTTCAAAAGATGCTTTCAAGGAAAATATGGAATCACTTGATACTATTTAAGGTTTTGGTATGAAGATCAAGCTTTGAAAAATCCATGGAAGTTCCTAGAGAGCAAAGGATATGTTCAACCAACTTGAGGAACCAAATGACTATGTTTTGGGAAATTATCCCCAAAAGGCCAGAATAGAGGTATAAAGGGTTTTTATAACCTTTTTCCAACAAGTTTCAAAGATGTCCCAAAGAATTTGAATGATTGTACTTGAATACCCCTAATATAGACTAGGTCCATGCCAAGAATGAAGATCAAAGAGTAGAGGGAGATAGGTGTTTGAAGGCCTCAAACATGCTCCAACAAGCACTAAAATGCTTCAATGAAATCTGCAAGCCTGTAGGGGCAAATAACCTTTAACCACTTTAAGAGAGCAACATTGAACATTTTGGTGGGTAAGATGTTTTCAGTAGATGAGATGAGGTCAGATGGTTTGAAAGTAACACAAGAAAGGATTGGAAGGTTCCCTTGTAACCCCATTATTGTCTACATGTGTCCCCTATATGGAAGATGCATACCTATAGTAGGGTTAGGCCAATGACCCTAACTGTGATGCCTATTTGATGTTTTGAGATCTTAAGAAGGTGAACACATAATCAAGCATGTATTTTTTAGAAATAATGAGTCAACAGGGGTTCTTTATCATCTTGACTAGACTCTTTTAAGGCAACAGACACCTATAGGGGTCAGTGAGAGCAAAACGTCTCAATCAACAAGAAAAAGATACCATAAGTGTGTAAGTGTGGTTGTAAGACACTTAGGTGATATTCATGTTGGAAAATGATGTTATGTGGAATTTATATGTTTCAAGTGAGTTTTAAAACTTCATGAACAAGTCAGTTTGAAGCACAAATGCCTATAGGCAAGAATCTACATCAGGGTTACCCAACCATTTAAGAGAGGACTCAATCTAGTGAGTTGAGGATGAATATTGAATGCTTGGAAGGGTAATATGATAACATATCAACTAGGCACATTATCCATGAATTTAATTATCTTAATAAGCTATAGGTAGGGCAAACTAACCTATAGATAGGGGTAAAATAAGGGTCGTAGTCAAAGTACAATAAGGTACCCAATTTTGACTAGAAAGTGCACATGAGGCCCAAAAAGAGTATGGGTCATAAAAAAAGCATGTATTCATCTCAAAAAAGGTCAAGTTAAATTCATGAAATTTAATAATAATGTAAAAAACCTCCCAAGGATCCCTTGTACCCCTGTGTGAACCTACAACCACTATGTTGCAATCTTGGACATGAAGGTAAGAGGATGACATGAAAGTGTTTAGGTGAAGAGAAAGGTTTTAAATCAAATTAATATGGTTCATGAATATTTAATTGATTATTATATGCACTCAAATACCCCTTCAACATGTCTAACTACTCTTCCTAACTTGGGCAAGGCCATCAATTTGTACGATGAGTTGGGAAACCTCTTGGTCCAATAGGTGAGCATGAGGAATATAAGGAAAGGAGTGTTTTTGGATGAATAAAAAGCTCCAGTAGCATGAATTGGATTTAGGAAACATGTTTAATCTAGATATAGTTTTTGGCTTGGATTATAAAGCTCACTCTTAGTAGGGTTTGAGGAAGATGCAGGAAAATAGGGGTTTTTTAGGCCTTTTTTGGGCATTTGGAGCTAGTTGAACACCTAAAACATGGAATAAAGAAAAAGACTTATATAAAAATGAGCATTATGTATTTTCACATATAAAAAAATATTCAATTTTCCTAATGGATAAGGGATATACCTCACTATTTTATCTCTGAGGTTAGCCAGTCCAAGAAAATTAAGTTTTGGCAATGTGAGCTAGTAAGGACAAGATGAACAAAAGACTTGACATGGATATTTGGGAACCTCATGGAAACACCTGATAAGGTGTATGGAAGTAAAATTAATGATATTGAAGCACTAGATAAATATTAGAATCCTCAAGGTGACCAAATTGCTCATACACACAGTCTAACATGACAAACTTCCACTAGGCCTAGTTGGCAAATGAGGAAAGAGGATGAAGAAGGGTGCTTGGAGGGTTATGTATTGATATTTTAATCTGAAATGGTATGTGAAAATTCATGATACACTAACCTACCTATGAGATATTGATCCTAGCAGCCAAATCTAATAGGGTGCCTATTAAACCTATTAGGCTTTGAGAAGGCCTAGTGCTAAATGGTAGTACAAATTAATTTATACCCATTGGTGGACTATATATATGATTTAGGAATGTTAGGTAGGTGTATATACACATGATGAAACTCATAATATGTAAATAAACCCACTATAAATCTATGTCTATCTCAGAGAGAACACAAGTATGTAAGAAAATTAAGGACAAGCTCGAAGAAGTGTTTTCAAATGATCATATCTTTTCTAAATATTTTCATGGGAACCAAAGGAATTAAGAGAATTTATTAGGGTCCCTTGGCATCAATTTTTTTAATTTTTTTTTAGTTTCAATATCCAAGCTTTATGAACAAAGATTAAGACCAAAAATTGCCTAAAACCCTATTAAATCCTTAACTAGGACCTGATGAAGAAAATGAGCTTGAAAAGCTACCCTAATGATATAGTTTGGAAATGAAATTTATTTTACCATGTAGAAGACTCCCTCAAGATATTCCCACCAAGATGAGTTGTATGGAATTAAATGGACAACATGATAAACATGGTTTTATTGACTACTTTATGTGTTTTGCATGCAAATGAGGAGTCTGAAGATGAAATAAGGTTTTCATGGAAGTTTATGAATTATAATAAATCCCTATGGACATTTTATTTTTGTAAAAAAATCCTAAGTGTCCAAATTAGAGCTCTTCTTTCAGCGAGTCAAAATTGGCATAGTGGACACAAGGGTGCAAAGGGTGAAAACTCTAAGTGTGAGCCTTTTTAAAGCATCCTTGAGCAATATAAGGACATAGATATTGTTTCTAAGTGTCATTCACTCCCTCCCATGGATTTTTATAGAGAATTGAAGTCATTTTTTAGGCTAAAAGTTAGGGGTGATCGAAAAAATAGTTTTTAGACTACAAATAGTGATGGCTTCCTTCTAAGAGTTTCCAAATGATAGGAATGCATCCAATGCATGGAGTTTCATGACTAAAGGAATTAAATATTATACTAATCATTATATATATCCATTTTTAGTGGTGAGATGTTAAAAGAGGTTCAGATTATGAAGGTAGTTTTTTGAGCCAAGATTGGGAGTTTCATGCCACTTTTCATAAGTTTCATGACTTGTATGGACATTTGAACCTCCTAACATTACATGGTTCATCAATTATCTCTTTCTCATGTATTTTTAACCTCTTTCCTTATAATTACAAGTGTCCAAGTAGCCTTTGGACTTCCCTTATCTTGCTCCTATCTCAAAAGCTATAAATATTTATTCTTTTAGCTCTTTTTAGCAGCCTCCGTTGGTTGATGGTGAAACCCTGGACAAATTTGTACTTGAATGACTCTTGAAGAAATAAATAAGTGTTTTTGCTTACTTACATGTTGTACAATTGGGTGTTATTGCAATCTTATTGGTTTGAACTAGTAGAAGATGATCTTTTTTAGCATGTTATCCTTGATTGATCACCAAGTGTGTAGAAGAGTGATTGTTATATGTCTCTTTTAATGTTATTTTAAAGTGTAAGAGTGTCTTAGAAGTGTTCCATGATTGTATTATCTTATGGGAATCATTCATTTCCATCCTAAGTATCAAATACCTTCTTGAACTTAGCTTATGAAACATTGATGTGACAATGCAACTTGAATTATGAGTTTTGTGTGAAAGAAGCCTTGTTTAGCTCTAAGTAGTATAAGTTCAGTTCATAGGAGGAAATACAATATTGGTATATCACCTTTTTTTTAGCTTTATTATTTGTTTTCTTAATCCTTTTCTTCCAAAATTGATAGGCAAGAAAGTACTTCAAAGAATTAATCAAGGGAACTAACCCTTCTAGAGATTCATCTCAACAAATTATTACCCAAACAAGAGAGATGTTTCCATTGTGCCACTTGGATGAGGAGAGATAGGTATCTCCTCAAGGATTAAAAATCTAATTAACAATAATATCCTTTCCAATAAAAGCACCAGTTACTTTAGACCAATCTCTTCCCAATAACAAAGCGTAACTACTATGGATATATAAAACTTGAACATTAGTCATGCATCTAATTCTTTTATCTTGTGTAATTTTAATGACTATGACCCAAAACTTACCAAAAATCTTAGTTTGTCTAGAATTAAAACCAGTAAGTTTCCTATTATCCATTTCCTAAGATATGTCTAATTAATCTAGATTGTATTTAGGGATAATATTTTTTGAAACACCTATGTATAAAATATAATTATGGATTATCTTATTATAAATTTTAATCATAACATAAAAATGAGGAATGTAATTAGCAGGAGGATCGTAATTTTGTGCAAAAATAGTTGATTACCCATTACTATCTTCTTGTTGTAAACCTACATCAACTTTAAGATTCTTAATAGCTTCATTAATCTTATCAAGTTGCCCTGAAACACTAGTTGCCTATAATAAAGAGAATCTAACTTTAATTTTTGACAAATCATCAATTATGTTATAAGTTTAACATTAGTTTGTCAAAAAAAATTAGCTTTAAAACAATGATATGGACTATTGTTATAACCAGTTGATAGAGGAATATTTTGACTAGCACTAATAACATTATCTTGAACTATTTTTCTTTTATCATTAGAAAAAGAATTATTATTTGCTATTTTATTATTTTGAGAATAACCATAATCTTTATTTCTAGTATTCACAATATAAGCATTCTCATTTTTTGATAGATCATCAAGAGTTTATATTATACTAGATCTTCAGTTATAAGAAATTTCCATTGAAAAAACTTCTTTAATTATGAACAACACATGAATCTGGATCATGATCCAATTCACATGCATTACAGTAATAAGCAATGTCTAACTTTTTATTTTCATTATTATTTTTGTATGATGAAGAAGGTTTATCATAAAGTTATCTTTTAACAGTGACCAACTCATTTCCTAGACTTTAGATAGCCTTTAAATTTTTTGAATTATTTGAATTTAGACCCATAGCAAAGCTTTACTTAAACCCAATGTATTTAAGCTTGTTTTCATATTCAGTACATAATGTTATAGTTTCATTATATTCTATAATATATATATGTTCTAGAGTCATTCTATATTTTAAAGGTAAAGCGTTACAAAGATAAAGTCTAGATAACTTCTTAGAAGGTCTAAGATCATGTGGGATATTTTAATGTAGCTTAGTGAACCTAGAAATTAAATGGTAAATGGTGTCACTTAGATCAAAATAAAAATTCACAAGGTCATTGACTAGGTCAAAATCTTATTTAGCTTTTCCAAAGGATAACTCTATCCAATCCTCAATATCTTTCCATGTATCAATAACCTTAATAGACAGACTAATAAATACTTGGTAAGCTTTTTCTTCAATTATTTGGACAAAAAATCTTAAGCAAATCTTTTCATTCGTTATACCAAGAGTACCACAAACTAATCTAAATGCTTTTGGATGATCTTCCCAAGATTCTCCAAGAGCACTAGAAAACTTTGGTATATTCAATCTTTTAAGAAAATGCAACTTACCAGGATGGTTTCCAAAATTAATTAGATTTGCATAAATCTATGGAGTTACAACTATCTACTATTCTACTTGAACTTCTTATTCATCTTTACCTTAAGTGAGACCATCTTCTTCTTTATTGTTTTGCAATGCATGAATCAAATCTTGTAGCCTTTGATCTTCTTTTGGTTTCTCTCCCATTGGAAATTTCAATAGTTTCTACCTAAATAGATTGATTATTTTAAATTTGATCTACTCAATTTAATTACAGATTTCTCATAGCAGGTTCAAAAGGTAAAACAAAATTGTCAAAAAAAAAGAATCATAAATAAACTGAGTTTTAGGTCTAGTATTAGCAACTAAAACTCTAGCTCTATCTTCTTAAATTCTTATATTCGAATTAAGAATGTCTCATTGAGTTTCATGTGTGAGGTTATAATACCAATCAATCTCAAATTATGCAATCTCTTCATCTTTGTTTATGACTTGAATGACTTGTTGAGGATTTTTAGGATATTTATACCATGCATAACATGTTAGATTAAAATCAACATCAACTTGATCATCAATAATATCTATTCTAGGTTAGATAATAGGAGGTTGTTGCCCTTCAAGTACAATGAGAAAAAAGAAACAAAACTTTAAAAAAAATAGATTTCTGAATAGATTGTCCTTAGCGGAGTCACCAAACTTGTTGATGATGAAAATTATACCATCAATTAATCAACCCTTTCACCTATCATGAAGGTCAAGTTATAATTGCACCAGTCTAATAGTAAGGTTCTAAAAGCTCAATTATGATCCTAAATACGCAGGTTTTATTTTAGTATTCTGAGAATAAATAAATAAGTTGTCAAATAAAACATATTCCATTATAATTTCAAAAATCTTATCAAATGAATCAGTATAGATATGGATCTATAATATATCTTATCCGACAGATAAGGACTATGTATTAGATAATCTCTTGAAGGAAAGAAATCTGATTTAGTAAAATATTATATTTCAAGTAGTATCTTATAGTCTTGCTATGATAACTTAAAAAATAGTCTTAAGATAAACCAAAAAATATAAAGTAAACAGATTTGAGATCAACTAAGATAAATAAATATTCAAACAGATAGAAATTAAGATAAAGAGACACAACCAACAACTGATAATCAAATTAAAAGAAAAGCAAACATAAAAGACCTAAATTAAGAAAAGGTAACAATCCACTAAACTACTAAGTTTAAACTATAAAGAGAACTAAACAAGAAATAAATTGAAAGACTAAGTAAATAAAACAAACCTAAAACTAAATAATTAAATCTAAAAGTCTAACAACTTAAGAATTAATGGAACTAACAAATTTAAGAATAAATCAAAGACTAAATAAACAACCTAAATTAAATAGAGACTAGAAACAATCTAAACTAAAATAAAACTATAAATAATTAATCTAATATTTAAATGAGTTAAAATATGATCTAAAACTGAGACTAAACTTACAAATGGAATCTAATAAAGTTCAATAAGAAAACCTTAAATTGTATCTAAAATAAAGAAAAGAACTAATCAAATAAACAATTTAACTTCAGAAAATAATAATCTAAGCAAGTAACTTAAGAAACAAAATAAACAAGAAAATAGATCTAAAAAAATAGAAATAAAAAAATAGATTAATTAAAGATTAAACTAAAACAAAAATAAACTATTAAAAATTAGAAATGATATAAAGTTTAATAGAATTTATGAGTCTCAAAAGAGAGTCATCTTAGTGAAAAAAATAGATTTTATTTAAGAAACCAACATCTTTCTTTACAAATACTTGAAAAGACAACTTTTACATTCAAAATAGATCAATGAAATGTTGCAAACAAAGAGGTTTTCATCATTAGTCGGGTTGAATAATTGGATTATGCACATAAGGCTGCAATAGTAATTATCAAAAGATATTATACTTGACAAACTTCAGATAATCTTTATAAATGATGATATAAAAAACTAGTTATACTTGCATTGCCTAAGCAATTACTCAACCATTAAAAAAAAGTATCATTGAGTCTATCTATAAAAGTCATGCTATCTCAGAGAAGTTGCATAGAAATTAAATAAATGAATGATCAAATTCACAAATGTATAAGTCTTCAATACTTGTGTTATTCCTTCTCTTCAAATGAATCATTGACTTCCCTTTATGCTTAAAATTTAATTAAGAAATAAGTTATAACTAACCTTAGTTAGTTATTAGTTTATGTTAACTAATTGACTTAAAAGTCAATTAAGTCTAAATAGTTATTGGTTAAGGATATGTTTAATTAAGGCTTAAAAATTCTTAATAAATCAAGTTTTTGAATATAGACCATGTACTTGTTGAGGTCAACATACCCCCATTTCTGAAACATTGGGACCCTTGTGTCAAATTGTACAAATTTATGCCTTGAAATAGAAAATTTACTTGATTGGAGTATAATTAACATGTTTGAATGTTATTTTTATTTGAAGATCACTCACACATAGTTTGGTTAGCATATTTGTTCATGGTTCTAGTTTTTACTTACTTAAAGTGCTAACATTAGATCTTTGTGTTTCAGGTTGTAGGTCCAATAAAGTCTACTTGGAATGAACAATGATTGGGTTTTATTATTTTTGTGTTGACGTGATGCTTTACTAACCTTTGGTTTGTTAGATTCATATTTGAATAGCTAAACCCTTAATCTAAGTACTAGACTTGAATCTAGTGGAAACTTTTTACGTGAGAACATTTTAAATAATGCTATGGGCTTAGTTTATTTTTATTTCCTAAGGATTAGTCATGTTTTTCAACACAACCAAGCCTTAGTCTAACATCCATGCTTAGTCCCTTTTATGTCTTGTGTCCCCCTTTTGGTCTTACTAAATGCAAATTCTTTTTGTTATATTTTTAATTATCGAGGTTTATAATTCAGATATTTTATCCAAGTAGTTTCGAGCTTTTGTTTTGGAATTATTTTGGAACTTATGTAATTGGTCTATTCCTTTGGACTTATCTATTTCAGGATAATTATTTTGGACATTTTGTTTGAAATAATTTCCCCATGAACTTATTATATCGGGTATTTTACCAGATAGAATTATCCTTAGACCTCTTTGCACTTACCCTTCGACATTTTTGTTTTGGACTTATTGTTTTTTAAAATGATCCTTCCAATTTTTGTAAGTGACCCTTCGAGATTTTTGTTTCAGATATTTTTTCTAATGCAAAAATCCTGAAACATCTTTCCCACAACAATTTTACCGAAACCTACCTTTTGGGCTTTTTGAAAGTACCCTTCAATTTTTTTTGAATTACCCTTCAAAACTTTTGTTCTACAAAAAATTTTCCTTTGGAACTTTTATTTTTCAAGAATTTTCCCTTCGAGGGAGATGTGTCGAACATTTTGTCCAAGATAATTTCCTTGAAAGAATGATCCTTCAGATATTTTGAAGGTACCCTTCAACATTTTTCAAAGAGCCCTTTGCCTTAATAGACTTATCCTTTGGAACTTTTGAATGTACGCTTCAAGATATTTGTGAAGGGCACATACCCTTTAGATTTTTTGGATGACCCTTGAAGCTTTTGAACATACCCTTCAGGTTTTCTAAAGTGACCCTTCAAAATTTTGTCATCGGACATTTTGTCTAACATAAAAATCTTGAAATAATGACCCCAAGGGCATATACCCTTTGATCTTTCTACAATTTATCCTTTGGAAGTTTCAAAATGGACCTTTGCCCTTCGAGATTTGCCTTTAGAACTTTTGTTCTGCAAGAATTGGCCCTTTGGGGGAAATGTGTCAGACATTTTGTCTGAGATAATTTCCCTAAAAGAATGATCCTTCAAAACTTTTGAAAGTGCCCTTCAATTTTTTTAAGGTATCCTATGACTTATTTAAAATGATCCTTCAAGCCCTTTTTTCCCCAGACTAAATCTTTTAGACTTTTTGTTTCAGGCATTTTGTCTTATGAAATAGACCCCATGGGAGAATTAATTCATACATTTTATCCAACAAAATTGGTATTTCGAACAATTTCCTTGAATAAAAATCCCAACATAATTTTCTCGAGACAATTTCCCTGGATAAAAAGCCTGAAATAATTCACCCAAAATAATTCATCTGAAATAATTTCCCTGAGAGACTGATTTCATCAGATTCTTTTGTGCCACAGTCATTTAATTATGCTTTAAACCTTAGCCTAAGACTTTAGATTGAAGACTTCTTTATCAATGCGAAATGAGAATGTTAATATGAGGCTTTAGCTTAAGTTCTTGTTATTTACATGCTCTAACTTCAATATTTCCTATAATCTGTAAGAATCAATCTCACTTGGATTAATGGACATGTTTTTTGGGATGATCATGGATTTACCCCCTTTTAATGTCACTAGAAGTTGTTGATGTTACAGGATCAATGGAATATCATTTGGGAATAAGTATGTTTAATGTTTAAGTTGATCTTTATTTGTCATTGGTTTAATATTAATTAGATATGTGTTTAAGCCATGCCTAATATTTTAACCCAGGTCCCCTTTTGAATTGAATTAAAACTTACATGGGAACAATTATCATACCATAGACTTAGTTTAATTTGTATCCTAAAGCTTGGTCATGTTTTTCAACAGAACCAAACCTTAGGCTAAAAATCTTAGCTTGGTCTAAATAATCACATGGTCCCTTTGTATAAGGTTTAATCTAAAGTTTTATCCTAAAGATTATCGTATTTATTAATACAATAAAAACTTTAGGCTAAGACTTTATGCTATGTATTTATTAGATGCGTGGTCCTTTTTTTTAAACTTAGACTAAAATCTGAGTCTTAAAGTCTCATTCATGTTTATTAACATAAATAAGACCTTAGTCTTAAGATTTTGTCCTGAGTTCTATATATCTACGAGTCTTAACTTAAACATTATGCTTGTTCACATGATTAATGACCCACATTTAATCAAGTGAATTTAATTAGATAGAATGAGATGGGCTCAAATCAATGATCCACATTCACTCAAATGAGATGGGTCCAATAGAGCATGTCAAGCATTAAAAAGTTAGGCCCTGACTAAAGAGTTAAAGCACAAGCATGTTCCTAAGATCTATGGTTCACGTGAGCCTGGTAAAGTTGATCGAATAATGCATGTAATATTGTAATGTGAAAGGTTTTATGGAGCTCTGTGGGGGTGACAAGTGTCACCATCACAAGAGCCCAGTGCAGAAATCAAATGATGCATGGGAGTTGAGTATAAAGAATACAAAAGCATTGAGCAGTTTCCATGTGGCATACAGAAGAAATAGGATGAACTAAGAAGTGATAAAGGGCAATCTCAACAAACATTTCCAAAGATGTGCTTAAAATTTATGGTCACGTACCTGTCAATGATGTCCACATGGACATCAATTGATGGTTACATAGATGTCAAATTTAAGACTGTTGTATGGATCCAAATATCTACATGCTACATTGATTCATACAAACAAATTAGATAGTGTGAAATTAATGTTTAATTTTCAAAGGCAATAGTCATAGTTTGTACAGTGATGAGTAGGATGCCATGGAGATGCCACATAATAGCTATGTGGGTGTAATGTACTGAATTAGAGACCTTATGGACTTGGTAATGTGAAGAACCTAAATTATCATCTATTTAAAGATAATTTGATCCAAGGTCCACCAGTGAGCAGTCTAATACACCATGGTAAGTAAGAGGGGAGTTTCTTAAAGGAACATGGAATTCTACTTTGACCTCAGAAGCAAATAAGGAGATTACTCAGGGCCAAGAATATTCCAAAGAACCATGAAGATCTTGCAGTAGTGTAGGGGTCCCAAAGATTAAGTGAAATAAGAATATTCTTTTTGTAACCAACATTGTATAACATTTTGAAGTGGAATATTTTTTTGGTGAAGGCATGTACTATTTGTAAAACACACTACCTATAGATCATTCCATTGTAAAATTCTAGTATATTTCTATAACATTTGTGGAAAGGATAGCTATCTTTGCATTTTTACTTTTGTAATTGGATATGACTGACCAACATTATTCCTTGCACCTTATAAAAAGAGCATTGCCAATTGTAAAGGGGAGGGATTTTTTGAGCTAAAAACTTGTGTAAACTTTGAGCAATTAATGCAAGCCAAGAATTTTGTAAAGATTGTCCATATTCTTTTGTATAATTTGTTATTATGTTTTCTCTCTCACTTTCTTGTTCTTATTTCTAGATTTGAATGATTCTTATGAAATCTTGGTGTGCATATTTTAATTATAGAGCTGTTAACTTGTGTCAATGTTAGGTTGACTGAAAGTTCTCAAGTTTTTTTCATTTCCTTTACTCTTCTTGCATTTGGCTAATGTTGTTTGTTTGCAAAGTAAATCATTAAAACAAACTTAGTTCTTATTTACAATTTTCTCATTTCTTAGATGTTTTTCTGATGTGTAGTAAGATTTGAGTTCATGCTATTTTGTATTATATTGTTTAAGTGCATGCTTGGAGGAAATTTGAACTTTGTCATGATGTTTGGGATGAAGATCAACATCTCTTTTTTGTCTTACCCTTCCCTTTGTTTCTTTTTTAACAAGATCACTCTAGCTTAATTACCATTGTAAATATTCATCTTAGATTAGTCTTTAGATTAGCTTTGATCACAATTCACTAATATTAGCTACATATTTCTTCATTCTTTGTAAAGATATAGGTTAAGGTGGCTGCCAACCACTATAATTTATAAATATTGTGAAATAATCCACTTGTTTTGCCTTTATTCCATCAACAGATAACAAGATTATCACAACTTGTAACTCATGTGTTGAATTCTCTAAATTCTAAAATGAAAAGTATTATTTAAACACTCTGAGCACCTATGATACATATTAAGGCATCAACATGTGGAACTTCACTTGTGCTAGAAGGAGGGCTAATTATTTATAGATTTATAGTATCTTTTCTAGTTTTTGTGAATTTTATTTAAAGATCACTTCCACTTTTATTAAAGCTGGGTAAACTTTTTAACGTGACCGGTGCCGCTGGCTAGACACGACTAATACAGGTACCACGGGGCCGGGGGGGACTTGAACACTTGACCGGCAGAGCCGCAACGGAAATGCCTTACCAACTGACTACGCCCCCCAACCCTTATTTAAAGATCACTTTACTCTTTGCATATTTATGTTTATTTCAGCATAATCATGTAAATGTTGGTGATCTTCACGGTTTCAGACTGGTCTTTGTGCTTATTTAGACAAAGATTGACATTCTTTGAAGACATATGTTGAATTGTGGTAAAGATAAGTTTAGAATTGTGAACCCAATAGGTTTGAGGTTAGTTATAGTTGTTTTGATCAAATATTCTTAGATCTTTGCTCAATTGAGTTCATTTGAGCTTAAAACATGTAAAGATCCATCTTAATTACGTATTTGAATACATATTTGAGCTGACTTGATTAAAGACTATCATCCTTTATATAAATCTTTGCAAAATTTTCTTAATGTGCATTTCTAATCATTATTATCTATAAAGATAGGATTGACACATCTATTTCAAATAAGATTTGAAATTATCAAGATGGAATTACCAAGAATCAAAACAAGGTCACATTTAGATACTAGGGAACATCTGTTTGAATTAGAAGTCCATAGAAGATCTATGCAGTATAAAAGTAACTGTAGGATTTCAAAGTCTTTGCCAACTTCACCAATTTAGGGTGCTCTCGTATTGAATCCCAATCAAGGTATGGCTTGGATAGGTGGCTCTTTCATCAACATGTCAGGTGTGGTACATGACCTTCCTCGTAACCCTAATAAATATTTACCAATATTTAATCGTAGTAGAATTATAACCACTGACGAACATATTAAATCATTCAAAACTGCTTTGAGATTA
Organism: Torreya grandis; assembly: GCA_037957365.1. Lineage (NCBI taxonomy): Eukaryota > Viridiplantae > Streptophyta > Pinopsida > Cupressales > Taxaceae > Torreya > Torreya grandis. Next base: position 3,091,744 of record JARHVA010000619.1, read on the forward strand.
TTAAATGTCACTCATGAAGATGTAGCATGTAGACTATTTCCTTTCACTTTTAGAGATGTTACATAAGAGTGGGTTTTAAATTTATCTGAGAATTACATTACTAGTTGGGCTAACTTCAACAATGTTTTCATCGACTAATTTGGAAAAATTATTAGTCCTTATGTCTTGTACCAGCAATTCAACAAGATCAAGAGGGATGCAAATGAACCTATAAGAGCATTTTATGCTAGTTTCCAAAAGATGTATAGCCAAATCATAGATCTTTACAAGCTTGATGACACTTTGGCCTTGGAAATCTATAAAGATGCTTTGGATCTGATGACCTCTATTTTCATAAAGAGAGTTGTTGGGCTAATGAATACTCTGACCTTAGCCTATTCTTATGAAGTGATCATCAATGATCAAATACAACCCCAAGGTCAGATGGCTTACTCTATTTCTAACACCAACCCACATTTTCCTACCTTGAATGTCTTCCCTAATAATAATCAAAATATACCTTCTTTTAACCAAATCCTAAATTTGAACCAATTACCCTTAAGCTATACTCATCCTAACTAGAACTTGGGATTCTTGAACACTACTACAAATGGATTTAATCCAAGTGATCAAAAGGCCTTGGTACCAACCACTGGTACTAACAACAATTAGGTTCATAATTATAAGGCACTCAAGAATGAGAATGACTCTATCTTGAAGATGGTCCAAAAGTTAAGCACTGATTTTCTTTAGCTATAGAAATAAGTTGGTAATATTAAGAAGAGCTCAAGTAGGAGCTTTTCTTTTCAAAGGTTCAATAGGACCATTAGCAGATTCCATAATGATAGTTACAACAAAAATAAGAATAATGAGTCATCTATTGATAAGAAAATAATGAATATAAATCTTGTTGATGTTGCTTTACTTGATTATTGTAGAGTACATTGCACTTCTAGACATGGTGAGATAGATTGCATTGAATTATGTAAAACTTTTAAAGTCTTTCAAAAGGAGTTGGATAATTTTGAAGTGGTCCCTAATAAAGATAATGGTGTAGGTACATCAATATCTAAATCTATTGACCAAGCCTTCATGGTGGAGATGTTTGACTTCCATTTCCAAGAAGACAATAAACTTGATGATATTCTTGAAGAAGTCCATACTTTTCAATAGTTTCTGAAAAATACCTACCCTCTAAGGAATAGGAAGCAAAAGCAAACCCTAACTACTTCAACACCTCTAAACAACTTCAACACTCCTCCAAATACTACCTTAGACAATAACCCAAAGCCACTAAAGGGAAGTACTTCTAAACATAGTACTGATGCATCTAATTCTTCTAATAAGACTGGGTATAATATTGTGGAAGACATGAAGAAAATTAAGGCTAACATCACATTGCATGAAGTTGAGACAAATCACCGAGCAAAGAGACATGTTTTTGGAGTCCTTGTCTAAAAAGCCTAGTAGGCCACCCAAAACTAACAATGCCAATGTTGCTATGTATAAAAATGAGACAGAGTCCACACCTTTCCTGCTTACTGTTAGGATGTTCGATAAGAATTTACATAATTATTTATTAGATTCTAGTGCATCCACAAACATTATGCTAGCAGGTATTTATCAACAACTTGGCTTGAATCTTATTAAATCTAATAGAGTTGTTACTCAATTAGATAAATCTAAAGTTCAAATAATTAGAGAATTATTAAATGTTCATATGCAGCTTGCCTCTGATCCAAGAGTCCAAAAATATATTAACATTTAGGTGGTCGACATACGTGATACTTATGAGATACTGTTAAGCAGAGAATGGATAAAGGCCCTAAAAAGATATATGTCCACTAACTATTCACATTTGAGGTTGTCATGGAAAGGCATTCCAAATCAGATTAGAGTGGAAAGAGAGTCTCTAATGAAGCACCTGATCACCGAGTATAATCTTATGAATGAAAGAGTCAATATGTTGGACTTAGATGTGGGTGTCTACACTCTTGACACCCCTAAGGTATGTAATTCTAAGACTTCTCATGCTTTTCCTGGAATTTAGAAATTATATTTTGATGGTGCTAGGTGTAAGTTTAGATCTAGAGTAGGAATTTTTCTTATCAATTTTGTTGGGAAAGAAATAAAAATTTCTTATAGACATCAGTTTCCTTGTACAAATAATCTTGTAGAGTATGAAGCTTTGATTCTAGGATTGCAATTTGCCATTAAGCATAAGGTTAAAGAGATCTTGGTTCATGGTGACTCATAACTTGTAGTTAATCAGGTGAGGAGTAAATATCAATGTAAATTATCATATCTCAAGAGAATAAGTTTAGAGTCTAGGATTTTCTTGAATCCTTTAATGATTTCAACATTATTTCCTTCCATTGGGAAGATAATTAGGCTACCGATGACCTTGCCTCAGCTGTGACTAGTATTATGCCAAACCATGACTCTCAAAACTTTAGCATTGAGTTGGTTCTATGCCCTTTGGTCCTAGATAATATAAACCATCTACATGTTTTTAATGATGACCAACAAATCTTAGATTTCATGACCAACTTAGGAGTATTTGAGGCGCATGTCATAGATGAGGCCAATAAGAATACTCTTGAAGAAGATGGCAGATTTGATAACAAAGTCATTCAGCTAAATGACAACAAAATTACAAAAGGCATGATTGCCTATGAAAGGTTATTTGATTAGGACAAACTAGATGAAAACACTAGAATACCCAAGGTGAGTGGGAAGGATTACAAGGGAGTTGATCTTGGACCTCAAGATCAACCTCTGCTAGTTAATATTAGGATAATATGTACAAGCCTAGAAAATGAAAAGGCCAAAGACTTGCTTTAAAAATATAAGGAAATAATAGCATGGTCCTATGATGACTTGAATATTTTTGATCTAAGAGTCATCACCCATATCATACCCTTGAATAAAAATTGCAAGCCTTTTAGATAAAAGCAGAGGCCTGTCAACCCTATTTTAGAATCTATGATTTTAAAAGAAATCAAAAAATTGTTAGATGCCAAGATTGTATTTCCCATTAGGCACTCTACTTGGGTCATCTAAGACTGTGCATTCATTTTAGGAATCTAAATAAATCATCTAAAAAAGACAACTATCCTTTGCCTTCTCTAGAACAAGTTATACAAAGCATTTTTGGTTCTACTATGATGTCTTTTCTTTCTTGATGGATTTTTAGGATATAATAAGGTGCTCGTAAATTAGGAAGACATGATGAAGACTACTTTAACTACCAAGTGGTGCACATTTTCTTACAAAAGAATGCCATTTGGGCTAATCAATATTGGGGCAATGTTTTAAAGGGCCATGGATCATGCTTTCCAAGGTTTGGTAGGTAAATGGATTATTATATACATATATGAATTAACTATCATTTTTAAGAATAGGGAGGACCACATCATGCATTTACAATAGCTATTTGAAAGGTGTAGAAGGTATGGGATTTGTCTCAACCCAAAGAAAAACATTTTATATGTTACTAAGGGAAAACTATTAGGACATGTTATCATTAAGGAGGGAATCTCTATAGACTTTGATAGAGTAGATTCTATATAAAAAATAGAGCCTCCTAATAGTAGGAAATAACTAAAGTCATTCTTTGGCAAAATTAATTTTGTAAGGAAGTTTATTTTTGGCTTTGTAGAAATTATCAAGCCATTGAATTATATGCTGAAAAAAGACATCAAAATCACTTGGAATGAAGAAACCAAGAAGGATTTTAAGGACATCAAGGAGGCAACTGGACAAGCTCCAATCTTGATAAGTCAAAAATTTTCCAAGGATTTTTACCTTTATTCCTTTGCATCTGACCATACTTTTGCTGTAATTTTAACTCAAAAAATTGATGGATGTGATTATATAATTGCTTTCATGAGCATCAAATTTAAAAATGTTGAGTTAAATTATTCTTTAATTGACAAAAAATCATGTGCATTAGTTAAGTTAGTGAATAAATTTAGGCACTACAATCTTAGGAATAAGGTGCATGCTATATTTCCAGACCTTGCCACCAAGCTCATGCTAAGTTAGAATGAGCCAGGAGAAAGGAGAGGTAATTGGATGTTTATGCTTCAAGAATATGACATCGAAATGAGGACTGAAAAATTGGTAAGGTGGCAAGATCTAATTCAATCGATTTCCAATGTTAACCCCAACATAAGTGTCATGTAGGTTGAACAACAAAGTTTTTAGTCTAATGATTGGTATGATCCTAATATCCATCTATTGATCAAAGATAATTGTCCTACAGGGTTGACAAGGGATCAAGAAGAGCCCTAAGACTTAAGGTAACCCACTACCTGATTAAATATGTAGTGATGTACCAAAAAAACTTTGTAGAAATTTACTTAAGGTGTGTATCCAAAGAAAAAGTAGTTGAAGTCATGAGCACTTTTCATGAGAAGTTAGAAAGTGGACATCCATTTGGAAGGACAACAACTCATAAAATCCTTAGAGATGGTTACTACTGGCCCACAATATTTAAGGATGCCCATGAGCATGTAAGGCAACGCCATTTATGTCAAGTTTTTAGCACAATAGAGCCTAAGGTGGCCATACCACTGCAACTGGTTATGATAGATAAACCTTTTGCTCAGTGGGGACTAGATTTCATGGGGGTAATCAACCCTAATTCATCATAAGGTCACAAATACATTTTAACTAATACTGACTACTGTCCTAGATGGACTGAGGTAGTGGCCACTAAGTAGTATAAAACTGAAGAAGTGGTCACCTTTCTAGAAGAAAACATATGTACTAGGTTTGGAACACTAGTCTCTCTAGTATGTGATAATGGATCAGCTTTTATATCCATTGAGATGATCAAATGGGAATATGATAATAGTATCATTATCAAGTTCTCATCCAACCATTATCCTCAAAGTAATGGCATATCCGAATCAACCAATAAGAACTTGATGAAAGTAATAAATAAGTCTACAATAGACAAGCCTAGAACTTGGCATAAGCTACTAAAATATGCCCCATGGGTAGATATAACAAGGGTTATGTAGGGTTTCAAAGCATCACCTTCTAAATAGTATAAGGCCAAGAACCCATAATCCCCATTACACTCAAGATGCCAACATACTGGTTCATACAAGAGTATATGGAGGATGACCAGGAATTGGTAAATTCAAGGTTATTGGACATTATTTAGATGGAAGTTTCCAGATAAGAGGCTTTTGAAAAATTTAGCAGACACCAAACCATGGTAAAAATGTGGTTTGATAAGTGATCAAAGATAAATGTGGTTAAACAAGGAGACTTGGCTCTCTTTTGGGATAAGGCATCCAAACCTAAGGGAAACATGGTAAATTCACACCTTTATGGATATGCCCCTATCAGATTACCAAAATGCTTGGAGATAACACCTTCAAGATAAAAGACTTACAAGGAATATAGTTCATGCTGCCCACCAATGGGCAGTACCTTAAGCACTACTTCTCAATTTCCCCACTTGGATTCTTTATGGAGTAAACTGTAAGGATAGTTAGAGTTATTGTAGGTAGGCTAGATTAGTTTCTTTCTATTCTTTCCTTCCTATCCCTTGTTTGTACATATGCTTGTATATATTTATTTGATTTTCTTTTATTTTATACTCTCTTTGTTTTCTAATTTTTGTGTTTATTTTCCCTGCATTGTTCCTTGATTCTAATAAGTCCTTTTAGACAAATTTTAGCTCAAAGTTTAAAAAACTCAGAAACTCCATAGTTTAGGAGTGCAAGTATAACTGCTCAGCATTTTTTGATCATGGATCTGAAATATAAATCTTAATGTTATAGTTAGAGAAACTTGTAAGGACTAATGGATAGGTTGGTTATTTTATAAGGTTTTAAACCTTGTTTTGATCTAATCTTGTATTGGCATCAAATTGTGCACCCTAGGAGACTCCATTCAAGCTCCCACAATTTGATGCAACATTGAATTATCTCTCAAGTTTGTATAACTTTTAAGAGAGATGAATCTCTACTATTATGAGGGATGACTCCCTAGATCTTCTTTGAAATGCTTGTAAACTACTCTAATGCTTGCTTATAGGGAAAGAGTTAGAAGTTTGCATGAAGTAAAACTACACTAAAGTGGTGATTCACTAAGAGATATCCCACAAACTATCATACTTATATTAGGTAACAAAGATTTCTAAGACCAACTCTAAGCCTTAAAGGATCCTAACATAAGTGATTCAATGTGAAGGTAACATACATGAGACAGTTAACAAGACAACTAGTCTAGGGGTATATTGCATACCATAGAGATAATAACTTGATTGAAGAGGAGCCTAGTATCATAACTATACTTCACATGACCTGTTAAATCATAAATCTTACTTAAACGAAGGATAAAGGAAGCAAGGATGATATTATCACTTAACTTCACTATTCACCTCTCTCACCCTTGGAAAAAGATGTTCAAAACTTAGAATTATATTTGCATTCAATGTTCAAAAGCAAAGTATAATATTATTACAATAGGGGTTTGCCAAACCAAATGTGGTATTCTATTACAATAGCCAAAATGGCTCATACTTATAGCAATTGGAAAGAGAGAAAGGAAACACAAGTCCAAGAGACATAAGGACATGTGTCCATAAGTGGAAACTAGTTATAATTCATGTAGGTGAAGTGTAAGAAGAGTTAGAAAATGATTTGCATATGTGTCCATTCCAAACAATCATCCTCTTCTAAAATTGGTGTAATATCTCTTCAAGCACCTTTCATGAAATTGCCTTCATCATTAGACTTCATTGGGTGTTCCAAAGCTAACCAGGGGAAAGTGTCTCTTTTGCATTGATAAGGGGAAGTTACAAGGAATCTTCTACCTACATGGGAAGTTTTCCAAATTGTGACATTCTCTTACATAAGATCATCATCACCTTGCAACCATGATCACTCTCCAATAGGCTTATTTTGACACTTGGCACTCAAATATTTGCATTTTTCCTAATTGATCCATACCAAGGGTCTTGTGACACATGTTAGGACACCACATATGCTTGGATTAATCAGAAACATCTTTAAAAGACTCCAAACTTGAGTTAACATACTCTTTATTGTGTCATTCTAGATGTCAGTTTAGATAGGCTTAAGTTAGAGACCTAGAAAAGGCACTTTTGAGTATTTCCAAGGCCTAAAAATTACATGAAGAGTTGGTTCAAGTCCCAAGCTACCTCCCAAAGTGATTGGCATCTATTGATCATCTTTAGGACCTATAAAACATATGAAAATGTCAATAAAACTTGATTTATGATCCACCTATATGGATTCCTTACAATATAATCCCATGGATTTCACCATAATAGATTTGGAAACAACTTCTCTTTTATACACATGGTCAAATTCATCCATCTGGATGCATTTTTAACCTCATCTCTCCAATTGGGTCCCAAAATAGGGGTTTTGAAGGGTTTTAGGTTCATTGGCGCTTTAAGTATTGTTCATAAACCTCTAAAATTGGAGTTATGAAACAACACCCAAAAGTGCTTATTTAGGACCCCCTTCAACCTCCTATAAATTGTTGAAAGCCCATGCAAAGCCTCCAGGTAGGTATGATCATTTGAAGTGACCTTCTCAATTACACCCCTTCTCTTTGCATACATTATCATGTAATTGGGTCCAATAATGATTAGTTTAGGGTCTCTTATTCATTCCAATGGCTCTAACAGGTCAGATTATGCCCTTGGGTTTGTCCTAGTCCATTTCATCCACTTTCTATCACTCCAAATGGTTTTGAGCTCCCCTTAGGACAACACCTCTCTATTAGGCCTAATGGCTTTGGATCCTCTTTCATGGATTTATCACACATGGTATTGTTAAAACACCTTATTATCCTTCATTCATGTTTTTATATGCTTATCCAAGCTTTAACCAACTTATGTTCACAACCATTTCAACCCTAGCCTTCAATTTCCATCATTTTCTCTCTCTTCTGCAAGTTTTAAGCCTTAAAAGTGGCCTATCTCTGAGATAAAATAAAGAGTATTGGCCATTTTTGTTCATAATTTTGGAATACATGGGAGGATTATTTAGGTCATGAGGACCCCATATACTAAATTTCAGATCTCAACTCCTCTATTTACCCCTCCAGCTAGCATGACACTCAAAACTAACTCCTGAAGGTGATTATTTGCAAGTTGAGGGTGGAATTGGCCTTTTTGACCTCATAAGTGGATAAATTTGATATATTTTCCTTGTTTTCTCTATCTATCCATGTTATTTGGGGTTCTTAGCATCACATTAAATCCCTAAATATTCTCACTTAGCCTTGTGAAGTACTTGACCCTCCAATTATCTTCATCCCACTTGCAACTGTGTGTGTTCTTGACACTTGGAATGTTGGTTGTAGGTTATTTTTTGCATGTAGGAGTCATGTTAGTGCCTTTAAATGACCTATAATATCCAAGAAACACTAATTTTCCCTTTAGAATCCATCCTTGTCTCCTAGGAGTTTATTACCCTCACTCCCAATATTAGGCCACTTGCTCATTGGACTGAGACACTTCTTAGGATCCTGCATGTAAGTCATGGTCTAAGTTTAGATTAATGTTTTAAGGACATTATTAATTGTTTACTTAGTCAAAAGACTCCTCATGCTCTTATTTCACTTTGGAAACCTTCAAACCATACATCAATTAATGTTTGGGTCTTTAAGGAAGATACCCCTGTCTTGACTGTCGTAGTCATGGCTCTGCCCCTGCAGGTATTTTCTGATCTTGGTTTGATGTTTGTGAGCCTTTTATACATGATAATTAGGTAATAAGAACCTTATCATGCCTGAATTTCCTTTTATATTTAAGCAATACTATCATCTTCAACATTCTCAATCGCTCATTATCTTTCTAGTGGACTGAGACAAAAAACCTCCTTGTCCCATGCTTGTAGGTGTTGATTGCTCATGAATTAGGCCTTGACCAATTGTTTGAAGAACTTATTGATACCTCAAAATTAATTACATATGAGTTTGGATTCATCAATTAACCTTATGTGGCATTATCATCATTAATAATACTAACTTCACCTTACTGCATGTCTCAGTCCGTATAGCCCTATGGGTGGTGATTTAGGGCTAAATGAAGTGTTTATAAATGGAAGGCCATCCTTGCTACATCATGAAGAGACTTGGGATCTTGAAATAGTCATTAATCATAATTTTGAAACTATGAACACAATATAAACCATCTACACAAAAGAGATCCTTTTTCAAGCTTGAAACTCCATTTTGGCTGTAGGTTGTCATGGCTTCAAATGGACTTTGATGAGGATGCTCAGAGGTTGTCTTGGAGTTTGAGAAACCATATAAAACCTACACATATATGTACTTAAATTTAAATGGGGTAAATTACACCACTAAAAACATCAAGATGACAAGAAAACTCACTATCTTACTTGCATGGCCATGAGTGCCAATTCCCAGGCTTGTGTACGGACATGGGATAGGCTTAGGGGGCATTACATCCAAATATATCTTCCCTCATGAAAAGTTTCTCAGGAATGTATTTTTAAAGACTTGGAATTTCTTCCCCATATTTGGCATAGTATAGAGCTATCACAATGAAGGGAAAGGATCCTTTTTTATCATCATCTTGTAGATTTTATTGTTAAGATTTAGTGGTTTTATTGGGTACTTTTGGAGCTCTAGAATGCTACCTTATCCCTGCCCTTTTCTTCTCAAAGTTGGCATAGACATTGTCCATGAATAGGGATATACGGTGAGTATATGAGGATGCTTAAAAACCATCATATCCTTGTTGTTTTAAAATAACAAAAACACTTAGGAGTTATATTTTCTCAGTCCAGGGAAAAGTTCCCCTGCTCAGTCATTATCTTTCCATATGAATTCTAACTTCTACCGTGTCAATTCTATTCATTCACAAGGATTTGTCATGCTATTTCATCATTTTAAGGTAGAATAAAGGTCTCTAAAGTGTCTCAAAGTCACAAGTAACCTTCATTCTCTCTATCTAGGCCACCTATAGGTGGTGTTCAACTGTAGCAGACAGTGGATACAAGGGTGGTAAAGGGTATTGTCATGATCATCTCCACCAAGTGTGAATCAAATAAAAACCTTAAAGTTCACTCCAAATATATATCAATCTTGAAAACATTATCAAGGTTGTTATCCAAACATGATACTATCATGGAGACCCCTGACTGAACATTTCCATTTGAATATGCAGACAGTGAAGGGAGAAAGTAGACTAGGTACAAGATTTAGGGATGATGGTCTCTTCCTTGATCATCGAATGAATTTTCACACTTTAAAACACTTGATACACATTAAATTCCTTCACACTAACATGCAAACCCTTCATTTAGGGTGCCTGTAGGTGCATACTTCTGAGTAAAGGCAACAAACATAGCCTAGAGCAAGAACAAGCCTAAAAAAGGTTTTCCTAGGCATTTGATGACTTCCAAAATAAAAAGGATCATGAAAAACCTATGGAAATTCTTTTGATAACCTTGAGAAACACCTAAAACAAACACATTAATCAAACCAAATCAAGAGAATCTGGAATAAATGCAAATAGTGACCCCTTCATGGATGTAATATCCTAAAAGGCTGCTTGGAGTGTAAGTGATTTTTCATGAAGGAGGAGAGACCAATATAAGAATTATTTCTATGTATGTGAATCTCACTCATATTACTATCCACCTATAGAAGCATTCTTCTTTACTCTACTTGTATGACCCATAGTAATTGCTTCAACTTGTCCTTCCTTGGCTTGCCAATGGAAAATGAAGGAAAATAAGATAGAAATGAATTTTTTTAATGAAATATCTGAAATAAAAACATGGTAATGACCTGTGGGGAAGTGAAAAGGCTCTAAACCCATACTTTTAGCTGCAAGTGAACTCAAGGAGTCTGTAGAGGTGCCCAAAAGGGCCTAAAAATAAGGAAAACTACCATTTCTTGATCATAACTGATTTTATAAATTTAATCTGATGTATCCTGAAATTATTTAACCTTATCCATGTTATAATCCATCTTTGTGACAAATATTTTAATTTTAAAGTCCCTAAAAGTCATTTAATTAAGCTAAAAAGGTGGCCAAATGACCCTTTTTGCACATGAGACCTAACAAGTGGCCAATTTATGACTTGTAAACACATTGAAGCATATAAAATAAAATTTTAGAGAATTTTAAAAATAAATTTAGCCTTTGAATTAGTTTTAATAGGTTTGACCAATGTTAACTCTGGTTGACTAGGCCAGTACAAGGGAGATGGGCTTCAATAGGGACTAAGAGAAGGGTAAGTGAGACATATAAGATAATAGGAGACCCCATAGGACATATGAAACCTTATTCAAAAGTTAAAAAATATTAGGGGTTGATCCAAATTTGATTTGGAGTTAAATTTGGTCAACAACTTAGTTTCGAGAAGAATTGCACATATGGGATGAAAGCTTGAATTATTAAGACATAGTCATGCTTGAACTTAACAAACATCCTTGCTTGAGACAAAAAATACAAAAATAAGAGCTTATTAAAAAATCAAAAGCTTTCAAAGCAAAGGTGATTATGGTAATATCCACCGAGGCTATGGACGCCTGGATGGAAATGGAGAAATACCTTGAGTGGAGATAAATACATCTATGTGGGGGCTATATATGCTTGGTTACTAATGGAAAATGACCTTGAGTGGAGCCAAAGGCATTTATGTCAGGGCTATGGAAGCTTGACTGGCATTAGAGCAATTCCTAAACCTTTCTTGAGTTAAAGCATGGTTATTAATGAATATCCAAACATGATGTAAGTCGATGTTAATGATTAAAGGCCTGAAATCTAGAAGTTTTTCCTAAATCCCATGGTAAATAGTAAGTGAAATCAAAGCACACATACAACATGATTGGGTTTTGATGTTTGATCATAATTCCATAGGTGCAAGACTTGTTTTAACCATAAACTAATCTTGATAATGGTACTGATCAAGTGGAATAGGTAATTTATTTATTTTTTTGAACCAAAGTATCTAAATTCTAACATATTACTATGTTTCCTCCAAAATTTGACATTTGTTGAGATCAACATACCCCCATTTATGAAACATGGGGACCCTTGTGTCAAACTATGTAAATTTATGCCTTGAAATATAAAATTTACTAGATCAGAGTATCATTAGCATGTTTACATGTTATTTTTATCTAAATATCACCCACACCTAGTTTGGTTATCATATTTGTTCTTGGTTATCATTGCCCTTATCTAAAGTGCTAACATTAGATCTCTATGTTTCAAGTTACAGGTCCAATAAAGTCTACTTGGAATGAACAATGCTTGGGTTTCATGATTTTTGTGTTAACTTGGTTCTTTACTAACCTTTGGTTTATTAGATTTGTATTTGAATAACTAAACTTTTGATCTAAGTTTAATCTAAGTACTTGATTTGAATTTGGTGAGAACTTTCTACATGAGAACATTTCAAATAATGTTATGGGCTTAGTTATTTTTATTTCCTAAGGCTTAGTCATGTTTTTTAACACAAACAAACCTTAGTCTAACATCCATTCTTAGTATATTTTATGTCACGAGTCCCCCTTTTGGTCTTACTAAACATAATTTCCTTTTTAATGTTTTTAATTATCAAGTTTTATATTTCAGATACTTTATCCAAGTACTTTCAAGCTTTTGTTCATTAATTCTTTTGGGACTTATGCAATTGGTAGATTCCTTTAGAGTTATCCATGTTAGGATAATTGTTTCAGACATTTTTTCTAAAATAAATTTTCCATGGATTTATTCTATCGGCCATTTACCCTGACATATTTACCCTTTAGCGTCTTTACACTTACCCTTCAACATTTTTGTTTTGGACTTATTGTTTTTTGAAATGATCATTTAGATTTTTGTAAGTGACCCTTTGGAATTTTTGTTTCAAACATTTTGTCTAATGTAAAAATCCCAAAACATCTTTCCCACAACAATTTTACCAAAACCCACCTTTCAGGGTTTTTGAAAGCACCCTTCTATTTTTTCCGAATTACCCTTCAAAACTTATATTCTATAAGAAATTGCCCTTCAGAACTTTTGTTTCGTAAGAATTTTCCCTTTAATGGAAATGTGTCAAACATTTTTTCTAAGATAATTTCCCCAAAAGAATGATCCTTTAGAACTTTCGAAGTTACCTTTTAAACTTTTTGAAAGAGCCCTTTGCCTTAATAGAATTATCCTTCAAAAATTTCTAATGTACCCTTCAGGATTTTTGTGAAGGGTACATACCCTTCAAGAGTTTGAACATACCCTTTGGGTTTTCTAAAGTGACCCATCAAAATTTTGTCATCAAACATTTTGTTTGATGCAAAAATCCCAAAATAATGACCCCAAGGGCACATACCCTTTAGCCTTTGTGCAAGTTATCCTTGGAAAGTTTTGAAATGGACCTTTGCCCTTTGAGATTTCCCTTCAAAACTTTTGTTCTATTAAAATTGGCCCTTCAAGGGAAATGTGTCAAAAAATTTGTTTGAGACAATTTCCCCAAAAGAATGATCCTTTAGAACTTTTGAAAGTGCCCTTCAGATTTTTGAAGGTACCCTTCAGCTTCTTTGCCATGACTAAATCCTTCAAACTTTTCTTCCCAAGAATTTTTCTTGATGAAATAGACCTCGTGAGATAATTGCTTTAGATATTTTGTTTGACAAAATTGGTCTTCAAAATAAAATTCCCAAGACAAAAAACCCAAAATAATTCACCCAAGACAATTTTCCCTGATAAAAAGCTCAAAATAATTCACCCAAAATAATTTCCCCAAGACATTTATTTCATTTGATTCTTTTGTACCACAGTCATTTTATTATGATTTAAACCTTAGCCTAAGACTTTGAATTGAAGCCTTATTTATCAATGCAAAATGAGAACGTTAATCTGAGGCTTTAGCTTAAGTTATTATTATTCCCATGCCCTAACTTCAATATTTCCTATTGTCTATAGGAACTGGTCTTACTTGGATTAATGGACATGTTTTTTGGGATGATCATGTCTTCACCCCCTTCTAATGTCGCTAGATCTTATTACTGGTGTTGTAGGATCAATGGAATATCATTTAGGAATAAGCATATTTAATGTTTAAGATGATCTTTATTTACCATTGGTTCAAGATTAATCGGGTTTGTGTTTAAGCCATGCCTAATGTTTTAACCTAGGTCCATTTTGAATTGAATTCAAACTTGCATGGGAATAATTATCATACCATGGATTTATTTTAATTTTTATCTTAAAGCTTGGTCATGCTTTTCAACACAACCAAACTTTAAGCTAAAAATCTTATCTTGGTATAAATAATCGCATGGTCCCTTTATCATAAGTCTTAACCTAAAATCTTATCCTAAGAATAATAATATTTATTAATACAATAAAAACCTTAGGCTAAGACTTTATACTATGTCTTTATTATATGCACAGTCCTTTCATTATAACTTAGAATAAAATCTAAGTCCTAAAGTCTCATTCATGTTTATTAACATAAACAAGACCTTAGTCTTAAGATTTTGTCCTAAGTTTCATATATCTCCGAGTCCTAACTAAATAAACATTGCGCTTGTTCATAGGATCAACAACCCATATGTAATTGGGAAAAGTTAATTGAACGACTTGAGATGGATTCGGATCAATGATCTACGTTCACTTGAATGACATGGATCCAATGGAGCATGTCATGCATTAAAAAGTTAGACCCCGACCAAAGAGTTAAATCCCAAGCATGATCCTAAGATCTATGGTCTTTGTGAGCTTGGTATAGTTGATCAAACAATGCATGCAACATTAGAATGCCAAAGGTTCTATGGAGCTCCATGGGGGTGACAAGTGTCACCATCATGAGAGCCCAGTGTAGAAATAAAATAATGCATGGGAGTCGAGTACAAAGTGCATAGAAGCACTGAGCAATTGCCACGTGGCATACAAAAGAAATAAGATGAACCAAGAAGTGACAAATGACAAGCTTAGTAAACAATTCCAAAGATGTCCTTAAAATTGATGGTCGTATGCCCATCAATGATGTTCATATGGACATCAATTGATGATTGCATGAACGTCAAATTTAAAATAGTTTTTACTATCATAGTTTGTACTGTGATGAGTATGATGCCACAAAGACACCATGGAGATACCACATTAGAGCCACATGGGTGCAATATGCTGAATTGGAGAGCTTACAGACTTGGTAATGCAAATGAGAGCCTGGATTATCATTATCTAAAGATAATTCGATCCTGGGTCTATTAGTGAGCATTCTAATAGGCCATGGTAGCTCAAAGGAACATTTCTAAAGGGAACATGGAATTATACTTCAATCTCAGAAGCAGAGAAAGAGATTACTCAGAGCTAAGAACATTCTAAAGAACCATGAGGATCTTGCAATAGTAGAGGGGTCCCAAAGATTTAGTGAAATAAGAATATTCTTTTTGTAACCAACATTGTATAACATTTTGAAGTGGAATAATCTATTTGTGAGGGCATTTTCTATTTGTAAAACACACTACCTATAGATTAGTCCATTGGGAAATTCCAGTGTATTTTTAGAACATTTGTGGAAAGGACAACTATCCCTAAACTCTTACTTTTGTGATTGGATATGACTGACCGACATGCTTCCTTGCACCTTATAAAAGGAGCATTGTCTATTTTGTAAGAAGGAGGAAGTTTTTGAGCCAAAAACTTGTGTAAACTTTGAGCAATTAATGCAAATGAGAAATTTTTCAAAGATTGTCCATATTCATTTGTGTCATTTGTTATTATGGTTTCTCTCTCACTTGCTTGTTCTTATTTCCAGATTTGAATGGTTCTTGTAAAATCTTGGTATGCATATTTTAATTGCAGAGCTATTAACTTATGCCAATACTAGGTTGGCTGAAAGTTTTCAAGTTCAATTCATTTCCTTTACTCTTCTTGCATTTGGGCTAATATTGTTTGTTTGTAGAGTAAATCGTGAAAATGAACTTAGTTCTTATTTGCAATTTTCTCATTCCTTAGATGTTTGCCTAATGTGTAGTAAGATTTAAGCTCATGTTATTTCTTATTATACATTGGTTAAGTGTATGCTTGGAGAACATTTGAACTTTGTCATGATGTTTGGGATCAAGATAAACAACATCTCTTTTGTGCCTTACCCTTCCCTTTGTTTCTTTTTTAACCAGATAACTCTAACTTAATTACCATTGTAAATAGTCATCTTTGATTAGTATTTAGATTAGCTTCAGTTATAATTCACTAATATTAGCTAAAAATTGCTTTATTCTTTGCATATATATAGGTCAAGATGGTTCCCAACCACTAAAATTTATAAATATTGTGAAACAGTCCACTTGCTTTGCCTCTATTCCATCAACAGATAACAAGATTATCACAACCTCCAACTCATACATTGAATTCTAAAATGAGAAGTGTTATTTAAACAATCTGGGCACATGTGATACATATTACGGCATCAATAGTTCTTATCTTAATGCGTGGGGACCCTCATCAATTAATAATAAATAGAATACATATATCAATTAATAAATAGATAAGTCAAAGTTTAATAAAATTCTATTTATATCAAACCATAATGCATATTCCAAAATTAATTTAGGCATATACATACATACATACATACATACATACATACATACATACATACATATATATATATATATATATATATATATATATATATATATATATATATTTGAAATTAAGTCTATTGTACTTCACAAAATTATCAAAAATTTGAAAGTTTATGAATCAAAACATCAAGTTTGAAAGTATAAAGTTCCATCAACTATAGTTGAGCTAAAAAATAAAAAGTCTATCCAATAGTCATTAGAATCTAAAATAACTTCATTTATAGGCTTCCCTTGCTCATTAAAACCTTCATTAAACTCCATTCAATGGCTAGAAGATGCACTATGTTTGTGCCTGTATCAGTTGAGAGATCATTAATTTCTAGCTTAATCTGTTTAAGCACTCTAATCTCAACATGAGTATCAAGATCAGTCTGACTATCTGCTCTTTTATTTGAATTAGCAGGACAAAACTCCATTGTACATTTTCTACCAGTATAAATAGGTTTTTCCAAACTCAACTTCTTGCTTCCCATAACAAGTTTACTATGAGAAAATGCTAGACCTAACTTCCTACATCCCAAAATAGGCTCTCTATGAGGAGATGAAGCTTCATTATAAACTAAAGGAAGGGCAAGATTAACATAGTTTTTGGCATGGATTGTTTCAATCTCAAGATGGGTGGTTCCATGAACAGGTTGTGTCTCAATAATGAGCTCAATTCTTCTAAGAATGGGTGACTGGATTAGTAAATGATGCAGATTGATTTGTAAATTGTGTGAGGAGTTGTTGTGTAAAGGGGTCCGAGATCCTAACCTACACCCATAAAATCCTCTATTTCCCCTATTGTTGACTGGATTAAAAGGTAAATTATTTAGGATATTCTAAAACTCAAGGTCTGTTGCATCAAAATGAATAGACATTCTAGCCCCTCTATGAAACCTAGGGCCAAACCTCCTTGACCTAAAACCACCCCTCCAAATATTTCTATTAGGTTTTTGTTGGTTTACATTGATACCAAAATTTTGCTCCCAATTTTTGTCATCATTACTCCTACTTGACTTGGGTTGATCCCATCCAGACATCTTAAAACAATCTAAAATATATTCAAAGTAAATGACTAAAAATCAACATATAATCATTTCAAATATAACAGAACTATATTCTAAAAACACAAGCACATATCAAATAAAATTTTGAATTTTACCAAGTGTATCCAATATCACTATATCCCAATAATCTTATCAACTAAACTTTAGAAATAAAGTTATAACATCATAATTTTATTTCAAACATATTCCAATCTAAATGAAGTTTCAATCTTAACTGCATCAACTTATCTAAAAACCAAACTAAACCAACCCAAAATTGAAGGAATATTCACAATATTTATTTATGAAAAGAAACTTCTCAAAAATCATTATCTCTCAATATGTCATATTTCAAACTAGAAAATAACTTTTAAACCTTTGAAATATAAACCGTATTTATCCAAACTTTAAATAAAACCCTGATAAAATTTCATAATAAATTCAGCTCAAATTATTGAATCAAAACCAAAATAGTTATGCAACATGATCTCACCTTAATATTTTTCAAAAATTAATAACAAATAATATTTTGAAGTAGAAACCACTTGTTCAAAATATAACCCTCATCAAAATTTCAATTGATAAACAATTGACTTCTTCAAGGAACTATTATTTCAACATTCAATTTCAAAACAAAACCCAAGATTTTGACATTAAGGTGCACATTCAAAAATAATTTCATTTTTATATATACATTTCTTTCTCAAAACCTACACTCACAATTAAACTTTGTACATGAACTCTCAGGTTTTAAAGTATAAAAAACAATCATATTTATATGCTTGGTAACTTCTTGGTATAATGGCCGACTCAAAATTTATATATAGAAACCATCTCGATCCTTAGAAAAAAAAAAGTTAAAATTTGTTTTTAAAGAAAGCCAAAATACATGAATTTTAATGACAACCAAGATTCAGGAAATAAAGACCTTTGAAACCCTTTCAAGATAATCATGGCAAACATAAATAAGAACTTAAATACCAATATCTTAGAGCACATACAAATTCATCTTATGTCAAAACTCCAATATGTCTCAACATGTTTCCAAACCCCACATACACAAAGATATGGTTTTGAAGAATTGAAACATCATATAATTCAAAAATAATCGAGCTGGTAAATTCCATAATTTAGTAAAAATATGAGAAATCTTTCTTGAGTTTTGAACTTGACAGTCTCTACTTCAATAATATGCATATAAATTTCTTTGTTTTGAAATTGAAACTAACATGCACCATAATCCTATTATGCTCAGCCTTTTCAAAACCCATGAAACAAACAAAATCTGATAGGATTTTCCATGCTTTGAAACTTTCAATATACCCATGAAAACACACAGACATGAATCTTTGAATGAAACTGAAGGAGGGTACTGCTAAACACCATTGCATGTTCAATGTATTTCAAATTCATTTCCTAAAACCCATCAAATATTCATTCAAACAAATGAACCTCTCAAAACCATGAATGGATATTCATAGAATCAATCATGTAGGCTTATTCAGAAACTAATGTTTCAATGAAATAAGAAACTAAAAATAACATGTTTGAATAAAGGTATATTTGACAATAAAGACCTTTATATCTCAAACTTCATGCCAAAATTGATTATTTTTATCTCAAATTTTGAGAATCTATCATGCTTGATCCATTCAGAACATAACCATTTATCCCAAAACTTAAATTCACAAAAATAAAAGCACCATAGAGTCTTCTCAAACATGCATGCACAAACTTAAATTTAGAATTCATTAAAATGCAGGTTAAGACCATATTATTCCATACAACCATTTATATCTGTTTGAAACAATAAGAGAACCATTTCTCAAACTTATTCATGTTATTCAAAACATACCTAAAAGTGTTTCTTCGTAATCTTTCTACCCAAAATCTCTCCTCTGCATCTCAAAAACCAATTTGCTATAGCCCCACTTCCATAGAAAGGCTTCAAGAATGACTAAACAAAATGAAAAAGAAGGCTATTTGTAATTCACCAACCTCCACCATAACTAACCTAATGAAATGCTTAATTTTTATTGGCTCATCAAAACCAAGGATGTACTTAGTAATGCCTCTAACTAGGTTAGCAAAATAATCAAATTTAGTCATCGCTAAATTTCTTACTAAATACTTTATCAAGTTTAGTGAATGAAGGCATGTCATCTCACCATAAATTATTCCTTACCGCCAAATCTTCCATCATAATCTCGAAGCATAGGATACGCTTCACATTAAATTTCTTGTTAATTGTTGCCATGAAAATATTAAATGGGCTACCAACTAGATGATATCCATCAACTAAAAGCCATGTCAAATGCCAACTCACCATCACATGGAGTGCCAATGGAATTCCAACTCGTCATTGATCATGTCTTGAAACATAGTCCCATTACTTGCAATTTGAAATACCATATACCTTAAGACATAAACTTAGGAAATCCAATTGACCTTCCAACAAATCCTTATGCCTCAAAAATACCAAAGCCTTAAGACTTTAGACTTAATCATGGTTCAATGGGTTTAGCAATATTATTTCAAGACTTAGGATAAATAATCCTAAGGTAAGATGTTTCTTTAAAAAGCACTATATTACCTTTAGAACTTAGGCATAGAAAATTCTTCAAACTAGGAACTTTATTTAAATAGGATATAGAATTAAACACTTAGAATTTTAATATCCCTTTATATCCTTAAAATCAATTAATCCAAGTAATAAATCAACCTTAGTATGTCAACAATTTCAAAGGTCTAATATATCACAAGAGATGAAAATGAGCCCTCAATGGAATTTATAAAATAATTATAATTGTTTTTCAAAATGAATTGTATGGTTTCAAAATGATCTTCTTTATGAATGAAATCTATCCAATTGAGGTCTATTTGAAAACTGAGAACTATATGATTTCCAAAATAAATGAAATGATGAATTTGACCACAAACATAGTGTTTTCTCAAACTGCATTAATTATGACCTCACAATTCAAAAATCAAACTGATAAGGCTATATATACCACTTTTATCTATTTAAAACCAAGCATCACATTATCCACGTATACCAAATAGTCAAAATAGACTGCTCAATCTATCAAATTGAAAGTATAGTCCAGAAGTTGTTATGATAATCCATATTCATTAAGATCAAATAGATATCTAAAAATATTATAGCAAAAATATATACTTCCAAATTTGAAACCTTTCCAAACTGAAATGCTACCTCATAACTTGATCATGACTAAAAAATAAGATAATCCTATGTGTGTGTGTGCACATTTTATTCATTTATCTACTATGCTTTTCAAAACCACTCAAAATGTAAACATGATTTCATCAACCAATCATCATCAATTCATAATAAAAAATATACATCCAAAAATACTATTAATTGACTGGATCCCCGACATAGTTTTAAATTTCATGACATAGTCATCTCTATGGTAGAAAGTATTAGTTTAGGAAAAATATTGAAGGGGGGTGAAAAATAGGCATAATAGGTTTTTTATTAATATGCCTTTATTAAAATTGATAGTCGAATTATAAGGATTATAGTTATAACTTATCGCAATCCTAAAAGGATTATGGAGTATAAATGTAGTCCTTCATAGATATGCTTAAGATAATTTATTATATAGTTTGGGACATGAAACCCGTTGTATGGATGTAAAATTATAAAAGCTACATATTGATGAACTATTAATTCTATAGTCAAGAATAACATAGGTATACTCATGCTTATTAGCCTATACTTGAACAGAGGGGTGTGTTTCTCTAACTATAGTTTCACGAGTGGTTATAAACTATAAGATTATGTATTATAGAGATTTATGTATTACACACATATAAACCATGGGTGTATAACAATTACTAGATTGGAGTGCTCTATGTTTCATGTGTATTGAGGCTTGTTTTGATATATCTAGTTGTTTATATAAAAGATTATGTTTCCTTGGATTTATGACTACTTTATTAGCCTAGTTGTAGTACTTAGTAGTTATTTTAAATCACTATACTATGGTAATATGGATTATCATAGAGTGTAGAATATTTGGAAACTAATTGTGGTAATTAGAATATATATTTAAATGTGTATTTTTACTCAAATGGTATTAAGTATAGTCAATTTTTATTATTGGATAAATAATAATGTAAGATTTATTCATATGTTTGACAGAATAAATGTATACTTTTGATTACTCCTATGTTTAGTATGTTATGTGATATGATTTCTAGTAGGATGTAAATTGTATGAGTATTGTGTTTAAATCATGTTTGAACAATATTGTATTGCTGATACTGAGTAAGGAGTGAGATGCACTTCACTGGCTTACTAGCATCACAATGCCCGATGAAGGCAATTTGATCAAGTGGTATGTATGAATTTTGATTGATTTATAGATTGATATTATTTATTATTATTAAAAATTTGGCTAAAGTATGTTTAGTGAGAAATTATCATTTCATGTGTATGATTTACATGTTTGTGTGATATCTCACAATAGAACAGGTTTTCTATGATACACTACATGTTTAGTTTTAGAAATCATATAGTACACAAGTACTTGCTTGTCTCTCTAGATTCCCATGCCATCACTATCTACTCATCCATGAAGGGAGGGCCATTACATGATGGGATTAGTGTGGAGAATCATTGGTCCAAGGTTGGTATGTAAAAACACTCAGATGATGCTCTCCATCCCCACAATAGTACTACTTTTGAGATGACACTTGAGATTGCCACATATACTAGAGTTCAAGAATTATGCTCTGGGGGAGCCATGTATCTTATATGTAAATTATATTATATTGTACTTATTATTTAAATATTGTCATTAAGATCTATAATTACTTATTTATTATACACTGACAATAGTGGTTGTAGGCTTGTATCAGTTGTGGCTAAGTTAATATAATTATTCTCTACATTCATATTATGATGTATACTCATGTTATTAGAGACCAATGATATATGATGTAAGGTGTTTCTTTACTATTATCACACTTAGAATATTTTGTATGATATTTTATTTGTTTCTCATGGTGAAATCTATTTATGGTATATGTGTTTGTTTTTAAAAAATCACGTATTTCTAGGTATATCCTAGTGGGGATGTTACAACGTGACATTGAAACTTTATTTACAATTGAGGGGTGTGTAACCTTGGTGCATGTGGGATTTATTTAACCAATGTGTGTGACCTATACTGATAAAAAAAAAAATCCATCAATTATGCCTTTGGTGTGGCACACAATATCTATACATTACCATTTGGGAAAGGCTTGATTCTGGTGCATGGGGCCTTTCACACACTTTGGATCTGGGGTTTTGATTGCACCATGCCAAATATTTTGTTGGTCCATTTTTATAAATATTTATCATTTATTCATGTGACCTTTTGCATATTTTAAATAATAAG
The DNA here is from genome assembly GCA_037957365.1 of Torreya grandis. NCBI lineage: Eukaryota > Viridiplantae > Streptophyta > Pinopsida > Cupressales > Taxaceae > Torreya > Torreya grandis. Next base: position 3,114,776 of record JARHVA010000619.1, read on the forward strand.
TTTGAGCACACTGCTCTGTAGCTTATTTTGGTGACCTCACATGATTCTTGTACATATCAATCATAGGTAGTACTCATGGTATCAGAGGTGGACTAGGTGTCATCCTAGCTGAGGATGATTTTCCCACTTGGAACTAAGTTATAAATTTCATGCATTGTGATATTATATACATTATTAAATTTGTCTACCACCTCAACACGTTCAACATAGGTGGGGACTTGATTGGTTATCAATGAAATCACCATGTGCTCAGTTCCATTTCCAAATCTCATGTAGCATTGATTAAAGCACATGTTATCATTACTATCATATCAACAAGGTATGACAAGTAATTTTGTGTAATTTTTATCTTATACAAGCTCTATCACCTCAGAGTTTATGCATAAATTTACATTCATTATCTTCATGTCAACATTAGGTGCAATCCCCATGGGTTACACTTGTATTTTTCTCACCATGAAAAATACACGAGGTGAGTATTTTAACATGGGGATGCCCATTTTTTTCAAATAATCCTTGATTATGATATTTAATTCAACACCTATATCTACCAGCATGTCACATACCGACCACCATTAACGTCTGTGTTGATAAGCACTTCTTGGTCATAACCTATGTTTTGGGTTACTTTCCCCTCATAGCCTCATTCTAGATCTGGCGCAAGTACATCAGTCAAATTTTTTTACTTATACTCAATCGATAAATTATTGAGCATGTGAATCATTCCCTTGTAGTTCATGGGACTTAATATGTCGATAAGATCATTAACATGCTCTTCATGTGTTTGAAGTTCTGATGCATAGCATCACCAAGTAACAAAGAGTGCTAGTGTCTTTTAATTATTATTAATATCCATTTCTAGTTTGATTTGGATGTTATAGGAATTATATGGTCTTTAGGATGTTGTGGAGTCATTATAAGTCTTTATGTTGTGTGTTTGAGCTCATTTTTGAGTTTCACACCAAAAAGAGAATTTGAAAATTTGAATGTTGTAACTAGGATCTTGAGTGATGTTTTGGTTTTGTGTGAAATACAAATGTTGGTGTAGGTTGGTGATGGGTCCTAGAAGGTATTAAGAGAGAGTGTGTGATGTGTTTCAACATACAAGTCATGGTAAAGACCAATGAAAATCAAGAAACAATAAGTTGTAACTACCACCCTATGTGGGAGATGCCCCTGTGGGAGTTTTTCTTGCATGTTTAGCGTAATAATAAGAATGAAATGCATGTAATATGGTAGAGTGAGATGGATATAATTTTATTAGGATATGATAGGAATAAAAAGGGAGGATGAGAAGGAAAAATAAATAATAATGGTAGAGTAGGAGAAAGAATGCTTTTTAGGCCTATGTTTTTGTAAATAGACATGTGTATAAAGACCAATAAAGGAATTTTTGTGCTTTTAAAGAAATTTTATATGAGTGATAGATAATTTTTCATGTGTTTTAGTTCTCAATATACATGTTTCTACTAATTCTGAGACAATTTTTGATTGGTAAGATGTGAACAAAAATCTTGTTGACAATTTATTTTCAAGGTCATATAGGTCTGTGTGTAAGTTGATGAACTTATCATATGAATGCAAAGGAATATGGATTATAAACAATGATTATTAATTTATAAAATTATTAGGAATAATTATTAAATGTTTTTAGTAATGATTCCATGCATATGTTGATGTTTGTGACTTCATCATTCTTTAGTCCCCTGTATTGAGCATGTACAATCAAATACAGTCAAGAACAAAGAGAAAGTAGAGGTGTTTTAGACTATCATTCAAAGTGTTTTAGAATTTTTAATGTGGTAGATAGTATTTAAAATATAATGGTACCTATTCTTGGTTTTAAAAATACTATCATAGTTTATATTTAATCATAAAATTCTGGTATAGTACACCCAATCTTGTAAGTGTTCCCATAATTTTGTAAATCAAACTTGAAGAGATTTTTGGTGGTTTTTCATGATAAATTAACTATTTGAGAAGGTAAATATATTTGGTAATACCTTAATCAAGTTTTATAAGTGATAAAAATTTCTTAGAAATCATTTTATCCATTTGGAAGGTTCTCGGCCTTGCATAGGCTTGTGTAAACCTAGACTAGGGTTTATACCTTGCAAGTGGAATAAATTAAGTGAAAACTAGTAAAAATTCATGAAAATTGGTAATAAAATGTGGTTTAAGGTGATATATAATATTAATGAGGTTTTGAGCTGGTACATGACCATACAATATAGTATCTAGGTCCATGGCATTGACTAGGCCTAAAGAGACCTAATTGTTAGGTAGGGGTGTTGATTTCATAGGTCTCCTTTAGGAGTTGTGTCATAAAAAATTGTGTGAAGATCAAAGGGGATAAAGGGTATATGAAAATGAATTTTATTTGTTTGGAATCCTTGTGGATTGGTCAAACCTACGAAATTTGTTCTAAAAGAGGGCTACAGAGATTTTAGGCCTAAAGAGAGAAAGAGTGGATTGTGGGAGAGTTATTGCTTAGAGTTTGAGTTATCTATTTAGATGTGTGAGGGAGTTAACATAGGTATGGATATGGCCATATTATCCCTTGACATAAGTAAATAACCTTAGAACCATGTCTCAATCTTTTAGACTTAGGTACCTATATCAACGAATGAGCAAATTCGAAACAAGAACAAGAAGTGAAGGCATGAAAGTGGGGTATGATATTATGAGGTTGGTGATAAGAAGAGAGAGAGTGTATAATATGTTTATGTATGATAGTTATTCAATATAGGGATGATTATTATGCTTGTAAAGAGGCTTAAGAGCCTGGTGAAATCAAGATTAATCAAGGTGTCAAAAGATAAGTAATGTACTTGCATGATAAATCAAATCAGAGGTCAGAAAAAGGAAATAAAGGAAAAAATTAGATCCAGGGAGATGTATAAGAAGAGTGAAAGCATGAGACCTACATCAAGTGGTATCATATCTCTACATCAAGTGGTATCATAGCAGGTTAGCTCTTGAAAATGTTTATGCTTTTGAAGTATTAAAGGTTGTTATTTGAGGATTGTTAAAGGTTGATAATGGAGGTTACATAAATATACTAAGAGAGTGTTAAATATTTTGTTGTAGAATAGTATCCCTAATAAGAGAGCTAACAAAAGCTCAAAAGAGAGAAGAATGATTCCAAGAAGAGGAGTAGTTCCAAAGTGAAATTTTTTTGGACGTGACTGTCAATAGACCAGGTAGAGGAGAGAACATAGGTTGAGACACCAAATCAAGGGAAAAAATACTTTCTTAAGAGAAGATGAAGATAAAGAAGGAAAAGGGGATAAAAGGCTTAGCTAATTTAGAGTACCACAATGAGAGAAAGAGGAAGGAAGACCCAAAGAGAAAAGGGTTGGTCATTGAAGATGAGATAAGTGAGATAAATCAAAGGATAGAGATGATAAGGATCTTAGTAGAACTCATGCAAGAATAAGAAAACCAATGGTATGGTTGGGTAATGAGGAAGAAGAGAGTTAAGTTTCCTATAAGGCTACTCATATAGAGAATAAGAAAGATTGTCATGAGAAATAATGAGAATCAAAAGAAGTTATTATGTAGGTATCTCAAGGAAATGAAGAAGTTCATGATGGATGAACAGGTTGGTAGACAAGAGGAAGGTCAGTAGCACCTTAAGAATAATGAGATAGTCATGGAGAAGGATGAGAGGAAACAACTAAACCAACCTAACAAGGAGGAGATGGAGGCCAACAAGCCTCAAGCTTTTAAAAGTAATGATTTATTGTCATGTATGTAGGTACAAAAGTGAAGATAGAAGAAGATCATGTTGAGGACATGAAACTTGAAAGCATGAACAACACGGTTATGATGCAAAAGAAGTTGATCAGGTAGTCATGTAAAGAGGTATGGTGGTTTCTTATCCTGAAAGAGGAGATATGATTGGATGAAGAGATCTTCAAAAAAAGGGATGCCTCATGAAAGGCATAAAAGAAAGAGAATTGAAGCAAGATGATAGAGTCAAGATTTATAATAATCAACTATTTTTATATGAGAGTTGGGACCAATTAAAAGCATACATGGCAATTTTGGATCTTGCCATAAACAATGAAGGGAAGAATAAAGTCTGTCTTAGAATACAAGTGGAAGAGATGAACACTTGGTATGAGTCAATGGAGAATCAAGAGAGTGAAATAGTGATGGATAAGGTGACATACATCATGGAGCAACAAGGATGGATACAAGAAGAGTATGAAGGAGTGTCTATATTTACACAAGATGTATATATAACCCAAGTACAAGTTATGGTATAAACTATGCAAGAGTACAATAAGGAAGTAGAGTTGATGTGGAAAGGATTGATGCAAGAGGTTGAAGATGAACTATTAGAGTTCCTTGATCAAATAGAATAGGAGGGAGCTGTCATACAAGAGATAGAGGTAGAATTTAAAAAAAGAAGGAAAGAAGATTTCAAATCCAAAGATCATGTTACCAATGGGAACACTTCAACAATTTAAAATTACAAGTCATATAAGGGAAAAAAAATAGAATCAAGCCATGAGTTATAGGCAAGAAGATGAAAAAGAATTGGTGTAAGGAGAATCAAATCAATTTGAAACCTAAGGTAAGCCAAAAAATAGGAATAAGCTAAGCATAGAACCACATGAGTTGGTCAAAGAATAAGTATGGTCAGCTAATGTTGTAAGTAAAGGGTAGAGAGGATAAGTAAAGGGAACTCAAGAAGATGAGGGATAAACTTAGAGTAGCTTGGAAGAAAGACACAAGAGAGTATGGAAAGGACCATGAGGTTATTGAAGAAACTATCAAGTCTCATGACTATCATTTGGTAGGTACTAAGCAAGATGGTGCAGGTATGGAGATGAAAAATAAGGAGTCACTCCATGATCACATGGATAAGGGTAGAAATAATGCACTAGAACTCATGATAGAGCCAAGGAAAGAGGAGGAAAACCATGATCCCAACAAAGAGTTGATTGGAGGAAGAATGCATGTTGGGAAGAGAACAAGATCAGTCCAAAGGTGATCCAAGGGAGGGGTGATAGCATGTTAACATGGATAGATAAAATAAAGGGTAGTATTAGCCTAGAAATCAATCTAAATATCATGTCGAGAGTTGAAGAGTACAGACTCATGGAAGGAGAGATAGAAGCAAGTGAACAAGATAAAAAGCAAATTAATAAGGAACAAGGTAAGAAGTTGAACTATTCAATGGGTAATGTTAAAACTAAGTTGGTTGTTGTTATGCATGATAATAATAAGCTAAGAAGTTTCCAAGAAGTGTGGTGTTATGTTGAACTTGAATTATTTAAAGAAATGTCATTGCAAGATGAGAAAGAAGGCTATGAGAAGACTCACCATGAGAAGGTGGAGTATCCTAAAGAGGCAGACAAAGAGCATATGATTGAGAGTGTGACAAGGGTGAAGGAATAAATGATGTAAATAATCCATTAGAACATGTGAATGGAGGAATAATTGCTAATAAGTTAGACCAATAAGGAGTTCTTGAACAAACCATGACCAATGAGGAAGGAAGCTATGGAGTAGGAGTGAATAATGAGAATCAACCATTGGAGGTAGAGTATGAGAAGAGAAATTTGAGATGGAGGAGATAGAAGATGAAGTGGACAAAAAATTATATTAGATCATGTAATTCATGGAGGTAAAGGATAAGTTAGCAAAGATACAAGATAAGGCAAGAAGATAAAGATAAAGGCACCAGATGAGGAGAATTGAAAAATATAAGAGGATAAAAATCAAGAGGAGCTCAAAATATCAAAAGAGGGAGAATTGGAAAGTAAGGAAGAAGTTAGACAAAGTACTTTTGAGCAGGAGCTCAAATTCTCCCACTTAGGGAGCTTGATGTAGAGCATCACCAAGTAACAAAGAATGTTAGTGTGTTTAAATGATTCTTAATATCCATTTATAGTTTGATTTGGGTTTTATAGGTCTTATAGGGCCTTCTAGGATGTTGTAGAGTCATTATAAGTATTTAGGTTGTGTGTTTGAGTTCATTTTGGAGTTTCTCACCAAAAAGAGAATTTGAAAATTTGAATGTTGTAACTAGGTTCTTGAGTGATGTTTTGGTTTTATGTGAAATACAAATGTTGGTGTAGGTTGGTGATGGGTCAAATAAGGTCATAAAAGAGTGTGTGTAATGTTTTTTAATGTACAAGTCATGATTAAGACCAATGCAAGTCAAGAAATAAGAAGTTGTAATTGCCATCCTACATAGGAGATGGCCTTGTGGGAGTTTTTCTTGCATGTTTAGTGTAATAAGAAGAGTGAAATTCATGTAAGATGGTAGAGTGAGAGGGATGGAAGGATATTAGGATAAGAGAGGTGTATAAAGGGAGTACGATAAGTAAAAATAAAGAATAATGGTAGAGTAGGAGAAAGAAGGCTTTCTAGGCTTGTGTTTTTGTAATTAAACCTGTGTATAAAGACCAGTAAAGGAAGTTGAGTGCTTTCGAAGACATATTATATGAGTGAGGGATAATTTTTCACATGTTTTAGTTCTCAATATACATGTTTCTACTGATTATAAGATGATTTTTTATTGGTAATATGTGAAGATAAATCTTGTTGACAGTTTGCTATCAACGTCACAAAGGTCTGTGGTAAATTGATGAATTTATCATATGAATGCAAAGGAATATGGATTATAAAAAATGATTCTTAATGTCTCCCATTATCAAGAACAAGGATTAAATGATTTTAGTAGTTATTACATGAATATGTTTATGTTTTTGACTTCATCATTATTTGTAACCCTATCTTGAGCATGTACAGTCAATACAATAAAAAACAAAGAGAGAGCAAAGGTGTTTTAGAGTGTCATTCAAAGTGTTTGAGAGTTGGGAAGGTGGTAGAGAATATTTAAAAGATAAGGGTACCTATTATTTATGTTGAAAATACTACCAGAGTTCATATTCAATCAAAAAATTCTAGTATAGTACACCCAGTCTTGTAAGAGCTCCTAGTATTCTACAAATTAGACTTAAAGAGACTTTTGGTGATTGTTCATGATCAATTAAATCTTGGATAAGGTAAATAGAGTTGGGACAAACCTTCCTCAAGTTTTATAAGTGATAAAAAAAATTAGAAATCATTTTAGCCCATTTGGAAGGCTATCAGCCTTGCATAAGCATGTGTAAACCTAGACTAGGGTTTAGATCTTGTTAGGTGTGAAGTTACAATTCATAGTCACTATTCATGGTGATGTGGCTGGTTAGTGATGTGATTGGTTAGTGATGTGATTGATTAGTGATGTGGCATGGACCATTGTGGGTGGTATGGCCTATGGAGCATATTTCATGTTGCAAAAATGAGAGAGAAATGTGGTGTATTTCTCCACTTAGTCACATGGGTTAAATTTTATGGATGCATGTGATGACATGATGATAGTGGATCTCATGATTCCATTTAGGCATGTGCTTGTGGGACATAATTTATTTGTGGGCTCCTGTTGGATGAGGTTAAAAGTTGGAAATATTTTGACTCATGTGAATGCACATGGGAATATGGTCGACAAGGATCACTATACTAGATTGAGGTCACATGTGAAGTGGGGCGTAATACTTTGGAGTGGTCGAGGGGGAATCATGAGATTCCATTAAAAGCTTGACTTAACACATAGGGGAGACATGGTTCCCTATTGATGAATAGTTCCCCACTTTAATGATGGCACATTTTCTCCTCTCTTTATTTTCTCTCTTATTCTCTTCTATGTTGTAAATACATAAATATGCATGAGCTCTCCATTGTAATTCATCCTATTAGAGGATCCATAAAATATTATGATTACATGCTTAGAGGTTGGATTCTAAAGGATATGTTATGCTTTGATCACAACTTGAATGATTTAAGTGTAAGCATTGAGTGCTTAGGTTGTTATCACTGTAAGGAGTTTCTAGAGCAGCTATGTAGAAGAAATTGATGTTAATAAGAAGTCTAGAAGCTGCCATTTTGCTAGTAGTTTTTCCTTGCATTTAGAAAGGTTTTCCATGTAATATATTGTGTAATGTGTTACCTCTTGTCTCTTATTTTATAACTTGTTTTTCTACATTATTTACTTGCACATCAGGATATAGCTTATTGATCCTAACATGTAGTATCAAAGCTTAATTCCTAATAAATCTTGCAAGTGGAATAACTTAAGTTCAAACTAGTAAAATTTCATGAAACTTAGTAATCCAATGTGGTTTGAGGTGATATACAGGATTAATGAGGTTTTGGGTTTGTACCTAATCATACAATATGGTATCTAGGTATGTGGTATTGACTAGGCCTAAAGAGACCTAATTGCTAGGTAGGGGTGTTGATTTTGTAGGTCTCCCTTTAGAGTTATGTCATGTGTGAATCTCAAAGGGGATAAAGGGTATCTAAAAATGTGTTTGGTTTGTTTTTTATCCTTTTGGATTGGTCAAACCTAATAGATTTGTTCTAAAAGAGGGCTACAAGCAATCTAGGCCTAAAGAGAGAAAGAATGGATTGTGGGATAGTTATTGCTTAGAGTTTGAGTTATTTGTTTGGATGTGTGAGAGAGTTTAAATATACAAGTGGATAGTCAATAACCTTATAACCATGTCTTAGGATTTTAGACCAAGGTACCTATATCAAAGAATGAGCAAGTTTGAAACAAGAACAAGGAGTGAAGGCATGAAAGTCAGGTATGAGATTATAAGGTTAGTGTTAAGAAGAGAGAGAGTGTAGAAGATGATTATGGATGATATGTATTCAATAGAGGGAGGGTTAATATTATTTAAAAGAGGCTTGGGAGCCTAGTGAAATCAAGATTGGTCAAGGTGTCAAAAGACAAGCAATGTACCTGCATGACAAAGCAAATTAGAGGCCAGAAAAAGGAAATAAAGGAACAAATCAAAGCTAGGGAGATGTATGAGAAGAGTGTAGGCATGATATTTACATCAATTGGTATCATAACTCTACACCAAGTTATTTTTGAGTTTTTTCCTCTAATTCTTGAGCAAGTTCAAGATCTTTGTGCAATTGAGTCACATCCATGACTTCCTATAACACCTCATATTGGTGTGAGTCATCTAGATAAGGTGATATGGGGGTTCTAGGCCCACCACTCTATCGTTAGGTCTTCTTAGTGCATATTTTTTCATAGCCTCTTCCATGGGAACTATTACTGACCACATAGTCATGCCACTATATGTCATCACATGAAACTTTGCTTCAACATTATTTTGGAAACATAACCAAAATGTTGGCTAGTCTAGCAGTAACCCACATGTTATTCCTCACACACATCCTAACATTCAACCTCTATTACTTTCTATGTTGACATATCATGCAAGTTTCCTTACGTGCTCACCTAAATCATAGAGAGGGGAATCAGGGTAGTCAAAGTTAGTTGGCAATGGTGTCAGATTTAAATGCTATTGCACACTCATGTATTAAGAGTGTCTTCTCGATGATTTTGTTTATCAATGTGCCAAAAAATTCTTATCCATATAAAAAACATAATAACACTATCATATCTAATCACCCATCAAAATGTTGATAAAACACATAAAAACATAAATAAAGAGTGATAGTAGTAACAATAATATTCAACACTTGGTTTAATATTCATAACTCAATATTAAAAGATTATCAAACACTCAAGGCACGTAAAATGCTATAAGTTATTGTTACTATCCCCATCTCTACCTAATATTTTTTCTTTCTGGTTCATCTGACACTTTAAACACTATTCAAAATTATTTCTCCTTAGGATAAACTCTAACCAACTATTTTCTCTCTAAATAGTCTAACTTTTATAAAATCTTATAGCCCTATGTGCAACTTAGTAGCTCAACTACTACTACTTATTATTTATTACGCTAGATGTCCACTTGTACTTATTATGTTGTGTTTGAGGTCATCTACTTTGTCATTCATCATCGCTTCTCAACTTCTTATTAGGATCAGTTATTAGTCACAAATCCCAGTGTTTATTCTCTGTGATCTCCACTATAGCTCTTGAATACATGAAATTTTGCTTGTCTTGATCTTGTTATTTTATCATTTTCACAAGAGGATTTGATCCTGGTTGGATTGTGCCTACCTTGTTGGGCATGCATGTTTGGGATGATCAGGTTTTTGGGCATCACTCTTTGCTCCTTGGGACTTCTAGCGCTCATCTTTATATTTGTCTATTGAGCACACACGCACTCTTGGTCTTACTTTTACTTCATCAAATTTTGGGGTCAAAAATATGTGACAATCTACATTAGCATATGTGATGTGCATGTATTTATTTTTGTGTTGAAAGATCATTTTTTCATGTAGTTGGTGGTGTTTTTTTGCAATTGAAAAGGAAGTTACTACATCCCCTAGTATATGCAGTCCTCAAAATTTTGAAGTCAACTTTTATCAAGTATAATTATGCATATGGATGTTTTGTTGGGGAACAAATATGTAAATTTAAAAGCTATATGGTGTTTATAGTTTTTTTTTAATTCAATTAAAGATGGCATGTTTTGAAGCTTTTGTAATTTGTGGTAAGAAAGTTGACAAGGATGCTAAATAAATTACGTAGAGATCCAATTTGTTTTTAGATGCTTGTGGTCTCCCCCCTCCACCCCCTGCAGAGTTATGGGTGTGTTGGTGATTTTTTGTGTTTTTGTTACTGTGTTTTTTAATTTGTTTGTTGTGTTGGGTTATTTAATTTTTTTTTTTGACTTTATTTTTTCCAAAATGTATTTGTTTTGTGTTAAAAAATATTTTATTTATGTTGTGAGTGGTATTTTTTGGTGTTAAAGAGGAAGCTAATGCATCTTTAAAAATAATAATCATAGAGTGTGAATATATGGGCTATTTTTTTGGTTTGTGTTTGATAATAAAATACACAATATATTATCTAGGTTGTTTATAGATATATATGTATTGTAAAATAAAAATTAAAAAAACCTATTTTTGATTAACAAAATAAGAACATGTGGAAGTTGGAAAAAATGATCTTACAACCTTTGATTTGGCTAAGTTCAATTAAACCACCTTACAACACAAAAACATGATTCCAATGAAGAGTTGGCTTGGTCACAACCCATTACTATTTTTCATTTTGTTAATTTTTTATAGATACTTCAAGAACAGATCGAAGTCATTTTTTAATTAAAAGAGTTGAAAATAGTATTTTTGTGTTTTTTTCTTAATTCAATAGAAATATATTTGGTTGTTTGTTCACATTTTAACTTCTTCTTATGTAGGGAAAAAAAATCCCTCGACACTTGAATATATATGACATGATTGGTAATGCTATGTTTGCTCATTTTGTTTGTGTTTGAAATCTATGGACATATGTTTCTATACTATGGTTTTTTAATTTCAAATACAATAGTACAATCAAATGTACTCATTGTATATGTAGTGATTGTAAAAAAAGTCATGGCATTAATGCAAATAGACATGCACCTCCTTTTGTAGCATATCCACTAGTAAAAATAAATGTTTTTTTTTTTTTTTTTAATTTATATTTTTCTTAGAAAAAAATACTAATGGATGAGTAGTTTTAGAGTTATTTTACTGAACGAACCCTACCAATGCATATTGGTACTAAACATATGCACCCATGCCAAGTTTGTTTTCATATTTATAACGAACAGGAAATGCTAGATGTATAATTTTTTAATATGAAAGCATGTTTCATATCATTGATTACAAACATAGATTGTAGTCTATACATTTATTTGTGGAAGATATATGTCTTCCATTATGTAGATGGTCATGCAATTTCATTGTGAATTTATGGATGTAGGCATTACCATTCCTAGATTCAATGTTGTTATGTAGCATTTTACACCCAAAAAAATGTGCAAGTTGACAATACCAGAACATGATTAAGTGTATGGGTTAGATGTTTATGTTTACCATAGGTTATTTTACAATCATATTTTTCTATTTTTTGCTGTTAAGCTTGCTTGATTTCAGCTTTCCTTTTGCTTAACATTTAAAAAACCTAATGATGCACAAATGTCATTGATCGATTATACTTGGTGTGTTTGTATTTGATAGTTTATTTTGGATGCAATTGGCCAAGTCATGTTGTTTTAAATGTGTCTTAAAATACACAATATACATTTTTTTTTGTATTCATATATAATTTATAGGTCTGATTCCTGATTTAAATAGAGCAAATACAAGGTGGCCTAAAATTTGTGCAGAACTTTGGAGTATATGTTTTGTGAACAATATGAATTTTACACTTAATTCTATTCAATAATAGCCTAATAAAAATGTTTCTATAACATTCTATACAAAACCTTAAAAAATGTATGTTAAGAGGGGTAGGGCAAGAACATGGTTGGGTGTATGAATTAGTGTTTATGTTTATAGGAAGTTATTTTTTTAATTTGTTTTATGTGGTATTTATTGGAAAGCTTGCTCAAGTGTGTGTTACCATTTGGCATAATGTTTTTTAAAATATTGTTGGGCTATATATGTCTTGACTAGTTTTGTTGCTTCATGTTTGTATTTAATAGTTTTCATTGAATACATTTATCCAGGCCAAGTCATATTAGATATATTTTGTATTTGCATTGCACAAGGCTTTGAGTTAGGTCATTATGGCATTAGAATGGTCCTTTTCAACACAGGATCAAGCTATCTAAATCTTGAAATGTAGGTTAAAGATAACTGCCAATATTTGTTTGTAAAGTATATAAATTTTATATCAGTGTTTATTTTGTCTTTGTCTTTCTTTTGTTTTGGTCAAGGTTTTGAAGTCAACTTTCATGATCTACCATTTTTGGAAGAATTTTTTGCTAGTAACAAATATGTAGATTTCAAAGCTATATAGTTTTCATAGTTTGTTTGTTAATTCAATTAAAGAATGGTGTTTCTAGTGTTTTGAAGATTTTGAAATATCTAGTGATAACATAAAGAAGATTCTTGAATAAATTGGACATTTTTAACTAAAGTGCACTTTCCTTATGTTTTTGCTTATATTGTTATATTTTTTGGCTTCATTTGCAATGTTGGGTTTCTGAATCTGATTTTAGATTTAGCCTTTTCTATTTTTTTCACATTTGATGGCACCATGTAGCTAAAATAGTAACACATACATACATTGCTTATATGTTTTTTGAGTGATTTTTAAATTTTATTGTGGTTTTTGATTTTTTTTCCAAGTTTTGCATTTGATGGCAGGTATTGAGTGCCTTATAGTCGAGGTGTATGGATTATACACATGCTATTTTTTAAAGATTTAGTGTTGATTAATATACAATGGACTTGCATTTGAATACTCATGTATATCCATCAATAGATTTAAAGAGCTAACATGATCTAGCAAAGTACATTCAATGCAGAGCAAACCCAACTATCAAATACAAACATGCCCTAACACAACTAGTTAGATCCCCTCATGGCCAATCAATATTACTTTCCTAAATAAGATACTTAAAATAAAATGTTTGTTTTTTGTTATTCGATTCGTGTAAACATTTTTTCTATTTATCTATATTTTTTTTCCTAATTAGTTAAAAATAGATTATTTTTGTGCTAGAAAAAGTGAACATGATAGATGGCAATTTTTCCCAAACTTTCTAGTTTGGCCAAAGTCGAACATTTTTTTTAAATAATTTTTTTAATGTGACATTAATAATGTCTACCATCTCTATTGTAGATAATATGTGTTAAATATTCCTATTGAGTTTGTATTGAATGGGTTGGCCATGTCATGCTTGTGGTAATGTGCCTTGACATAGGTGATGTAATTGTATTATGTTCATGCATCTTTTTTAGATGTAGTCGGTGATTTTTTTACCATTTAAAAAAAAGCTTACATTGCTTAATATTTGTATCAAATGGAGTTATGAATTGGAGTTTCATTAGGTGAAATTTTCATGAAGAATGTTTTGCTAAAAACAAGTATATAGATTTTGAAGCTACACTAATTTATTTCCTCTTAAGATCATATATGTTCATGCCAAATTTTCTTACAGAATCCTATTCATAGAGAGGTTTATATGTGTATCATTTTTTTTACCTCAGTGTGGTTAATACCAAACATTTCAAATGTAGATTATAGTCTATACATTTATTTGTAGAAGATACATGTTTTTCCAATATGCATATGATCGTGTATTTTTTGTTGTTGCTTTAGAAAGATGGGCTTCATTATTCCTAAATGTGACATTCTATGATAATGTTCTATAAATAAAACATCATTTTACATGTCCATGAAAACAGTTCAAGAACATGGTCAAATGTATATACAATGTTGGTATGTGTCATATTCACACTTGATGTGAAGTCCACCTTAAGTAGTGTTGTTACTAAGGTGTGATGTATTATGTGCACCACATAGTTAATATGTACATTTAATATGGTAGTTGTCCTCACATGTGCGAGAAGGTTAGGTATAACTTGGAGAATGATCCCACCTTTCACTCCACTAATAACAATCTCTCACTAACCTCTTGATTTTTATATATAATAAAACTTATGTCCTTTATGGAAAGTATTGGACCTTAGAGTCATCCCTTGATAGTGGTGGAGATGTAGTCTTTTAAAGAGTCATTTTTTGGTGTATCCATTGTTATTTTCACAGAATGTAATGTATATTACACATAGTTAATACCACGTGTCTTTATTGGTGAATATGTCTCTTTCTAGAATAATTTATGTGGATGGGGTTTATGCAAAAAATTTGGGATTTCTCTTTCCTCACATGGTTTTAGGTATAAGAGATGTGTTCCCCAATATGGTCTCAGAGTTATGTTGTTATTTATAATATGGTATTTGAGTTGAGGCGCCAGATCCATTCTTCATGGATAGTCATTATGGATTTCTACAATATTAAAAAAGTTCAACATTCCTTCATAACTTCTCCAACCCCTGTGTATAGTTTTTGAGCCAACCCTTTTTGGGTTTTCAAACTCTCCTACCAAGGACCATTTTTCATGCCACATCATTTCTAAGCCAACCTTTATGGGGTTTCCAAAATCATTTTCATTTTTATATCTATTATTGATCTAACCATGGGTTTTTAAAATTACATTGGGTGTGTTTTTTCTCATGCCAGATAAATTTTGATCTAACCCTTTTAGGGTTTTCAAAATAATTTTGTATTTTTTAATGCCAAATATGTAATTGAGCCAATCCTTCTAGGGTTTCTAAAAAAAAAGATTTGGTATTTTTTGTTTGATGTTAATATACATATTTAAGGTCAAAGCATGGAGTAAACTTTGATTCTATGAGAATTTATTCCCATGTACCATCTCTTATTTGTTTAGATCAAATTAATTCATTCCATTGGATTCATGCACCAATTTTTGATCTACATATGAAGGAGTTTTGTTGAAGATATTTCTATAAAATTTAATTTGCAAGTGTTTTTTTGAATCATACATTCCCATTGAATTTAAAGTGCTAAAGAAAGTTAGTTTTAACTTTTGTTTCAATCAAATTAGACACCTTGAGCTCATTTGACAAACACTTTATGTTGTGCCCAAATTTTTTGTCCCAAAACTTAGGTATAGTATGGTAAAAAAAAAAATTGGGTTACTTAATTTCAATTATGTTTAATTATTTGGCTGTTACTATCATTCTTTCAACGTTGTAACAAGAGTATGATATGCAAATTTTTTTAATGATTTATTTCATTTTGTTTTACTTTCTACCACAACACTTCTTAAGAAAATGAAATACAACATGCTTAGGTGAGAGTTAAGTTCAATAGCGGTTTCTAAAATCATTAACTTTATATCCTTATTAAGCAAGAGGGATCAATCACATTAATATGATGGCTTAATTAAAAGGTTTATTTTAATTATATTTTCTTGTTTCCTTTGGTTTAAGAAGGAAACCTAAAGACCATTTAATATCAAGAAACACAAATGCAAAAAAAGATAATAACTATCTTAGATAATAATTACTTTTAATAGAGTTACCATTCAAGTCTTTTTTGAGGGAGATGTCCCTACATACTACTACACTATCATTGTTTCCAAAGGCACAAAAAACAAGGGAAGTTGTAATATATTATTCATCTCAAGGTAGATAACATCAAAGCAAATAAATCTTAATATATAAGGATAAACAATAATCAAACATAGATTAATCTCAATTTTATTTAATTATTATTATACATAAATTTAATTAAAAAATAATGTAATAGAATAATATGAGGGATAAAAATGAGACCCCCTTAACTTAGCCTACGACCTAGACATAATGCCATCACAACTTGGGCAATCTACATATCTAATCCTTGGAATCAAAGTTAAATGTAGTTCTTCACTTGAATTTGTGATGGGTCTTCTCCATGAGATGTCATCACTAAATGGGGTTGACACTCTAAGCCAACAAGGGATAAACTAATGCAACTTAAATGAAATTATATAAGCTTTAGACATCAAACTTAAGATGAAACCATACACTCAATAATTTCTTATCACAAATCACCTTGACAACTCAATGTACGTGTGATTACCCAAAAACACCATTTCACAAAAGCACAAATGGGGATCAAAAGTAATAACAAAGGAACCCACATTCTTTTGATTTCAAAAGATTAGATATCTCCAAAATGATTATATTACACTACTCAGAGAAACTCCATCTCTCAAGAGTGTTTTCTATCAAAAAACTAAAATCGAGTTAGAAGGACATAAGCTCACTTACTATAAATACAACTATGGTCACTACCCAACAATTAACTATAGCCACAAAAAAATTACAACACATCATACTATAAAGTTAGCAATTGAAATAATATAAATGCACAAATAAAAACACCCTAAGGATCTATGTTATATTTAAGCACTCTAAGGGTTACTTGTTAATTCCTAAGTCAAAATATCAATCTACAAGTTATTTATTGATGTCCACACTAGGGAAGCATCCTAAGGGTTAGTTATCTATACCTGCATCTACTCCCTAGGGTACCTACATACTTATAATGACCACTTTAATATGCATGATAAAGGTTAATTTTATTTCTCTTGTTACCAAAATGAGTGTTAGTTCAACTATAAAGGCATCCAACCTTCGTCATTTAGTCACATGACTAAGCTAATGTAGTTACCCCTTGTGGGTAACATCATGACCACTAGTTGGCCCAAGCACAGTTAGACACTATCAAGAGATAAAGAGTCACCTAAATCATATAGGAATAATCACATTTAGGATTATAAATTATGAGCAAGAATTAAACCAAGAACACACTCTACTACTACAAAACATATTTCTTATACCTAGTCATAAGGCAACTGAAACCTTAAATAAATATAAAACATTACGGGCTCAAACTTGAACTAAGATTTTAAATGTATAACTTAGGATTAAAGGGTTTAAAATAACCATCGATTAATTTATTCACAAAAATAATGCATTTAAACCATCACAGTAATAAATACCACTCATAACAATGATAAGTTCATTAATCTCCAAGTTGATAAATTGGGTACAAAAACACTCTTTTATTAATTTATGAGTAACAAGATAAAACTTTTGAGAATTAGAACATGTTTTATAAGCTAAAGGTAACATGTTTAAGGTATTAGAATATTTTTATTTGGAATAAATTAACAATTTTACCTAGCATTCTGAAATATATTTAACGGTTGAAAGGAATGTTTTCCAAACTTCTTTGTAAAACTGGCTTCAAAATTACCTCACTAAAAATAGAAAAAGCTCGTAAAATTATTAGATTAAACGGATGTTAATTTAAGCTATTACAATTAGTTATAACTTTTAGATTTGAAAATTCTTATTTGTTTTATAATTTATTTTTGTCAATCACAAACTGACTTTGGAGGCAAGAAATAGTAGTGAAAATTTGTTCTCGCATGTTGCCTTCTAGAATTGGTAAAAAATGATAGTTGTTAATAAGATTAAAAATTATCTAATTGTTATTTGCATATTTCACATCCTAAAATAATTAGATTCAAGTTTTTTATTGGGTGAACTCTAATTTAAGGTATTTATTTACATTTATTTCCAAAAGGGTTATAAAAATATTAAAAAGGGCAGATAAACACCAAAACTTATTCAGTACACAAATATGGTATTTAATTAACATTTATTTTGGCTTATATAGTTTTCCTAGGCTAACCAATCATAATCACAAAACTTATTAATCATGTTTTAGTGTAAATTAGACAAGTGCTTTTGATAATAATAGTTTCCCTAAGCTAGTCAATTTAAGTTAATAACAAATTAAATATAGTTCAATCTTGAAGCGATGATTTATTATTTGATCAAACTAGTTTTCTTAAATTATTTTAATGTAAAATAAAAACACATATAAAGTAAATTGAACTTAAAGTGAGTTAAATTCTCATTATCACTCTATATTTTATTAGTTTATTATAATGCTTTAGATATATTATCAACATTAAAAATATTAAAAACAAATCACATTAAATGCATTTCAATTAATTATTTACCATTATTGACTACATAGCTTCCTTAACTATAATAGGGTCATTGATAAGATTTCAACATTAGAATGTAAGCATTGAATATCCAAAATTAGAAATTTACATGACTATTCACATAGCTTTATTAACCCATTACAACTAAAGGATGAATTGGTTTTACATAAACTATTGCAATAAATATAAAAAGTGATAAGAGGATTTTAATCATTGGCATTTACATCAAGTTACCAAGACTCCATTCAAGTGTAGAGTCTTTTTCTAGGTTTTTGCCCTTAAGGCAAGTTTAAATATATAAAGTACATTTATAAATTCCT
The DNA here is from genome assembly GCA_037957365.1 of Torreya grandis. Taxonomy (NCBI): domain Eukaryota; kingdom Viridiplantae; phylum Streptophyta; class Pinopsida; order Cupressales; family Taxaceae; genus Torreya; species Torreya grandis. Next base: position 3,133,467 of record JARHVA010000619.1, read on the forward strand.
TGGCCAATGTCTTAAAGTCTTAAGGGGTTCAAGTTGATTGTGATTAAGTTGTCAAAAATAACATCTTTTAGTAAGTATTCATAACTATAAAAAATACTTTATTTTATAGGGACTAAGTTAGAATCTAAGGAAGGCCCTAAATGTTCAAGGAACATATCCATGAATACCATGTATGAATTTATTCCTAGGTTAAGCATTAAAAAAGTGCTTAGATAAGGTAAGCCAATACAAAAATGATATTATGGTTATAAATTTTGATTTTTAAACTCAACCTAATAGACAATAATAATTTAAACATGGAAAAAAGGGACAAATAGATTTAAAGTCTCAAATGAAACATGCAAGAGGGAGAGAAATGATAATACAAGATTCATGATACAAAAGAAACAATATTTCTAAGATGATATCGTTTCAAAAGGTTTTGCATAGAAACTCTAAATTGTTACCTTATTTTGTTGCAAGTTTAGATTATAGGGTAATAATGAAGGGAGGGAGGGGTGAGTATACATAAATTAGAGATAATATAATAAAATAACTAACACAATAATATAAACACACTAATAAAAACATTTCTATGCACTAATGAATACATGATTATGGCAGAGATATTCAAAATAAATATTATTGTTAAAAATGGAAGTAATGCTTGTTTCAAAATTCATGAGGATTGATTATATGTACATATATTCACTTATTTATTCAATTTTTCATTGAATTAAAGGTAATAATAAAAATTAAAAAATGATTTCAAAAATAACCCAATCCTAGGTTTTTGACAATCAAACTAGAAAAATTCAAGGGTAGGGTGCCACATCCTATCCCCTTGCCCCTACGGTCATGGTCATGGCCATGGCTAGGCCTTGGCAACCTGCAATTAGGACTATTACAATCCTAACCTGTCAAGGTCGTTATTATTATAATATATGAAAATTATATACATTTAAATATTAATATTTACTACATTTTGTTTTATAATTAAAAGTGTATTTTTATAATATAAGTATATATATATATATATATATATATATATATATATATATATATATATATATATATATCACACTCACACACATACTTCTAAAAGAGGACTTAATGTAAAACTTCAATCCAAACCTTTTCTATTTATTTGTTTCCAACAAAATAAAAAAACAAGCAAATAAATTGTAATTTGATTTTAAACAAGATTCCAATTTATCATTTAATGAATAAGCACAAAGAGTCACAAATAGATGTTTATGATTTTCAACACAAGCAAGAAAGAAACATATCTAAAAATAATGACAACCATTTTGGTTTCCTGAAGGGAGGGTTAGAGAGAGAGAAAAGAGTTACCATAAGTTTTTTTCTTTCTAAACACAAAACATACTAAAAATAGATCAGTGTGAGACCCTTCCTCCTATCCACCACTTGCTAAAGCTCCAATAATATCTTCTCCTCCTCCCAAACTCCTCCTTCCAACAAGCTCCTCCCATGGTCAGTCAACAACCAAAATGATCAATTTGTGGGAGGTTAAAGAGAATTTTATCCCATTACACTCCACTCACTCTTCTTTTTATTTTTGGCATGGTTTCTGATTTATATTCCCTTATTAGAGTCTTTCTTCAATCACTCCTACTCATGGGCTTAGGTTTAGGGATCTCTAGAGTTTCTTCTTCAGTTTCAAAATTTTACATGATTGGAATGGCTTCAAGTGCTAGTTCTGAGGTTTCACTTAAGATGGTTTCAAAGATATCTTTCTTCTTCAATCTCCTTTTTCTAGATGGATCTAGAGATGTTCCTTCCACTATTATTTCATCTTTGAGATCAGATTTTGGTACCCTTGTTTACCTTCTATGGGTTTACAATTAACTCTAGGATTGGTTCCCCATTTACATGAAAGACTTGATTTTAAGTCCCTATAAGAGGGTTTGTTGGTTATAAGCATGCTAATCTCAAGAATGTCATAAAGTTCACTAATAAAAGTGCTACTTACTAGTATTTTGACCCCTTTCACTTTGGAATGATCTCCTTATAGGTTGATGATAAACTCTTGCATAAGCTGCTCATCGTATGCATTAAACTTCTTCATAAAATACAACCATCCTGCTTCCTAAAATATATCTGCCACTACTTCATATTGTAATCTAATCTCCACATACTTAGGTTCACACTTCTTTTCTTAGCCGATGACAAAATTTTGAAGGACTTCTGAAATTTTGGATAGAAGACTAGGTTGGTAAGGGAAGAACAAGCAATATGAATAATATACAAAGGGTTTTGTCAAGCAAGAGCAATGAACAATTACAAATAATGAATAATGTCTTAGCTCCAAAAAATCATGTAGATCTTATCTTATTTACCAATATTGGACATTTTTAGAGAGATGGAGCATTTTATTTAGGCGTGTGGAGGGATTTGAAGTGAATTGAGTTGATTCTTATCCCCATTCATATGAAAAATATGTCACCACCCTTTATTTAATTGCAATCATTATTCATTTGTCCATGCCTACTCATTATTTGAAATAAGTACTCCTCTCTCAAAATTAATTTCCTTACATCATTTCTAATGACATCATGTCTTATCTAATATAAATTACCTTTTTGGGAAAATACCTATAGAAAAGACACCCGTATTAGGAAAAACACCCCTTTAGGAAAGTGGATATTGAATTATAACATAAAACCCAAATTTAACTTTAATCATATATAAATGAAGTATATACCTTAGATTACCTGTGATTGTCCTTGCTTCTGATTTTGTTAGCTTCTCTCAGGATGATGGAAATGAGCACAAGAGGTTAGTTGAAAAGTATTATCTTTATTAATTTATTTCCTAAAAAGTTGTCATTTATTGGTTTTCAACTTTCTCTCTCTATTTTTGGAAAGAGGGCTGCCATTTATTAGTTTTCAACACTTTCCTTTATTTGGAACCATATCTCAGTATTTCATTATAATAGAATAAAGAGTTTCTTCTATATAACCAAATTTTTATTGTGATTGTATGTGTTTGAAAACCTCTTGTTTACTATGAATTTGGTGATATAACCTTAGACTATGTCCATTGTTTGAAAAACTCTTCTTTACTAGGAAGTTGGTGATATAACCTTAGTCTATGTCTCAATTTGATAAGGACCTAACCATTTGGGATGGATTTTTCCTTTGAAGTGTTGATATTTTAAATTAAAAAATAGGGCCCAATTTACCTCTTTGAACTTTATTTCTTTGATGCAATAGTCATGTCATGCCTTCCTTAGATGTTGAAGAAGTTCTATTTATTGTACTGCTTCAAGTTTCATCTCATCTAGTTCATTCAATTGTAGGATCCTTTTCTTTTGTGATTTTATCAAATCAATGCCTAATTCCATTTTTGTCCTAAGTGTCTACAATTCAAATTCAATTAGAATTAATGGATTTTTTCCATACACTCACTCATATGGAGAAAAATTTGTGGTAGACTTCTATGTGATGTTGTAGGCCCAAACTACTTCTGGGAATTTGTTGGTCTAATCCTTCCTATTGATGTCTACTATCTTTGTCAGGATGTTCTCTATCTCTCTATTGGTAACCTATAACCGACCATTAGCTTGCAAGTTGTAAGGGGATGACTTCCTATGAGTGATTTGATAGTTTTTTATTAAGGCCTATATCATGTTGGATGCAAACTAGGGCCCTTGGTTTAAAACATTAGCTCAAAGTAATCCAAAGCATTGAAGAATCATGTCATAGAAACCAAAACCTTTCTTATCTTGATTAAAAGGTAGATCTTTCACTTTATCCCATTTGATGACATAATCAGTGCACCCCAAGATGTAATTTTTTCCTTGTGAAATTGGATCAATGGGACCAATGAAATTTAGTGCCCATTTCTTAAAATGCCTTAAGAACACTTGAGGATGAAGGGGAATTTATTTGAACAAGGTGGGTTTACCCATCCTCTGACATGGACCACACTACCAAACATATTTTTTCACATCCTTGTAAATTGAAGGCCAATAGAATTTAGCCCCTAAGACTTTATGAATGGTCCTTTTGGCTGAGTAGTGTCCTCTTAGTTCATCAAGGGAATATCTCAGGATGTCATAGATGTCATATTCCCAGATACACCTATGAAACACAAGTCATTTGAAATTTTGAATAATATTATATTAATTCATTTATAGTTAACACTATCTCTGATTAAACATTTCTTTTGTTTATGGCTAAAATCATAAGGAAACTTCCCTATAACTAGATAATTACCAATATAATAAACCATGGTGAATGTGATGAAAATGTGAACAATTACTTATCTAGGAAGTTATCTTCTATTGAAACATTCAATATAGATAGAGAGTCAACAAACACTAACTTTTCTTGGTTTATCAATGAAAGTTATGTCAAATTATTATAAAAGTAGTAACCATCTAATGATTCTCCCACCTACTACTGGTTTATTCATTAAGTAATTTATAGCCAAATTATTTGTATATATATAAATACTTTGTATCCAATAATACAATGGCAAAACTTATTTACAACATAGATGACAAAAAAGAATTCTTTTTTAGTAGTTTTATAGCTTCTTTTAGTAGGAATTAGGTTTTTACTAATGTAATAAATAACACACATCTTACCTTATCCATCTTTTTGTCCAAGAAATTTTACCATTTAAATATTAGAATCATATGTATGAATATGTAAAAGTTTTTCCTAGTTTGGTCCCCTAAGTATTGTAACAAAGATCAATTTTCCTTTATTATTTCAAAGGACTATTGACATTTTTTAGACCATACAAATTCATTATCCTTGGTGAGCAAAGAGAATATGGGTTCTGCAATTTTTCTAAATTCTTCAATGAAACATCTATAATATCATGTATATCCTAAGAATATTTTAGTATTTTTTTGGTTCTTAGGTGGAGTCAATTATGATATGACTTCAATCTTTTTAAGATCTACTTGTATCCCTTCAACTGAAATGTTGTGGCCTATGACAATACCTTGATCTACCATCATTAGAAATTTTTCATGGCTTAATGATAGCTTATTTTATTCATACCTAGTCAATACTCTATCTAAGATATGTAAAGATTCATCAAAGTAATTACCATGCATAGTAAAGTCATCTATATAGACTTCAATGCATTCATTGGTTAAATAAAAAAATCTGCAAGTACTGCTCTCGAAAGTGGTTGATATATTACATAACACAAAAGGTATAAATTTATATGCAAATGTTACTCAAGGACATGTGAAAGTGGTTTTGTCCTGATATTTAAGGGCTACTCTTATTTTATTTTACCCACTAAATCCATCCAAAAAATAAAAAATATTTCTTTCCAACTAGATTGTCTAAAACTTGGTCTATGGAGAGCAATAGAAAATAGTCTCTCATTGTTGCTTTGTTGAGTTCCTTGTAGTCTACACAAATATTCCATTTTACATTATGTTTGGGTAATGCCACTAAGGGAGAAACACATTGACTATTTGAAATTGGGTATATGAATCATACTTCTAATAACTTCTCAATTTTAGTTTTGATCATGTCTCTTAATGCAAGATTTATTCTTCTTTGGGGTTGTATAATTAGTTTGACATTTTCTATATAAATATGGTGAGTAAAAACATCAAGATGAATACCTTTCATCTCACTATACTCCTAAGAAAAGGAATTTGTATATGTTTTAAAAACATCAGATATCTTTGTTTCCTTTTCAATAGTTAACCAACTATTTATATTTAGAAATTTACTTAGATGCAATGGAATTTGTTTTATGCTTGGATGGTCTGAATTAATTTTTATAAATTCACTCATCAAGGAGTTAAAGGGACAAATAAGAGATAGAAAAATGTTTAAGGTTGTTATTTATTTGAAGAAATATTCACCTTTCAGGAATAACTCTTACCAAAGGGAAATGAAAAGCTATAAGGAAAGGTCTTTGGTTACTATGTTCCTAATTGACTACAATCTATTGGATAGATAGGTGACGTTTATGAAAATATTTATAGTTGGTTTGATCATCCTATAGATTTACACTGGTGACTTTTGGATCTAGTTTAATGACTTCTAGATCCAGGCTGGTGCCCTCTAGAGTCACTTCATCAAGGTCGCTAAATTCTTATTTTAACTCATTTGCATGATTTTTCATTATAACCATTGCAAGAAAATAAATGTTATTACTATTATCTTTTGGTTTATCTACCCATAAGTGATCAAAAGGGTCTAAATATGGTTTTAAAATTGGATATAAGGAAATATTATTATCTTTTAATCCATTTGACATTGTCATATATCTTGTATACAACCTATAAGAGCAATAACTGTGGCTAGGCATGTCCTTCCTAGAATTACTGGATATCCAAATTCTTGAGTTTTTGGATGGAGTATCATAAATGCAATAGTTTATTCCCATGAATTTATTGTAATCAAGAGGTCTTCTATGACTCCTTTTGGTTTGGTGATTTATAGATCATCTATTTGCAGTACTATGGATGTTGGTTGGACCCTAGTTAGAGATAGTGTTTCTAATGTATTTGAGGTCATTACATTAATAGCACCACCTCGATCTATTAACACATTAAGTGTTTATTTATTCTTCATTTATACTGTAATGACTAAAATTCTAGGGTCTCCATACTTTTGTAGGATAATTTTTCCTACTAGGAGTATAACTCACTTGCCATCTACTTGTATGGTCTTGGGATATTGTTTTTTCCTTCCTAGAGTTTTGGTACATAGTCCCTTAATGATTATATTAAGTTTTGGGATGTCTCTTATGGATTGTAGCAAATGAATCTCAACATTTAGTCATTTTAGATCTTGAACTAGTGTAGATTCATTCTTATGTATTATTTATTTAAGCCTTTTAGAAATGGTATTGGTGATGGGACAATAGGAAAAGTGTTTTCCCGAGATTTTTCTTTCCCCTTTATTTATTTGTTAAGAAGAAACTAATCTTACTTCCCATTGGGTATTTAAGTAATAGTTGGTGGGGAAGGATTAGTTAGTATTTTTCTCAAATGTAGTTGAACATTGTTACAGTTGATATCATTTAATCCCATGGTTCCTTCTTGTTATACATTTTAGACAGGAGCTCCCTACCTATTATTCTTTAGATTAGCCATAGGACGAGTAGGTAATTGCAATTAGTTTACTACTCATTTTTATTATGTTAAAGTATACTGGGGGGAGGTGGTAGCAAGACCTATGGGTGATTTGAGAATTTAATTTTTTGATTCGGTTGAGATATCCATGGTTGTGAACTATGTTGAGGCATCCATTGTTGATCAATCCATGTTGACCATTCCATTCTTCAGGTGACCAAGAATGTGATCCCCACTAATTTGAAGGTGTTGGAGAAACCCATGACATAGTCCATTGATTACCAAACCAATTTGAGGGAGATATAGGGCCAAATTTATTTGGATATTGGTGTTAGAAAAAGTTATTACCCCATATTTTCCCTATATAGTTGAGCTCATCCTTAGGCTGAGCACTGTTCTTAAACTAGTTTTTTATAATAGTGAGAAGATCACATTGACATGTGTTGTGATTCTTTTCATGAATGGCACAAATTATTGTTTTATCAAGAGGGTAGTTCCTTAATGGATGCTTGTCTCTACACCTAGGGTAGCATATGGATAGGGGTTTAGCTCTTTTTTCTTAGATTCCATTTAACGTGGTGTTTAGATGTACTAAAATATCAATTTTGATGTTTGAAAACTCTTCTATGAGTTGGATAACCTCATCATTCCCATTTCCTATTTTGAGTTTTCTAACACTCACCCTTGTCCTCGATTAATTTTTGCATAGTTTAACAACATTGAATCTCAATTTATTTATGTATCCCTTTTTGATGAGATTTAAAGTTTATCTAGTATCATCATCCAACCCTTTCAAGAAAATTGCCTTACTTATCTCTTCATTTAACCCACACCACTTATCTTGTGGATAAAGATGAATCTATCAAGATAATCCTCCATATTTTCATCTTCTTTTTGTTTCATTATAAATAGTTCTTTACGGTCCCTTACCCTGCACTAGTCTTGATATTTATCTAGGAATTTAGTTTCCATTTTAACAAATGTGTGGATGTAAATAGGTTTTAATCACATGAACCATCTCATGGTTGCATCCTTTAGGGTGGATGGAAAGAGTTTCAATTTTTTATTATCATTCTTGTAGTCACAGGTTTGACAAACTCTTTGAATTTGAACAAAAATTGATCAGGATCCTAAGAAGGCACTCCCCTAAATGTTGGCAAGATGGATGTGGATATGTTTTATATGAGAGAATTTTCATCAAGATCTAATACAATAGGATAAGTGAAAGTTCTCTCTTGAGGGGGATTTATCCCATTTGGATTCAATATATTACCATTTATCACTCTCATTTCTTCTCACTGGATATTATAAATTGTCCTTCTAGTTAGTGTGGGTTCATCTAAAGTAGTTGCAAGACTAGTTAATAGAGATTTTGTATCAAAGCTTTGTCTTACAAGTAATTTTAGCCTAGATTGATTTCTTTGAAAAGATTTAACTACTTCTAGAGATTTATCCCAAGGTTCAAGTGATGGGAATGGTGATTCTTATTCAATGGTGTGAGGTTCCCCAAGTGATTCTTTCCCTAGAAGTTATTCTTGCCCACTTTGTTCTTGTAAGTTTTTACTACCTATGGCTTTCTTTTGGGTTTTTTAAAGGAATGTATCTTCCCTTTGAGTTTATTTTTCTATTCATAAATTTCTTTTATACTATCATAAGTAACTTCTAATCAACTATTAGCTTTAATTATAGCCTATTACCACTTAGAAAACCCCTGATAATGACACCAAATATGATGAGGATCATTGCATCATCTTCATATAGTTAAAAAACATGTCAATCTAGGGAGTGTCCAATGGCTATATGTTATAAGGTATGCATTGTTATGGCTAACAATTTTGTCTTTTTGGTGGGGTGAATTATGGATCAACTAATATAATTTAAACAATGGAATTCAAATCACTTGAAATCAAATTCTAATATAATTTGATTTAGAAATAAATCACAATCTTTCTACTTTGAAATTGATAGAAAATAAAATCACACTACCAATATAATTGCTTGAAAAGAAATTACATTAATTGGAAATAGAATAATTGGAGTGTTGAGAATTAGAGGAATGTAGCTTGTTGGAGATAGATGAAAATAAGCTCTCAGATGGAAAATATTGAAATATAAATTATTTTTAATGTAAAATGATGATATTTATATGTTGAAATTAAATTGATATCAACATAAACACATTCCTTCAAGTTAACATATAAATCATAATTTACATAAATAACTTATAAGAAACATAAAACACATAGTTAAGCATAGTAGAAAAATAAATACCAACATAGACTTCTTCTTTGGAATGAGTGGGACCTTGCTCCTTAGAATAGGATTAAAACCCCATCAAGCTTGAAAAATATTCATGAATTCGGCTTCTCATTTATATAGAAAACTTGTTTACAATTAAATAATAGAAATGGTATTATTTTATTCAAATTATTCACGTCTATCTCCTCCTCTCTATCAAAAAAAGACTTTTTATATATATTACAATGTTTACAATAGTTGTTTAAGATAGACTAACAACCTAAAAAAATGAAATCCTAACCAAGATATGTTTTATTCCATAACAACATTCTTTTCACTTTTTCAAGAACAAAAGGTGAAAAACACTAGATTTGAAACCTTACAGGATATTCTTGTTCACTGCTAATGAATAAGGTGCAATGTATTTGATGGTTACAATTGTTTTACTTATATTTTTTTAGCAAGACAAATAGAGTACTTAAAGTCACCTTTGAGATACAATATAAATACATTAGTTTTATATAAAACATACTAATTTTATAAGTTCTATTTTTAGTATTCAAAATACTTCAAAAAATGACTGAAAATGCTTTAGAATTTGTCTTCACATCTCCATATTAAGCATGTTATCCTTTTAGCTATCCTACAAGGTTGACTGGAAATCATCAGAGCAAGTCTGATTACTTTTAAAGCCATATTGGTGACTTTTAGAGCTAGACTAGTGACTTTTGAAGTCAGTCTATATTAGTGTAGGTTTATTACACCATCACATGGTTTTTCCTACACATCTTATTTAGCTTGATTAGGTATCTTAATTATGCCATTAAGAAAATATGGATTAACTTATTCTCTAAATTTTATTTTATTTTTTATTCTATATATAATGTACCTTTCGTAAATCTATTTGGCTAATGTAAATGATTCTTTTTGCTCATGTTTTATTTTATTTCTACAATAGGCTATTATTGGAAATATTGTCATTGATGTCAAAGGTCTAGCATTATTGGTGATAAAGGCCCTATTACATTTAATGGTGTTTTTAATATTCATTTATTGGCTAATGTGTGTTAATATTTATTTAATATTAATGAATATATTTTGGTTGCATATAAGTCAAAAGAGGGCCCATGGAGAAGTCAAAGAGTCACGGGGTAAAAGACGAAAGAAGAATGGGATGCATTTTCTCATGAAGAGTCACCTTGAGGAATACCAAGAGTCACCATGTGAAGAAAAAAGAGGTATGACACATTTTTCCATGAAAGGACACTTTGAGGAATACAAAAAAGTCACCAAGATAAAGACAAAAGAGGAAAAGATGCTTTTGCTTATGAAGGGTCACCATATGACTTTTTAAATACAAAGATACAAAGGATCATGCACATTTTGTGCCATTTTTCATGAAGATTGAAAGGTCACAGAGGGTGAATGCCAAAGGTCATTGGAAAGCTATAAATAAAGGCTTGAGAAGCCATTTGTAATATGTAAGAGTGCATGGTTTGTATTTATTTTTGAAGAGAGAAAAGCAGGAGATATTGTAGAGTTCTATCATTTGTTGAGTAAGCAAAATTGAGAGATAGTTGTGTTTTATACACAAGAGGGATTGGTGCTCCTATGGGTTGGTGCTCACAAATATTTTTAAGGGGTTGGTGCTCCTATGGGTTGGTGCTCACAAATAGTTGATGTGTTGGTGCTCGTCAAAGGGGTTGGTGCTCCTGCAAGTTGGTGCTTGCAAACTTTATATTTTGAGTTGGTGCTCATTCATACACTTGATATTGTTCTCTATGATTTTCTCACTTTGAGTTTCCACGTAAAAATTTGGTCTCTCTCTCTCTCTCTCTCTCTCTCTCTCTCTCGTGTGGTGCAAATTATTATTTCAGTTTTATTGCATATATTTTATGTATGATTGAGTGGTTAAAGAAAAGAAATCAAATTAAGTAAAAGATATATAATATACTGATTCACCCACCCTCTCAGTATATTTCATACTTAAAAATTGGTATAATAGCAGGTTCCTTTTGAAAAAGTTTTACAGCTTGAAGAAAGATCGAAAAAACATGATGGCTAGATCACATAAAGGATTTTCTACAAATAAGGCACCTTTTTTTTATAGGATGAATTATGTTTTTTGGAGCATAAGGATGAAGAATTATTTGATGGCCCTTGTATTTGACATATGGCAAGTAGTGTTAGAGGAATATGAAGAGCCACATACACTTGTAACTACTCTATCAGAAAAGAAGGCAAGTGAAAACAATGCTAAAGCTTTAAATGCTATTTTATGTGGTTTATGTGAATCAAAATTTGTTAAAGTTATGCAATGTAAATTTGCTCATGAAACTTGGGTAAAAATTGAAAATATTTATAGAGGTGATGGAAAGGTTCAGCAAGCTAAGCTTCAGACTTTCAAAAAATATTTTGATAGTTTGAAGATGGAAGAATAATAAAATATAGTAAGTTATCTCTTGCGGGTTGATCAAATAGTCAATCAGATTCAAGCTCTTGGAAAAAATTTAGAAGAATCAATTGTGGTTCAAAAGGTTTTGAGATATCTACCATTGATATATGATGAAAAAGTTTTGATAATTGAAGAGATGAAGAATTTAGCTAAGCTAAAGATGGATGAGCTTCATGGTATTCTTACGACATATGAGATGCATACTGAACAAGATAAACCTTCAAAGAGAGAAGTGACTTTCAAGACATCAAATAAAGAGAAGGCTAAAATTCAAGAATTAAGTGATAATTCTAGTGATGATGAAGATGAAAATGGAGCTCTATTCATTCACAAGCCAAAAAAGGGCACATGTAAATATAAAGGAAAATTACATTTTAAATGTTTTAATTATGGAAAGATTGGACATTTTGTAGCTAAATTTCCAAATAAAGGTAATGATGACAATAAAGAAGGAAAGTCTACATACAAGAAGAATTTCAAAAGAAAATTCAAGCAGGGATTTGAGAAGAAGAGTTTGTATTCTAAAGATCCTAGCTCAGCTGAAGATAGTGGAGTCAGTGACTCAAAAGAAGAAGATATTCTATTCATTTCCAAACATGAAGATGCCTCCGCAAGCAAAAGTACATATGATCAAGAAGAAGAATACGATGAATTTGAAGTGAATTTGGAAAGAAAACTCATTTGTGCCTTAGAAGAGTTAAAATCTCTTGAAAGGAAGAATCAAAGATTAAAGCTCCAGATCAAAAAAAATGAAAAGGAGTCAAAGGAAATAATTAAAGATCTACAATCACACTTCGAAGAAGCCAAGAAGAATGAAGAAGACATAACATCACAGTTGAAAATAGTAAGTAAATAATATGAAAGGTATGTTATTGAAATTTCTTCTTTAAAAGTAAATCTTGAGAAAACAAATAAAGTAATCAATGATAGAGCAGTCAATGATTCAAAATTTGAGAATAACACTAATATGTTGAATAAGATATTAGAAAATCAAATATCAATGTCAGATAAGATATGTATTATATTTGAAAAAGAGAAATAGGAGGTCACTACTTTCATAGACAATAAAAAAGGAAAGAGCCATGCTGAAGCTCTTAAAAAAGAAGAAATAAAAAGAAAAGAAATTAAGAATACAAAGGACATCTCAAATAAAGAAGGATGAAAAGAATAGAACTACAAAAGGCAATCAAGTCAGATATACACAAACAGGTCCTATTTTTATGATAACTATTTTTATTATAATAGATATGGTAATAAGAAATTAGAATGTCAAAAAAGAGCTAACAATTTTAGAAATAAGGAGAAGGAAAGTCATGTAGAGTCAAGCAGAAGCCACAACTCTTTTGCTCCTCTATTATGCTTTAATGAAGAGGCCATAAAATGTTACAAGTGCAATAACTTCAGACACATAGCCTAATATTATATAAGTGTGTTTGATTCAGTCAAGAAAGATCAGATTTTCAAGGCTCCATTCATTAAAAAGAAAGTTTAGACAGGTTCATGGTAAAAGAAACAACTTGAAAAATCTATGTTGGTGCAGACTACTTTGCATGCAAGAAATGAAAAAAATCCATGGTTCATTGATAGTAGATGTTCAAGGCACATGACATTAGGCAAGATCAAGTTCATAACCTTGAAGAAGATCAATGGTGGTATCGTGAAATTTAGAGATAATACTACTGCCAAAATTGCTAGAAAATATACACTAAGTTTGGATAATGGTAGAACTAAAACTGAAAATGTTTTGTATGTAGAAGGTCTTAAGAATAATCTTTTGAGTGTAAGTCAAATATGTGATCAAGAGAACACACTAAAGTTTTATGTATAAGGTTGTGAAATTAGAAGAAAAGCTTCAGATATGTTGGTTGCAGATGCTCAGAGAATAGACAATAATATGTATATGCTATCAGACATCAAAGGTCAAAGATGTTGTTTGACCTAGATTGAAGAAAGTTTGCTATGGCACAGGAGAATGGAGCACATAAATTTTGATAATCTTTTCAACATTAGTAAGAAGCAAGCAGTCATAAATCTTCCAAAGATTACAAAGCCATCTGACACATTTTGTGAACCTTATCAGCATGAGAAACAAGCTAGAAGGTGGTTCAAAATAAAAGAATACTTGACTACTCAAATGCTAGAGCTTGTTCACACTGATCTGTGTATACCTATGAAAACTCAAAGTACTCAAGGTCATAAATATTTCATGTTGCTTATTGATGATTTTTCACATATGACTTAGGTAATATTTTTAAAGAAAAAATTAGAAGCTTTCAGATATTTCAAAGCATCCAAAACATTAATTGAAAATGAAACTAGTTTGAAGATTAAGTATGTAAGATTAAATTAAGGAGGAGAATTCATTTCAGTTCAATTTATTGAGTTTTGTGAAGACCATGGAATAAAGAGACATTATTCAACAGCCAGAACTCCACAACAAAATGGAGTAGTTAAACAAAAAAATAAAATAGTGTAAGAGATGGCGAGGACAATGCTAAATGAATCCAAGATAGCAGATAAATATTAGAGAGAAGTAGTTGCTAAAATAGTGCATATTCAAAATAGAGCATTATTGAGAGGCAATAGTGACAAGACTCCTTATGAGCTATGGAAAGACAAACCAACAACAATTGATTATTTCAGAGTTTTTGACAGCAGATGCTTCATAAAAAAAACCTATAAAAAACTTGGTAAGTTTGAATTCAGAGTAGATGAAGGTATATTTCTTGGTTATTCTTACAAAAGTAAAGCTTATAAATTTTATAAAAAAATAACCAAGATTTTTTTTGAATTAGTGATCCAATAGACATTCCTAAAATCATTGAAGAGGAAGGTTTTGAAGAATCAAATGAAGATGAAAAGAAGGAGAAAAAGGGCACCAAAACTCCATCCAAATATGTTCAGAGAAATCATAATGAAAGTGACATCATCAGGGACATAAATGAAGGAATTTGCACTAGAATGATGGTAAGTAAATTTGAGTAAGTTAATTTCTCTTTGTTATCCAAAATTTAGCCTAAAACTTTTTAGAAGCTAGACATGATAAGCATTGGGTTAAGGCTATGGATGAAGAATTAAATCAGATAGAAAAGAATGATACTTAGGAATTAGTTCCTAGACCAAAACATCATAATGTGATAGGAATAAAATGGGTTTATAGAAATAAGTTGAATAAAAATGAAGTGAATAGAAATAAAGTAAGATTAGTATGTAAATGATATGCTCAAATTGAAGGAATAGATTTTGAAGAAACTTTTTCACCAGTGGCAAGGTTAGAGGCTATTAGAATGTTTATTGTATATTCAGTGTTTAAAAATTTCAAAGTGTTTCAGATAGATGTCAAATCTACCTTTTTAAATGAGAATTTAGAAGAAGTGTTCTACATTGAGCAGCATGAGGGATTTATTCTCTCAAATATTAGTAGCCATGTATGCAAATTAAAGAAAGCATTATATGGATTGAAACAAGCTCCTAGAGCTTGGTATGCAAGACTTGATAAGTACCTAAAGGGTCAAGGTTTCAAGAGAGGATTTGCTGATAGTAATCTTTATATCAAAATAGAATGTGAGCATCAATTGATTGTTGTGGTATATGTTGATGATAGCATTTTTGGAGAAAATATTGAAAAGATGACAAAATAATTTTTTGATAATATACAAAAAGAATTTGAGATGTCTATGCTTGGAGAATTATCATTTTTTGTAGGATTGTAAATATTTTAGTTAGATAAATGAATTTTCATATCTCAAAGTAAATATGCCACGAAAATATTGAAGAAATTTAGTTTTGAGGATTGTACACCAATTGGCACACCAATGTGTCTAGGAAATAAGGTGAGCAAGGATGAAGATTCACCTGTTACAAATCAATCTTTGTATAGATCTATGATTGATAGTCTTTTATATTTGACAATATTGAGGCCAGACATCATGCATGTAGTAGGTATGGTTGTAAGATATCAGTCATCTCTAAAAGATATTCATGTTCAGTTGGTAAAGAGAATATTTAGATATATCAAGGGGACATTAAATTATGGATTATGGTATCTCACAGGTAGAGATTTCACTTTGGTTGCTTACATAGATTTAGATTGGGTAGGGTGTTTGGATGACAGAAAGAGAACAAGTGGAGGAGCTTTCTTCCTTGGTGATAGCTTAGTATCATGGCTAAGCAAGACGTAGAATTCAGTATCACTTTTTATAGTTGAATCAAAATATATTGCAACAGTATTGTGTTGTACTCAAGTGCTTTGGTTATGATGAAATTATTTCTATTTTTTGTGATAACACAAGTGCTATAAATATTTCAAAGAATCCAATGATGCATTCAAGAACAAAATATATTCCAATTAGATATCACTTCTTGAGAGAGCAAGTTGCAGATCAACATGTTAATATGGAGTATATTAGTATTACAAAGCAAATTTTAGATATTTTCATAAAGGCACTACCAAAAGACACATTTGAGTATATATGAGAAAAGTTGGAAGTAATTTATTTTACTCTCTACCATTAAGGTTTAGCATTAGTTGAGGGGGAGCTAAGTGTTAGCTCCAGGTAGGCCCTTTGCCATTAATGTCAAAGGGAGAGAATAACAAGTATAGGTACATGTATAAAAATAGGTATAGAAAACAAGTACAGGTTGCTAAAGTAAGAAAGAGTTACTATGTGTTTTTCAGATGATAGTATGTGTAGATTTTAGGATGTGGTAGTTTTTGTTTGAGGTTTGCATCAATGATAAAGGGGGAGATTATTGAAAATATTGTCATTGATGTCAAAGGTCTAGTATTATTGGTGATAAAGGCCCCATTACATTTAATGGTGTTTTTAATATTCATTTATTGGCTAATGTGTGTTAATATTTATTTAATATTAATGAATATATTGTTGGTTGCATATAAGTCAAAAGAGTGTCCATGGAGAAGTCAAAGAGTCATAAGGTAAAAGGTGAAAGAGGAATGGGATGCATTTTCTCATGAAGAGTCACCTTGAGGAATTCTAAGAGTCACCATGTGAAGACAAAAGAGGTATGACACATTTTTTTGTGAAAGGACACTTTGAGAAATATGAAAAGTCACCAAGATAAAGACAAAAGAGGAAAGGATGCTTCTGATTATGAAGGGTCACCATATGACTATTCAAATACAAAGATACGAAGGGTCATGCAAGTTTGGCACCATTTTCTATGAGGATTGAAGGGTCACAAAGGGTGAATGCCAAAGGTCATTTGGAAAGCTATGAATAAAGGCTTGACAAGCCATTTATAATATGCAAGAGAGTGCATGGTTTGTATTTGTTTTTGAAGAGAGAAATGCATGAGATATTGTAGAGTTCTATCATTTGTTGAGTAAACAACATTGAGAGATAGTTGTGCTTTATACACAAGAGGGGTTGGTGCTCTTGTGGGTTGATGCTCGCAAATAATTTTTGTATTGGTGCTCAGAAAAGGGGTTGGTGCTCCTTCATATACTTGAGATTGTTCTTTGTGGTTTTTTCCACTTTGAGTTTCTACATAAAAATCAGGTGTCTCTCTCTCTCTCTCTCTCTCTCTCTCTCTCTTGTGTAGTACAAATTATTATTTCAGTTTTATTGCATATCTTGAATGTATGAGTGGTTAAATAAAATAAATAAGATTAAGTAAAAGATATATAATATACTGATTCACCCCCCCTTTCAGTTTATTTCATGCTTAATATCTATCTCTTCTGCATATTCATTTTACATGTTTTAGAGATTTACTCATTCATGTCTTTCCAGTCCCAATCCTCGATTATGGCCCACTCTAACATCACACCAGAGTGATTCTAGTAGTTGAATGCTTTAATTTCTATTGTGAAATCTTGAATTTTTAGATTGCATGTCATAGATCTAGCATTCTTTGGCCTTGCATATTGTAGATTCACTATTTCTCAGATTTTGGTCTTCTTCTAGGGTCCTTAGCTAACCATATTCAAAAAAAGAATAAGAAAATATGCATTTTTTGTAGGTTATCTATTTTCTAATTATTTTTCATAGAAAACAATATGAAACCTTAGATTAAGAAGGTGACAAAAGCCTAGGATCGTGATCTAAAAACCATATTTTTTTGTATAGATAAATGACATAGTTTTTCAAACGGCTACTAAAAATCTCAATTCCTTTAATAAAATAGAATTGGATGCAAAATTATCAATTTTTTAATTAATAAAATAATAAATTAATTTAATATTCAAATGGATATGTGGATAGTAATTAGTCCTTGCTAATAAATATATATTTTATTTTAAAATGAATTTTAATATAATAAGTCAATATCCAAAATTTATTTAAATAAAATTGATTTTTTAATTTGAATGTAATTTATCTGAATAATTATGATTATGAATCATTCTATAAACTCATATAATTCTATTGTTTAGTTAAAACCATTCAATTCACATTTTTTTATCCTCTGTCAATAATCCAAGTTCATAAAAACTTCACAGTCTGCTTGGATTAAAATTGGATATTAATTTTTTAATTTCCTTTAAAATTGAATATTAATTTACAATTTCCCTTAAGTAAATCCAAAAATTATTTTATAAACATTTCTTAATTTAATTAAAGAAATTGAAATAAATTTAGATCACAGAGAAGAAATAAAAAAACATGACATAGAATATTTGTTTTTGGGGTTCACCAAATGGCTACGTCTTTGGGCTCATTCAAACTGTTCCATTTAAATAATATGTAAATACAATGATTAAATTTACATCCCTGGATAATTTTCAATTGGTTAATCAACCTCTAACAAAATTTGCTTACAGATCACAAACATCCTTCATTTTCAAAATGATCACCTACAAATATATATCTCCAAAATGGACAATTTCTCTTTCTCTTCAAACACAACACTCTTAGAAGGTTTATTTAAACCTTCTGGTCACAAATCTCTCTATAATTTACAAATATTAAAAAAGAGAGTTTACCTCTGTACCAAAAAATACATAGCCTCTGTATATTTTTGTACGATGTTCCCTCTATGCAAAATCCCCTGCTTCTCTGAGAAATCCTCTTTCTACCTCTGTAAAATAACATGTAGTTATATATTTCTCAACATTACTTGACATTGGTTATAAATTAAGAAATTTACCTCTAGGGGCACAAACAATTTTTCCAAATTGGATTTTTCTTGTTTCGATAGCATGACTTTCTGATATTTCCTCTGCCTTCATACATTGGTTGACAATAATTACTATTTTTTTGTAATGGTGAGTTTTATTCATTTGTGGGTTGACATTCCATTAAAAATGGTGCTAAAAACAATTCTGTAATTAAAACAAACTTAAATAAGCTTTGTCAGCTATAAACCTTTTGTCATCAATATTTTCACATATAATACCTATCAAGAATCTTTAAAGAATAAATTGCCACATCAATATGCCAACTACGCGTAAAGATCAAGATTGGCATTTCAAGATCAAAATTGACATTAAAAAATAATCAATGCCACATATTTTTCAACATAATAATAATAATAATAATAATAATAATAATAATAATAATAATAATAATAATAATAATAATTTTCTCACTTTGAATATAGAAACAATGCATTGCATGTTCTTTAAAAAGATTACCACACCAAGACTCTAGTTCTTAAGCCATGTATTGGTGCTAAGAATATATCCACATGCATGTAAATCTCCACCAATTTTAGAACATAATCTCCTCACTAAATAAATCAAGAACCAAATATCTTTTCACCAACCGTATGATTCTTTGCAAGTGGGGGGAATTAAAGTGGAATTTAATTTATGAGATTAAAGAATTAAAATATTTCCACGACTTTCTTTAACAAGCCTCCAAAAAGCCAATGTCACATTTCTTTGGTAGAATAAAGACTTGGATTTAAAAGAAAATATGCAACTATACTTATCTTAAATAACCCATGATTAAACTATCACATCAATTCTTTAAAAAAATCTTTATGTCTTCTTGATTTATAGGATAAAGATTTAAAAATATATCCCATGGCTATTTTATATAACTATCCATGTGAGAGTGAGAATAACATATTTTTAGGACTTGGATAAATAAAATATCTAATGGTAGATTAAAAACCATTAAATAAGATATTTAATTAATTAAATATATCCCATGGTAAAATTAAAAAATATTAAGATATTAATTAATTAAATATATATCACATGATTAAAAAAGTCATTAAATAGGATATTAATTAATTAAATATATATCCCATGGTAAAAGAAAAAATACCATTAAATATGATATTAATTAATTAAATATATATCCCATGATAAAATACAAATTACCATTAAAAATGATATTAATTAATTAAATATATATCTAATGGTAAAATTTAAAAAAATCATTAAATAGGATATTAATTAATTATCTTGAATCATATGAAGACTAAAAGTTCTCTAGATCAAACCTCCCCAATAAGACTCTTTTGGTCCCCAAAAGGTCAAATCACTCTCTAAAACTGCAAACAATTTTTCTACAAAATATCATTGTAAAATATCATGGTAACGATTCAAAAATAAAGCCAAATTCCTAGGATGTCAGTGAAAGAAATATCTACCCAATACCAAATTGTAGATAAAAGTAAACTACCTACTCAATATATACGCTGAAATATAGATTTTCTCAAAATAGACATACTGATCATGCCCCATATAATATGCATATACTACTGTCAAGATTTAAAAATGAAGTTTTTTTAAAACCCAAATGTGAGAAAGATAATCTAAGTATGATAAACCTGTCCCTTGGCTTTTCTCTACAGGTTACTCTAATAAACCAAATTCCAAACTTAAATCATTTAGGAATATCTCCAAGTTTAAATATGAGTTAATTCCTTTTTCAATGTATCAGGAACTCAAAAACTCATCAGGAAATTAAAAATAAAGCTTTTAGCAAAATCATGAATGTGAAAAAAAAATCCAAGTATGATAAACCTGTCAATTGGATTTCCTCACAGCTGGTAGTTACCAAACTATATGTTCAAAACCAAACTATATTCCTTTTAACTTCCATAGAATACCCAAAATTGCTTTGAACATTTGTATGCTAATAAACTATCATAACTATGCAAACATGAAACTAAAGAATTGCTTTCCAAACCACTTAATTAGATTATCCTTAAATTTTAATTGAGTTTTTGCATGGGTTATATCTAAAACTATTGATTTAAAAATGATTTATTTTTTCACGACTCTCCAATGTTGTTTGGGATGAAGCTGCCAACACCTATTAACCTCACGTCCTTTCATGTTATAATGAGTACAAAAACATTTGTCCATTCTTTTGGAAAACATACTTTTACTGTCATTCTCAGAACACTAACTAGGAGACTGGTTTTTCAAAATCTTTCCTAACAAAGATTTATGTTTACAACATTTGGCTATACAGTGATTAGTCAATCCATAATAATTACATGGATAAATATGCCATAAATTTTGTATACTATAGTAAAAATAATGTTGAAATATTTACATTGTTTGGTAGAATTAGAATCAACATTATTGCAAGTGTGATGAAAAGAATATGTTTTACCTTCCATTCGAGATGGTTTACACTTCTTTATAACACCCCTTGCTTCTGCTTTCTTAGAACATTTATTTGTGTTATTTTAAATACCAAATTTATATCCCAAACTTGTATGATGAGGCTTATCCTCTACCTGAATGGGGTAAGTAATACCTTGGCCATCTTTTCCAAGGCCTTTTCTATTAAATCCCATTTTAACAAGTAATTTTGAACCTATACCTCTAGTATATTGTTCAAACTTACATAAATATTTTTTATTAGATTCATGATGGAAAGGAAAAGTAACTAGTGAATCACATTAACTTACAATGCTTAATGAATCTGTTCATGCATTTGTGAGAGAGGAAAGTATTGTATGCATAATGGACTTGTTTTTTTCCTTCGTGCCATCATCATTTTGAAAACTTGGAAAGAGCCCATCCTTGACTTGCATTTTTTTTCAACCTTTCAATCTCCTCTTCCAAGGAGTAAAAATTTGCTCTCAGAAAAGAGTTCTCTTCTTGAATCTACATATTTAATGCTTTGAATTCATCAAATTTTTATTGTTTGGACAACTTGCCCATGGTTTTCTGTTCCTGTAAACAACCTATACTTCCAACACTACAAATAGATTAAACAACAGTTTGCATAGAATCCAACCAATACTAAAATTGAATTTAAATTTCCACACAATTAAAAGCAAATCTATGTATTCTAACTACTCTGATACCAAAAATGATCCAAAAACTAGATTTACCCTTATAGATAAATCACAAAATTTTTCAAATGAATACTAAAAATCTCAATTCCTTTAATGAAATAGAATTGGAAGTAAAATTATCAATTTCTTGATTAATAAAATAAGAAATTGATTTAATATTCAAACTGATATGTGAACAATAATTAACCCATACTAATAAATATTATATTATTTTAAAATGGATTTTAAAATAATATGTTAATTTTCAAATTTTATTTAAATAAATTTGAATTTTGTTAAGGTGTGGAGCCTAAAAGCTTCACATATGAGCGCATTACCAAAGTTACAAGTTTACATAGTCATCGGCGTCGGTCAGGAGCGACCGACATCGGTCCGGTGCAGTTGAAGAGACGCCGACGTCGGCAGATGATCGGCCGACGTCAGTCATAGACAAGCAGACAAGAACTGACGTCGATTACCTGTGCGTCCAGAATGCTATTTTCGAGGACAGAAGCGAGTGTTTACATGATGAGTTTAAGTCTTAGTCTTAAGTTCACGTTTCTATTATTAGTAAGATTGTTTTTAGAGCCCTTGTTCAAGAGGCTTAACTGTTGGTTGTAAGTGCATGCTCAAGTTTCCTAATTCTATATATAGAATTAGATCTTCTTAGCTTAGTGTGATTATTGTAGTAGTTCATTGTATGTGAATGTTGAAGAACAGTACAGAGTTGCATCAATCCAGGTTGTTGGAGTTGATTGTACTTGAGAGAGAGAGCTCTTAAGGGATAGAGATCTAGAGAGAGATCTTGTGCATCTGAGAGAGGTGTGGAAGAAAGAAGTTTCTTCAATTATATTCCTTTTGTAAAGAGTTTAATACAAGTTTTTAGGGTGGTTTCTTGTATCTCTTGTTCTTTGCTATTATCTGATTCTAGTTACTTATCTATCCGATTTAATTCCGCAGTTTATTGCTTTCATAAGTGTAATCATATTGTTGGTTGATCCCCAACAAGTGGTATCAGAGCCTTGATTGTAGGTTTAGAGTTTGATATCCAATAATTGGTATCAAAGCTTAGGTTCACTAACAGGTGGTTCAGATCTATGTAGTGTGTATTGATTACAGGTTGCTCACAGGAGTTTCTACAGGGATTTTTGTTTGAGTGGGACAAGCAATGGTAGATGAAAGTAAACTGAGAGTGGAGAAGTTCAATGGCAAAAACTATCAACATTAGAGAATGCAGATAGAGGACTATCTGTATCAGAAGGATCTATACTTATCGTTAGGTGGGATTACAAAGAAGCCCACAGACATGGAGGATGAAGAATCAGAAGTTCTTGACAGAAAGGCTCTAGGGTCTATAAGACTGAGTCTAACATCTACTATGATATCTAATTTATCACAGGCAAAAGCAACGGTAGAGTTGATGACTAATCTAGCAAATTTGTACGAAAAACCCTCAGCTTCTAATAAGGTATATCTTATGAAGCAGCTATTTAATTTGCATATGTAGGAAGGTGGATCTGTATCTAATCACCTGAATGATTTCCATGGTATTGTAAATCAATTAAGTTCAGTCAAAATTGTATTTGATGATGAAATAAAAGATATTTTAATATTATGTTCTTTGCTTGAAAGCTGGCATAGCTTAGTAATGGCAGTTAGCAATACTGCATCTGCATCAAATATTTTAAAAGTAGAGGATGTTGTTAGTGTTATCTTGAATGAGAAAATTCGCAAGAAAAGCACAGAAAAGACATCTGGGAACGCTTTAAGTTTTGAGAGCAGGGGAAGGCAAAAAGAGAAGAGCAAGAAAGGGAGATCAAGATCTAAGTCTAAGGGGAGAGATAGATCCAAATCCAAAAATGGCAGAAGGCCACAATATTGGAATTGTGAAAAGATGGGGCACATAAGCAGAGATTGGTGGTCAAAGCCTAAGGAGGACAATCAACATGAAGGAGAAGAAGAAGCAAAGGTTGCAGGTATTGCACAAGATGCTTTAATATTCTCTTTGCATAACAATATAGAATCTTGGGTGTTAGATTTTGGTGCATCTTTTCATGCTACCCCTAATAGGGAATATTTCTGTGACTATATCCATGGAGATTTTGGAATAGTATATCTAGGGGATGATGAACCCTGTAAAATTATTGGCAAAGGTAAAGTGCAACTGAAAATGCAGAATGGCAACACATGGGTGTTGAGAGAAGTTATGCATGTTCCTAGCTTGAAGAGAAATTTAATTTCTGCAAGAAAGTTAGGGGATGAGGGTTGTACAGTAACTCTCACAGCAGAATCTTGGAAGGTGACCAAGGGTGCACTTGTTATGGCCAGAGGTAAGAGAGTAGGTACTCTCTATTTGTGTAATTGTGTTACTAACAATTCTCTTTCTGTATTATCTACTTCAGATGTGGATGCAAAATTGTGGCACTCAAGGCTTGGCCACATGAGCGAGAAGGGGATGTCAATTCTTAAGTCTAAAGGTAAGCTTTCAGATTTGAAAAGCATGGATCTAGAATTTTGTGAGCACTGTGTATTTGGAAAACAGAAAAGGGTTAGTTTTCTCAAGACTGGGTCTACAAAGAAGAAGCATAAGTTGCAGCTTGTTCACACAGATGTGTGAGGACCGGCTCAGGTAGCTTCTATTGGAGGATCACAGTACTATGTTTCATTCATAGATGATGCTACAAGAAAGGTATGGATCTACTGTATTAAGAAGAAATCTGATGTATTTGAGACCTTTAAGATTTGGAAAGCTATGGTTGAGAATGAAACAGGCAAAAGATTAAAGTGCTTGAGATCTAACAATGGTGGAGAGTTCTGCAGTTATAAGTTTAACTGGTATTGTTATATGCATGGAATCCGTAGGCAAAGGACGGTTCCAAGGACACCTCAACAGAATAGAATTGCTGAAAGGATGAACAGAACAATCATGGAGCGTGCAAGATGTATCAGATTGCATGCTGGTTTGCCCTTAGAGTTTTGGGCAGAAGCTGTTGACACTGCAGTGTACCTGATTAACAGAGGACCCTCTACAGCTCTGGATGGTGGAATTCCAGAAGAGGCTTGGACAGGTAAAAAGGTAGACCTCTCTTTTCTCAAAGTTTTTAGTTGTGAAGCCTTTGTGCACGTAGATAAGGAAATTAGAAAGAAGCTCGATGCTAAGTCTATGAGGTGCACATTTATTGGCTATGACTCAGATGATTTTGGTTTCAAATTTTGGAATCTAGGAACTAACAAGATAATTAGGAGCTATGACGTTGTTTTCAATGAAAAAGTGATGTTAGTGATCAGCTGAAGAAGGTAAATCAATCTGGGCAGAGCAATAGTGAATTAGACGAGGTGACGGTCCAAAATGAGCTCACGAGAAAAAGAAATAATCACTTGCAAGAAAACACAGAGACTGACGTCGATAGGATAAAAACCGGTGTCAGAAGAACAGAAACCGATGTCGGTCATACAAAGACCGATGTCGGTAGGACAGGCACCGGCGTCGGCCAGTAGCAGGTCTGGAGGTGACTGAGGTCGGTCACTGTCAGAGAATTTGAGTGGACAGCGTGTTGTGAATGAGTCTCAGACACCCATTAGGAGGTCTGAAAGGGTAAGTAAGCCTCCAATTAGATATTCTCTTTCATTATTCTATTTATTGCTAATTGATGGTGGAGAACTAGAGAGTTTTGAAGAAGCAATACAGGTGGAGTCCAAGAGTCAGTGGGAGTGTGGCATGGTTGAGGAGATGGAGTCCTTAAGAGAGAACCAAACATGGAATTTGGTTGAATTGCCAGCTGGTAAGAGGACACTGAAGAACAGATGGACCTACAGGTTGAAAGAAGGTGAGAATGGACAGATGAGATATAAGGCCATATTGGTAGTGAAAGGATTTGCACAAAAGCCAGGTATTGATTTTGGTGAAATTTTTTCTCCTGTTGTTAAAATGACTTCTATACGAATTGTACTGTCTTTGGTTGCTGTTGAGGATTTGCATCTTGAGCAGCTAGATGTTAAGACAACATTTTTTCATGGAGATTTGGATGAGGAAATTTATATGGAACAACCGGAAGGATTTGAGGTCAAAGGTAAGGAGAAGTTAGTGTGCAGATTGAAGAAAAGCTTGTATGGCCTCAAGCAAGCTCCTAGACAGTGGTATTTGAAATTTGACAAGTTTATGACTGAGCATGGCTACAGTAGGTGTCAATCTGACCATTGTGTGTATTTTAAGAGATTGGATAATGGTAGATATATTATTCTATTGTTGTATGTAGATGATATGCTGGTTGCAGGATCACACATGCAGGATATCTCTTAGCTTAAGATGAAATTAGCTCAAACATTTGCTATGAAGGATTTGGGAGCAGCAAAGAAAATCCTTGGCATGAGCATTAAGAGAGATAGGAAAAATCACAGGTTGATATTGTCTCAAGAGGATTATGTGGACAAGGTCTTGAACGGTTCAATATGCAGGATGCTAAATTGATAAACACTCCTTTGGCTGGACATTTTAAGTTGAGTAAAGAACAATGACCTAATTCACATGATGAGGTAGAGTACATGAGTAAGGTTCCATATTCTTTCGTAGTAGGGAGTTTGATGTATGCAATGGTGTGTACTAGACTGGATATTGCCCAAGCAGTGGGAGTTGTAAGTAAGTATATGGCCAATCCAGGTAAGGAACATTGGAAAGCAGTTCAGTGGATCCTTAGATATCTGAGAGGAACCAACAGTAGGCACTTGTACTATGGAGGTTCAGATACTTCTCTACATGGTTATGTAGATTCAGATATGGCAGGTGATTTGGATGGTAGGAGGAGCACTACAGGTTATGTTTTCACTGTATGTGGAACGGTGATTAGCTGGATATCTAAGTTACAGAAGGTTGTTGCCTTGTCAACTACAGAAGCAAAGTATATTGCAGCCACAGAAGCTAGCAAAGAGATGATATGGATGACACGGTTCATGGAAGAGCTTGGAAGGGAGCATGGGAGTTGCAGATTGTATAGTGACAGTCAGAGTGCAATCCATTTGGCTAAGAATTCAGCCTTTCATTCAAGAACCAAGCACATACAGCTAAGGTACCACTTCATACAGCAGGTATTGGAGGATGGTGATTTGAAGCTGGAAAAGATCCATACAGATAGGAATCCTACTGATATGTTAACCAAGCCAGTTACAAAGGATAATTTGAATCTTCATTCAACTTCTGTTGGTCTTCATGATTGAGTTGAAGATGGAGGAGCTAGAAGATGTTGCTGTACAGGTACTGGTGCAGCTGTTTATCTCCAAGTGGGAGATTGTTAAGGTGTGGAGCCTAAAAGGTTCACATATGAGCACATTACCAAAGTTACAGGTTTACACAGTCACCGACATCAGTCAGGAGCGACTGACATCGGTCTGGTGCAGTTGAAGAGACACCGGCATCGGCAGATGATCGGCTGATGTCGGTCACAGGCAAGCAGGCAGGAACCGGCGTCGGTTACCTGTGCGTCTAGAATGCTATTTTTGAGGACAGAAGCGAGTGTTTGCATGATGAGTTTAAGTCTTTGTCTTAAGTTTGCATTTCTATTATTAGTAATATTGTTTTTAGAGCCCTTGTTCAAGAGGCTTAACTGTTGGTTGTAAGTGCATGCTCAAGTCTCCTAATTCTATATGTAGAATTAGATCTTCTTAGCTTAGTGTGAGTATTGTAGTAGTTCATTGTATGTGAATGTTGAAGAACAGTACAGAGTTGCATCAATCCAGGTTGTTGGAGTTGATTGTACTTGAGAGAGAGAGCTCTTAAGGGATAGAGATCTAGAGAGAGATCTTGTGCATCTGAGAGAGGTGTGGAAGAAAGAAGTTTCTTCAATTGTATTCCTTTTGTAAAGAGTTTAATACAAGTTTTCAGGGTGGTTTCTTGTATCTCTTGTTCTTTGCTATTATCTGATTCTAGTTACTTATCTATCTGATTTAATTTCGCGGTTTATTGCTTTCATAAGTGTAATCATATTGTTGGTTGATCCCCAACAAATTTTTAATATGAATGTAATTTATCTAAACAATTTTGATTATGATTTATTCTCTAAACTCATCTAATTCTGTTGTTCAGTTAAAACCATTCAATTCACATTTTTTATCCTCTACAAATAATCCAAGTTCATAAAAAATTCAAAGTATGCTTAGATTAAAACTAGATATTAATTTTTCAATTTTTCTTAAAATTAAATATTAATTTTCAATTTCTCTTAAGTAAATCTAAAAATTATTTTAAAAACATTCCATAATTTAATTAATAAAAATTGAAAAAATTCAGATCACAGAGAAGAAATTAAATAAAATATGACATAGAATATTTGTTTACAGGGTTCACCAAATGGCTGTCCTTGGATTCATTCAAATCATTCTATTTAAATAAGATGTAAATACAATAATTAAAATTACATCCCTAAGTAATTTGCAATTAGTTGTTCAACCTCTAAAAAAATTTGATCATAGATCACAAATGTCCATTTTTAAAATGATCACCTACAAATATATATTTCTGACAATTTATCTCTCTTCAAGGAGGCCAACACTCTCAGAAAGTCTATTATTAACCGTCTAGTCACAAATCTCTCTTTTTAATTTACAAAGTTTAAAACAAAGATTCTGCTTCTGTATGAAAAAATACACAGTCTCTATATATTCTCATACGATGTTCCCTTTGTGTAAAATCCTTTGCTTCTTTGAGAAATCCTCTTCCTACCTCTGTAAAATACATGTAGTTATATATATCTCAACGCTATTTAGATTTTGCTAGACAGTAACAAATTTCCCTCCAGGGGCACCAATAATTTTTTCAAATTAAATTTTTCTTATTTCAAACCATAGCTTTTCGGTATTTCCTCTACCTTCACACATTAGCTGAGAATAATTATTGTTTTCCCATAATAGTACGTTTTTCTCATTTTTGGGTGACTTCCATTAAAAATAGTGCTAAAAACAATTATGTAATTACAAAAAACTTAAATAAGCTTTGGCAACTATAAACCCTTTGTTGTTAATATTTTTGCATACAATACCTGTCAAAAATCTTCGAGAATATTTAAAGAATAAATTACCGTGTCAATATGCCAAATACATGTAAATATCAATATTGGCATTTCAAGATCAAGATTAGCATTAAAAATAATCAATGCCACATATTTTTAAATGTAGTAATAATAGTAATTATTTCTAATTTGAATGTAGAAACAATGCGTTGCATGTTCTTTAAAAAGATTACCACACCAAGACTCTAGTTCTTAAGCCATGTATTGGTGCTAAGAATATATCCACATGCATGTAAACCTCCACCAATATAAAAACATAATCTTCCCACTAAAATAAATCAAGAATCAAATATCTTTCCACCAACCGTATGATTCTTTGCAAGTGGTGGAAATAAAGTGGAGTTTAGTTTATGAGATTAAAGAATTAAAATATTCTCATAACTTTCTTTAACAAACCTCCAAGAAGTCAATGCCACATTTCTTTGGTGGAATAAAGATATGGATTTTTTAAAAAAAAATGCAACCATGATTAACATGAATAACCCTTCAATCCTTTAAAAAAATCTTTATATCTTTTTGATAATATAAGAGTCGTAGGATTTTTAATTTAGGGGATAAAGATTTAAAAATATGTCCCATGACTATTTTAAATAACTATCTATGTGGGATTGGGAATAGTATATTTTTGAAACTTGGATAAATAAAATATCCAATGGTAGATTAAAAACCATAAAATAAGATATTTAATTAATTAAATATATCCCATGGTAAAATAAAAAATTATTAAATAGAATATTAATTAATTAAATATATATCCCATGGTAAAATAAAAGATATCATTAAATAGGATATTAATTAATTAAATATATATCCCATGGTAAAATAAAAGATACCATTACATATGATATTAATTAATTCAATATATATCCCATGGTAAAATAAAAAATACTATTAAATAGGATATTAATTAATTATCTCAAATCATATGAAGAGTGAAAATCTTTCGGATCAAATTGACTGTAAAAATGACCTAGCTTCATGATGGTCGATATGGCCTTTTTGGAGGGTTAGAATGGGGTTTCTTGGAATCCAAACAAATCCACATGTTAAGGGACATGTAGAAAAATAATTATTTCTGGGTTTCTCAAGAAACTTGGTGGGTATTCAATGGTTTTTGCATCATAGTATTAGATTTGAAGATTTTGGAAATTTTCAAGACTTGGCAAAATTATGCTTCTTAGAGACATCATTAGGTCTAGACCCTTGTGGGGATATACAACAGATTCCAACCATTGCTTGGATATTGGGTGGAACTGACCCATCCATGTGTACTTGGTATATTTTCAAGTCTTGGAAGCCATTTTTCCTTAGACAACCCTCATAATTTGAGCCCTGCGTAGATGGATGCCAAAATTTGAACCCTACTTAGATAAGGATTAGAATCCAAGGCCTATTCAGATAGTTACCAAAACCTAAACACTATTTGGATAAGTTTTTGAACTCGATCCTTGATTGGATAGCAAGTAGAACTTGAGCCTTGCCTAAACATTCCTTGGAACTTGAAGCCTATGCAAACACACTGGTTTCTGCCTATGTCCATTTCCACCCACTTGCACTTTTACCACTCCTAGTTTTTACCACCTACAGTTTTCACCTCTCCCAATTTTTGACCCTCCCTTATTTTCACACAATGACTTGCATACACATATAAAATTTAAGGTAGCAAGGAGTGGCACTATTCATTTGGAAAGTTGGAAAGTGACATCCCTTACTCAGTCCCATCATATGGTAAATTGACATCATAAAGGGGGGAGGGGGCACTCATCTTATGGATTAACCCTTGGTCATAACTAACCCAAGGGGGCTTAAATTTTTCCTAAAAAGTTGGGTCCATATATTTTGCAAGCCCAATTTCATTTTATAAGGAATAATTTTCTAAGAACTTCAAACTCACATAATTTCAACAAGCATCTCCTTTTTAGGCATCATTTTTTGTAAGTACAAGTTTTTTTGAGCTCTACATGTTGGATCCATTAGTACACCTTGTAAAATTGAACCTTTATAAGTTTATAGTATTGTATTTCTTTATTATTTTACACTATTAATTTAACATATACCTCATTTATATACCATAGATTAGAAGTTGGTTTTGATTCTTACATCATTCAATTATCATGAGTGAAAAACCAAAATACAAATCTAGTTGAGGAGTAAAGGTTTATACTGAATCATGATGGGTACAAAAACAAAACCAACACTAGATGTAGATAAGATGAAGTGGTTTAATAGATGTGATGAGGCCTACAGTCTATTTTTCCTATTAATTTCTCCCAACTTCCTCTTTCACATTAAATCTATAAATACTCCTAATGATGTTTAGAGCATTCTAGAAAAAATCTATGGGAAGCAGGATATAATAAAGGGTCATGAATTGGAGAATGAACTCATTAGTTTGATTTCAAGAAATTTTGACACTATATAGGATTTCATCACCAAATTCAAATCACTCAGGTTGTAGTTGAAACTATGCAATATAGACAAAATTGATGAACAATTGATTCTTTCAATCCTTTTCAAATTGGGTTCTAACTATTTTATCTTTGTTTATACCTTCCATGCCACCAAACATGCCCTTAGAGATACATGGACATATTGTCTTTGAATGATTTTGTTGATAACTTGACTCAGGAGTAAGATAAGCTTATTTAGAGGGGTACATTAAAGTCCTCTAAATCACATACCTTAATTGTGAGTCATGAAAAATAGAAAGATTCCAAATGTAAGGAGAATAAACATAACAAGAATGACCAAGAATAAAGAAAGAGTCAATAAAAATGATGCTAAGTCTAAAGCATCAAATGAGACCTCCTCTTCAGGCAATAAACCTAAGAAACAGAGGCTCACATATGCCTAGTATAATAAAATTGGGTATGATGAAACCAAATGTATAAAGAAACAAATTGATCAATTGACAAAGATGCTTGAGAAAAAGGACATCAGTGTACTTGATTTAGTCAAATAGATTTCATCAGTGCATGAGTCTTCTAAAGAAAAAGATAATAGTAATGGTAAAGGTAAAGATAAGACAATTATTGTATTTACATCTTAGCCTTTCATATAGGTGATTGATTCTATTGCCTCACACCACATGACTTTATCATTAGGATCTTTTCTCATCCTTAGAGCCTTGTTCTATGCCTTCCATTTTTTTGGGTGATGACACTTCGGTAGAAGTTAGTTGGAAAGGGTATGTTGAAGTGAGTGGTGAGACATTTCATGAAGTTTATGTGTTTCTTTATTATCATCTAATCTCCTATCTATTTATCAGATCACTCACATCAGTTCAATCAAGAGATTTAAATTCACCCCTGGTTCTATGGTTATTAATGAATTTCATAGTGATGTTAAAGTTACAAATGGGAAATCAGATCACCAATCATGGTTGTACACTTTCTCACATATTTCTCTTGATCAACCCTTTACTACTTTACTCACTCATACATATGGGGTGAGTAAATTATGGCATGAGAGATTTGGCCATCTTTGTTATCAATGCCTAAGTAAATTAGTCATCATGACATGGTTTTAGGGTTGCCTCATGTTCATTTTTATAATAGTATTTTCTATGGTTTTATACTTGGCAATCATCTTGAAGAGAAGTATGACAAAGATGGAGAGCCACATAAATTTTAGAGTTAGTCTAGGCCTTTTCCAAAAGTTTATCTAGTAAGCCCAGTTATATTTTTACCATCATGAATGATTTTTTAGGGTATACATGGGTTTATTTTATTAATCAAAAGTCTAAGCTCTTTAATCACTTGGAGAAATTTAAGGATTTTATATAAAAATAGTCAGGTACAAATATCAAGATTTTGCACATGGACAATGGTGGTGAGTATGTCAACCATTGTTTTGAGTAGTTCTATACTTTAGAGAGGATTAAAATACAATGTACAATTCCTTATAGTCCTTAGTATAAGGGTGTTGAAGAATGCAAGAATAGGTCCTTAAAAGAAACAAAAAATGATATGCTACCCTCCAAATATCTTGCACCTCAATATTGGGTCAAGGCCATTAATTATGCTTGTTATATCTAAAATCGAGTTTCTCATAAAGCATTGAAGGAATTCAATCCTTTTGAAGAATGGAGTAGTAAAAAACCCACAATTAAGCACTTTTTAGTGTTTGGATCTCCTATTATGGCATACATTCCTAAGAAGAAATGTAAGGCAATTGAACCTCAAAGTCAACCTTGCATCTCCATTGGATATCTTGAGGGTGTTAAGGGATACATGCTTCTCCATTCCACCACTCATGAGTTGTTCATTGATATAAGTGTTCATTTTTAGTAGAGTCATTCATAATCCACTCTTGACACTACTCCCTCTTCTTTGGACTTACTAGGATTTGATGACATTTCTGATTATTTAAATCCACTTGAGTAGCTTCTTGATGATCCAGATTCTTCTTTTAATTATAATGATGAGAGTAGTGAAGGGGACTTACCTCCTTCAACTACCAAACAATATATAGAGGATGAGGAATATCCTCTTAATTTTTCATATCCTCTTTGGGCTAGACATACATTACAAAGTGCTAGCCATTGGGTTTAGAGATCCATCATACACCAGTCAGACTCATTATTAATTGAAAAATGTCCCACATCCATTCACTACATTTGTTTCTAATCCACATTCATTTAATGAAGCATCATGCACTCATGAGTGGGATAATTTTATGGAAGAGGAGTATAATTCCTTACTGAGGAACAACACTTGAGATTTGGCCCCTCTTATTAAGGGAAGAAAACTTGTTTGAAGTAGATGGGTCTATCAAACAAAATTTTCAATAGATAGGTCCATAGACAATCTCAAAGCATGTTTGGTAGCAAAGATTTTTATCTAGGTTTTTGACATTGATTATATTGATACTTTTATTTAGTTCCCAAAATGAACTCAAACTGACTCACTCTTTACATTACTGCAGCACATCATTGGTATGTTAATTAGATGGATGTATAGAGTGCCTTTCTTCATGGTGAACTTACGGAGGAGATATACATGGAGCAAGAACAAATTTTTTTAGAAGATTTTTCCTTAGTTTTCAGACTTTAAAAATGTATCTATGGCCTCAAAAAATCTCATCAAGCTTGGTATGCCAGGATGAACTCATTTCTTCTTTTGGTTGGGTTTACTATATGCCAATATGATCCTAATGTCTAAATTTTTCATTAGGATGACTTAAATTTGATTTTTTTCATTTATGTGGATGACCTTTTGATCATCACAAGTCTTCCATCCTCCATCATAATAGTGAAAACTATTTTTTCTAATAGGTTCTCAATGACTAATTTGGGCTTGTTACATTACTTAGGATTGGAATTTCTTAGTTTGACTTTAGGATTACTAGTGCATAAACTAATTATAATCTTGATTTACTTGTATACTTTAACATGGATGATTGTAATCCAACTCCAACTCCCTTTCTATTTGGTGTGAAGCTTGAGGTTGATTGTCCATATCCTTTGCTTGATGCTACCTTGTATTGATAACTTATTGATATTCTCATCTATATTACACACACTAGACTTGACATTTCATATGAAGTGGACATGGTCTCTATATTTATGCATAAACCACATGATCTGCATTGGAAAGAAGCTAAGTAGATTCTCTACTACATTCAAGGCACTCATCATTTTAGAATTAACTATGGAGTAGGCATTGACATTGATTTGATATACAGATTTAGATTGTGCTAATGATATTCAAAATCATAAGTATAATTTATTCCTTGGTTCAAGACCAATTAGTTGGTCAAGTAAGAATTAAAATGCTATTTTTTTATCTTCTACAGAGGCAAAATATAAATGAGTGTTAATGTTGCCACTGAGGCTATTTAGCTTCGAGGGATTCTCACTGAGTTCGGTATCCAATTTTGATGACCAAAAATCCTTTTATTTGATAATCAAACCATAATCCATATTTATAAGAATCTAGTCATCCATAAATAGACCAATAATATCGAGATTCACATGTATTTTATTTGGGAGATTATTCATGAGTAAGTAATTGATCTCTGCTATTGCTAAACTTCAAAGTAAATTGTTGATATATTCACCAAAGCTTTCATAGAGAGAAAGTATCTTCAATTGTGAGATCTTCTTCAAGTTTGGGTAGCTTCAACATCATATTTTGGGTGAATTTTTATTTCCTTCCTTCTCTCTCTATTCTTCTATGGGGGGACTTCTCTCTATTCATCTAGGGAGATTTTCTATGTAATTACGTATCTCATTAAGCCTTATTATCAGGACCAATTTCTTCTATCCACCTAAGCTACGCTTAAGGGGGTGTTAGTGTAGGTTTTTTATACCATCATATGGTTTTTATTATATATATTATTTAGATTTCTTAGGTGTATTGATTAGGTCATTAGGAAAATATGGTTTAACATATTTTTTGATCTTGAGTTACTTTTTGCTTCTCTATATAATGTACCTTTCCTAAAGCTATTTGACTAATGATGATAATGAAAATGATTATTTTTTATTATGTTTGATTTTGCTTCTATAACAAGCTATATCTTTTGCGTATTCTTTTTATATGTTTCAACAATTTGTGCATTTGTGTCTATCTAGTCCCAATCCTCGATTATGGTCCACTTTGACATTCCAAAGGTCTCTAGAACTAATCCAAGAGTTTGGAAAGCTGATCTATGGATTCCTTGGAGCTATGTAGTCTTTAAAAAAACTCCTTAGTATATATATTGGTCACCCAAAACATATGCTATTGATTATAGTACTTAACATTGACCTGTACATGTAAAATTGGCATCTTTTCCATGTATATATTAAAACTTAGTTGACACAATATATAACAATGAATCTGAAAGCATAATCAAGATAAACAACACACTTTATAATTTAAATCAATAATGAGTCCTAATATTTGCATCCAAATCCATTTTAATGAAGAGTAAATAGGAGGAAAATGAGGTCATTACTTGAATATGATGAGTATGGACTCATCATTGTGGGGTTACTTTTTGAAAATTGTACCCATAATCCATATTTTTCAATTTTTTTTCTTGATTTGATACTAGATCATGTATTTTGTACATGGAAAAAAAATTTGATTCATTCCTTTAGAGGCTTAATCATATTCAATATACATCTCTTTCAACATATTCATTGATCTTTTTTCTCTCTTATTGTACATGGATACCTCATCAGGCCCAATTATCAGGACCCATACTTATGAGCATAAGGCTTCTTCTCTTTTACCACATCACCTAAGTTGAACTTTAGGTTGGTGTTGATGTGCATCATATTCACACATGATGTTAAGTTGAATGTTAGGGGGGTGTTGATGTGCATCATATTCACACATGATGTTAAGTTCACCTTAGGTAGTGTTGTAACCAAGGTGTGATGTATTATATGTACCACATAGTTAATATGCACATTTAATGTGGTAGTTATCCCTAGATATGAGAAGGTTACATGTAACTTTAGGAATGATTCCACCTTTCACTCCACCAATAAATATATATCACTCAACTATTTATTTTTATATATAAGAAACATTTTCTCCTTTATGGAAAGTAATGGAGTTTAGATTCTTCCCCTGAGCTAGCTAAGATGTAGTCTTTTAAAGAGTCTTATTATGGTGCAACCATTACTAGTTGCACATAATACATTGTATGTTATGCATTGTTAATATAATGTGTATTTATTAGTGTTTCTCTCTCTTTTATAAATACTTCATTTGGATGGTGTCTATGTAGATTATGGGATTTATCTTTCCTACCATGGTTTTAGGTATAAGGGCTGTGTTCCCAATATGGCCTCAGATCTATGTTTTGTTTCTAATATATGAGTCACATCTCATGTTTATTGCACTACTTGTCTAATTTTAGCCTACCATTTGGTATATTTTAAAAAAAGGAAATGAAAAAAATTGACCATAAACAACTTGTAGTGGTTGCACTAGGCTTCATTTGGATTCAATGGGTCAACCCAGGTTATGCAATTGATTTAAATGTGTGTTTTAACATAGGTGATACACATTCATTTGTTTGTATTCATAAATATTTTGTAGATGTGATCCATAGTATTTTTACTTGTCTTTGATCTAAAATATGTTTCCTCTTTTAGTATTTATAGTAGATGATTTTTTTTGTAGAAACTTTAAAACACTAAAAACCTCAATCCTTAATTGAATTTAAGATATACACAATGTAAACATCTAAGTGCAAGATTCTCATAGAATTAAGATCCTGATAGAAATAGTATATGTACATGTTTTAGATTATTTTGATTTAGTGTGATGTAATTAAGTTAAAACCTAAGACTATTCAAATTGTATAAGATGTCTAAATTATGTAGATTTGGATGTAAACTAGAAGATTGAACTAATTAATTACACTTAATATATATGACAATAACCAAGATGATAAGATACTTAGCTTATTAAATTTTTTTCTACTATGTGTTTATATACAAGTGTCAAAAATATCCTAAAATGGATATATGGTTGTTCAAATCAGGAGACTAACTGTCAAAATCTACCAAGATATTATAGTTAGGGTACATATGCCTAAGGTATATGAATCCATCCACTATCTATTGAAGATTTACCATGTGTATCTACATGTATATTTTTACATATAGCATTTCCCCTACCTATCAAGAGTGTTATTGTGTGTTTTTTGAGATTTGTTATTATGCATAGATTCAAATATATCTTCCTTTACATTGGAAACCTAGAACCACTTATGACACATGTTTTGAATATAAAAATGGGTTAAAGAGAATGGGTTGAACAATATCACCCACATATTTTTATGTGGCTAAACATTTCATATATTCCAATACTTTTAGGAAGGCTCAAACTACAAATAATTCTCTCACCTAGGTGTATCTGTGTTCAATAGTGATATACTAGAATGTATGCATCCTATGTGGATTTTTAAACTTTAAAACTTGTCATTTTTGACCTTAAAATAATATTCAGACCTAGCTTGGTGATCATACCTTTGAGGGGTATTCATATTTGGAAGATTTAGGGTATTGTGTTATTGTATTCCTTAATCTACAATTACAATATCAGATGATTTCTAGTTATGTGCTAGATAGGAATAGGCTTAAGCTTATTGTGTATAAATAAGAGACTCTTTGGGTAATTCCTCTTCCTAACCAACATGTGAAACATGTGGGCCAATTTAAGGTAAGGGTTTAAATTTGTAAAATATTCATTTGGATAGCTTAAGACACCTTCAACGAAGTCAAACACTATCAATAACCAATATCATCTAACCATTGCCAAAAATATATAGAATAGAGAAAATAGTGATATGGAGAACCTTGATAGTCTTCTTAATATAATACATAGTTTAGATATAGACTAGGGAGATCATGTATAACTAACATTAAATTGGGAAGGCTAAACACATAGATAGATGAATGCTAGGAGAGAATGTGAACAAGAGTCATATGTGTACACATTAGTCATGTATGTTAAGGATTGGTTAAAAAATTATAATATCAAGTGTCTAATACCAAATTTGAGTGTCTACATAATAACCCCCTTTTTAATCTAGTATTGAAAATTGGAGATTAAAAAGACAAGAGTAAGAAAAATTGGCACTTGAGTATAACCATATGTGGTGTATTTAGGTATGTCTTGAGTATTAAATTTGCTCCATGTAAGCCTGTAATGAAACATGCATAAATAAGTGTCCACTTAAGATAAAAAATCTAAAGAAATATAGATTATTAAAATATTGACAAAGCAAGAAACAAATACACTTGTGTGTGTGTTAACCAAGTTACCCTTTTTGAAGTCATTAGAGAATTGGGTAATTATGCCATAAGGAGATGCCAATGTTGAAACCATGGGTTTTTAAGATAGATGCCCCAACCCTTGTTGGAGATGAGGAAAGTGCTAAAATTATGAGCTACATAGAGCCTCAAATTCACTAATCATTATAATTTTATGATAATGGAACCCAAAATGGATTCTAATAAAATGAGAAAGCCCCATACTAGGGTCATATGTAAATCTAAATAGATTTGTGAAAACCTGAGTAAATTTGAGTAATAATGAGTATATCTAAGTAATATTGAATATATCTTAGTAATCCTAAGTATATTTTAGTATAACTAAGTAAACCTAAGTATATTTGAGAAGTATGAATCGGTCTCTATAGATGTATTTTAGATTCAATTTATGTCAATGTGAGTATGTTTGAGTACATATGAGTCATGTAACATGTGTCATGTTGTCATATAATCCATGAACTGTCACTTATATACCTATATAATATATCAAATATGCTCCCAATCTATGTCAATCATGTCCCAGTCTATGCCAATTTGAGTCTATATGTGCCATTCTAAATCAATATGTGCCAATATGATTCAATTTGTACCTATTTGAATAATGTATTATAACCCCCCAAAAAATATAAATTATATTCAAGGGAAGGATTGAATCTTTATGAAAATCCCACTATGTAGTCCCCCCTTTTGAGGTGAGGGACGTAGATTTTAAAGCTCTCATATCAAAAGAAAATAGTTATATGCAACATATTATATAGAAAAGTTGTAAGCAAGTAAATCATGTACTAACATGGTTAGATTATGTCATCACAAAAATATTACATTGTTAGAGAATAGATGAAACATGTATCTTAAGGCATCATAGTAATCATCTGATGTGCATGAATAATGACACTTTGAGTAGATTCATTCAATAATTGATTCTTGTTGTGGATGGCCAAACTAGGCACATTATTGCTCATAATTTGAGAATATTATAGAGGAAGATGCATCTTAACTCTTGGGATTGTTATAACATGGAATTATTTATCCAATATAATCCTAAGGAAAATGATGGGGGAGGGATTATGGATATCTAATGTAAGTGCATCCAAGTTGTATGAGAAATATTACATCACCAAAACTATGTAGGGATTTTGGAAACATTAAATAAAGTATATCAACATAGATTTGTTGTGACTAAGTCCCATATAGATGAATTAAATTTATTAAGAATCTTGAAATGTATAATAGACATGTGACCATGGTGAAGGCTTGTAAATGGGAGATCACGTACTTCAAATGCAGACCCAATGAAATATATATTAGTTACTATAAATGCATAGATCCACAACCTAATGGAATATAGGGAAACATAGATACATTGAAACCACAAGATCATGGAAGTTCATAGAGTCAGTGCACCTTAAGAACACCCCCCAAAACATATGTATTCATGAAGCATGGAGTTCTGAGTGAAAGTCAACATTATATGGTGTCAACGATAATATTGTATTTTATAATGGCCATGGAGTTACATCCACAAAGTCATGACCTTAATAAATCCCTATGGATTCCACATATAATTCATAAAGTCTATGAGTCCATGGAGAAGGACAGGTGTTAAGTCATAGTTGTTTAAGGAGGGCATGACTAGTTCACAACTCTATAGACATAGTAGCAGCCATAATTATAAAAGGAGAATGAGTGAAAACTCATAAGTAGATTCTATATATTCATGGGTTCATAGAGTATAAAGGGATCATGTGAATGGTTTAATCCCATTATACAAGGACCCTAATATCATGCCACATGGCACAATCTTATGATTCTTGTGAGCCTAGCTCACTAGTTAATGGTTGTAATGGGAGACAACACAAATATATTCTAATAACCATAATTGTTGCTAGAAGGCACCATGACCAAATGGTGTATTTATAGTCTTGTTATAAGTCTCTTATTTAGAGATTTAATTTTATTATGGACAAAAGATAGTTTCCTTACACATGTGCTTGTTATTTAAAAAATATTCAGAGAATCATAGGTTATTTAAAGGAAAAGTTTGAGGTGGTCTAAGAGTGGGAAAATGAAAATATCTCAGACCGATCAATGGATATTTGACATATATAGGAGATCAGTCTACATAGTTGATATAAGAGATTAAGGAGATCCAATTGATAGATAAAGGGGAAAAAATAGGCCACAAATCAGAGAGGGCTCAAAGTATAAGAATTTGTAGAGTTTACAACCCATGTGAGTGAATAATACCATAGAGGCTTAGAGAAGATAGAGTAGTGAGAATAGAGTAACAAAATTTACATTTCATTAAGGCTAATTTTATTAATAAAGAAATGATTGTTTTTTCCACTATGTGACTCTGAATTCACGGCCAAGGGAATCCCTTCACTGGGACCTCCTACCATGAATTTCACCAAGTGGTATCATAGTAGTAAAAGTGAGTTTTGTTTCAAGTGTGAGAAAGTCTTTCATGTAAAGAAGAGGCCTG
Source organism: Torreya grandis (assembly GCA_037957365.1). Classification (NCBI taxonomy): domain Eukaryota; kingdom Viridiplantae; phylum Streptophyta; class Pinopsida; order Cupressales; family Taxaceae; genus Torreya; species Torreya grandis. Next base: position 3,174,759 of record JARHVA010000619.1, read on the forward strand.
TGAAAAGTGTGAGACTCATGTTGAGTCATTTTCAAGTTGTGAAAGAGAAAATTTCATAGGAGTGAGCATAAGTTTGTTGTAGGCATGTGATAAATATTTCAAGTGTAAATAAATTGAGATAGACTCTTGTTTGATTCTAATGTAGGTTGTGAAAGAGAATCATGCTTGAATCAATTACATGTGAAATAGAATACTATTTGTGGAGAAGAAATGACATAAAATTGGAAGAGCATCGAGAGCAGAAGACCTAGCAAATATGTTAAAGGATTTCCAAGATTGGAAATGATGGAGACTGTACACAGTGGTGAAGATATTTTAGGCATGAGTAAATATGAAGGAGTTGATGTCCATAAAAGCAAAGTTAGATGCTTTGGAGAGAAATCATGTAGGCAAAGGAAAATATTCCAATAGAAGAAAAAGACTAGCAAAGGTCAAGGTGGAATAAAGAGGTAAGTCCACTTGCAATTTGTCTTCTTTTTTGGTAAAGAGAGCCTAGAGAAGATCATGAAATACGTAGTTGAGTGAGAGATTTTATTTTAATATGAGAGTATAGAATACCTTATTAGGGTAAAGATTGAAATTAAGGGACTATATGAAAGTGCAATTGTGTATTAAAGATCTCACCAATGGAAGAGACAAAGAAAATGAAAGAAGAGAGTGAGTAGTTGTGAACATATGATTTCCCAATGGATTGGTCATGTGTTACACCAAAATTTTCATAAGGAATGGTGGAACAAGATCTAAATCTTGAGACTTGAGATAAAAGATAATAATATTATATTGAGAAGCAATAAGAGAGAGGTTTCCATGTGAGCAACTTAAAGCTATTTTGAGAAGTAGCAAGGGGAAAGATACAATCAAAGAGAATAAGATTGTCATGAAAGGCAATAAGAGAAATAAATATCTAAGTGAGAATCCCAAGTCTCAAATAATTATATCTAAAAACATTTAGTAAATATATTATCTAAAGTTTGTTTTGAAGAACAACATAGAAATAAATATGTGAGCAGATCATAGAGGAAGAAAGCTTCATGGAAGAGGATGTGGAGGTAATATATTTTTCACGAGAAGGACACTCATTAGTGGAAGGTGGGAAAGAGTTTATGTTATTCCATAAGGGGGATGAAGCTGAATTCTCCTTGGAGGATACATGTAATCCATTTTTTTTCTCTTTTTAGGAAAGGAAGGTTGAGGATATCTAATAAAAAGTTCAAGTTTCCATGAAGGAAACAATAGAGGTGGATGAAGTGCACATTAATTCAAATGAGGTGAGTATGGTTAAGGCCATTGATATAAATAAGAAAATAAAGTGAATAATAAGGAGAGAAATACCATGGAGATTTTTTAGGATGAGCCTTTGAAAGTATTGCATGAGAGTGAAAGTTGTGAGAAAAATGTGAGCAACATAGAAGATTTGGATAGTGTGTCCTTAAGGCATGAAAAAGAGTTAGAAAACATGTTTTCAGGAGCTATTAATTCCCATAATATGACTTATCTATGTGTATATCTATCAATGAAAGATATATCAAAATGGAGGACAAATTGTGATTCGGTCTAACATGTTCATATGTATGAGAAACAATGAGAAAAAGTGGAACAAGATGGATTTCACTTGAAAATTTTGAATTTGGGAGATAAGACTCTCATAAGAGAAATTTGAAAATAATGCAGAGATGAAAAAATTAACTCATGTGACATATAAGTAAAGAAGGAGGAGAAGGAATAAGAATGAAATTAATCTGAAGATGATGTAAATAAAATGGGAAGTGAAGAAAAAGAGAAAATAGAGTTGAAACATGAACAACTAGGCACTATTATGAGGTGTAGCACATGATTTCAAAATTTATTTTTATGGTTAGTATGAAATCAAAATCAATTGGAACATATCGCTAACCTAGGCATGGTCTTTCAATCGAGCAAGACAAACAAAATAAAAAATAAACAAACAAGCAAACACAAATGGTTATACTTGTATTTTCTATCTCTTTGAAAAAAAGAGTGATGGTGTTCAAATGTAGTTACAAAAGGATTGTATAGTACACATGGACAATGTGACAATGTAACCCCTTTCAAAATTTATGATTTGATGATCATGACAAGGGAGATTGAAGCTTTGTAAAGCTATTTAAACAACACTTCACTATCAATTGAAAGCTTGTTGAGAATGGATGGTGGCCCTTCCATTTATAGATTTTATGAGTGGATGTGGACCATTGATCCAAGATGAAGATCAATGGGTGAAGATCAATACTAAAAGGAAAGGTAAACATTAAATGCTATCACGTAGACTGTGTAAGTGCTTGTAAGGAGCTCCATTTGAAGGATTTATCCTAGAATCATTCATCAGTAATATTAAAAATGTAAAAAATAGAATAACAAGAAGCTAAAATACCTCTCAAGGAGTAAATCATAAGGGATGATGCTAATTTTAATTTGATAAACCAAACTTATCAAAAAAAACCCAAGTGATAAATTAGGAGGCTTGTCCATAAAATATTTACAATACAACTTTTATAATCAAGATGAATTCAAAAAGAAGAGAGATAGAGCTTCAAGTATCTAGTTGAATAAAATAAGAGAGGGCTCTTTAAATAGAGAAATAAAAAAGGAGAGGGAGTTACAAGGAGTCCCGTCATACCTCACAAGACATCCATAGTGTGTGCCAAGTGTCCTATTCCCTTAGAAATTATTGTTATGACAAGGGTTCTCAACCAAACTAGTTTTACCTTTGAGTGAGTTTTACACTTATTCACTTTAATTTTACTTATGACTTAATAATGTGTACATAAATTTAATGCATATTTAAATGGTTAATTATGTGCACATGTGTTTGTGCACAATCTAGTCACTTCACATTTTTGGACCACAACCTACTATGGGTTGTCCACCACTTTGTCCCCCACTTTGGTGTTTGCACATGGTGATGACATGCCCATTATGGATTTTCTACCCTACTCTCTCCTTCCTATATATTGAGCACTCTCATAGTGCATTTGTAATGAGGAAATGAGAAATCAGTAAATAAAGAAATTCATACATTTGCTTTGCATATGAGTTTTGCTTTCTGATAAGAATACAATCTATTCTTATCATTCTTATTTCCTAGCATAAGTGCTTCCCATAGGATGTTAGATTCTAATAAAACATCACACGGTACTAAACTTGGTTAACTACTTAGGGTAGCCTTGTAGGGTTGAAATCTATGAATTTATTTTACTACCAAGTATGCTCTTCTTTTGCATTCATAGGATGGTCCTGAGAATGAAAAGGGTGTAAAAGGAAGAACCAGATTCAAGGGGGTTACTATTGAGTGTTTAGTTATGATTCTTATATTAGATCTTTTTGGAGCACAACAGAGCTCACTGTCGCATTTAGAGTGTTAACGAATGACAAATTTGCTTCTAGTTTTGTTCTATCTAAACATTGGAGGCTCCATTGTCTAAGGATTTTTTACAAATGGTTCATGTAGATCATTATTTTTTTGGCCTTCTAGGCCACCAAAATTCTTTTTTTAGGCTCACCAATTCCATTGTTTGTTTGCACTTGCCTTCAATGGATCAGGTTTCACAACCAATATTATTTATTTAGTCTCTTTTTTCAAAAAAATCAAAAAATAATAATTTTTTCTTCTTTTTTCAGAAAAAAAGAATTATATTGTAATTTTTTTATGTAAAAAAATCAACAAAAAAGAAAAAATATTGATAAAAAAATAACATATATAAAAAAACATATCAAAAAATGAGTTTTTTATATATTGTAAAAATAATATATTAAAAAATATTTTTTATCAAAAAAAAATGCAAGCCGTATGACATGCACAAGCTGAGCCAAAGGCTCACATCGTGGATGCAGGTCACAACCCTGTTTCAAGATCCAAATCCTTGGTTGGGGCTTTGCCTCAACACCAAGGCCGTAGCCTTGTGGTGTGAGGCTCGGCCTCCACCCAGGTGCTTGGCCTTTGCCCCACCAACATTTTTTTTTTAAATTTAAAATAAAAATAAAAATAAAAACATTACTATGTTTTTTTTCAAAAATACAAAATCCCAAAAAAAAACTAGTTTCTATAAAAATCAGGTTTTCCAAAAATAATTTTTTCATGACTAGGTGATTTGGTCAAACTAGATTTCTAGTTTGTTTTCTTGAACATGGAAACTGGTAAACCTCTACATTTGGTGGTAGTTCTACTAAATCTGGTGAACCTCTACATTTGGTAGCATCTATGCTAAATTTGGTAGATTTATACATTTGGTGGCAGTTCTGCTAAATTTGGCAATTTTGTGGATGACCCCCTCTCTAATACGCATAGTGATTTGGTAGTTCTACTTCATCAGTGAATATCTTGAGCTCCAAACCTCCAAATGACAAGCAATTTTTTTTTTATTTTGGCTATTTTTTTACACTCTTTATGGTGGCATAAACAAATTCTGCATTTTATCAGTTGTTTTTCATCTTTTGTCACAAGTATTGCAATGGTGTCATCTATTTTTTACCTTTTGAGACTCTGTATGGGCTCATCTAGAACCCATTTTTAGTATAATTACTTTTTAAAGTGCATGATTCTTTGTGTACTTCATAGTGGTGATATCCAATTGTATCATTATATTAGAAAATGGTAACTTATATGCCATCATCTTCTTTTGGCCATTGTAAAAAATTATAAACAATACCACTTAGCTATTGTTGAAAGTGGAATTTGTAACCACACTACTTATAAAGTGCCAAAATCATTTTTTAGGGGGCGGGGGGGGGGGGGGGCGAGTTCTTCATTTAGTGGATTCTAGGGGGTTGTGTTGGTGTATTTGTCTTCACATTTTATGTGCTTACACTTTTTTACCATGGGTAATCCAATTTTTCCCTTGTTAACTTCATATAACTACAACACATGGAAGTCACATGCATAGAGTGTATTAATGGGAAAAAGAAAAAGCCACTATATAGATGGAAAATTTCTTGAACCCACCAATCCAAAATAAAATAATGTTTGGTTGATTGAACACAAAGACACTTGGGGTACCTGCACATATTCATTTCACTTGATATTATGTTTCATATTGATCAATGTAAAATCTCTAAGCAGACATGGGACATCCTTAATAAATTGCATGGTCAAATGGATGAGGCTATGGAGTATCAAATTTATAACTAACTCCCTAATCTCGATCTATCTTGTTTTGACAACATTTATGACTGTCACTAAGGTGAATAAAATCTGTGCACAAACTCAAATAATGTGGACTTGATAAAAAGGATGTCCAATTAATTTTCAATGTGTTTAGAAAAATTCCTATTGAATATGTTGCATTTGTATCTAGATTTCTTAATCATTGGCTAACAATGGGCTAGGTCTATGTTATGCCAAAATTTGAGTCCTTTACTAAAATGCTAATGCTTGAGCAAACCAATTTGCTCACTATAGGTCTTCTCAAGCCATCTAAGTTATAAACATTAATGATGGGACGTTGTCAACATTCAAGAGGTCATAAGTAATAAAAATATTAATTTCCCAATGTTGGAGGTTTTTCAATGATGTCTCCAAGATGACCAAGGTGGTTGATGAGGTGTCATGTGTGTTAGATTGACAATGATAAAGTGTACTTCAATGTGCTTCAATATTCCTGCATGGTTTTTCAATGTTTAACTTGAATAGGAAATTGATGGATGATATTGATGGTATGTACATGTTTCAGATACCCTATGAGATGTTATGAATGCTTAGAGTGCTTATGGAAGGGGATGGAATTCATTAGAATAGTCATATGAAAGTCTAAGCTCAAGTAGTCATCTTAACAAATAAGGACAAGTAAGTAATTTGATGACATAATATTTCACACATGTGAAGGTTTTAATAGAAGATTGATATGATGGATATATTCCCCTATGTTAGGAGATCATATGGTTCAAATTTTAGGTCATGAGGTTGAGCATAGAAAAAGCTAGTAAGGTGCAAAGTTGGCCTTTCGAGCAGAGTTTTTACTAAGTTCCCATACTTAGCCAAATTTGCAAGAAGATATCTATAGTGATAATTTATTTGGATCACATATCTAATAGAGGGTGTTTAATATAACTAGATAAGGATCCAATGGTGTAGTTCAAATTCAAACAATCAATATTACATACGCTAGTGACATTTGTCACAATCATAGAGCTTAAGCAGTAGATCTAACGATGAATGCAAAATTTGTCAGATGAAGATACAATGGAGTACATGATATTTTAGTGATGATCCAATGGTGCATATTAAGTTAAAATGTCAAAGGATGCTCAGAAGACACATAGGGCTTCTAAGTGGTAGAATCTCATTAGAGTCAGCTAGTCAATGTATGCAGAGGGCACATGAAGTTGCCAAGTGGCACAATCACAGATGCCTGTGTCAAAGATCGATGATGAGAGATGTAGAGTTAAATATATGAATATCATGAGGATATCAATGGATAAAATATTATAAATATACCAAGGATCATGAGATGATGGTAAGTGTCAGTTGTTTTGTATTTACTCAGTGACCGTTGGAATTTAAATATTCAAATTAACGAGGGAAAACCAGTTTGTAGTGTTTCAGCTATATCTTTTGATCCAAGAAAAAATTATTGATGGAGTAAAAATAAAAGTTTTATATAACTTCAATGTGAATCCATAGAAACTAGTTATAAGTTTTACTATCTGTACTATCAAAATTACTAATCTATAAAGTTGACTACGTGTTTGACCATGGTTTGTAAGTGATCTGAGAAGGATATTTGAGTTGTTATTGATAGTGTCTTGATGTTTCAAGATGAAATAAATAGTGAAGAGTATTTTAGAATCTATGAGAACCATTTTTTTGAATTTTTTAGGTTTGAATAATCCAATTTAGTGTGAACAATTGCTTAGAAGTTGACTATATTTGTTGAATGCACTAGCAGATTGAGTGACCATCTTACAGACGTAAGTTAAAGATGTTATTAGAATATTTGAGGAATAAAATGAATATGAATATGTAAAATAAGTATCAAATATTTATGATAAGGTATTATATATCATTTTATTCCCCTGATCAGTTATGGAGATTCAAAATAGTTTGATTATATTTTGACTATGTGTGACCAGTCTGAGTGGTCATTTTGAGAGAGTTTATTTAAGTGCTTAGAGCTTGTTTTAAAGTGTCTAAGGCACATGGATATGTAGATGAGGTCTTGATAGGTTCACCCATGTGATATAATCATATGTATTTATGAAATATTTGAGTATTTACTTCAGAAGTTTGAGACTATGTTTTCCATGTATGAAGGCCTAAAGATCAAGAAGGCTTATTTGGTAGGTTCAAAGTGTGAGTTGGTATTACAAGTAGAATGGACCCATATGGGAATAAGTAAGGAGATATTAGAAACATTTTTGATGTGTTAAAATAATTATTAAAAGATAAATGTGGTCCAAGTAGTCTCACATGTAACATGTGAGTATGAAGGCCTAATTATTTTATACCTTACCAAGACCTAATGGTGGTTTGGGGATAACAAGGTAATGAATGACCTATGAAAAGGGTGGTTATCACATGTAACATGTGTATGGAAATATTTTAAATGTATTTAAAATATTTAAATCGTCTTGGTTGACCAAGATGGGTTAAAAGAAGAGAGTGGTATAAATACAAGGCATAATTGGACTAATTATGTTAGTTATGTCAGCAAGGATTGAAGTGAAGAAGATAACATTTAAAAGAGAAGGTATAGGTTATTGAGGACCATCAATAAGTGAAGAGAATCATGCATTCTTATTTGGTCAAGGTGATGAAGATAAACACATAGGTCATTGGACATAATGATCCTAGAAGAGGTAAATTGAGCGAGTAAGCCCTATAGATTGATTGAGTGTGCTTAGTGGATGGATTGAAGAGAAAAGCAGGTTGAAGATTATGTGCATGGTCTAAAAGTCATGTTTCTGATGTTGTGATAGATTTTTTATAGGTTTTCTAATTTTGTATGTGCTAAAAAGTGAAGAGTGATCCAAAAGGGTAATTTGGATGAATTGCTTGTGTATGCAAGTTTGTGAGAGTGTAAAGGGGAAAGAGACCAGGAAATAGAAGTTCATCATCAGGTGTAGAAGACATCAAATCAGAGGAGGAGATTATATCAAGGTATCTAGGTTTTTGCTTGGTTTCTTAGGGGGTTGGTTCCTCCTTGTGGGATGGGTGTCTCACTAAATTAAAGGATGGGTGTTCCTTGATCAATTGGTGCTGGTCTAAATATTGGATCTTGTTTTATAGGACTGTAGTCCATCTTTCAAAGTTTAATGGGTTTTATCCCCCAAGAGGTTTTCCCACATATATGATATGTTCATGTGATCTATGCTCTTATGTATGCTTATGCTCTTATGTATGATATTGGTTAATGTTTATGCTATTTGATCAAGATTGTTATATGTTGAATATTTAAGAATTGGAATTGAATTGGATTATTTGGCATCACTTATTCACCCCCCTCTCAGTGATTATACCTATAATAATTGGTATCAAATTAGGACCTTCTATGCAAATTTTAACCACTTGAAGGTGATCTAAGGTAAAATATGGGTGAAAAGATCATCATGTTTGATGATGACGTTTGTCATGATAGCGAGGAATAAGAAGTTGATCTAGAAGCTAAGCTCATGAATGCACTTGGTTAACTCAAGGACAAAAGAAGAGGAATTATAAAATGAGGAATATGATCAAAGGTATTGAAGCACAAGTTATATCTCTTGAGGGGAGTTTGTCAAGCAAATCTATGAGAGAGGAAAGGGAGAATCAAGAATGATCAAGTCTATGGAAAAGGCAAGCTCAAGATCAAAACATGATCAAGAGAAGGTCAACATTATTAAGGATAAATTTAGGGTTACAAAGACAAATCTGATTTCAAAAGAGGAGAATGCAGACATCTCAAGACTTAGAAGAAAAAAATGCCAATTTGAGTTCAAACAAGGTGATCATGATGAGTTAAAGTCCAATCTTAATTCTATAAATATTATTGAAGGTAAAGTACGTAGATTAAAATATGACATGGAAAAAAGGGCTAAGGAGGATAAGGAGACCATCCAAGATCTCAGAATTCAGTTAGAGGCTGCAAGTTCAAGCATGAGAGCTAAAGAAGATGAATGTGTTTAATTGAAGACTAATCCTATTTCCCTAAAAGATGAACATGAAAAGGTCATAGTCAAGATAGGCAAGCTTGAAGAAGATCAAAATAAATCAAGACAAGACAAAGACGTTGGTATCATGAAAGTCAACAACATAAATCAAGTCAAGAGCAAAATAAAGAAGCCAATCGAACAACCAAATGCTTCCAGGTGTGCCAATTTTTTTATGGGCCATTGTTTTGTTTGTCATCTTGTTGGTCATAGGGAAAAGGAATGTATAATAAGAAGCAATCAGTTAAAAGGAGAGCACTATCATATTCAAGCAAAAGGTATGGAAGATATTGTTTGATACAATTGTTAAAAATTTGGTCATATTGCTAGGTTTTGCAAGCAAAGACCATCAAGTCAAGATAGATTCAATTAGGTTCTTAGAGTACAAGATAAGAGACAAGATAAATAGACCAATGCAAAGAGAGATTAATTTTAGGATAATTTTTATGCGTGCAATCAGTTTGGCCACATTACTAAAGAATGTAAGAGGAGAAGCAATCACTCAAACGAAGATCACAATCATCATCAAGCAAAAGGTCTGAATGATCTTGTTTGTTTCAGATGTCATAGAGTTGGTCACATTGATAGATATTGAATGAACAATTTGAATGAGTTTTCAAATAAAAATAAGGTTTATGGATCTCCTAGTGTACAAGGAAGAGGTTACACATGGTTATGGACACCTAAGTATGTTAGAAGAGATCAGTTTGAGACCAAAGATGGTTTGTTTGCCATGAAGGAAAATCAAAAGTTTCTATTGTTTGCATTTATTGACAATTCTAAATCAAATAATGATGTCAAGGATCCACTCAAAGTTAATTTGATGATGAGGTAGGACTGCAAGTCCAATGAGAGTATGGAGATATGGGAATCTCCTAAGTTTTGGGACTTTTAGTCTCACTATGTCAAAGGGGTGTCTTTATCTAGGATTTAAGGAGACACTTTATAGAAAGAGGAAGCATGGTGGATGATTTTTGGGTTTTGGTTGATGTTTTAGGACAAGAAAGGAGATTTAAAAGATCAAGTGGGTCAAATATCTGAAGATGTTGTAGTTCTGAGTGTGTATTTGAGAAGGTAGAAGAATGATGTTCCATAAGTTGTTTCTTTATGTTGAGAGCTTCATTGATCTTATGGTGACCTCATAGGTCATGAGAGGATAAATTATCCTATTATAGAAGGACATGAATAATTTCAATAATCTGAAGGTGATTACTTTCTAAGTTGTTCATTTCAAGATCTAGACTGCAAGTATAAGGTATGTTTAGGGATTTTGGTCCTGAAGGTCTGTAGGCAGAGTATGGAGGTTTCCAAGTGTCAAAACAAGAAAGATGAGTTGTCAAGATTATTTTGTTGAATACAAATGTGCATTGACTCTATTAAAGTGTGCTACAGGTTATTTTATGCTTTGAATATCTTTTGTGTGCAAGTTGAAGCTTTTTGAGTGCTCTCAAGTTTTCCCAGTTTTGGCTTAAGGGTAAGTAGATCAAAACTTAGTTGAAGGGTATATGGGTTCTCCAAGGTGTGTGATCTCAAAAATGGTTACATAAGTGTGTTTTATTAACCTCTATGTGTGAGAAAATTTTCAAGTGCTAATGTTGATCGAAAGGTGGTGAGTTGACTGAGTTTTATTTAAAAATCTAGTATTTTTGCCCATGCTGGTTAGTTTGTTTCTTAAGGGAGTTAAGGTCTAAGATTACTTGATATATTAAAATGGAAAATGGGTTGTAAAAAATTATTTCATAGTCATCTAAAAGTGTGTGATGTCTTCCATGGATGAAGATTTGTGCAAATAGAGGGCTAATTAGCTAGTAAGTTTGTGAAGGAGCTATGGTGAAAAATTAGAGTTGGAATATTATTTTTGGCATGACTGAGGGGGAACATGAGTGTAATTTAGATATGAAATTTCAAGTCTTTAAGGTGCATACACAAAAACATATGGGTGTTTCAAGGTTCAGGTAGAGCTACTAGGCCTCTAGGCAAGGCTAATGAAGAGAAGAGTGGTCTTTTGTCATTTTCTCCAAATGACAAAGGTATGGTTGTTCCTAAACGAGTTTGTTAATCATTTTTATGCATCTTTCATGTTTGAATATTGGCTTGTTCATCTGCTAGTAATCATGGAGGTAGCTTGACATGAGAAGGTATGGAAGAAAGTATGTTGTTTCATCATGGTTGGAGATGATCTGAATGTGCTCAAAGGATGCCTAAGATCAAGTGACTTAGGAGTCCATATTAATGTTTTTTAAGGTGAGTTCAAGTAGTTTCTAGTGTTCATGTGTGTTTTGTCTTCATAGAGCAGAGTATGATTAAAGAAGAGTGTAGTCATTGTGATGAACCTCCTACATCAATTACTTCTTACAACAGATTTAATCAAAATATGGGAAAAATAAAATAACTCTTACCAATAACTAAAAGACAGAAAGCTTATATTTATCGTAGGCCTCTTTGAGGGGGCAGCCTCCTTTGAGCAAGCTCAATACAATGAATTCATGGATGCCTTTATTCGGCCTCAACACTTATATAAAAACTCTATTCTAACAACTACTACTTCCCTTGTATGTGGGATAATTTGAATAAGCTCTAAGGGACGAATTACAAAGCATATGCGTCCATAGCAATTAAGCATGGGTTCCTAACATCCCCTCCCCCTTAAAAAAAAGCTTTACCCTCAAAGCTTCAAATGTGGGAATTGTTGTTGAATCTGGAAGAGTGGTTCCCATGTTGTATCTTCTGGTTGCATGCCATGCCATTGGATTAAGGCTTTTGTGATGGAGCGGGATCGAAGTTGGTGGGTGCGGCTATCCAAGATTGCTTCTGGCTCGAGAAGGATGGAGCCTTCATTATCAAATGCTGGTAAAGCTGTCTGCACTCAGATATTGGATCCAAGAAGTTGTTTCAAATAGGAGACATGAAAGACGGGATGAACTTGGGAGGAAGGTGGAAGCTCTAAGTTGTAAGCAACTGACCCAATATTTTGGAGAACCTTATATGGCCCATAAAACTTTGGAGCAAGCTTTTGGCACCCTTTTTGTTTGAGTGATGATTGCTTGTATGGCTATAGACGAAGAAAGACCATATCACCAAGTTGAAAGGTACGCTCAAAGTGGTGCTGATCAGCGTGCTACTTTATTCAGTTCTGGGCAATGTGGAGATTGTCACGCAAGGTGCAGAGAATCTGATCTCGGTTTCAGAGAGTAGTTTCAACCGCTTGAACTGGTGAGCTACCAGGATGATATGGAAGAAGTGGTGGCAGTGCTTGACCATAAACTGCCTCATAAGGAGTCATTTTGGTGGAAGTGTGGTATGAGGTATTGTACCACCATTCAACTAGGGGAAGCCACTTGGCCCATTGATGTTGTTGTTCTAAAGCAAAACAATGAAGGAATGTCTCCAAGCATTTGTTGATGATTTTTGTCTGGCCATCTGTTTGTGGGTGGTACCCAGAGCTCATTTTCAACTATGTGCCTATGCAACAAAAGAGTTCTGTCCAAAAATGGCTAGTGAAAGTGGCATCACGATCTGAGACAATTGAAGAAGGAATGCCATGAAGACAGAAGATCTGATCCAAGAAAACCTGTGCAACTGTGGATGCTATGTATGGGTGGCTGAGTGCACAAAAATGACTATATTTGGAGATGCGATCGACTACAACTAGGATCACTGTCTTTCCCCCAGATTTAGGGAGACCCTCAATGAAATCCATGGAAATATCTGTCCAGATCCTAGTAGGAATGGGCAAGGGTGTGAGCAAACTAAGAGTCAATGTGGTTTCACCTTTATGTCATTGGCAGGTTTCATATTCGGCCACCATCTGTTTAATTTCATTTTTCATGCCTTTCCAAAAGAAGTGTCGACGTGCCCGCACATAGGTTTTGAGAAACCCTGAGTGCCTTGCTGATGGGGAAGCATGGATTTCATAGAAGATAGCCTGATGTAGATCTAAAATTTGGGGAAGCACCAAACGACCCTTGTATCGTAGAGAAGCATCGTCCCATGAATAATGCGGTATTGCAGAGGGGTTAGTGGCCAATTGATGAATGATGTGGCATAAGGAGGGATCATTTGCATACCCTTGTTGGATAGATTCCAACCATTTAGGAATGGGCATGGAGATGGCAGAGAGGGAAGGTTGGTCCTTGAATGTTCTTGAGAGAGCATCAGCCACAACATTGTCTTTTCCCTTCTTATAGGTGATCTCATAATCATAGCCCATGAGTTTGCTGACCCACTTCTGCTGAGCTGGGGATGAGACTCGTTGTTCCAAGAAATATTTCAAACTCTGATGATTAGTTTTGATGCAAAAATGGTTTCCCAGTAAGTAGGGTCTCCATTTTTGTACTACATGTAAAATTGCCATCATTTCCTTTTCATAGGTAGACAAAGCTAAATTGCGGCCAGAAAGGGCTTTGCTAGTGAAGGCAATTGGTTGGCCCTCTTGGAGAAGAACAACACCCAAGCCAATGCCACTGGCATCACTTTTGATGGTGAAAGTTTTGGTGAAGTTTGGCAGTGCCAAAACTGGTGTACTACACATAGCCTGTTTGAGTTGGATGAATGCCTGATTAGCTGTTATCCCCCAGGTGAAAGCATCCTTCTTCAATAAAGAAGTCAAAAGAGCCATGATCTTTCCATAATCTTTGATGAACTTGAGATAGTATCTTGTCAGGCCTAAGAAACCATGAAGGCTCTTGAGGGGGGTTGGTTGAGGCCAATTCTGCATAGCACTGATTTTTTCTAGGTCTGCACGAACCCCATTGGCTGAAACAATGTGCCCCAAATAGTCAATTTCCTCTTGACCGAATGAACACTTGGATTGCTTGGCACATAAGTGATTGTCAGCTAACAATTGTAATGCTCTGTCAATATGTTGGAGATGCTCAGCCCATGTGTGGCTGTAGATCAAAATGTCATCAAAGAAAACTAAAATAAATTGATGGAGAAAAGGCCGAAAGATTTTATTCATGAGTGCTTGAAATGTGGAAGGGGCATTTGTAAGGCCAAATGGCATGACAAGGAACTCATAGTCACCCTCATGTGTATGAAAAGCTATCTTGGGAATGTCATCAGGATGCACATGAATTTGATGATAGCCAGAACACAGATCTAACTTGGAGAAGAATTTGGCCCCATGGAGCTCATCAAGAAGTTCATCGATGACAGGAATTGGGAATTTATCCTTGATAGTGAGGTGGTTAAGGGCTCGAAAGTCAATGCAAAGGTGCCATGACCCATCTTTTTTGTGGAAAAGAAGAACTGGGGATGAATATGGGCTGGTGATGGGGCGAATAACTCTGGACTTGAGGAGTTCCCAGACTAAGTTCTCAATTTTAGTCTTTTATAGATGGGGGTAATGATATGGCCGAATGTTGGGTGGGATGCTTCCTGGAAGGAGAGGAATGCGGTGATCTTCAGGGCGTGAAGGGGGTAACCCTACTGGTACTAAAAAAATGGTTGCATGCTTGTTGAGTATGGCTTGTAAGTCTGTAGGGTGGTTAGAAGTAGTGGGGGGCTGGAGTTGAATGGAATGCAGTTGGGCAATGACCCCATGTGAGCCTTTTTTTTAAAGTTTTTCCATGCGATGAGAACTGATGATGCTAGCAGATCCTGGTAATAACCCTTTTAAGGTGTGCTTCTGACCATTATCTGTGAACTGCATCCAAAGCTCAGAGAATTCCCATAAAATAGGTCCTAATGTGCAAAGCCACTGTGCCCCTAAAACCACATCACACCCTCCTAAGGGTAGGGCAAACATATCAGAGCGATAATTATAATCACCAATTGCAAGATGCACATTTCGACACTTCCCTTTACATGGCAATGTGCCCCCATTAGCAATCATGACTTCAAAGCTAGAGCAAGGGTATATAAAGCAGTCTGTTGCCTTAGCAATGAGAGGATCAATGAAATTGTGAGTACTGCCCGAGTCAATGAGGATTGTGAGAGGGATCTTTTTGAAGCACCCTTTGACCTTCATAGTTTGGGGAGTGGTGACACCTACTAGTGCATGTACTGAGATCTCAGGTTGAGTCTCTTGAACCATTGGGTCCTCTTCAGTGTCGGGTTCATCTTGAGCATCTTGAAATGCTGAAATATCAAGCTTGCTATCTTGTTCGGGTGGTGACTCCACATCTAGCAAGTAAAGTTTTTGTTCGACGCACCTGTGACCCTTAACCCATTTGTCATCACAATTGTAACATAATCCTTTTTCTTTATGAGCCCACATCTCTACCTTAGTCAGGCACTTGATTGGTGTGGTTATGTTTGTCCGTTGATTCACTGTGTTCTTTGCTGGTAAAAAGGTGGAAGGTCGACGCTGTGTGGAGAGTTTATCTTCTGCTAACTTAGCCAGACCCAAAGCATCCATCATATTTTCAGGTTGAAACATTTTTACCTCTAAGTGGATCAGCTCTTTAAGGCCACTAACAAAGCAACTTTTGAAGAAGTCATCTGACAACCCTTCAGTGTGATTAGTGAGTTTTTCAAATTCAAGCTGATATTCATGAACAGTACCTGTTTGATGGAGTTTGGTGAGAGCTCCTGTGAAATCCTCGAATGTTGAGGGGCCAAACTGACCCAAAATTAAGGATTGAAAAGTTGACCAATCAAGTTCATCATTGGTCTTGAGATACCAATGGTACCACTGAAGTGCTTCTTGTTCCAGATGAAAGGAAGCAATTGGGACTTTGTTTGCAGAATAAGTATTGTGGAGGTTGAAGAATTGTTCAGCTCGATATATCCAGCCTGTAGGATCTATACAATTGAACCGTGGAAAGTTTAGCTTAGGTCCATAGGAGAAGTTGGAAGTAAAGGAGTGACACTCTGAAGAAGACTCCTCTTTTTACATTCGGTTGAGCAAGATGCTATTCTGTTGATTCAAGCCACACATCATATCGGTTAACTCTGTAACCTAAGATTTCAATGTGGCAATTTCTTCCTCCATGATTTTTGTGCTTGCACGAATGGTGACCATAACCAGTTATTAATAGCCGAGGATCCTTCGCGTTCCCTTTAGGACTTTTTTTTTTTCTTTTTGACCTTTTTTTTTTTGGTTTTGGTTTTTTTTTTTGTTTTTGCTGCATTAGAAATGGATTGTTTGCAACTATGTGGTTGGAAATATCCTCAACTATGGATATGTTGTTCTTTGTTCTCTGACCCTGATAAATTGGATATGGACCCCAGGTTTGTTTGGTTGCCTAAAAGATTTTTAAATTCTCTCTGGCCACCAATGCGATCTGATCGAGTACCGCTCTCCAAAAAATTTTGGCCGCGGGTTTACCCCTTAATGACAGCTTTTGGTTTACCTCATGGGTGGGAGCTAGTCAATCAGGATGGGGTCGATGCCCTTTTCGCTGGCAGGTCCTCTCAATGGGCCAGTTACTTCGGGGTTCCTATGGTACTCCTCACAATGAGTTTTAGGGATTATGCCCAAGCACTTCCCACAGTTAAGCGGATAGGTATTTACCCAATCCAAAATGATGGAACCTGTAATGAAGAATTTCTTGCCAAAAAATGGCGTAGCTCCTGGAAAGCCCTGCTTTGAGAAAAAAAATTTTGTTCCAAATCTACCCACAAAGCCAAGAAAGCGCTCTGATACCAAATGTGATGAACCTCCTATAGCAATTACTTCTTACAACATATTTAATCAAAATATGTGAAAAATAAAATAACTCTTACCAATAACTGAAAGACATAAAGCTTATATTGATCGCAGGCCTCTTTGAGGGGGCAGCCTCCTTTGAGCAAGCTCAATACAATGAATTCGTGGATGCTTTTATTCAGCCTCAACACTTACTTATATACAAACTCTATTCTAACAACTACTACTTCCCTTGTATGTGGGATAATTTGAATAAGCTCTAAGGGACGACTTACAAAGCATATGTGTCCATAGCAATTAAGCACGGGTTCCTAACAGTCATGGAGCATTCTTAAGAAGTTGAAGGTAAGAAGAGGTATGCACAATGTTAGGGGGAGTCTGTATAATCTCTTAGAGGTAGTCCTTTCCTATTTTTTGTCCTTAAAGTCTTTTCAGGTCTGTAGGATTAGGAGTTGAGCCCACTTTGTCATTATGTCAAAGGGGGAGAAAGTGCTTAAAGAAAGAAACAAAGTATATGCATAAAATTTGTATTGGTTTTGACATCAATGATAAAGGGGGAGATTTTTTGAGGTTTTTCAATGATTTCTCCAACATGACCAAGGTGGTTAATGAGGTGTCATGTGTGTTAGATTGGCAATGACAAAGTGTGCTTCAGTGTTCCTACATGGTTCTTCAGTGTTTGAATTGAATAGGAAATTTATGGATGATATTGATGGTATGTACATGTTTTAGATACCCTATGTGATTTTATGAGTGCTTGTATTGCTTATGTAAGTGATTTTAATTCATTAGAATAGTCATATAAATGTCTAACTCAAGTAGTCATCTTGACAAAGAAGGCTAAGTAAGCAGTTTGATGACATTATATTTCACACATGTGAATTTTTCAAGAGAATATTGATATGTGGATAGATTCCCCTATGTGAGGAGATCATATGGTTAAAATTTTAGGTCATGAGGTTGAGCGTAGCAAAAGTTATAAAGGTGCAAAGTTGGCCTTCCAGGCAAAGTTTTTACTAAGTTCCCATACTTAAGCCAAATTTGCAAGAAGAGATCTATGGTGAGCATTTATTTGATTCAAAAATATAATGGTGAGTGTTTATTATGACCATATAAGGATCTAATGGCATGGTTCAAAGTTAAACATTCAATATTTCACGTGCTAGTGACATGTGTCACAATAACAGAGCTCGAGCAATAGATGTAACGACAAGTGTGAAATCTATCAGACGAAGATCCAATGGAGCACATGATCTTATAAGTGATGATCCAATAGTTTATATTAATTCAAAATGTCAAAGTATTATTATAATATTTTGGTGATGCCAAGTGGTGGAATCTTATTAGAGTCAACTAGTCAATGTACGTAGAGGGCACACAGAGCTACCAAGTGGCATAATCATATATGCCTATGTCAAAGAGCGATGATGAGAGATGAAAATTTAAAGTTATGAATATAGTGAGAAGATTGATGAAGTGTTTTTTATCAAGATACTAGGGAGCATGAGATGATGACAAGCATTATTTGCTTTGTATTTACTCAGTGACTATTGAAATTTAGATATTCAAATTAATGAGGGAAAACCAATCTATAGTGTTTTTCTTATATATATTTTTATCCAAGTATAATTTGTTGATGAAGTAAAAAAAAGTTGTAAATAAATTAAAGAAACATCCAAAGGACCTAGTTATAGGGTTTTAATATTTTTACTATCAAAATTATTAAGCTCCATATTTGATTGTGTTTGACTATGGTCTGTAAGTGATCTAAGAAAGATATTTAAGTTTTTCTTGATAGTGTCTTGATGTTTCAAGATGAAATAGCTATTGCAGAGTGTTTTAGACTCCATGAGTACTATATGTTTGAATTTTATATGTTTAATAATCCATATTTAGTGTAAAAAATTGCTTAGAAGTTGACTATATTTGTTGAATGCACTAGCAGATTGAGTGACCATCTTACAGAGGTAAATTAAAGATGTTCTGAGTAGAGTTGAGGAATAAAATTATTATGAAGATATCAAATAAGTATAAAATATTTATTAGAAGGTATTTGATGTCATTTTATTCCCTTGATCAGTTATGGAGAGTCAAAATAGTTTGACTATATTTTGACTGTGTGTGACCAGTCTAAGTGGTCATCCTGAGAGAGTTGATTTAAGTGATTAGATCTTGTGTTTAAGTGTATAAGGCACATGGAGATGTATTTAATGTATTTAAGGGTTCACCCATGTTTTATAATCATATATATTTGTGAAATATTTGAGTAGTTACTTCAAAAATTTGAGACTGTGTTTTTTGTGTATGAAGGTGTAAAGAGCAAGGAGACCTATTTGGTAGGTTCAAAGTGTGAGTTAGTGTTCCAAGTAGCATGGATACATATAGGACTAATTAAGGGGATAATAAAAATAGGTTTTATGTGTTAGAATCATTGGGAAAGGATAAAGGTGGTCCAAGTAGTCCCACATGTAACATGTGAGTATGAAGGCCTAATTATTTTAGGTCTCACCAAGACCTAATGGTGGCTTGGGGATAATGATGTAATGACCAACATATGAAGAGTGTGGTTATAACATTTAACACATGTATGGACCTATCTTAAATGTGCTTAAAATATGTAAAGCATCTTAGCTAACCAATATGGGTTAAAGGAAGAGAGTGGTATAAATACAATGCATAATTAGACTACTTATGCTAGTTGTGAGAGCAAGGATTGAAGTGAAGAAGATATATTTTAAAATAGAAGGTATAGGTCAATTAGGAACATTAGGAAGAGAAGAGAATCTATCATGATTATTTGATCAAGGTGATGAAGGTGAACACATAGGTCATTGGACCTAATGAGCCTAGAAGAGGTAGATTGAGTGAGTAAACCCTAGAGACTGATTGAGTGAGTGTGATTAGTGGATGGATTGAAGAGCAGATTAGGTTTAATATTGTGTGCATGATCTACAGGTCATGTTTTTATGTTATGATAGAGGTTTTTTAGGTTTTTTTATTGTGTATGTGTTAAAAATTAAAGAGTGATCCAAAAGGGTATTTTGGATGAATTGCTTGTGTATGTAAGTTTGTGAGAGTGTAAAGGGGAAAGAGACCAAGTAAAAGAAGTTCATCATTAGGTGTTGAAGACATCATATCATAAGTGGATATTAGATCAAGGTATTTTTTTTGGTTCTTGGTTACTTAGGGGGTTGGTTCCTCCTTATGGGATGGGTGTCTCACTAAATTAAGGGATGGGTGTTCCTTGATTAGTTGGTACTGGTCTAAATGTTGGATCTTATTTTATAGGACTGTAGTCCATCTTGAAGGTTTTAATGGGTTTTATCCCACATATATGATGTGTTCATGTGATGTATAATCTTATGTATCATTTGGATATATGTACTTTCATGTTTATGTTGCTTGATCAAGATTATTGTATGTTGAATGTTTACGAGTTGGAATTGAATTGGATTATTTGGCATCACTGATTCACCCCCCTCTCGATGATTGCACCTACACAATATTCACATCTTGCACCAACAACATAAAAATCTTACAATAACCAAAAGTATTTTTAGAAGAAGGGATGACCACCTTGCTCATATTGCAATAAAATTGATTGTGATGAACATCAGTGTTATAATAAACAACTTGATGAATTGAAGTGTTTTCTCATGAAGAACAACATTAATTTTCCATAATCTTATACAAAGGAGTCCTCTCCTTCTAATTATTCATAATCAAATGAAGGGAAAGGTCAATCACTTGTCACAATTGACAAGCCTTCTCAATAATGGATACTTGACTCGACGGCCACCCATCATATGGTTTCTAATCGAGAATAGTTTTCTTATTGTAACCTTGTTCATTACCTAAAATTCTCATAAGAGATGATACATTGGTGGAAGTTACTAGAAAATTATTAGTTATAATGCAATAAGACACTTTTGGGTGTACTTTATGTTCTAGATTTATGTGCTAACCTTCTCTTTATCTACCAGTCACACATCTTGGGAATGGAAATAAAGTTGAGTTTTTCTCCAAATTAGCATAAATTTAGGATCTCAAGGATGGTTCCTTAGTCTTAAATATATTTATCATCCCATTTTATGTCTCATTCTCCTTCTACTACTTTATTCACTCATACATATTAAGTGAGTAAACTATGGCATGAGAAATTTGGCTATCTCAACTACTACTACCTTCAGCAGCTCAATTCAAAGGATATGGTACAAGGGCTTCCTCCCATTTAGTTTTCCAATGCAATATGTTCAGGCTGTATAATTGGTAAGCATCTAGAGGAGAAATTTGATAAAGGATCATCTTAGAGGGCTTCACAAGTCTTTGAATTGGTTCACAGTGATATTATGCTTCCATTCCCCAAATTATCTTTTAGTAAAACATGTTATGTCCTCATTTTCATTAATGACTATTCATATTTCACTTGGGTCTACTTCCTTTGTTAGAAGAGTGAAGTATTCAACTGGTTTCAAGGCTCATGTTGAAAAATAGTCTGAAAAATCTCTCAAAATTCTCAGCATAGATAATGGTCAAGAATATGTGAATCATCACCTTGAGTAATTTTACACACTTAAAGGGATCCACCTTAAACATTTTATTATCTACACACCCCAATAGAATGGTGTTACAAAATGGAATAATCATACCCTAAAATAAATGGCAACTTGCATGATCCATGTTTGCTTTCTTGGTCTATAATTTTGGGCTGAAGCTATTGATTGTGCCACTCACATTCAAAACCATATTCATCATAAAGCCTTGAAAGGTGTGACTCCCTTTGAACCTTAGTGTGGTCAAAACCTATTATAAGACATTTTTGATTCTTTAAATCCCCTGCATTAGCATGCATCCCTTTAGATAAATGCAAGGCTCTACAACAATAGAGTTGACATTGCCTTTTTTTTGCCTATCCTGATGGTGTCAAGAGATATCGACTCTTGGATCCACAGATGAAAGAAATTTTTATTTCTAGGAGTGTCAATTTTGAGGAGATAGTTTTTTCCTTGGCCTATAATACTCCACCTCCTCCATACATAGTAGAATTAGATGACAGTGACTTAGATGATGCATATTCACCTCCACAAGGGCCGTCTTCAAAATCTACTGCAACCCCATATTCATCATCACCTCGATGGGTTCAACAAACTTTTTATTCAACAAACAACTTTATTGGGGATCCTTCAGACAATCAAAGGACTCGATCATAACATCTCCATCTTCTACATGTATACATTGCACTTAATTTTGATCTATAATCTTTTCATGAAGCATCTGGTCATGCTAAGTGGGACTCAACAATAGAGGAAGAGTATAGTTCCTTGATGAGGAAAAACACTTGGGATTTTGTCCCCCTTCCAAAGGGAATAAAAATGGTTCATTGTAAGTGGATCTACCAGACAAAATATGGAGTGAATGGAACTATTGATAATTTCAAAGCATGCCTTATTGCCAAAGTTTTCGCACAAGTTCCTAGTGTTGACTACACTGAGACCTTTGTACCTATTGATAAGATGAAATCCATTTTCTTGAATCTTTCTATTATTACATCTCATCGTTAGGCTATACATCAGATGTATATCAAGAGTGAATTTCTTCACATGGATATAAAGGAAGAAATATACATAGAGTAGCCACAAGGGTTTGTTATAGACTCTTCTTTGGGCTATCACTTGCAAAAGTCTCTCTATGGCCTCAAACATGCCCTTCAAGCTTGGTATGCCAATATGGATTCATTTCTTCTCTCAACTAGATTTTCATGTTATCACTCAAATCCTAATATCTACATTTTGATACAAAATGAATCCCATTTACTAATGATCCTCTAAATTGATGACATAATACTTAATTGGAGTTCTTCTTCCATCATTGAGAGAGTCAAAATAACTTTGCATGAGTTATTTGTTATGATTAACTTGGGCCTTTTGCACTATTTTATCAAGATTAAAATCACTCAATATTCTTCTAGGATCACTCTTGCTCAGCCCAAGTATGTTCTTGATCTTCTAGCTTGATTCAACATGGTTTATTGTAAGCATGTACCAATTGCCTTTCTATCTAGAGTTAAGCTTGAGACAAAGTGGTCCACTCTGCTAGTTGATACCACTTTATATCATCAACTTGTTAGAAGTCTCATTTATTTGACATACACTTATCCCAAAATTTATTTTGTAGTTGGCATGGTCTCTCACTTTATATAGGAGCCACATGAACTTCATTGTAAAATGACCAAATGCATCTTACATTACATCCAATGCACTCCTTGACATGGGATACACTATGTAGCAAGGATGAGTCTAGACTTGGTTGGATATATAGATTCTAATTAGGATGGAAATTTTGAGGATTATAAGTCCACATCTAGTTATAAATTTCACCTTGGTTTAGGCCCCATTAGCTAGTAGAGTATAGTCAATATGCTATTGGTCTATGTTTGACTGAAGCTAAGTATTAGTGGTTGTTAATACCACTACTAAGGCTATTTGGATTCAAAATATTTTGACTGATTTTAACATCACAGTTATATAGCCATATGCCATCCTTTGTGACAATCAGAGTACCATTTAAATCTCAAAGAACCTAGTTCATCATCAAATGACCAAACAAATCAAGATCCATATGCACTACATTAGGGAGTTAATTCATGAGTAGGCTATTGATCTACACTATTGTCCTATGATAAAATAAGTTTTAGATATACTCACCAAACCTTTCACCAAGAGTAAGCTTTATCACTTGAAAAATATCTTAGGGGTGTGATACATTGCTTCAGGGGGGTTAATTGACCTTCCTACATCATCCTCTCATGAGGGGGGAGTTTTTTCTATGGGTTTTCTCCTTCTCTTATGTTTTGAGGGGATTAGTTGTACATGGTTACCTCATTAGGCCTTGTTGTTGGGACCTATTTGTTATTTTTTTACACAAATGTTTAACCCCTAAGTTGTACTTAAAGGGTGGTGTTGTTGTAAAAATGGTTCTCACCCAAACTGGTTTTACCTTTGGGTGAGTTTTACACCTATTCATTTTATGTTTACTTAAGACTTAATAATGTGCACACATGTTTAATGCATAATTAAATGATTAATTATGTGCACATGTGTTTGTGCATAATCTAGTTACTCCACATGTGTGTACCACACCCCACTATGGGTTGTCCACCACTTTGACTCCACTTTGGTGTATGCACATGGTGGTGACATACCCCACTTTGTTGTGTGCACATAGTGATGACATGCCCACTATGGGTTGTTCCACTCCTCTGTCCTTCCTATATATTGTGCATTCTAGTAGTGCATTTATAATGAGGAAATGATGAATCAATGAATGATGTAATTCATGAATTTACTTTTCACATGAGTTTTGCATTCTAATAAGAATATAATCTATTCTTATCATTCTTATTCTTTGATATAAATGCTTCCCATAAAACTATTAGATTCTAGTCAAATCTCATAGAAAGTGAAGGGAAGTGTGTGACATGTGGGGGGAGGAGTTACTTATATAAGTAAATCCTAAAATCCTGAAGAGGGTAAAGAGGTGAGTGACACCTCATTGAATCTAGATTTATGTGAATTAATAATTCATATACACACAAATTATACACACTTATAAAAAACTTAGGATAAAAAATTATCCCGAATAAATGGTAATCCTAACATAACCCATTAAACTTTATTTAGGGGTTTTATAAACAAACAAAAAGGGAGGAAACATTAATAACTCTCTCCCTTGATGATAACTTATTTCAATCCTAACATATTACAAAATATTATAAATTTGTCTTTACTTAATGGCTTAGTGAAGATATCAACCATTTGTTCTTGAGTAGGACAAAAAGAGAGAAGCATTTTAATGTCTTCAATAAGTTTGCATTGAAAGTGATGTTGAATCTTAATGTGCTTGGACCTTGCATGGAAAATTGGATTTTTCACTAAGGCAATGACACTTTAATTATCACCAAAGAGTAGGCAAAGATTGAGGTTGGCCCATAGCTTTGATGGAAGATAATGATATAGTACTTTGATTTTTACTATTTCATGGAGTTTTATTGAAACCCAAAGAGAAATAATAACCACTTAAGGATCTATGATCATTAGGATCACCTAACAACCAAAATTGGTATAACCTATCAAAGAAAAGGTGTTATCCAAGGTATAGTCAATGCCAAAATTTAGAGTACCTTTAATATAATGAAAAATTATTTTAGCAACTTTAAAGTGAGTAGTTTGAGATTTGACATAAATTGAGAAACCTATCCAAAAAAAAAGTAATATCAGGATGAGTATGAGTAAGATAATTCATACTTATAACTAATTTCTTATATAAAGTAGGATGAATATTTTCAATTTCCATGTCATTTCCAAACTTTACACCAAGTTGAAAAGGGGTAATAATAGTTTTACAATCTAACATATTAAACCTAGATAAAAAGTCATATGCACATTTAGATTGAGAAATGGAAATGCAACTTTTTCTTGACAAAATTGAATGCCTAAAAAATAATGTAAGAGACCTAAATTTGTCATTTCAAAGGTGTTCTTTAAATCTTTTTTAGTGAAATAAACCATTGAGATGTCACTATTAGTTATGTTAAAGTCATAAACATATAAAACACTTATAATTATGCCATTTGGAGTGTTTTTGACAAAAACATTAAGATCATTAGAGCTATGAGTAAAGCTTTGAGCTATAAAAAAATAATAAATTTTAAATTACCATTATCTAGGAGATTGTTTCAAACCATAAATGGTTCTATTTAATTTGAAAACAAGTTTCTCATTACCTTTCTTAATAAAATTAGGAGGTTGATATATGTATATTTTTCCATGCAAATGACAATTCAATAAATCATTCTTAACATCCATTTGATAAATAGGCCAACACATGTGAGAAGCTAGAGTTAAAATAACTTGAATTGTGGGCATCTTAGTTATGGGTGTAAAAGTTTCATTATAATAAATTTCATCAATTTGAGAAAAACCTCTAACAACTAATTTAGATTTGTATTTTTTCCACTTTATTGTCAAAATTGAATTTAGTTTTAAACAACCATTTACAACTTACCAAATTATGACCTTTATGGAGAGGGACTAAGTCTCAAGTGTGATTAGAGATCAAAGAGTTGTATTCATCATGCATTATCTTTTCCTAATGAGGGTGACCTTGAGATTGTTTAAGTGTTTGAGGGTCATTATTGTACATAAATTTAGACATGAAAGCATAGTTTAAAAATTGTTGCCTAGTTGTACAAGTATCATTAAGATGTGCATCAATTCTATAAGCTTCAAACTTTGACTTGGCCTACTTAGGCATAGATTTATGAGGAGCATGACTAGAATAAATATTTGAAACTTTAGAAACAACAAAATCACTATGAAAAATATCATTTTTATCATCATTTTAATCAAAATAAAAAGAAGCAAAAACAATATCAAGAGAATTTGAGTTGGAATTACAATCTAGTACACCATCTTCAACAATTCTAACATCACTTTTAATATTTTTTTTTTTAGTTTTAGGATCATAAATCATTTAATCTTTAGATGATTCATCATAACCAAAAAAGATACAGGTTTTATATTTGGAGTCTAACTTCTTACATTTTTTCCTTAGGAATATGAACAAATGCATCACAACCAAAAATATGCAAACTTTGTAAATTAGGTTTCTTGCCACTCCAAGCTTCTTCAGGGGTAAGATTTAATATAGGTTTCATGGGATTCCTATTAATAATATAAACAACACAATACATTATTTCATCCCAAAATTTATAATGCATATTTTTAGCGTGCAATATACACCTAGCCATTTTAATGATAGTCCTATATTTACGTTCAGCAACACCATTTTGGTCATGTGTGTAAGAAATAGTATTTTTCATGTTTAATACCATGTTACTTATAGTATTCAATAAAAACATAATTAACATATTTTATACCATTCTCAGTTCACAATATACATAAAAAACAACTAGATTATTTTTCAACAAATACATGAAATTCAATGAAAGCATCTAAAACTTGATCTTTGGTTTTTTAAAAATAAATCTAAAATCACCTAGTGCAATCATCAACAAAAGATAAGGCATATTTTTCACCATTAATTTAAAGAGTTTGCATAGGTCCTAAAAAATCACTATGAACCAAATGAATTTTTTTAATTGCATGCAAAGATTTATGTGTAGGAAAATATTCTCGATGTATTTTACCAACCATACATCCATTACAAATGAAATCAGTTGGAGGATAAATAGGAAAACCATGCATCATATTGAGTTTATTTATAAGTGCAATATTATGGTAATGAATATGTCTTAATCTTGCATGCCATAAGTAAATATCAATATAAGCAATAAAATCATGAGTAGAAGAGGAATAAGAGAATTCAGTAAAATTAAACAAGTTATCATTATCTAAAAAGCTAGTAAAAACAACTTAAAAATCTTGCTTGGTTGATTTAACATAACAAGTGTCATTAAATAATTTTACTTTATAGTCCTATTTGCATAAATGTAAAGAAAAAAAAGTAGAGAATAAATCTTAGCGGTGGAAGGTGATGAATTGAGGTGGAATAAAAGGGATAGATATAAAACATAGAGACTAGTGTGAAGAACCAAAAATAAAAATGCTAATAACAAACATTGTGTATAGCCAAACTATGAAAATAAGTCATAAGCATAAAGAGTGCACAAGAAGATAAAGGAAGTATAGGCTTAAAAAAAATATTTCGTAAAATATTTTGCATATAAAGTACTAGAGAGATACACAGTACAATGAATGACACAAAATTATGCAATCAAAATTAAAGAAAAAGAAAAAAAAACACAAAAATAAATTACAATTTGTTATTGCTCTTGAAAACTAATCACAAGTAAAATGTAAATGAATTCTCAGAACCAGTAAAAACTAGAATATGAGAATGAAAATTTTATTATGGTATATTGAAATAAGCTAATTAAATTGAAAGGAGAATGCCTACTTGGATAATCTCACCAAAAATTAGTTGGAGGAAGAATAAAATGCTTCTTATGAGTAATCTACAATAGTTGGTTAGAACGCATAAAGCACAAACTAAAAACAATCTAAAAAAGTATACGGATTTAAAGTTTTTGTAAGGGTGACAAACTTTACAAAAAACCCTGAGATTTATTGCAAGAAAACCCTACACAACTCATAAAATAATGTTAAAGAAAAAACACTAAGCTCTAATACCATGAATGATTTATCCCAAAATCAATCATCAATTACATTGAAAATACAAAAAAATAGAATAATAAGAAGCTAAAATACATCTCAAAGAGCAAACCATAAGAGGAGACATGAATCTTAAAGTGGGGAATCAAACTTATTATTAAAAACACATGTGATAAATTAAGAGGCTTGTCCACAAAATATTCACAATACAACTCTTAGAATCAAGATTACTTTGAGAATAAGAGAGAGAGATTCAAGTATCTTGTTAAAATAAAGAGGAGAGGGATCTTTAAATAGATCAAAAAAGGAGAGAGAGTTAAAAGGAATCTCATCATGACTTTACAAGGCCTCCATAGTGTGTGCATGTGTCATATTCCCTTAAAACATGAAGGGAAGTTTGTGACATGTGAGGGAGAGTCACTTGTGTAACTAACTCCAAAATATTAAAGAGGACAAAGAGGTAAGTGACACCTCATTGAATCTAGATTTATGCAAACTAATAATTCATATAAATACAAATTCTACACATATAGAGAAAAGTTAAGATAAAAAAATTATCTCAAATAAAGGGTAATCCTTACACCATTAATGAGGGTTTGGAGTGTGTAAATGCATGTCATAGATTTCTTGCACACTTCCCTCATTGCATTGACTTTTTCTTGTGAAGGAGGATGATGATGTCACAAGTTTGAGATGGAAAATAGGGGTAGATTCATGATAATGGGGGACAAAAGGCGGGGGGGGGGGGGGGGGGGGCGGGGGGCGTATAAAGTGACAGTTTTTAAAAAAAAATTATAGTAGTTGAACTTGGAGAGAATGTTAGAGACACTTGAAAAAAGAATTTGAAAAAGATGTAAGAATATAAATAGTGTCATTTTGAATGTAGTTTCTAAATATATAATTTTTGTCAATACTCAAATAATAAAAGTGTGTGAAATAAATGCATTTATGATAATAGCTTGACCCTTTTTGTGAAAAGATAAGGAGACTACATGTGTAAGGACACATTTTTTTGAGTAAGTGAATGAGTTGATGTATGGAATGTCATTTATGCATATATGAAATGTCAAAAAAGATTGATCAGGAAATTTTTTATTAATTTTTTAATAAATGTTATTTTTTTAAATAATTTTACAAGTCAAGACAGTTGGAAAATTGGAACTGCAAATGTACAAACACAAGTTTTTGACATTAGCTTCATGAAAATACATTTTTTTTAACAAATAATAGCCAACGATGCATAGATTGGTTAGGTATAAGTTTTATAATATTTTGATTAATAGTCAAAAAGTTATAAAAGTATTTGTAAAGATATGTATATAGTCCATAATGAGGTATGTTGTGTATAAATTAAGTAATAATTATAAATTTTAGTTTAACATTATATATATATATATATATATATATATATATATATATATATATAAACTATGCTTTCCCCTTTACAAATCCACACACACACACACACACAAACACAATATTTTAATAATTGTTGGCTGATAGATTTGTCCTTATCTAAAAATGTTTGACTCCATACCCTTTTTCTTTCAAGAATAAAAATGCTAAACAACAAATGGGTGAACTGTTAAGACTAGTTCCCCTCTGAATTAAGGTACATATCCCTTTAATATTTTCAATGAATTGAAATATTTAGATACACTTCTAACCAGAAAGTGTTTTAAAGGTAAACTAACATCCACACATCACTATGTTATGAATGCAAAATTTTATAATAGCAATGGATAATAGAATGCACAGATTCTATTTTCAATAATGATCAAATGAATAAACATACATATTTTTGAACCAGTAAGGATAAAAGACATACAATGAACTGTCTAATGGAAGAGTGATTACTATATGAAAGAAGATTTCACACAAAAAACCTAATTTTAAGGACTCAAATACACAAATCTAAGTATGCAGCAATTAATTCTTCTTTTCATTCACAGATGAAAATGTTTTAGACAAACATCACATATATTACTAATAATAGTGGTTCAGTTCTCCAATTTGCTAACTTTTTTTTCAATCTCCTTCACGTCTTTTACAATTAAAAATATATATATTTGCCATAACTAATCCACCTATCAAACTAAACCAAAGTTAAAGTAACTCTGACCCATATGGGATTTAGTTTTTTTTTATAAATTCGATAAAGATCAAGTTTCAAATGGAAAAGCAACTGAAAAGAAGAAACTATGTAAGTAAAATCATTACTAAAGTGACAGATTAGGATCTCCATATTTGCTCTGTTCAGTTGGGTAGACACATTGAGCTTTCCACTCCTGAAATGTCATAACAAACTCCTAAATTTTCATAAGATTGGAAATGCTGACGTGTTTTATCCTTGCTTTCTAGATGTTTTCTTCTCTCCAAATTTTCCCCATCTTTTCTATGTGTTCTGGGAGAGTGTCAATGCAGTGACAAAGCAGTGAATCTACCTTTGAAATCTGAAAAAATTCTTTAGTTGATAACTTGTCACTTTATTTAATGATGTTCATCTTTTCCCTAAAGAATTGAATCACAATATTGATGTCCTTTTTTGGTTTTCCATCATCTTTTATGTATTTGATATCAATACTTTGTAGATCATGTTGTAATGACTAAATGAATTTAGTTATTTCCTTGATCATTTTTGTGATTTCCATTCATCCTTGTTGGGATACCCAATTTCTCCATTCAATATTTTTCTTACTTAAACATAATACATATTCATCCAAATTTGTCAAGTTCTTCTCTGACAAAAACTTTGTTATTCCATACTTTTGTACCTCATCAATCTAGTTCATCATGCTCATCCATTTTCCTTCATCTTTTATCCACAAAGAATTTTGAGTCTTCAAATATTCAACAACAATTGTGGTTAAATCATATACATTCTTCAATTTATGAATGTATTCTATACCTTTTTAGATGATGCTATCCAACCAGTTATCAAATACTCTGGTAAGGATTTTGCCTCTATGTATTTGGTCTAACATCCTTTGATTGATAGGTGATTTTGGATCAAAATATAGGGGTAGTTCTGTGATCAGTTGTGGATCTAGACTATGAATGGTGCCAATGTATTCTACCATTGAATGCACAATTTATTTTAATTCTCTTTTATC
Source organism: Torreya grandis (assembly GCA_037957365.1). Taxonomy (NCBI): domain Eukaryota; kingdom Viridiplantae; phylum Streptophyta; class Pinopsida; order Cupressales; family Taxaceae; genus Torreya; species Torreya grandis. The sequence goes on from JARHVA010000619.1 coordinate 3,205,799, forward strand.
TTTTTCATCCTTCCAGGTTCTGCTGACTATCCTTTTGGTGGATGCTTCAAGGCTATGCACATCTATGGCACGTGATGCAATCCTAAGATCTAATTTTTCAATTGTAAAATCTTGAACTATAGGATTTTGAACTTCTTCATTGGTTCTTGGCCTAGCTATTTCTACATTCCAATTTCTTGTATTAGGGTAAATGTCTACCCTAGATGTTGTTTTTAACTTTTTGGATTTAGGAGCTTTCCCTAAACATTTACTCACCATATCTTCGAAGGGCAAAGAAAATGGAACTACTTTCCTTTTGTTGCTGATTGAATTTCAAGTCACTTAGGTGCAGAGGCTGAGACTTCTTTATTAGGATTTGGTTGATCAGAAGGAACAATTGAAATAATCATCAGTTTGGTAAAATCAGAAGGAATCACTATCTATTGATTTGTACTAACCTCTTCCACCAGTGGTGAATCAGATTCTTTATCACCTTTGGCTTCTCCTGAGTCTATTTTATAATTCAAATCCCTAATTACTTTTTTAGAAATATGATTCTTTCTCTTGCTTTGTGTCCTTGACCTAGTGGCATGAGGAGGCAGAGTAGTTACAGGCCTTTTCAGATTCTTTGATGATAAGATACCTTCTATTTTTTGCTTTGGAAGTACCTACATCATTGATAGCAATAAGCTAGTTAGAGGAGCTTATTAGAAATGGTGATTCAATTATTGATGTACATTATTGGGAAGCTATGTTTTGAGCTCCCCCTAGTTTTTGCTCTCTCAACAATCTCTTAGTTCTCCTTATCACTGGGAGGATTTTAACATCAATTCTATCTTCTTCCTTTTTCTCCCAGTCAATTTTTGGGATAGGTGATTATTCTATATTTTCAAATTGTGGATCAATCACTTGTTCATTATTGTCAAAAATTCCAGAGATGTTCATATTTAAATTAAGGGTAATAATTTTCCCTAAGTAGAACCTAGACCAGAGTCTTTTTTGACTTCAAATTCATTTGAACAACCCTCCCAATAATCCACCAATTGAGGAATATGTGACAACCCTGTTCTAAGATCCAATTTATCTATGGCAAAAACTTTGCTATCAAATTGTGATCTAGCTGTGAAGTATTGTAAATTGAATTTCTTAATATCTAATTCTAGATTCAAAGCATCAAAGACTGTCTTACATGAATAACATCCAAGTTTAATAGGAAAAGATATACCTGATTTCTTTTTTGTTGGGAATTTTTTTATCTACATGTGCTAATTGTCTGCAGACTTCAATTAAGACAAATTAATCAGAAACATACCTAGGTAACCTCAAAGGTTTACCATCAAAACCCCCAACTTTGATATAAGTGAACTTGGAAAACTGAGTGAAGAAATTACCATAAATATGGATTAGTTTCATAACTTCATCAGATTACTTTTTATTGATGTTGTTTGACAATTCAAAAGTCATCCTCCCAGTAAAATCATCATTAACTCTCTTGTAATCCTCATAGCAATTATGTATTTGCAACTATGAGTAATATTCATAAATTTTACTATCTTTAGACAAGGGTGCATGTTCTAATCCTACCCATTGTCTTGTAGATGCTAAGCAGTAGAAGAGGTATGAAGACATATAAAAATCTTTATTTCCCAAACAATTACTTAAACCCTTATGCAAACTTTTAGCTGTAATTTCTACCTACTCTAAATATTACTCCCCTTGGAGGATCACCTATATGAATAAGTGCATCCAGTCTTCCCAATAATATGCATGAGCATTACCTTTTAGTCTATGTAGTAATACTATAATATCTTGTACTTCTGAAATCATATGATTAATTGTTAATGGTCTGGGCAGTCTTGAACCTCCTTTTTGGAATTTCAAAAGCCAATTCTTAGCAATCACACTCTTGTAAATTGCTTTCTTTAATGAAAAATAACCATATGAAGAAGTAATACTGAGGTCAGAGTAGGGTTCCTTGGGAGGAATTCTCATTATAGACATTAGGGTTTGTCTATTGATATGTAGTAAAACATTGTCATCTGCAGCCTTAATGCACCTATTCTGAGGTTCATATCTATTCATGCATTCAAGGACTAATTTGGGGCATTGGATAGCTATGGGAAAGGCTGTAGCTTCAACCAAACCACTTTCTACAATTTTCTACATCATAGAATTTGATAGAGGATTTCTATCCCTTTCCTAAAAATATTCCAAATCATATTGGACTAGAGAGGTGTCCCCAATTTCAGGAGGAGAACATATGAGACCAGGACCATGTTCATAATCAAGACATGCAGATTTCATGGCCATAGGTTGGAGGATATAATGATTTTTTTTTGAACTCCTTAAATAATGCTATAAACTCAAAAAGATCCTTCTTTCCAACCAAGTAAATAAAACAACTTATAGTAAGAGTAAAACTCACCTTTAAATTTATTTGAAATCACTGCAAATTTGAGCAATCAAATATCTTATACCACTTATGTTGTTCTCTTTTGTATCGCCTAGTGTGCTTGTTTTTTGAATTTAAATTATTTTCTCTCGATATAGATATTAATTAGATCAAATGATTAAATCAAAACAATACGTGATAAACATGCTTGATAAGACACCTATTCTGACATATGCATTGATGGCAAGAATTTTTTATGCACAATTTTGATGAGTAATGATTATCTGTAACCTCGTGAAAATTCAAAATTTTCCACTTTATAATGAGTTTTTGGATATATTCTCCTCTAAATCTCTCACTAATTTTAACTTAGAGAAAGCCTTTGGGTGAGATGAAAGTATAGTCATTGAACCATTGAATCATTAAACCATTGAACTTTTGAAAATGTGGTTCAACTTTGTGGTTCAATGATACAAGATGAACTACACAAACTGACCAATAGTCACATGATCTTTCCAGAAACTTTGAACTTTTAAACATTGAACCATTGAAAATTTGAACTCTTAAACAGTAAAAAGGGTTCAAGTTCAACTTAAAGGTTCAAAATCATATTTGAAATACACAAAGGGATAGACAATTCACTTTGAGAAACTTTGAACCATTGAACCTATTGAACTGTTGAACTTATTGAACTCTAAGAAAGGTTTAAGTTCAAAGGTTCAATTCTTTTAATAATTTACACACAAAAGGTGATAAGTGGTTGAACTTCTTTATGGAAAAATTCATGAAAAATTGAATAAAGGTGACTCAAAAGGTAACATTATCTCTGACTGGGGAATATATTTTATGACAAAATACAAAGAACTTAGAAACTTTGGTTACACAGACCGAAACACAGCAACAGAAGAAAAGGAGAAAGACAAACCAAAAGTAGGAAAGGAAAACAAAAAATGTGACAACAAAGGAAAGGCTATGTAGAAAACACGGGATACCTATTTCACAGTCGATACAATTTAAGATCTTGTCCATTATAGGATAGGGGTAAAATAGATCCATCAAGATATTCCAATTTAAAAGAATTAGGACTAAGTACCTGATGAATTTTGAAAGGTCCCTTCCAAAGTGAATCAAATTTTCCATATGCTCCTTTAGGTTCTCTCCTTCTATCCCATAGCAATACTTCATCTCCTTCCATGAAATTTTTAGGTCTAGTTTTTTGATCAAAAATCTTTTTAACCTTGGTTTGATGAGCAGTAATCTGATCAACTAGTTTATTTCTCTCCTTCTCAATCTTATTCAAGTACATAACTCTTTTATCTAAAGAGTCTTGAAAGTACTAATCTTCAATAACATTTTGTAATTTAGCTGCAAATAATTCTAGAGGTAATGATAACTATGATCCTACACTATAAAATAACTCAAATGATGCCATTCCTATTGCTCTTTTCAGAGTTACTATGTCAGCCCAAAGTGCTTTGTATAATTTTTTATCCCAATCTTTGGGCTTATTACTCACTAATTTCTTCATGATGTATATCATATTTTTATTAATGGACTATGCTTGTCCATTCTCTTGAGGGTAATAATCTGATAAGTGAGAAAGAGAGACACTATGTTCATAATAGAATGAAGTAAGTTCCATTGAGGAAAAACTAGTAGTGTTATCTACCACAATATTTTGAGGAACCCCAAAACGTACCAGTATATTTTCTTTGAGAAAATCACATACCACTTCTGAAGTGGTTCTCTTCATAGGGGATGCTTCAACCCATTTCATAAAATAATCAATTGTTGTTAAAATGTGTGTATGACCAGCACTTGATGGAGGTGAAAGAGGCCCAATAACATCTAATCCCCATTGTTTGAAAGGTTCTTCAGTAATGACAGGTCTTAGAGGTAATGATGTAAGTTATGGTCTTCCTAAAAACAATTTGCATTTTTCACAGTTAGCCACCCATTTATATGCGTCTTTGAACATACCTAGCCAATAATAACAATTTCTAAGGATTTTGAATGTTGTGACCGAAGAAGAGAAATGTCCACAATAGGGTTCATTATGAAAAACTTCTAATAGTTTAGATTATTGTTCCTTATCTACACACCTCAGAAAGGTTCCATCTAATCCATTTTTATACAAGACGTCACCCCAAATCACATATTTTGCTGATTTTAACTTCAAAATTCTTTTCTCCTTCGAGGATAAGTGACTAGGATAGTCTCCATAAGTAAGATAGTATGCCACGTTTAGGAACCATGGATCTTGTAACCTCACCAATAAGATAGTAGGAAGTTCTTCTTCTTCTTCTTCTTCTTTACTTCTGGCTATCAATTTGCATAAACCTTGACCTCTAACCAATTTGGTTGGCTTAATCTCTAGGTCATATTCTTGAATTTTAGCAACCCATGTTGCTCTATTGTTCATCCCAACCTCTTGTTGAGTCAAAATGCTTTTCACAACCAAACTAGGAACAAATACAACTGAATGAGAATGAAGTATATAATATCTGAATTATTTAACAACCTTTACTACAGTAAAAGCTTGTTTCTCAGCCAAAGAATATTTAAGTTCATGATTCTTGAGAGGGACACTCATAAAGGCTATTGGGGCTTCTACATTTACTTCATTTTTCTATAACAAGATGCTAGACATGGTATGTTCCAAAGCATAACAGTAAATTACAAAATCTTTTTGGAAATCAAGATTTACTAAAGTAGGTGTTTGTGCAATCACTTTTTTAATATCTTCAAATGCTTTCTTAGCAGCTTCATTCCATTTGAATGCTTGTTTTTAACTCATCATTCCCATAATATGTTTTGTAATCTCAGCAAAATCAGGAATGAACCTTTTGAGAAAATTAATCTGACCAAAGAAAAACTTAACTCTAGTCTTATTATAAGGAAGGCTTAATTGTTGTATTGCTCTAACTCTTTCTGGGTTAATTTTTATTCCACCTTTTGAAACTAGGTGTCCTAATAATTTACCTTCTATAACATAGAAAACTAACTTCTTAGGATTAAGAGATATCCCATGACTCAGGCTTCTTTGTAAGACAATCTCTAGATCCTTCAGATAATCTTCTTTTTTTCTTGAGAAAATAGTCAAATCATCAACATAAATGACAATAATTCTATCTTTCAAATCTTTAAAGGATGAATCCATCACCCATTGAAAATTTTCACAAGCATTAATCAAACTGAAGGGCATACAGTTATAAGAAAAATTTCCTCGAGGTGTAGTGAAAGCAGTTTTATGTTGGTCCATTATAGCCACGCTTATCTGATTATAACCTGAGAACCCATCTAACATAGACATCATTTCTGACCCAAAAATAGTTTGGAAGATGTGATCTATCATAGGCAAGGGATAATTATCTTTTAAACTGGCTTGATTCAAATTCTTGAAGTCAACACAAATTCTTATTTCCCCATTCTTCTTGCATACTGGAACAATATTAGCCACCCAAGTGGAGTGATGAATTGGATAAATAATTCTAGCCTTCAACATCTTGTCAATCTCTTTAAAGATAGCTTCAACAACCTTTGGGTTATAATTTCTTAGCTTCTACCTGAAAGGAGTTGCATTTGCTTTCAAAGGAATATGATGCTGAAACTATCTACGTCTAAAATCTTTTAGGTCATCATAACACCAATCAAAGACATTTTTATACTTAATCAGTAGATTAATTAATTTATTTTTCTCCTATGGTGAACAACACCTACCAATGGAGATCCATTTAGAGTAAGTCTTACTTCCAATATTGATTTTCTCATAATCCTCTATTTTGTTAGCATTCTGGACAAGTTTACTTTTAGTATATTCATCTTGTCTAGTGAACAAATGTTCTAAAGAGACCAATCCTTTAGGGATTTTGTTTCCTTTTAATCGAATTACATCATCTTTTGGATTAATCCCTAGATCAGGAGTAAATTATTTACATTCTATTTCAAAACCATCAAAATAAGTTCCTAGGAACATATCAACATTCTCCAAAAAAAATTTGATCTGTTTATTACTTTCAAAAACTTGCCAATTTTCAGCATTATCTAGGACATTAGGACCATAGACTAGTTTGATTATATATGAATCCCTTTTGAAATCAGGGTGTGGGAGAAGAAGAGAAGCTGATACTGCTAGAGAATCTACTTGAGTGTTCTGGTCTCTGAGAATTACTTCAATAGAAAAGGCATCAAAACATTCAATCTCATTCTAAACTCTATTTCTGTAATGCCTTAATCTATCATTTTTAACTAAAAAAATACCTCTCACTTGTTTAACAATAAATTCAGCATCTCCTTTTGCCTTGAGTATCTTTATACCCTTTCCTTTAGCTTCATTTAACCCAAGTAATAAAGCTTTATATTCTACAGTGTTATTAATATTTTTAAATTCTAGCTTGAAAGAGTAAGGAAAAGTTTTACCTTCGGGTGAGATCAACACAACTCCTGCTCCTGAACCAGCAATAACACAACTGCCATCAAATTCCATGGTCCATAGATCATCTGAATGAACATACTTTAGGACAGATTCTTCCTTTAAATCTTTAGAGGAGAGAAAATAATTACCAAATTCACATTCTTCAAATAGAATTTGAGATTTAGGATCATCAGAAGGATATACTGTAAACTTGCATTTAGGTTCAGGTTCTAACTTAACTTTCTACTTTCCCACTATAATTATGTCTTCTAACCAATCTAATTTAATCTACCCTCCAAAATCTTTACAAAAAGTCCTACTCAACAACATCCCATAACTAGCAGGAATATTCACTACCAAGATAGTTAACTTTACCTTTTTATCATGATAGGCTGCAAGAGCAACTCATGCATCTTTAATTTGTCCGAGCAAAGAGATTTGTTTGCCTTCCATGGAGTAACATCTACCAAATGTTTTTGTAAGGGTTAAGCCTAAGGCTTTGGCTATAGAAGAAGGCATTATAGTATCAGAAGTACCTGAGTCTATGATACAATTGCTGAGTTTATGACCATTTATTAACAAAGAAACACAAAATGGGTCGGGTTTCATATCACCCATATAAGGAGTATCATCAAATGAATTGAGGGTCATTCTTGAAGCGTGAATGGGTGATTCAGATGGAAAAGTAAATAATTGGGCAATGGGAGACTCAGTGTTAATGTTTAATTGACTTTTAGGTTCAACTTGTGTAGGACCATTTTTGACATATTTAACCCATCTATCAAGTTCTTTGGGTTTCCACTTGAGGTATTCAGTAGGGGATATTTAAATTTTTTTAGACTTAGAAAATTATAAAATATCAAAAGAAGTCTCACAATTATTTCTATGTAAAAATTTAATTTCTTGTGTCTTAGCATTAAAAGTTTTAGTAAAAGGTTCCTTACCCTTAATGAAAACTTCTTGAGTATTATAAAATCTTGGATTATTTTAACTTCTGGTAAGCACAACACATGAAAGATCTTCAAGAGTAACCAATATTTCACCTCTTTCTGAATCTGAATCATATTCAAGGAATTATATTTTAGAGTCACCAGGTCTCTCAAAGTTCCTTTCTTCTTCAATAATCTCCCCTAAGACATCTTGAGTAGTAGTCATTTGAGTATATCTAAGCATCTCTGGAAAATAATTTCCATCATGATCAGTAGTCAAATGAAAGATACACATATTATTTCTTTTAGGAGGTGCTTCAATAGTCAATCTTGGTTGTGTTGATGCAAGTGGTAATGTTTTACCAGTATTTGCTTGTTGATTTCTCTTGCCAATATCTTGATATAGTTGTTGGAATGAAGTACTAGTCTTCAATAATTGTCTTTTAAGGGCAGTCATATCATTTACTAGCCTTTGAACCACAAGATCTATAGAGGATGAGGGATGAGTATTAGGTACTTGGATTTCTTTCTTCCATTTTTTGGCCATAATAAGATCATCCTTTAATTCAAATACCAATGATTATGCGTCTGTTAAATATATAATCATACCTCTTCTGAGATGAAAACTTATATCAGGAGGCATAAAATTAATAAAGAAATATTTATGATTCTCAGCAGTCAGTCTTTTAGCAGTAGGAATCTTGTACACAATTCTATTGAATTTGGCTATAAATTCCCTCATGGGTTCATGTATCTCCTTCTTGAGTTGAGTTAATTGATCAAGAAGGGAATGTTCATCTTCTGCACTTTTGAACCTATTTTCAAATGTAGTTTTCATATCATTCTAATTTGTGATTAAAGAATCAGTTAGATGATAAAACCATTATGCTGCAATATCAGTTAAAGTTTGTATAAAGAGCCTTATGGCTACATCTTTATGTTTCACGCCTAACACACCACATGCCATTGCAAAGGCACTCAGATATTCCTCTAGTGATTTTCTACCATCTCCATTAAATTTGGGTAAATTTTCCCTTGCATTTTTAGGCAAAAGATTCAGGTTGGCCCCTAAATTTAGAGGTCCTATGGTTGTACCCCAAGGTTGGGCCATTAGAAGAAAACTTATGGAAGAAGGAAAGATAGTAGCAAAAAGAGTTAAGGCTTGACAAACATAATATGTAGAGGGTTTAGGAGGACTAGGAGGTCTACTTATAACTTTTCTAACACAGGTAAGAATATAGGGGAAATTTAAGTTTTGCAATGCTTGAAAAGTAGAATCCTCAATTCCTTCTCTTCTCAAAGACCTTATGTATCTTCTGGAATCTAGCTTATGATATTATAATTGTTAACTTCACACTTTATGGGGTTTTAATTCCTTTTTTTTTCTACTTACCTCCTTCTTTGCCTGAGTAATGGTAATCTGATATTATCAGCCAATTCTTCTTCTTTTTCTATATTCTACTTGTTATTCTATAATCATCAAGATTTTGATGAGAATGCCAAGCAAGAGTATTTAACTGACTAATTATATCTTCCTATTCATCTTGAAAACCAAGATTAGGTTACAAAATATGAATTATATTTTCATGTGGAAGCACCATTGTTGCCTCATGTCAAGGTGACTAATCTTTTAGTAAAGATTTCAATTTCGATTTCCCTAGTGGAGTTGCCAAAAATTGTTGGATAACAGATTTGTCCTTATCTAAAAATGTTTTATTTTGACTCCATACCCTTTCTCTTTCAAGAACAAAAATCCTAAACAATAAATGGGTGAACTGTTAAGACTAGTCCCCTCTGAATTAAGGTACATATCCCTTTAAGATTTCTAATGAATTGAAATATTCAGATACACTTTTAACCAAAAAGTGTTTTAAAGGTAAACTAACATCCACACATCACCATGTTATGAATGAAAATTTTTATAAAAACAATGGATAATATAATACATAGATTCTATTTGCAATAACGATCAAATGAATAAACATACATATTACTGAACTAGTAAGGATAAAACACATACAACAAATTGTCTAATAGAAGAGTAATTACTATATGAAAGAAGATTTCACATAGAAAACCTAATTTTAAAGACTCAAATACACATATCTAAGTATGCAACAATTAATTCTCCTTTTCATTCACAGGTAAAAATGTTTCAGACAAACATCATATATATTACTAAAAACAGTGGTTCAGTTCTCCAATTTTATAACCTTTTTTTCTATCTCCTTTGCATCTTTTATAATTAAAAATATATAGTTGCCATAACTAATCCACATATCAAACTAAACCAGAGTTAAAGTAACTCTGACCCATATGGGATTTAGTTTTTTTTTAACAAATTCAATAAAGATCAAGTTTTAAATAGAAAAGCAACTGAATAACTGAAAAGAAGAAACTATGTAAGTAAAATCATTGCTAAAGTGATGGATTAGGATCTCTATATTTGTTTTGTTTGATTGGGTAGACACATTAAGCTTTCCACTCTTGAAATACCGTAACAAAATCCTAAATTTTCATAAGATTGGGAATGCTAACGCGTTTTATCCTTGCTTTCCAGATATTTTCTTCTCTCCAAATTTTCCCCATCTTTTCTATGTGTTCTATGAGAGTGTCGATGTAGTGACAAAGTAGTGAATCTACCTTTGAAATCTAAGAAAAATCTTCAGTTGATAACTTGTCACTTTCTTTAATGATGTTCATCTTTTCCCTAAAGGATTGAATCACAATATTGATGTCCTTTTCTAGTTTTCCATCATCTTTTATGTATTTGATATCAATACTCTATAGATCATGTTGTAATGACTAAATGAATTCATTTATTTCCTTGATCATTTTTGTGATTTCCATTCATCTTTTTTGGGATACCAAATTTTTCCATTCAATATTTTTCTTACTTACATATAATAGATCTTCATCTAGATTTGTTAAGTTCTTCTTTGACAAAAACTTTTTTATTCCATACTTTTGTACCTCATCAATTTGCTTCATCACGCTCATCCATTTTCCTTCATCTTTTATCCATAAAGCATTTTGAGTCTTCACATCTTCAATAGTAATTATGGTTAAATCATATACATTCTTTAATTTATGAATGTATTTTGTACCTTTCTGGATGATGTTATCCAACCAATTATCAAATACTCTAGTAACCATTTTGCCTCTGTGTATCTGGTCTAGCATCCTTTGATTGACAAGTGATTTTAGATCAAAAGATAGGGGCAAATATGTGATCAGTTATGGATTTAGACAATGAATGGTGTCAATGTATTTTGCCATTAAACGCACACTCTATTTTAATTCTCTTTTATTTCTTTAATCCTTCCAGGTTATGGTGACTATCCTTTTGGTGGATGTTTCAAGGTGATGCACATCTACATCATGTGATGTAGTCCCAAAATCCACTTTTTCAATTGTAAAATCTTGAACTATAGGATTTTGAACTTCTTCATTGGTTCTTGGCCTGGCTATTTCTAAATTCCAATTCCTTGTAATAGGGTCGATGTCTACCTTTAGATGTTGTTTTTAACTTTTTGGATTTAGGAGCTTTCCATAAACATTTACTCACCATATCTTCTAAGGGCAAAGAAAATGGAACTACTTTCCTTTTGTTGCTGATTGAACTTTCAAGCCACTTAGGTGTAAAGGTTGAGACTTCTTTATCAGGATTTCATTGATCAGAAGGAATAATTGAAATAATCATCAATTTGGTAGAATCAGAAGGAATCACTATCTATTGATCTGTACTAACCTCTTCTACCATTGGTAAATCAGATTCTTTATCACCTTTGGCTTCTCCTGAGTCTTCTTCAAAATTCAAATCCATAATTTTTCAAAAATTTGACTCTTTCTCTTGCTTTGTGTCCTTGACCTAGTGGCATGAGGAGGTAGAGTAGTTACAAGGGCCTTTTCAGATTCTTTGATGACAGGATCCCTTCTAATTTTTGCTCTAGAAGTACCTGTATCATAGATAGCAATAAGTTGGTTAGAGGAGCTTATTGGAAATGGTGATTCAATTATTGATGTACATTGTTGGGAAGCTATGTTTTGAGCTCCCCCTAGTTTTTTTCTCTCTCAACCATCTCTCAGTTCTCCTTATCACTGGGAGGGTTTTAACCTCAATTCTATCTTCTTCCTTTTTCTCCCAATCAATTTTTGGGATAGGTGATTGCTCTATCTTTTCAAATTGTGGATCAGTCACCTATTCATTATTGTCAAAAATTCTAGAGATGTTCATATTCAAATTGAGGGTAATAATTTTCCCTAAGGAGACCCTGGACCACAGTCTTTTTCTGACTTTAAATTCATCTGAATAACCCTCCCAATAATCTTCTAATTGAGGAATATGTGACAACCCTGTTCCAAGATCCAAGTTATCTCTGGCCAAACCTTTGCTGTCAAATTGTGATCTGGCTATGAAGTATTGAAAATTGAATTTCTTAAGATCTAATTCTAGATTCAAAGCATTAGAGACTATCTTGCATGAATAATGTCCAAGTTTAATAGGAAAAGATATACCAGATTTCTTTTTCATTGGGAATTTTTTATCTACATGTGCTAATTGTCTGCAAACTTCAATTAACACAAATCAGTCAAAAACATACCTAGGTAACCTCAAAGGTTCACCATCAAAACCCCCAACTCTGATATAAGTTAACTTGGAAAACTGAGTGAAGAAACTACCATAAATATTGATTATTTACATAGCTTCATCAGACAACCTTTTATTGATGTTGTTTGACAACTCAAAAGTTATCCTCCCAGTAAAATCATCATTGACTCTCCTATAATCCTCATAGCACTTATGCATTAACAACTATGAGTAATATTCATAAATTTTACTGTCTTCAGCCAAGGGTGCATGTGTCAATCCTACCCATTGTCTTATAGATGCTAATCAGTAGAAGAGGTATGAAGGCACTTTATTTCCCAAACAATTACTTAAACCTTGATGTAAACTTTTAGCTACAATTTCTACCCAGTCTAAATATTGTTCCCCTTGGAAGATCACATGTATGAATAAGTACATCCAATCTTTCCAATAATGTGCATGAGCATTGCCTTTTAGTTTGTGTAGTAATACTATAATATCTTGTACTTCTGGAATTATATGATTTCTTGTTAATGATTTGGGAAGTCTTGAACCTCATTTTTGGAATTTCAAAATCCTATTCCTAGCAATCACACTCTTATAAATTGCTTTCTTTAATGAAAAATAACCATATGAAGAAGTAATATGGAGGTCAACGTATGGTTCCTTGAGAGGAATTCTCATTATAGACATTAGGGTTTGTCTATTGATAAGCAGGAAAACATTGCCATCTACAGCCCTAATGCACCTATTCTGAGGTTCATATCTATTCATGAATTCAAGGACTAATTTGGGGCATTGGATAGCTATGGGAAAGGCCATAGCTTCAACTAAACCACTTTCTACAATTTTCTACATCATAGGATTTGACAGAGGATTTCTATCCCTTTTCTTAAAATCTTCCAAATCATATTGGACCAGAGAGGTGTCCCCAATTTTAGGAGAAGAACATATGAGACCAACACCATGTTTGTAATCAAGACATGCAAATTTCATGGCCATAGGTTGGAGGATATAATGAAAATAAAATTTTCTAAACTCCTTAAATAATGTTGTAAACTCAAAAGGAACCTTCTTTCCATCCAAGTAAAGGAAAAAAACTTATAGTAAGAGTAAAACTCACCTTTAAATTTATCTAAAATCACTACAAATTTAAGCAATCAAATATCTTATACCACCTATGTTGTTCTCCTTTATATCACCCAATATGCTTGTTTGCTGAATTTGAATTGTTTTCTCTTAATATAGATATTAATCAGATCAAATGATTAAATCAGAACAATACATGTTAAACATGCTTGATAAGACATGCATTCTGACATATGCATTAATGGTAACCATTTTTTATGCATGATTTTGATGAGTAATGATTATCTGTAACCTTGTGAAAATTCAAAATTTTCTACTTTATAATGATTTTTTTGATATATTCTCCTCTAGATCTCTCACTAATTTTAACTTAGAGAAAGCCTTGGGGAGAGATGAAAGTATAGTCATTGAACCATTTAATTTTTAAACCGTTGAACTTTTTAAAATGTGGTTCAACTTCAGGGTTCAATGATACAAGATGAACTACACAGACTGACCAATAGTCATATGATCTTTCTAAAAACTTTGAACTTTGAAACATTAAACCATTGAAGTTTTGAACTCTTGAATCGTAAAAAGGGTTCAAGTTCAACCTAAAGGTTCAAAATCATATTTAAAATACACAAAGGGATAGACAATTCACTTTGAGAAACTTTGAACCATTGAACCTATTGAACTTATTAAACTCTGAGAAAGGTTCAATTCTTTTAAGAATTTACACACAAAAGATGATAAGCGGTTGAAATTCTTTATGGAAACATTCATGAAAAAATGAATAAAGGTGACTCAAAAGGTAACAATAATAAAATCTACCTAATCAGATATGTCAATAAAGATGAAAAAGATTCCTAAATTTTCTAAAAACCATGTGGGCTACTCAATGGATGGTTTCAGGCTAGGTTCAAACCTCTCCAAGCCTGCACCCAAAGTAATTTTAGAGGGAAAACGTAAAATGAAAATATTAAAATATTGAAAGGGTATACACATTTTTAAAAACATGTTTATAGGGAAAACATGTCTTTCAAAGGGTGTACACCCTTTGAAAGACAATTTTTATAAGGAAATGTTAGTGAGAGTATGTTTATAGATTTTAATGAGCGTACATCATTTTGTTAGTGAGAGTATATATTTAGTAAAATAAGTTTAAGTATAAGTTTACATTTTATATTCTTATACTTTAAATTTATTTTACTAAATATAACAAATTAGGGTCACTTTGCATATTATGAAATCGATTCTAGATTTGTAGGAGTTACCATTTAGAAGTAGTTTGTCAAATCCATTCTAGTCAATACTTAGTTTTTAGAATTTCAAGATTGGAAGATAGAATGAGAAACAAACTTTCAAATCATATTACATAAGTAATAAATATATACCATTGATTATGCCCATTATTTTACCTAATTGAGTAGGTCCTACCTACTTTAACTACATGAGCATGCCCTACCTGATTGAATAATTGAGCTTGAAGGTGGATTCCTAAATAATTTATGGGATTTTCAATCAATGGGTCTATCAATATGCATAAATTACTACCCTGTAGCATGAAACTTATAACATACCTATAGTCATGATATAGTCACTCATACATGACATCTACTACATACCTATTACAACATGTATGTATGCAATCACTCATACATGACATCTACTTGTAGTCATGATACGATAACTTATACCAGACATGAATGTAGCTAGCCACCCTAATACACTCCATTTAGAATATAATGAAGAAATACCATTCAAAATTCATCCTAAAAAGATACCATTCACTCTGAAACAAATGTAAGACATATGGGTCAATCTATGCATTCTTCAATTCTAATATCATGCATTATTGCAAAGTTGCATAGAATAAAGTCATATTATAACAATCCAAATTCACACATGACACTCCATCATTGACCCTAATCACTCCTTCATTAACCCTCATGTTCCCTTATCATCCCTAGTCACTCCTTAGTCGACTCTCATTGCCAATCATTGTCCTTAATCACTCCCTCATTGGCTATCATTATCCCTCATTAATATAAATCACTCCCTCATCAACCATCATCATCCTTAGTCACTCCCTAATCATCATTAATCATCCCTAAACACTATTTCATGAACCTTCATCATCCCTAATTATACCTAATCACTCTCTCATCATCCCTCATCATCCATCATCATTTCTCATCATCTATAGTCAATCATTCATCATCATTCATTATCCCTCATCATCCTTAATCACTCCCGCATCAACCCTTATCATCCTTCATCATCCCTAATCACTTTCTCCTTATTCATCCTCATCCCTCATTATCCCTAACCATTTCCTCATTGTCCCTCATCGTACCTAATCACTCCCTCATCATCCCTACTCACTCCCTCATCTAGTAGAGTGTGTTCTAATCTAGTAGTTAGTATAATTTTGTTTCATAATTAACAATATATTTTTAAGACAAATCTTTAATGGTGTAAAATTTCCTTTTATTCTGATTAGAGTGTATTGGGGTAATTATTCTCATTCATGTCTGGTAGATTAGGTAGTGCCATGATGGATTACTCTAGGGAGATTGTTAAATGATTTACATGGTGGAAATAAGATAATATCCTCTTTAAAATTGCATCGTGGAAATTAATTTTGAATGATGAGGGATGATGACAAATGATGAAAGATAAAAAATTACCTCTTTACACTTGCTTCACATACTCTGATTTGGAAAATGAGTTATAAAAAAGGAAACTATGTTTCCTCCTCAGTGAAAAAAATGATGGTGGTATACTCTTTAGATGTGGGGATGTATATTTGGATTAAAAAATGAGTTAATATGATGCAAAATATACTCCTCATCAATTCTAAATCAATGCGATGTTGGTAAGTGAAAACATGTTGCACTATGAGCTTGAGTTGCATTTCCAGCCCAAGTTGCTTTTTAAGCCTGAGTTATATTGGGAGCCCAAGTTTCATTTCCATCCCAAGTTGCACTGGGAGCTTCATTTGAATTTTTAGTCTAAGTTACATTGTGATCTTGAGTTGAATTACATACTTAAGTTTTGTTTCTAGATCGAGTTACATTGGGAGCCCAATTTTCATTAAGAGCATGAGTTGCATTACTAATTATGCATTTTAAAAATAAGTGTGATTATCATGGGATCCTTATGATAATCATGACATGGATTTTAACTTATAACTACTATGGTGGGAGGATGTTCTTTGAATTATTATGTGGGAAAACAAGTTATAACAAAGGAGACTTTGTAATTCCCCCTTGATTTAAAATCAAAGTTGAAATGATCTATATACACAGGTTCATAAATAAATAGTAAATATATGAAGTAAACTATGATTCATCTTTAATTCAAGATAAATGTTGGCTTGAAAATTTTTTTTGCCTCATATTTGTGTATCTCAATTTGTTGGCTTGGATCTCTTATTACTTTATGAAGAATGGCAAGTTGATGTTTGGGTCTTTTAAGTCAATCTGAGCTTTGGCCTCTAGCCACTATAAGGGTTGTTGACACTCCATTCCCAACTCACCCACCTAGTAATACACTTGATGACGTGTTTTTTCATATTTCTTGATGGTTCTTAGATTTAACCTTTGGAATTTTTATATCTCACCCCCTTGTCACCTTTGCTCTACATATGTTGACGAGTGTAGTGCTTATGTCAGTTCCTCATGGTATTTGTATTTCAATGAGGATGAGGTGAAATATTTCTTCTGGCCATAATTATTTGTTTTCTATTTGGGTTACAAACATTGATCAAAAGGGTCAAATCATTTTGGACATTTTTATGTTTGTCAGTTATTTTTAAAGAATGATGTAGGTTACGAGTATAAATTATTAGCATTTGTGCCATGACTTTGGTTAGGCACATTTTCTCCTTGCACTAAAATTTTTGCATTTGTGTGGGAATTATGAAAGGAAAGTGGAGAGGGGGTTGGGAATAAATACCAATGCTTTCATCATTCTTCTATGGTGTGGTCTTCATAATGTATGTTATTTATCCTAAAGTTCTTGAAATGGTCATAGTGGAGAACTAAATAGGAGTGGGTTGTGGAAATGAGACTTCTATTTGAGGGAATGGATTTGAAATGGAAGGTAGCCTTAAAAGGGATGGCCAAGTATTTCATGTGTAGATGTTAAAACCTCTATAACCTATGTTTCAAGTGCAAAGGAGGAATTTAAAATCATGGGCCTAGTTACTTGAATAGAACTATGAATGTTTCTCTAAGTAGGGATTACTAGCCTTGAGTACGCTTATAAATTAAACTAATGAAAATATGGTTTTACAAGGCCCAAGTGGGTAGGAGTAGATTGTAAAATTATAGGGTACATCTACTCAACTCAAATTTCTACAAGTATGGGAAGAATTTATGCATCATTACACATTAGATTTTGGAGATTTTATAGTTTTGAATTATATCTTTAGGTCCTATTTCAAGATCTTTGGAGAACTAGTTTGAGAGCCTCTTATGGCCATGTGTCTCATGATCAAAAAACCATAACAAGAACCTTTTATGATGATGTGTATTTCATTTGAAAGAGAGAGAAGCTAGGAGAGGGGGAATTGACATATCCATATCTTGAAAAGATAGGGAGAATTCTCACCTAGATATATAGAAAGGAGTCACTAGGGACGATCGGGTAAAAGTCTTAAAAGAAGATTTGGGTTGAATTCCCACATAATTTATGGGATTTTTTATCAATGGATCTATTGATATGAATAAATGATTGGCCTATAGCATGTGACCTATAGCATATTTGTAGTAATGATTCATCATCATCCTTAATCACTCCCTCATTAGCCCTCATCATCCCTTATCATCCCCAATGACTCCCTCATCATCCCTCATTGTCCCTCATCAACCCTCATCATCCTTAATCATACCTAATCACTCTCTCATCAACCCACATTGGCCTTAATCATCCTTAGTCACTCCCTCATCATCCCTTATCATCCTTCATCATCCCTAATCATCCCTAATCACTCCCTCATTGGCCCTTAGTATCCCTAATCACCCCCTCATCAAGCCTCATCATCCCTAATCACTCAATCATCAACCCTCATCATCTCTAATAACTTTTTCATTAATACTCACTATCCCTAGTCAAACCCTCATTGGCCCTCATTTTCCCTCATCATCTATCATCATCCTTAGTCACTCCATCATCATCAATAATCATCTCTAATCATTCCTTCCTCATTTTGGGGTTTTGGGTTTAAGGGGGTTTGGGTTTAGGGGTTAAAGGTAATGGTTTTTGGATTTGGGTTTAAGGGTTTCAAATTTAAGTGTTTTAGAGTTTATGATTGACACCTTAGGGTTTAGGGTTTAGTATTATAAGGTATGGGTAGGGTGTAGGGGTAGGGTTTAGGGGTTATGGGTTAGAGGTTAGGGTTTATAGTTTTAGGTTTTAGTTTTTAGGGTTTAGGTTTTTTATGAGTGTGGGTTAGGTTTTAAGGTTTATTATTTAGGTTTTTATGGTTTAAATGTTTAAGATTTAGGATTTAGGCTTAGGGATTGGCATTAGGGTTAGGGTTTAAGGTTACAAGTTTAAGGTTTATGGGTTAATATTTTGGGGTTTATGGGAATTAGGGTTTATATTTTAGTGTTTAGGGTCTATTTTATAAGGGTTTAGGTTTTAAGGCTTTAATTTTTAGGGTTTAGGGTATAATGTTTTAGGATTTAAGGTTTTAGATTTTAGGGTTTAAGGTTTAGGGTTTGGGTTTTGTTGTTCAAGGATTTGATGTTTTGGGTTTTGGGTTGAAATGGTGTTTGGATTTTTTTTGGTTTATGGGTTTAGGGTTTGTATTATAATATCATTTCATCCCACTTTTGGTCTATTACCTTCTTCTACACCCTTTCTATAGTGTCACTTTATTTGTCAAAATAGGTGCTCATTATTGGTAACTTTGTGGTAACAAGGCCTTGTTTATCCTTCTATCTAGATTAAGATTATTTTACCCATTAGGTAACCATAAGATCACCTCCTTAGACTTGTTAAATTTTATCTATAGAGGTATAAGGTGGATTAATAACTATGGGTAGCATTGAGACATTTATTTAGATAGGAAAGTGGATAGGGGATTGACCAAAACTTCAAATGCTTGCATCATTCCTCTATGGTTTGGTATCCACAACATATGTTATTTTTCATGAAGTTTTTGAAATGGTTATAATGGAGGAATGAATGGGAGTGTATTATGACAATGACATTGCTAGTTGAGGGCATGACCTTGAAAGGGATTCAGTCACCCAATCCAAGAGTTGAGCTAATCCTAGATGTAGCCATCAATGGAAACTATTAGTGGGATGTTTGATTCCCCATATTTATGGGTCATTAAAGGATATTTATTGAAATTAATTAAGATTCTAGATCCATAGTAGAATGGATCACCAAAAATAGATAGGTGGTCACCAACATCTAGAACCAAGTATAATCTAACAGATAGATTCCAACATCAAAGCATGATACCCACTATATGTAATAATAATTTTTAGGAATTGGAAATAATGATACTTTGGCATAATGCACTACAAGGGGATGATAGGTATTTGATAAGCTAATATAAAGAATTTATTTCATGCACTGAACTGAGCACAAATAATCTACAAAATATTTTAACACACAAATAATATTCTACTATGATTATGATAATAAAACAATATGGGAGTTACATATTTATATGAATATTATTCCTATATTCTCTCCATTGATTTCTCCAACCTAAAATCCTAAGATTGAAAAAACTTCTAAATATGATATATTGTTATAACTCTTTAACAATATATCTTAAAAATATAATATTCTAACCTAATATCATAATATTGTTATACAATAATATTTTGATTAACCAATTACTAATTACTACCCAAATTACTATTTACCTCTCGATAAATACTCAAATTCACTAATATATAAGCTAATTCCTAACATTTCCACCAATAGTTTTTACATGATGCAAAAGTATTCACACTCTAATCTACAATATGCTCACCCCTTGTAGCATACCCTATTTGGCTCTCGACCTTGATATAAAGAGATCCTCATTCCTCCCATGGTTTTAAAGGTTTACCACAAATCTTGACATGAAAAAAATGGTATGCCACCACATACTTTTAGGTCTTCATACTACTAACATAATCTTGTTGCACATGACCACTACTATGTGAAATAATGCATCCCACATTTACTTTACATGACTGTAATAGATGTGTCACTGAGGGTTATCTCCATAAAGAAGTAAGGAAGTCATATGATCTATATAGAATTTTCTCTCCTAAATATTACCAAAACACTATTCACCTCATGTGGTTTTTTGGATCTCTACCATAAACCCTTTTAAGATCCATGAACTAACTTACATTAGTCCTTTCTATCCTTTCACAATGTCTTCACATTAGGGAATCATGTTTAGAATTTTCACACAAATTAAATATCTTGAACATGCATATTCTTCTATTCTTATTTTTAAAACACATAGTAGAAATGAAAAAACACACCATATTATATATGTTACCAAAACATTGGTGTAGCCCCATCATTGGTGACTGACGAGAGGTTGCTAGAAACCTCCTTCCTCTGTTTATCCTTTAGCCTCTAGTATGTCACTGCTTACTCACCAAATGATGTAATGAAGCTCAATTGAATGTTTCTTTGAATAGAATGGGATCCCTGCATAAGACTGATATGCTCACCAGATGTTGGGTATGCCTAAAAATGCATCTATTTCAATTGACCCAATATATATATATATATATATATATATATATATATATATATATTTAATTTAATTTTTTTATTTTTGAGACTTTTGAATCTTGACAAAGACTCAACACTGACACAAAGACTCATTATTGGCATTTTAACCCTTTGACTCATATTTAATTTTGACTCTAAACATTGACATAAAAAATAACTATGAACTTAAAATAGACATAACTTAAACAAAATAAAACAAATGACTCAATTTTTGGCTAATACCAAAATGACACGTACATGTTATTCTTTGTCCAAAATTTAAATACTCAATTAGAGTATTGACAAAGCTATATAACATTTTCCAACTATTAAAAAACCACAACTTTATAAACTTAAAATAGAATGACCATACTAAAGACTTAAGTAAAAGAATATAATAAAACTACTAGACATGTTGCCTTTACTTAAAATTGAAAGATTCCTAAATATAACATTGACTATAAAATAATAATGACTAATATGAAACTTATCAATATTACATCAAATTATATTAGAGATAGTGTTGAGTAAAGCACGTGGATGTCCTGGTAGCTACATGTACTAGACCAGACTGCATGTTGGAGAGAAAGATTTTTGGCATTAGACAATGCTTGATGTTAAAACTAATCAATACCTGGATTAAATATTAGATCGTGAAAAAATGATATGGTAGAAATAATATCTAGATCCAAAACTTTTGATATTTAAAATCCTCTTATAGAGTTTTTGCTTCTTGATATTCCCAAAATGTAGAAGACGTAGAAATTGAACCCACTAATCCCAATGACACATCAATGCTATTAGATTTGTTATGGTCATAACTATTCTTCATATTATGCATATCAATTTCCCTTTACATCACTTGATTTTTCCATGGGACGTTTTCAGCTCCCATGATAACAATGGTGCACAAAATATTTGAATGCAACTGCTTAGGTTTGATAAAGAACCAAAATATAGTGATGTTTAATATTGTACAAGCATCAATCTAGATCCACAGGATGATCAGAGATGCACTTAAAGGCTGGATGAAAACTCAATCACATGAACATAAGAGATTGACAAAACTCTCATTCAAATTTCAACTAACATTCAAAATTGATGAGCAAATCCTCAAAAAAAAATCTTGATTTACTGCCTATGTCTATAAAATTAATATAGCTAAATCAAGAGGTCCACAATCATTTGATGCAAAACAAATACCACACATAGAAGGGGAAATCCAAAAATTATATAAATTTTCCCCATACGCAACTCAAAAACTCATTCTCACAAATATAACATGATTTGATACCAATGGTAGGTATTGGAGAAGCCAATACAAAGAATTTATTCCATGCACTAAGCTGAGCATAGACAATCTAATAAATATTTTAACACATAAATAATATTTTACTATGATTTTGATAATAAAAAAATATGGGAGTCACATATTTATATGAATCTTATTCCTATATTCTCTTCAATGATTTCTCTCACCCAAAATCTTACAATTAAACAAACTCCTAAATATATATATATATATATATATATATATTGTTACAACTCTTTAATTATATATATATATATATATCAATAATATAATATTCTAACCTAATATCATATTATTGTTATACAATAATTTAATTATTAACCAATTAATAATTACTAACTAAATTACTATTTAACTCTCGCTAAATACTCAAATTCACTAATATAAAAGCTAATTCCTAACAGGGGTGATTCTAATTTCACTATGATAATAGATTCATATATGAAATCATTCTTAATATATATTTATTTCTTGTGAACCCTAATAAGCTAAGGTGTTAAAAAATACTATCCATTATCCAAATAATAGGTGGTATATATGGATTCCCTTATGTATATGAGCCTTGATGTGTTTTAAAACTTACAAAAACCCTAACCCTAAACCCTAAATCCTAACCCTAAACTAATAAACCCTAAAAACTCAAACTCCAAAAACAAAACCTAAATCCATAAACCCAAAACCCTAAATAAAAAATCTCAAGCCTAAAAACCCCAAAATCTTAAGCCCCAAATGCCTAAACCCTAAACCCTAATCACTAGACCCTAGACTAAGCCACAATATACAAGATCTAAAATGCAAGACCCTAAACTAGTAAAAACTTAACATCTTAATATTTAACCCTAAACCCTTAAACCCTAAGCCGTAAAAAACCTAAACCCTAAGTTCCTTAAACACCAAAAACATAAAAATATAAAACCCTACAACCCTAAAATGTGTTAGGAGTTAGTATTTAGGGCTTAGAATTTGGATTTAGGGCTAAGTTTTAGGGTTTAGGGATTATGGTTTTAGGTTTAAAATTTAGGGATTAAGACTTAAAATTTTGAATTAGGGGTTGGGTTTTAGGATTTAGGGTTCTTAGTTTTATGTTTAGGGTTTGGTGCTTATATGTTAGGTTTCAGGGTTTAACATTTAGCATTTAGGTTTTAGGGATTGGGGTTTAAGGTTTATATTTTATAGCTTACAAGTGATGGGTTTCATGTTAGGGGTTTAAAATTTTGGGTTCAAGGTTTAGGGTTTATGTTTTAGATTTTGGGGTTTATGGTTTAGGTTTTATAGTTTATGGTTTACGGTTAGAGGTTTAGGCTTTAAAAATTTAGGGTTTAGGGTTGATGGTTTAGCATTCACAATTTAGGATTTAGGGTTTAGGGTTGATGGTTCAAGGTTCATAGTTTAGGGTTCAAGTTTTAATGTTATGGAAAAGGGATTAGAATTTAGGGCTTATAATTTAGATTTTATGCTTTAAAGTTTGGAATTTATGATTTGTGGTTCAAGGTTTAGGGCTTAGGGTTTAGGGTTTTGAGTTTTGTGGTTAAGGTTAGGGGTTTGGTTCTTAGGGTTTAATGTTTTAGTTTTAAATTTTTGGGGTCCTATTTTAGGGCTTAGATTTCAGGGTTTTGGGTTTGGTGTTTGGGGTTAGGGTTTCTAGTTTATAGTTTCACACTTAAGGTTTATTGTTTAGGGTATAAGGTTTAGGGTTATAGTTTTGGGGGTTATGGTTAAGGGTTTGGGGTTTGTAACTTAGTGTTTTTAGGGTTTGTAACTTAGTGTTTAGTATTTATGGTTTGGGATTTTGTTTTTTGGGGATTAGGGCTTAGGGTTTAGGATTTGGGGTTTGTGGTTTCAAGTTTAGGGTTTTGGGTTAATATTCTAGGGTTTAAGTATTTATGTTTAGTGTTTAAGGTTTAGGGTTTGGGTTTATAAATAGGGTTTTAGGAGTTAATGTTTAGCATTTATGACTTTTTGTTTATGATTTTAGGTTTGGGGTTAAGAGTTTAGGGATTAAGTGTTAGGGTTTAGGGTTTAGGATCAGAGTTTAGGATTTAGGATTTGGAATTTAGGCTTTGTGTTTTGACATTTAAGGTTAAGGGTTAATGATTTAGGGCTTAGTTTTTGAGGTTTTGGGTTTAGGGATAAGGGTTTGTAGATTAGGGTTTGGGGGTATAAGTCTTAGGTTTTATAATTTATGGTTTATTATTCAAGGTTTGAGGTTTACATATTATGATTTAGGGTTTTGGGTTTGGTGTCAACTATTAGCATTTAGGGGTTGGGGTTTAGGGTTTAGGATTTTATGGATTAGGGCTTAGAGTTTAGGGTTTGGAATTTAGGTTTTGAGGTTTAGAATTTAGGGTCTAGGGTTTAGGTTTAGTGTTTATCATTTAATTTTCATTTTTTAGAGTTTGGGGTGAAGGGTTTAGGGTTCAAAGTTTACATTTTAGTGTTTAGTTTTGATTGTTTGGGTTATGGCATTTATGTTTTAAGGTTTAGGGTTTATGGTGTTAGGATTTAGGGTCTATGTTTTTAGGTTTGAGTCTTTATGGTTCTAGGTGTGTGGTTTATAGTTCAAATTTCAAGGTTTAGGTTTTAGTGCTTAGGATTTCATGATTAGGGTTTAGGGTTAAGAGTTAAGGGGTCAAGGTTTTGGGTTTAGTGTTTAGGGTTTAAGGTTCATGATTTTAGATTTTGTGTTTAAGGTTTAATGTTTAAGATTGAGGGTATAGGGTTAAGGGTTTATGGTTTAATGTTTAGGATTTAAGATTTTATGATTATGGTTTGGGATTTAGGGTTAAGGGATTAAAGTTTAGGTTTAAGGGTTTAGGGTCTAGGGTTTAAAATTTTAAGGTTCTATGTTTAGGGTATAGGTTTTAGGGTTTAGGTATTATTATTTTAGGTTTAGGGATAATGTATTAGGGTAAAGGATTCATGGTTTAATGTTTAGGGCTTAGGGTTTAGGGTTTAGGTATATAATTTAGTGGTCATGGTTTAGGTTTTATGAGAAATGGAGTGTATTGGGGTGATTAGCTGTATTTGTGTCTAGTATGAGTGACTATATCATGACTACAAGAATATGTCATGTATGAGTGACTGAATACCTACATGTAGTACTATGTATGGGGTAAATGTAATGTATGAATGACTATATCATTATTATATGTATGTTATAGGTTACATGCTACAAGCTAGTCATTTATGCATATTAGTAGACCCATTGATTAAAAAACCCACAAATTATTCAACCTAAATTCATCTTCAAGCCTTTTACAAGAACGTCTCTAGTCACTTCTTTCTCTATATAGGTGATACTGTCCCCTCTCCTTTCAAGATATGGCTTAGCAAATGCCCCCTCTCCTTTCTCTATATAGGTGATAATTCCCCTGTATTGATTTTCAAGCATCCCTTAATAATGACCCCTTTCCTTTATCCCTTGACCCAATAATTCCCATCTAGTGATTTTCAAGAATGATAATTTCCAACTCCTTTCAAGATATGGTTCAGGTATTCAATCAGGTATCAAGTATTCAAGATATTGATTAGGTAAGATAGATACAATAAGGATTAGATATGGGTATTCAAGATCAAGATATGGCTTAGGTAAGATAGATACAATAAGGATTAGATATGGGTGTTCAAGATCAAGATATGGCTCAGGTATTTAATGGGGTAGGGAATACTAAATTAGGTGGGGCATACCCAAGTAGGTATGGAAATAAATATAGGTAGGTATGGGATAGTCAAGTAGAAAAAGTAGGTAGGTAATATTCAAGTATAAAAGGTAAGTAGGGAATAGTTAATATCAATATATGGCTCAAGTATTAAGGCAGGGAATACTCAAGATCAAGATATGGCTTTCGTATTCAATTAGGTATGGCATGTACTTAAGTAGGTAAAGTATGCAGTGCATAATCAAGTAGTTAAATTAGGTAGGGCATACTTAATTACAAGAAGGTAGGTAGGAAATACTCAATATGAAGGTATGTCTTAGGTATTTAGGTAGGGAATACTCATTAAGATCAAGATATGGCCCGATTATTTAATTAGGTAGGGCATACTCCAGTAACTAAACTAGTGAGGGCATATTTAAGTACGTAAAGTTGGATTGTAATCCATAATGGTATAGATCATATGTAACATGATTCAAAACATCACTTATCATTCTCTCCTCTAGTCCTATAATTCTAAAAACTAAGTATTGACCATAATGTATTTTGAAAAAACTAACTTCTAAATGGTAACTATTATAACTCTGTAAGAGATTTTAAAAGATGTAGAGTGGCCCCAATTTGTTATATTTAGTAAAATAAATTTAAAGTACAAGAATATTAAATGTAATCTAAAATTAAATTTGTTATATTTATTTTACTAAATATGTCCTTATACATACAAAAAAACCAACACAAAACAAAATGCAGATCAAAGGTTGTACACCCTTTAGGCTTGGGACCAACCTGAATAATATTTTCCATGTTTTTGTTTAAAACTAGAGC
Source organism: Torreya grandis (assembly GCA_037957365.1). NCBI lineage: Eukaryota > Viridiplantae > Streptophyta > Pinopsida > Cupressales > Taxaceae > Torreya > Torreya grandis. The sequence continues at coordinate 3,232,717 of JARHVA010000619.1, forward strand.
ATACATGTTTTACAAAAAAAAGTTGTGTTTTTATTTTTTCACCTTTTTTGGCCCCAACTTTGTGCATTTTCCCATAGATTTATTGATTTATATAAAATAATAATTGTGCATTCCCTAATTTTTTGTTATTGATGAGATTAGTTAATTAAAAAATATTAATTAACTAATATGATGTGATGTGATTTTTATAGCATTAGATACAATCATGGAATAAAATATTAATTGACTAGGGGGATGAATAGTGAAAGGACAATGAATGTTAGTTTGGATGAAGGGATAGTTAAAATTGACACTAAGCATCTAATTTTAAGTGTCTACATTTTACCCCTCTTTGAGAAGGCATTATGAGATAGGATGGGTGGAGTAATGGATTTTCAAAAAAAGAAGCAGCCAAAAAAAGGTTGATGGAAAACTTTATGATTATAAAAGAAAGAATGTGATGGATGAATCCCCCATGAGAGGGCAAGAAGGGATGAATAGATGTGAAGGGGCTCTCAAAAAAGAAAGGAAGAAGCTAAAATGGAAGAATAAATAGGTGGGTGATGAATAAAGAGGGGTTGGGATGCAAGATGTGATGATGATTGGATGAGATTATCTCATGAATGTTATTAACCCACTCGAGCTAATTATTGCATGCTTTGATGTTTGACGATAATGGATGGATTTTCCCCAAGCAAGGTAGATTAGGGAATGACCTATCTCAATGATGATTCACACACTTTGATTTTCCCAAATAGAGTGAAAGATGTGAGCTTGGATGGATGACTGATTAATTAATTAATTGATTTATTTGCAAGCATAGATCAAGGATTTAACCTATTACATAAATTAATTCTAATATGATCATGTCAATGAATGATAAGAAGTTGATAAGTTGATGCAAATAAATGTGCAGATGGTATAATGAATTTTCAAATAATGAAGAATCCATGAAAAACCAAACACACAAGGATGCCCTAAATGATGAAATAATGATTGAAGAATAATTTAATTAGATTTGGAGATAAATTGGATAAATTTTGGAAGAATGGGGGATTTTTAGTTAAAATAAATGGATTTTAAAATATGGAAATGGGAATGGAAAAAGAGTAGTAATGATGATGTAAATAGTAAAGGTGGCGATGGATGAGCTGACCTTAGAAACTTTGTGACTGAGGACTACCTACATAGTCTATAGGGACCTTAGGCTAATGTAATTCCCTCAAAACAAATGGAATATGATGAGAAATGATGAAGAATAGATGACTTGATTTGATGTGGTCCAAAATGGGACATGATGATTAGATTTAAAACTAGATGATTTTTTAAGGGGATAAACTATTGCTTTAGTGCATTTCTACATTATATTATGCAACATAATTTTTGATGTAGCACATGATGATATTTACCATGATATAAAAAACTATGATGGCTTGGCCACAAAGTGCATAAAGACCTACCTATGATGTAAAATATAAATGACATAAACACACCATGATATGGAAAAATCAAGATGACATTATTATCATATGTTGATGGATAGACTCAGGAATAAACATGTGAGAGAAAGCACCATGATGTGGAAAAACCATGATGACATTGTGGATACAATTGGATTGAGTTAAGGCAAAACATGGAAAGTAAACAAACTAGCAATCAATCAAACACACAAACTTGAAAACAAAAGCTAAAAAATATATCTTGTCATTTAACCAAATAAAAACCCACGTTCAAAGGCTCAATGATACTAATAGTTGGATGATGTCCCCAGGAAAATACCTAATGAAAATTGGAATGATGATTTTCTATTAGAGGTACAATCACTAAGTGGAGGGGGTGAATCATTGAATCAATATATTTCAAAACTTAAATATAAATCCTTCAAACCCTTAGTCATATACCATAATCAATCAAGAATCAAATAACCCACTCATAACAATGAACATGAAAGATAAGCAAGATAACACAAGATTTATGTGGGAAACCCTCATGAGGAGAAAACCAACTCTCAATCCTACAAAAACATGGACTACTTGTAATATAAAATGATTACTAACATGAGACTTTTAGTGAAGCACCCACTTCACAAGGAGCACCAACACTTAAATATGGCAAGACCAACTTACCTAAGATGTTGAGCACCAACACAACATCTATGAAATTAATAACTCTAAAACTATGATTACTTCTTATTATAATGGATAAACCCTAAGAAAAAACCTCCTTCAATCATATTCACTCATTCAAACCTTCAAACACAATCAAGGCATCCAAAACCATCTTTTGGATCAATCTACACACCTTCACTTATTCTCATGCATCAAACCTATAAATTCAACATTAGAATTATGACCACAAGGTCATACATGTAATCCACACTCTGATCTACCTCACAAGACATCCATATGGCTCTCACAACCTTCAAAAATCTTTTTCTCATCTACACACTTTCTCAACCTCACAAATAACCCAAATATGACCTGTACTTATACCACTTTCTTGGTCTAACCCATATTGGTCGGCCAAGATGCTTACCATACTTTCCTTACACTTGAAATAGGTCTCCACACATGTTACATGGGCGAAAAACTCCACTCCATAGGTCAGCCATAGTCCTTAAGACTCAAATCCTCCATTAGGCCTTAATGAGACCCAAAATAATTAGGCCTTCACATCCACAAGTTACTCTTGCAACCTCTTAGACCACCTTCAACTCCTACCAATGCTTAGAACATATCAAAAATATCTCCAGTATACCCTTTCTCACTCACTCATGGGTCCATGCCACATGGAACACCAACTCAATACTTGAACCTACCAATTAGGTCTCCTTGCTCTTCAAACCTTTATACACAAAAAATACAATCTCAAACTCCTGAAGCAAATACTCAAATATTTTTAGATAGACATGGGTGAAAAATTCAAGACCTTTGAAACACTTTCATGTGCCTTAGACACTTTAACACAAGCTCTAATCACTCAACTCAACTTATCTCTCAAAATCACTATAAGACATGGGTGAAAAATTCAAGACCTTTGAAACACTTTCATGTGCCTTAGACACTTTAACACAAGCTCTAATCACTCAACTCAACTCTCTCAAAATGACCACTCAAACTGCTCATATACATTCAAAATGCAGTCAAGCTATTTTGACTCTCTATATCTGATTAGGGGAATATCATGATAACCAATGAATTATTATAATCCTTTGAGTCTTATATAACATCTCCATACTCATTTTATTCTTCAATTTTTCTCATAACTCTTCCAACTCACTTCTGCAAAGTGGTCAGTCAAACTATTTGTAGCCTCCAACAAACATAGTCAACTTTTAGACATTTGTTCATACTAAAGATGGATTAGTCAAACCTAAAAAATCCTCATAGATGGTTCTCATTGAGTATACAATAATATTGAATAGCTAATTTATATTTAAATATCAATACCATCAAGAACAACTCAAATATCCTTCTTGGGTGACTTACAGAACATGGTCAAACCTTCAATCAAATTAGGAGCTCAATATCTAAAACTGTACAAACATTCAAATATTATAGTAAAATTGGATGGGTATGAATTTAAGTCCTTTAAAATTTAATTTTTACACCAATAATAAATTCATATTAGATCATAATATATTCATAAAATACTACATACTAGTTTTTCCTTTATTAAATTCAAATACCAACGGTCACTGGTTAATGCAAAATCATCTAACACTTGTCCTTATCTCATGCTCCCTAAAAGCTTGATCAAATACACTCCATTAATATTCTTGGGATTTTAATATATTTAACTCTCATCTCTCATCATTTATCTTTTATCCTCACTTTTAAGATCTTGCCACTTGGTAGCCCCACGTGCCTTCTACGCATCCTATAGTCAGTCTTCCATGATCTTTTTCCACTTGGCAGCCCCATGTGCCTTATGAGTATTTTATTGAATTATTCACTTAATACTCACCATTGATATTTCTCTACATATTTTAACACACTCCGTTGATCTTCTATATTCTTGATCAATCATGCACCGTTGATCTGCTTGCTAGATCTCCATGATTGTGACACATGTCTTCATCGTAATCATTTTGAGGATGTTTGACTTATTGAATTTGCTCTCACCATTAATCACTATCTGAAAATTTTAACACTCACTTTTAGATCCTTATCTATTCATATTAATCACTCTCCATATATCTTTATATGTCTGATCACTCGCTCATCGTTGGATCTTTGATATCACAAATTTGGCTTAGTATGGGGATTTGTTGAACTATGTCTAAGAAGCCAACTTTGCACCTTAATAAATTTTAATACGATCTATGTCCAGACCTAAAATTTAAATTGTATGATCTCCTCACATAAGGGATTCTATTCATATATCAAGCTACTCTTGAAACCTTCACATGTGTGAATGTTGATGTCATCAATCTATTTACTCATCATTATCTGTCAAGATGACTACTTGAAACTAGGCACTCATATGATTGATCTAATGGATTAATTTCACTTATAAAATCACTCAAAACACCCCATATGGTCTCTGCCACATGACCATACCATCAATAACATCCACCATCTACCTATCCAAGTCAAGCACTGAAGAACTATGCAAGAACACCGAAACACACTTTGTCATTATCATTCTAACACACATGACACCTCATAAAAATCTTTGGTCACCTTGGATACATCATTTAAAAACCTCCAACAATCTCCCCCTTTATCATTTATTTCAACACCAATACAAATCTTATGCTCAAACTCTGTCTCTCTTTTCAAGCACTTTCTCACCCTTTGACATAATGACAAAATGGGCTCAACTTCTGATCCTGTAGACCTTAAAAGACTTCAAGGACCAAAAATTGGAAATGACCACCTATAATAGATGATACATAATCCCCCTAACATTATGAATACCTCTTCTTACCTTGAGCTTCTCAAACATGCTCCATGACTACACTCTTCTTTGATCAAACTCTATTCTATGAAGACAAAACATATAAGAGCAACAAAAACTACTTGAACTCACCTTGAAAATATTAAGAGGGACTCCCCCGTAAATTATTCACAACTCTTAAATCTTTTCTAAATATCTAAGTTAGCTCCCCCTAACTCCATTCTCTATTTGAAAAGCATCTTCAATAAATCTTCTTAATGAACTAGGTCTGCTAGCAACTCTTCAACAATGTCCACACTCAATCAATATCCTTATGAAACCACCAATAAATCTCATATCTTCATTAGATCAACTTAAACAACTGAAGTAGACATGAATAAACCTCATACGGATCTCAAAACAATTTCCCTTTATCCTCTACAAGCCATCATGGTTTAGAACCTTTTCAAAGCACTCTCATGGAACTATCTCATCTTCAAAACACTGTGAACTCCATGATAGACACAACTTGTCATATACAAAACTCTAAGACCTTATTCATGATACCAACAATATGAAAACACATTCTCCTCATACTCTATACCAACCTTCCTTTCATTCTTCATCATTTTGACCAATCAATTTAAGCAATAAAAATTGACAAGTTCTTACCTTCAGAACCAAAAACCTTGAACACACTTTGAGCATACTAGAATGAGATCAACACACCTTTCTTATGCAAATATAAAATTTTGAAAACTCACAATCATAATACTTTGAAGTAGTTACATAAAAATCATTGTTCCCCCTTAACCAAACACATCTTCTCATGACCTTTCTTGTCCTGCAATATCAACCAAAACTTAACTAGCATCCACTATGCTTCCTTTTGTTGACAAGTGTCTCCTTGAAACCTAGAGAGAGACAACCCTAACCCACAATGTCCTAGAACAATGTGAAACCAGGAGTTGCCCACAACTCCTCATATTCTCTCTCCTTGGAAAACTTAAAAATGATTCTTCTTCTTCTTCTTCTTCTTCTTTTGGTTGACCAAATCAACTTGTTTATCTTCTTTATCACTTTTATTTTCTTCTAGGATGGTATTGACAATACATTATGAAAATAAATATTCTTGGCATATCTTTTCACTTGAAGTATCAGTATCACATTGCAAAGCATCAACACTTGACATTTTCAATTGATATTCTTTATAGGAAACTTTCTCAACAACATTAGTTTGTTTACTTAAGTTTACAGACACCTTAGGATAAGTTTCAACTACCTTGGTCTCTTTAGTGAGATTTATATCTTTATTCTTAACAATAGAAAATAATGAATACCCTTGGCATTCTTCAACCTGTGTAGCATCTTCTACCATGGTAAACATTTCACTTGGACCTACAAACTGAACATGGCACATACTTTCCACTTTTGGTTTCCATATTTTAACTTGCCTTCTACCTTTCACTCTAGGATATTGAAATGACTTATTCTAACTTGATGTCCTTTGTTTGAAAAACTTAGCAATGTGATCAATTCCTTGATAATTTTAGCAAACCACTCTTCTTGATGGAAACTCAACTTGTCTTACCTTGTTAGGAAAAAATATTGAAATGTGTCCTATGTCAAGATAACTATAACACTCACTTTTACACACAACCCTTAATTGATGATTCTATTTATAGTTCCAAGAAAATTCATTCATGGAAGGTCTTCTACACTCTTTAGCCTTATCATTGAATTGATTACAATTGTAGTAGTAACCATTAAAGTTTGCATACCTCATTTCATTTGGTTGTCTAATTTGATTTGTCTTCCTTCTATTAGAAAATTCATTTCTTGAATGATTGTTGATCTTCAAATTTTGATTGTTATTTCTCACAAAATTCTTCAATTCATCATGAGTAGTATTCTTTTGTTCTTCTATGTATCCAAGACTAGTTCTATCACTTGCATATTTTTGACTACTCAAAATTTTATCTAGATCAATTGATCCCTTTTCAAACTTCACAAATGGCTTCACTTGACTTGAATTATTTTTCAAATCATCTCTTAAAGAACCAATCTCAATTACATACCTTGAACATTCAATTTTTTTGGCTTTCAAGTTTGCATTCACAGTCTCTAATTGATCATTAAGAAGCTTAACTAAATTTGTATACTCTTTGAAGTATTCATCTATTCTTACCTTAAACACACTAAATTTCACCTCATAATACTTTATTTGAGACTTCAACTTCTTGGTTTTCTTCTTCTAAATCTTTAGATCTTCAAGGGAATTCATCAACTTAGTTTCGCAGTTTACCTTATCTTCTTGATCATTTGTATCACCTAAACCACCTCCAAACCATGTAGATTCTTCTTGATATGAGCAACTACCTTCTTTAGCTATGAATAGAGTTTCATCTTCAGTAGGACCTTCATCTTCATGATCATTCTTAGAATCATTGTCATCATTATCATCAGATGATCTATAATATCCCTTGGTTTAGAGACTCTTCTTGTCCTTGTAAAACTTCTTTTGGCCATTCTACCTTTTGAAACTATTCTTGCTCATATCAAACCTAAATTTATTCTTTTCATTATCATGATCTTGTTCATGTTCTTTATTATCATTTCCCTCATGCTTATGAGGACACTTATTGGTAAAGTGACTTATCTCTCCATAATTGAAACTCTTGAAGGGAAGTTTACCTTTAAACTTGCTTGAACCTATTTTTAATTTTCTTGTTAACAGAGCTATTAGTTCATCATCATCAATAGTAGAGATCTCATCATCCTTGACCTTATTACCTTGGAAAATCTTCTTTAGATTATTTTCTACATTGAAATCTTCTTCTTTATTTGGTGGTTTTTCCTCATTAACTCTCATCTCATAGGCAAAAAGAATGCCATGTAATTCATTCATATTCATTTTGATGAGATCATGACTTTCTTATATATAAAAAACTTTTGAAACAAATTTTAAAGTGAGATACATTAATACATTTTGAACTATAGTGACTTATTCAATAACCTCTCCCATGATTTTGATCATGTTCACTACCTCATCAACTCTTAAAAGATAAGAAGCCACAATAACCTCTTCCTTCATTTTGAGATTTTCAAATTGCCTTCAGTAGGTTTGTAGTTTGGCCAACTTGAATTTTTAATCTCCTTCATAGATGAGCTTTAGTTTGTCCCAAATCTCCTTGGCAGACTTGCAATGGATTACCTTGGTGAACTCAGCCTCTAAAAGACCACAAATGATAGCATTCATATCTTTGGAATTGTTTTCACTTAGCTTCTTATCTACAACACTAGTTAGAGGAGTAGGTGGCATGGAATAACAATCCAAAATAGATTACCAAGTGCAAACCCCAAAGAGATGATGTAGGTCTTCATTCTTGCACTCCAGAAAGCATAATTGGATCTATTGAACAATGGAGCTTGCTAAAAAGAGAAACCTTGAGAACTTGTCATTGTACCTAAGATTACCTTCAAGTGGTTAAAATTATATAGAAGGTTTGGATATGCTACCAATTCTTAGAGGTACAATCATTGAAAGGGGGGTGAATAAATGAATCAAGATATTTCAAAATTTCAATCTAAATCCTTCAAACCCTTAGTCATACACCATAAGCAATCAAGAAGCAAATAACTCACTCATAAAAATGAACATGAAAGATAAGCAAGATAACACAAGATTTATGTGGGAAACCCTCTTAGGGAGAAAACCCACTCTCAATCCTACAAACACATGGACTAATTTTTCTATAATATGATTACTAACATGAGCCTTTAGTGAAGCACCCACTTCATAAGGAGTGCCAACCCCTAAACATGATAAGCACAAACACAACATCTATGAAATGAGAAACTCCATAAATATGATTGCTTCTCAATATGATGGAGAAACTCTAAAAATCAACCTCCTTTAATCCTCTTCACTCATTCAAACCATAACACACAAGTAAGGCATCCAAAACCACCTTTTGGATCAATCCACACACTTTCACTTGTTCTCATGCATCAAACATGTAAATTCAACATTAGAATTATGACCACAAGGTCATACATGCAATCCAAACTCTGATTTTCCTCTCAAGACATCCCCATGTCTCTCACAACCTTCATAAATATTTTACTCATATACACACTCTCTCAACCTCATAAACAAGCCAAATATGACTTGTAGTTATACCATTTTCTTGAACCAACCCATCTTTGTCAGCCAAGATTCTTACCATAATTTTCTTACACTTGAAATATGTCTCCACACATGTTACATGGGTGAAACACTCCACTCCATATGTCAGCGATAATTAGGCCTTCACATCCACACATTACTCTTGCAACCTCTTGGACCACCTTTAGCTTTCACCAATGATTAAAACATATCAAATATGTCTCCAATAGACCCTTTCTCACTCCCTCATGGGTCCATTCCACCGGTAACACCAACTCAATAGTTGAACCTACCAATTAGGTCTCCTTGCTCTTTCGGCCTTTATACATAGAAAATAGAGTCTCAAACTTCTAAAGTAACTACTCAAATATTTTCACATATCCATATGATTACATGGGTGAAACCTTCAAGACCTCTGCAACATTTCTATGTGCCTTAGACACTTTAACATAGGCTCTAAGCACTCAAATCAACTCTCTCAAAATGACCACTCAAACTGGTCATATATAGTCAAGATATTTTGACTCTCCATATCTGATTATGTGCATATCATGACAAACAATGCCTTATTATAATCTTGAGACTTATAAAACATATACATACTCATTTTCTTCCTCAATTTTTCTCAAAACTCTTCCAACTCACTTCTGCATAGTGGTCACTCAAACTGTCTATAGCCTCCAACAAACATAGTCAACTTTTAGACATTTGTTCATATTGAATATGGATTGGTAAAACCTCCAAAATCCTCACATATGGTTATCATTGAGTCTAAAACACTCGTAAATAGTTATTTCATCTTGAAATATTGAAATACCATCAAGAAGAACTCAAATATCCTTCTCGGGTCACTTACAGAACATGGTCAAACCTTCAATCAACTTTAGAGCTCAATATATGCAACTAAAAAAACATTAAAATATTATAATCAAATTTTTGGGATGCACCTTTAATTCATTTTCAACTATTATTTTTACACCAATAATAAATGTGTCTTAGATCAAAAGATATTCGTAAAATACTACAAAATAATTTTTCCTTTATTAAATTCAAATACCAATGGTCACTAGTAAATGCAAAATCATCAAACACTTGCCTTTATCTCATGCTCCATAAAAGTTTGATCAAATAAGATTCATCAATCTCCTTGGGAGTTTTTTATCTTTAACTTTCATCGCTCATTGTTGATCTTTGGTCCTCACTTTTGAGATCATGCCACTTGGCAACCCCAGTGCCTTCTACACACCCTAAAGTTAGTCTTCAATGATATTTCACCACTTGGCAGCCCCACATGCCTTTTAAACATTCTATTGACTTGTTGACTTAATACACACCATTGATCTTTATTTTCATGGTTAAACACACTATGTCGATCTTCGATCTACTTGATCAAACATGCACCATTAATCTGCTTGCTAGATATCTGTGATTGTGACACATGTCTTCATCACATTCATTCTTAGGATCTTTGACTTATTGACTTTTATCTCACCATTGATCACTATCTAAAAATCTTAATTCTCACTGTTAGATCCTTATATGGTTATATTAATCGCTCATCATAGATCTTTATCTACTCGATCACCCACTCATCATTGGATCTTTGATATTACAAATTTGGCTAAGTATGGGAACTTATTGAACTTTGTTTGAGAAGCCAAATTTACACCTTAATGCATTTTGATACACTTCATGTCCAAACCTAAAAATTAAACCATATGATCTCCTCACATAGGGGAATCTATCCATATATCAAGCTTCTATTGAAACCTTCACACATATGAATGCTGACATCATTAATTTGCTCACTCAACTTTATCTGTCAAGATGACTACTTGAACCTAGACACTCATATGACTGATTAGATGAATTATTTTCACTTCCAAAAGCACTCCAAACACTCAAAACACCACATAGGGTCTTTGGAACATGACCATACCATAAATAACATCCACCATCTACCTATCCAAGTTAAACACTAAAGAACTATGCAAGAACACTAAAGCACATTTTGTCATTATCATTCTAGGACACATGAGCCTCATCAACATCCTTCATCACCTTGGAGACATCATTGACAAACCTCCAACATTTTCCCCATACAAGGTGGATGTGGGAATGAAATATATCAAGGATGAGCTGAACGCTTTGATTTGCCTTAAAGAGGGTGAAAGCTATGAGCTAAGATTAGATGAATGATTGTTTTGATTTACCCCAAGTAGAGTAAAATTGAGGACACATCCCAATGGTATCTGAAATAAGTTGATTAAGGACGTTGACTAGATTTAAGACAAGATAAATATTTTTGGATTTTATGGCATTCTATCTCTTTTGGAGATTTATGGCATGTTCTAATTCTTTTGGATTTTTGAAATTTTTATGATTTTTGGATTATCTAATTTTTTTACGATTTTTTGGACTCTCTGATGTTTTTTGGATTATTTGATTTTTGGGGATTTTTTTTACTATTAGATTTTTTGGATTAAATATATACAAAGGGTCACTAGCAAGGGGAAAACCTATTCTAACACCATGATGGTAAACATAATGAATGGACAATGAGGGATTTAGAAAATGTTGGATGATAATAGATAATTATGGGGGATGATGACTAGGAATGGATTAGAGATCTCTAAGGACTATGTCACACGAGAACCAAGTGTCAGTCGTCCAAGTATCATTTAAATGATATGCCAAAAGGGTTTTAGAACAAGTCTCAATACTTTTTACACTTCTTTAACAAGGTCAAAATGGGAAGAAAGGACCGGCACAATAAGATGGATAATGATGGATAAAGGATGAGGATTTGGACAGGATTGGATGGCCCAAAATGGTTTGAATGAAATGGACCTCATTGCGAATGGGGTCGCCCCTAAGTATCAAGGTACTTTTAAAAAATGAATTATTTACACATGATGCCAGAAACTTGGTTCTCATCATTGTACTTTCCCAAGGCACCATAAGCATGGTTTTTAGTATTGGACAAATTAATTTTGTCTCTTTTGATTTTTGATTTTTTAGCATCTCAACTCATTGGAGGATTACGAGATTCATAATGCTAACCCTTTATGACTTTTAGATATTCACTCTAAAGATGTCATATGTAACACACCGACTATGCCATGTGTAACACATGATTGCAAAGTTTATTTTTATGGTTAGTATGAAATCAAAATTGATTGAAACATACTGCTAACCTAGTCATGGTCTTCTAATTGAGCAAGATGAATAAAATAAAAAATAGACAAATAAGAAAACATAAATGGTTTACCTTTCATTTGTTATCTCCTTACCAAAAAGAGTGATGGTGTTCATATGTAGTTACAAAATGATTATATAGTGCACATGGACAATCTAACAATGTAACCCCTTGCTAACTTGGTTATTTGATTATGAGTGATGAAGGTGGTTAAAGATTTGTAAGTCTATTTGAATGATACTTCTTTGTCAATTGAATCTTTTTGAGAATGGAAGGTGGCTCTTCCATTTATAGATTTTATGAATGGATGTGGACCATTGATCTAAGATGAAGATCAATGGATAGGGATCAATCCAAAAAGTAGAGGCAAGCATTAAATGTTATGACATGGAGTGTGTAACTGCATGCAAAGAAATCCATAATTGAGGGTTTGGAGTGTGTAAGTGTATGTCATAGTTTGTTTGCACATTTCCCTCATTGCATTGACTTTGCCTTGTGAAGGAGGATGATGATATCACAAGTTTGAGATGGAAAATAGGATTTATTAAGTTATAGAAAATATTAATCATGAATTCAATAAATTTTCATTATTGATGAGATAAGATAATTAAAAAATAATAATTAATAAATATGATGTGATGTGATTTTGTATAATTGGATGCAATCATGGAAGAAAAGATTAATTGATTAGGGGGGATGAATAGTGAATGGACTAGGGATGTTAGTGTGGATGAAGGGACAGTTAAAATTGACACCAAGTTTCTAATTTTAAGTGTCTACATGAGGAATAGGCAGCATGGTGAAGGTGTTGTGGAGCCCATGCTTAAAGGAATTCAAATTGATAGTGTGAATGTGGAGGGAACACCTATGGGGACTATTAAGTCCCATGTTTTTAAACTACTTTGTGACTGTAGTCAATGTGCAAGTGCAAGGATGAAGAGAACAAAGGCATTCAAATATGCCTTCCAAGGTGAAGAGGTGAACCATGAAGTCAAAATTTGTGCACTCAAGAAATAATGTGAAGAGGATAAGTTGATTGATACATCAACCAAGACATGTGGAGGAAGAAATAAAGGAGGAAGAAGAACCTCTTAAGATTCTTATAAATAGATCAAAGGAAGAGATGATGACCTTGCTAAAAGAGGAGTTACAAATAGAGGAGAGTGATAGAAATAAGAAACTAACAGTAGGTTAGAGATTAAATGAGCAAATCCAATAAGGATTTAGGAGGAAGTGGTTGGATAGTAGTGGGTACAATCCCATAAGAGAAAATAAAATTTAATAAAGAGCATATTAGTGGAGGAGGTTGAATGAAGGTGAGTTTCAATCCATGGGTAGTTGGAAAAATAAGAAAAGAACCATTTTCTAGAGGTGGGTAGACTTTACCCAAAACTTGGGTAAAAAGAGGAAGAAGAGAGCCATTTGTTAGAGGTGGATGGTTTATGGTGGGTTTATACGCACAAAAGAAGAAAGAGTGAGAAAAGATGAGAAAGAGAGTTTATTTTATGCTAACAAGAAAATAGAAATTAAAATGAGAAAGAGAATAGCAACTAAGGTATCTGGTGTACTAGAAGGGAATGCCAAGCTCATCATTATCACTGGCCAAAAGAGTGGTTTCACCACTTATTCCATCCATGTGAATAGGATCTCATATTTTTTAACTACCTTGGGTGTCTAATGTAGGAACATAAAATTATCTATGAAGTGTCTCAGGGTAGATTTATCTATTTATAAATTCAAGCCAAATCAGAGAGATCACATAATTCATTCTGGGTCCATAGAGTTTCAAAACCCACATGGATTATATTTGAGGTCACTAGGTCACATTTCCATTTTGCAATTATGTGTTGTTATGTCACAATGACCACACATTTAAATCTCTATAGGTTCATAGTGTGCTTGGCGGCCACACTCCAAATATTTTAGTCATGACTAAGTCCCATAGAGTCCTAACATATGCATTAAGTTTATTAAGTGGATTGAAATGTATAACAGTTTCATGACCTTGGAAGAGGCCTATGCATGAAATATCATAGACTTGAAATGTGGACTTGATGAACTATAAATCAGTTCACATAAAATTAATAGATTTGTGGCCCAATAAAATACACAAAACATAGAGACATGGACTTCATGGGATCACAAAAGTTCATGGATTCCATGAGGCTCGATAACACCCCATAAACCATATAGATTCATGAAGCACAAAGTTTACAATGAAATTCAATCTTATACAAAGTTGACATTGATCTCAAAGTTTAAAATGGCCACAAAGTTATAGCCTCGATAATCCCCATGGAGTCCACATTAAATTCATGGAGTTCATGAGTTCATGGAGAAGGATAGGTTTCAAGTTTCAACTATTCACAAAGGCCATGGATTATTCACAAGTCTATATACTTAGTAGTAACCACAGTTCCTAAAGGCATATGAGTGAGAAATCATAAGTGGATTCTATAAATCCATGGGTCCACGAAGGATAAAAGGATCATGAGAACTATTTGATCCTATTATGCAGGGACCCTGGGATCATGCCATGTGGCCTAATCCTATGATTCTCATGACCCTAGTTCATTAACTGATCAATGTAAGGGAAATGACATAAAGATATTCTAATGGCAACATTTTTTATAGAAGGCACTAAATGACACATTTAGATTTTCATGGGAGGGCTCTTATTGAAATATTTTAGTTTATTTTAGATGAGAGACAATTAACATGCTCATGTGCTTGCTACTATAATAGATCTTCTTGGAATCACAGGTAGTTTAAAGGAAAAGTTAAAGAAGATTAATGAGCAGGAAAATGAAAAGACCTCAAACCAAGAATGAAAGGGGAATTTTCTATAGAAAGAAAGGAGGGTCAAAGAATGCCATAGAATAGATAGGGCCCCACCCCCATACATAGATAGGGCACGCCCTATGAGCATAAGATAGAGAGATCAAGAGGCAGAAGTCGACAAAGAGATCAAGATAGACCCAAGGAGAGTTAGCATATTAAGGAGAGGAGTCGATAAATTGGATAGAAGAGATTAAGGAGAGCCAATAAATAGAGAAAATAAGAAAAAAGGGGCCACAAATTAGAGAGGCCATAGTAGAATAAGTTGCAAAGTTTTCAATCCATGTGATAAAATGTAATTATAAAAGCCTGCAAAGGCTTAGAGGAGTTAGAGTAGTGAGAATAGAGTCACAAAATGTAGATGTCATTATGCTAATTTTATTAATAAAAGGTAGTGGCATTGAAATTAGAAATCAAAGGTAGTGGCATTGTTGCTTGAGCCCTCACCCTCTAGGTTTACCATTTATGATCAAATATTGTCTTCCTACAGGGTCCAATAGTCTCTATATGGGATAAACTAGTGTGATGGCTGACTGAGAGAAAACAGTCCAATATGGTCCTCTTCTTCTATGTTCTATGCAACCTTTTTCATTTATGTGACTGTATATGATTCCCCATCTGAACTGACACCAATATTAGAAATTTTTAGAGGAAGTCGCCCCTTTCTATCTCTACAATGATATGTGCAATTGATATGAACTAACTAATAAAAAAAAAGCATTATGCAAAGGCATGGATAGATTGAATTTCAACCTTCCTCCTATGTAACCCTTGCAATGTGGGTTTGTAACTTAATTTAAAAGATATACTATTTCCCTGACACTTTTCTTGGGAAGTAATGCTAAAAAGTGTCAAGGTCACTTTATTCTTTGTCAATCTAGGAATGTAAACTTGATAAGGTGACTTGCACTGTATATGTGTAACTACAAGCCTTTTAGAGTGAGGTCCTTAAATGAATTTTATATAATGGCAGGGAGTGCTATGAAGCAACACACAAGATTAAAATAAAGAAACAAATGTAAGGGGTGAAGTGAATAATGAGAACGTAATTTAAAATAAAATTAACTAACTATTGAATAAATTGAATGATTGCTTAGTTAAAAGTAAACACAGAAGATGGATTACTAAACTAAAATAAAGAAACATGCATTCAACAAAAAAGAACTAATTAATTTGAGGGAACAAAACCAACCACCAATCCTCACGAACATATATTTACTTTAGTCAAATTTTTATAATAAACACTAATTGATTTATTCATATGAGAAGATTACATATTTGTAACCTTTCAATCCCCTAAAGATAAGGAATTGAGCTTATCACAAATAAGCTCCATATCCCAACAATCTTTCACACAATCTCTATCTAAGGTGAGTTGTTACAACTCACATACACTCATATCTCTCAATACATTTGCACACTCACATTAATACATTATTTCACACAAATATATCTCACCCACCTAACTAATATGTCACACATAACAATAATGTGAATACTAATACTAAATTATTTCCAACAACGGGCCCTTTCTTAGAACTAAAATCACAATGGTTATATCACTGAAATGATAGATTACATGAGATAGTTTTGAAGAAATTAAAGATTTCTACATGAATTCAGAAATTGATATATTCGTATTCTTCATTGCTATCCCTATCCTCTATATAGTAGGGTCATATAACAATGAGATTATATCCCTCATAAGCAATTGCTTAACATAAATTCCAATGAGGATGATTATTTACAAACTGACAACAACATTTGGACTTATTTCAGACAAATAAAACTAATAAAACATAAAACAAGCATAACATACCATGATTTTTTTGCAACATGCTTAGAAATACTTAAGGTTTTTAAATATTCAACAAATCATTCTGTGGGAATTTCTTCAATGAATATTGCCAACCTTACAACTGTTAACTATCAACCTGCCTTGTACAACAGAATCCTCACAGTAATAGTCTGGAAGCATCACTACAACGGCAACGACTATACAACAGTATTCCTTCTACAACGATTGCTGTCCATTGATATCTCAACTATAAATTTCCTTACTACTTTAATATTAGAAAGCATTTTAGGCACTCTTCCAATACACAATAGTTCCGTAGCAGCAATATTTATACAACACTTGTTCTGCAATAATAATAGATCCACAACAATTATCCATTCATCAAGTAAACCATTTCCAAGCACTCATTAATCTTATTCAATCCTTCCTAAAATTCCATTCAATTCAAACATTGACACTGAGATATGTAACTAACGTAACTTTGTATAAATATGTTAAAATGATTAAGGTTAAATAATACTAATAGGTATTTAGGGTCACAAAAATATGATAGGGACTCCTTAAATATTTGCACAATCGATGCCAATTATAGGCCTCGTCACAATGCACAAGTGGGAAGAAGATGATCCAGTGACATCCAAAGGCTAAGTTACAATCAAGAAACCAAGAATGAACATGGTGCTGGAGATCTACCCTCCTCATCTAGCTCTGGTAAGCCAGTTTGGGAAATATCATTTTACCAATTACCTTCTTCAAGCAAGAGATCTGAAAGGAGGAGCTTGAAGACAACAAGAAGAAAGAGGAAAGATGCCAAAGGAAGCATATTTTAAAAACTATATGCAAAAGGCAACGTAAGTATTGTAATGTTATAGTTGATAATGGAAGTATTATAATCTAGTGTCCACTGAAGTTGTAGATAAACAGAATTTGAAGAGTACACCACACCTGCAGCCATATAGGGTGTCTCGGTTAGTAGAGAAGCCTGAAATCACTAGGTGGGAGCAATTTAAGGTTCATGCGAAGATAGGTTCAGATAGGGATAATGTTTTGTGTGAAGTTTTGTTTATAGATATTTGCCATATCTTGTTAGGAAGACCATGGCGGTTTGAAAATAAAGCTAGGTGTGACGGAAAGGACAATATAGGTTTTGTTGAGAAGAATGGGGAAATGTGTAGATTACTCCCATTGAAGGAAGAGAGTGGAGTTAAGAAGCACGAAAGTCATCTGGTCCTCCTGAATATAAAGGACACCCAAGGAAAAAAGGAAAGAAAGGAAATTACTAAAAAGAAAGTAAAGGAGATAGAATATTTGTTTCTAGCATCCTTAGAGGCACATGAGGAAGATGAGAAATCAAAAAGTTTGGATGAGAGTGATCTAGATCATTTCAAGATGTTAGAATATCATCTCTTACTTGAAGAAGAGTTGAATCTGATTGAATACTTATTTAATTTAGCATTGAAAAGGGAAGAACACAAGATCATTGCAGAAAGGAATGATGAATATGACGCAAAGTCAGGTGGATTAGTTGAGGTGAGGAATCTATGTAAAGAAGCATTTGGAGGCCAAGTGTGCAACAAAGTTCCTATGTTGATCACACTGGAATGAGGGGAAAATTTGAGGAGAGAGAAGGAGCAGCTCTACAACTCAGGCCAAGTTAATCTTTTGTATGACCAGTCAACTGAAGAGGCCTTTTAGAGTGATTTGGATGAGTTGTTTGAAGCCATAATGAGAACCAAAGTTGATTTGGAATACACCATAGCAACAGAGGCATATAATTTTCTTAACATTACCATGAGATTAACGAAACAGCAAGACAGATTCGCTTTTAGATGCAGTAATGAAGGCCATGATCAATCAACACAACACATTTCCGGTTTAGGGGAAGAACGAAGTCTTTGTGAATCAAGATCTGCATAAAATTAAGACGAAGAAATGCATTGGAGTAAAGAGTGAATAATTGAGATGTAGAGGAGGAGAAATATTTGGACATGATACAATCCAACCATTCAGCTATATACATAAACGATCAAGAGGGCTATGGAAGCATAGCGTACCTCAGCAGGGAATGATATTGTTTAGACGGAGGAATAAGAAGCAGAGAAGAATCAAACTGGGATTCATCATTCATGACCATATGATCAGGAGGTCACCTTTTCAACTACCCGAGGTGTTTGATGTGTGAGCATCCCTGGTACGCCATGGCTATCCCACATAATAAAAAATAAACAGTTTTATCAGTAAAAAAGCAAGGGATTTGGACCTATAGTTTTGAAATCCAAATTTCAAGTTAGCAAGAGAAAATGTGGGTTGTTTTGTTAATCTTTGGTTTTCCTGTGTTTAACTGAGATTTTCAAGTTTGTAAACTTTCTTGGCCTCTCGAAAAGCTGTGTTTGTTCTCAAGATCTATTGGGTGAGGTGAAATGGTGGAAAAATTACTTAAAGCCTAGGTTCTCTATTTTCTCTTGGCGTCTCAATTTTTTCTATTTTCATGTGATTTTCTCAAAGTTCATAGTTGTCCAACACTTGTGCACCCTATTGAAATCATTGCTCAGGTTTTATCTTCAACGTCTCTTATTTCCTTTGCTCAGTGTAACGAGAGGTTTCTAGGTGTCACCTTCTTGTGGCTTTATGTTTCTTTCAACCTTTCCCTGAGCCCTAAGAATCGAGCCTATCCCATGATACAAGATCTTGCCACTTGTCATTTTCTCGTGGAGTTTAAGCAGGCTCTACTTTATCCTTTTCACCTTTGCATTCAAAAGTGGAGAGGTCAATAACCCATCCAACTACAGAACTATTATGGTTAATCCTCTCATGGCAAAATTATTTGGAAGCATGGTTGGACGTAAAATTAGTGAATGGGCTGAAAAATAGGGAAAGAGAGCAAAATAACAAGCGGGCTTTAGGCCAAAGCATTCAACTATAGATCATTGTATCACTCTAAGACATTTCATTGAAAAAGTATGGGAAAACAAAGATGAAGAAGCCTTCTGTTGCTTTGTGGATTTCAAGAAAGCCTTTGACACAGTCCTTAGGGATAAGTTATGGAGCCGGATAGAGGAACTTGGAGTTCCAAAAGAGTATAGGGCAGCAGTGCATTGATGCTATAGAGCAGGTTAGAGCCAAGATCAGATTACATACAGGTTTATCAAAAAGTTTCAGTAGTGACATAGGGGTTAAACAAAGATGTCCTTTATCTCCAACTCTATTTGGCCTCTATATTGACAAGTTGGAATAATGGATAGACAAACTAGGGGGTGGTGGAGTCCACATAGCGAGTTATGTGATCAAACTCCTATACGTTGATGATCTTATTTTGATCGCAACTACAACCCAAATCTTAAGGGAGCATTTGAAAGCTTTAGAGCTCTTTTATAAAGAGGTCGAGATGCAAGTCAATACTAGCAAAACTAAGATTTTGATCTTCTCACATCGAAAAGAAAAAAGACATACATGCTTCATGTTTGAGGGGAGCCCACTGGAGATAGTCTCAAAATACAAATATTTAGGGTTGGGTTTCACCAACAAGCTTAGTTGGGATGCATGCATAATGAAAAGAATTCAAGGAGGATGGAGAGTGTTGAACTGTCTTCAAACATGTGCAAAGATGCTAATTTGTGGGATTGAAAGACCACCAGGGTCTTGTTTGGGCTACTAGTAGTTCCAGTGGTATTATATGGGTGTGAGGTTTGGGCCAACAGTATGTCAAGGTTAAAGTGGAGGTAATTTGAGAGAATTCATAAACGTCTAATCATAATTACCTTTAAGTTTAAAACGTCAGTTCCATACGAGATAATTCTAGCAAAAATAAGTAGTTTCCCAATAGAAGTTGTAACTATGACGCATCTCCTAGGGTACATAAAGAAAGTAGATAACATGAAGGAGGATAGGTGGCCAAAGGTAGTGATAAAAGAAGAGTTTAACAAGTGAAAGAGGGTGTGGGTGAAACAAAATAAGGTCCGAATGGATAAGTGGGATATTAACATTCACGAGTGCCTGGAGACCAATCAGGAGATAAAGAGATATGTCAAGGAGAAGTTTAAAATTAACATGTCGACAAAGCAGATAGGGAGGAAAAAGCAGTACTACATAACCAAGTTCAACCCTAATTATGAGCATGACCAAAAAACCTACATAGGGGTAAAAATAAAATGGAGAACAAAGATGCTCATAGAACATTTGAGAACAGGGTCACATCAACTTTGATGTGAGACAGGTAGGTGGAAGATCCCAAAAGAAAAGTGGGAAGAGAGAACATGTTCTATGTGCACCTCAGGTATGGTTGAGATGGAATGACATTATCTCATAGAATGCTCTGTATATGATGACATCTGAGCTACATACATGGGTAGCCTACAGGGAGTTTCTATGCTTACTATATTTGAGGGTGAGAACATTGATAGAATGGGGAATTCTTGGTCAAGATCCATAGTAGGAGAGTAAACCTTCAAAGGCAGAACAATGGTAGGCTGGGGAAGTAAAGTTAGAAAAGCTCTCATTTTCTCATGGTTTCTTCACTTCTTTGGGTTTTGATTTTTGGTTTGGGGGTCTCATAGACTATTTTTGGTCTCGTGGACGTTATTAAAATTTCTATCTATCTATCTATCAATATGCTCTTAAGATGTCACCAAGTTTCATCTACTCATGAGACCTTGAAATAGGTTTCCCCTCAATGTTTTGCATTTTTCTCAAGTAACGAGACTATGATACTTGTCATAGTCTTGTAATGTTTGTTTGGGCTTTGTTTTATCTTGCACCTTTGTTTTCCTTCTCTTTTTATGGAGTGACATTGTGATAAGTGTCACTTGCTCATGGACTCCCAAATGTTGATTTTTTAATTGTATCCTGAGACTTTAAAAGGGATCCATGAAACAATATTTATCTCTGTGGCAACATCTTGTAGACTTAGATCATAGAGAATGCTCAATGTTGAACTTGAGTTTTATAGTTTTCATAATACTCCATGAAATAATGGTGTGACAAGTTTCATGTTCTTTGAGCTTCTTGATTGGTAGCATTTTTTCCAATTATAAATTTGGTTTCGCTCTATGAAACAAGATGTCGACATGTATCGAGATCTCATGAGTTTGAATCATGGAAGGTTGCTTCTCTCAATTTCCCTTGTCATTTGACTCCATGCAAAAAGATGTTGACATGTGGTCTCATCTCGTGAACTTTTTTTTGTTGCTTATTTCTCTATGATTTAATTCAAATAAAAAATAGGAAAACTTGGGGGAAAATCTTGTGAATTTGATCTGAATTTTAACAAGGGAAAATAGATAAGATTATCTTGGGGAATTAAAGTCAGGTTGGCATTTCTAGATGATTGTGGAAACCAAATGTTATTCAAATAAAGGAAATAACAAAAAATAAAATAAAACCAGTCTCTAATTGGTTTTTTGTGGCCCATTCCATTAACATTTT